>OX371224.1:45216408-46416408 GCA_947310385.1 Nephrotoma appendiculata | reverse complement strand
ATCTCATGATCCGATTCGTCCACAAAATATTGTGGATTGAAAGCTCGAATTACACGTATACATATCCAATATGAGAAACACGAATATTATTGTCGAACAGCATTTACCAATAAATTTTTATATAGCACTCGCGTCGGGGATCACATATATATATGGCAGCGGTAGCAGACGTTATGCAATATATTTGTTTTTAGAATTCTAAAATAATAAAATAAGTATATCAGCAGCTGGATTTCAATAATATTGGAATTCTTATAATAATACTAAAAAAAGCACGATAATAATGTACACAATTTACGTCCTTGCATTTATACTTTGTTCGTTCGAGTTGAATGTAGGTAATCTAGTTTCATATACAGTTTAAGTTCGTATCTATTTTATTATCGATCGACGAGCTTTTCATTTAAACAGAGGAAATAATATTTTATTTTCATATTGTACATCCATACAAAAGCTTACAGTTAACTTTTTCTTTGTTGTGCGGTGTGCATATAAGAGCTTTACATATAATGATTAATCTTTTATAAAGAATTTTATTTAGTGAATCGATAGTTTGCAGGCTAAGTAAGGGTCGTTACAAACTGTTTGTTTGTAACCACATACAAGATATTTCTTTATAGAGCAGAATCAGGATTACAAAATATTTAAATGAAACGGATTTGTAGATTGATGCTCAGCCATGACTCTGGGTAATTGACGTATAATATTTTTATTTTACGTTGCGCGCTTATGGTTATACGTTACGTGACTGTGGTCTTTGGATCATCGGTATCGAATCCTCAGTTGAGAAAAATCGAGAGATTAACTAGAATTTTTTGGTTGGTTACACATTTTTTAAGAAGAAAATGATTCCTTGTAATTAAATCGGATTTTAAAAATGCCAGTTTCAGCTTTGTCTTTTTCACAGGATTTCAAACAATAAGACTAAGCGAGTTAGTTGAGTTTTCATTTCAAAAGTGTCGGTTTACCGTTCTAAAGATATCTAAAGATGGTAAATTGTCGAACATATTTCGAACCTATGTGAAGTGTTTGAGCTTCGAATAATTATAAAAATCTTAGAAATTGTTCCAAGATCAATTTCTGTTATCGTTAAAAACCTTGTCAAACTAGGATTAAAATTTTCATAAAAAAATGTATCTAATAAAAAATCACTTGTTATATATCTGAAAGTTGTTCAAAATTAATTATTTTTAAGTTTAAAAAATTACGACCTTCGCTTCAAACCGCAAAATAAATATTTAACAAACTTAAACCTTTAATAAAAATGTTATTACTATTGTTATTATTTATTACTAGGCTGTTCTGAGGCGCTTCGCGCCCGTTTATTCCCAGGAAAGTGTAGTTTAATATTTTTCAAATAGATTGCATGTTAGATTAAAAAATCAAAAAAAAACTGTAATTATTTGTACGAATAATATTTATTATTATTTATTTAACTACAGGATTTCTTTAAAAACAACATTTCGAGAAAATTGACGGTCATCGTTGAGAAGCTTTCCCTGCTGTGGATTATCTTCGATTCTTATATTCACTTGGTGAGAATCTCTTGAGCGGGAAAGAGCGACATACAATTGCCCATGGGAAAACAATGCCTTTTGAAGATAAATTCCCACGTTATTAAAAGACTGGCCTTGCACCTTTTTTATCGTCATTGTGTATGCCGGAATTATTGGAAACTTTCGTCGTCTCAAAACAAATGGTAGATTGGTCTCAGAAGGTGCCAAATCAATTCTATTGATCAATTCATTGCACATACCTTTCTTATAGGATTAAGATTTCGTAGAAGCATATGATAACACCCTTTTTCATATCGCTTTTTCCCCTTTTCCTTGAGGAATTCAACGGGAAAGTTGGGTGCATCGTCCTAGCTTACTAACGAGTCTGCGCTGTAGTAAATTTCTGCATCACCATGAATCAAGTCGAATATTCTTCAATTCATCTCAAGCGCCTGAGCATTCGTTGGACCAACGATAACTCTTTTTGAGTGCTCATCTGTTGACATTTGCTCAATATTATTAAAATGACACTGATTAGATCTTGACTTGTGATCATTTCGGTCAGATTTGTGTTCTCCTCATAAATGCCAGGTGTTGCAGGCAAAGTTTCTGATCCGGTTTGCAGAAGCCATTCATTGGGCTCGTGTTGACCTTCGCTGCGTATGTTGGTGTTCAAAGAAAGTTGTTAAAACTGGTTCCATAGAGGGCGTAATTTAATGCAGCATTCAATGATTTCAGTGCTCGTTCCTCTTTGAACGGCTGATAGCGTCTGACGAAAATCACTACCAAGGACCAAAACTTTAACTCCGAAGGTATTGTCATTTCCCATCACTTCTCGCAAGAGCTTATCAATGCAACGGAGATCATTCTGAGGAAGCATTGTAATTTCATCGATAACAATAAGAACAGCTTCACGCAAAACTGCCAGAAGTTGCAGATGTCATTCGCATTGATGAGATAGAATTATCACGAAGTGGCACTGGAAGTTTAAATCTACTGTAAATCGTGCGTCCTCCCTTAAGCAAAGTGGCTGCTATTCCGGTTGTTGCAAATGGAAGCACAATTTTTCCTTCACCTCGAAAATTTGCAATTAAAGTTGTGTTTAAAAGGGTCTTGCCTGAGCCACCGGAACCATCGATAAATAGAGCTTACATTGTGCGTGATTATCTTCAACTGCAATCATAATTTTGATGTATGCCGCAAGCTATGGGCTTCATTCAGCTTTCCAATTTGTTCGGCTGCCAGTCGTGCTACTTCTTCTTGATCATAAATTTGATTTATTTCGGGTGGGTTACCACTTGGAATAGGTAAACAGACTGAACCGCATGACATTCCGTGGCGTTCGAGAACAAAATTGAAATCATGAAGAACCGAGTTGATCGATATAGGTTCACTGTGTCGTCGCATGTAGTCGAGTATAAAATCTCATAGATGATTCTGCCATAATTTGAGGGGTTAAGCGGGTTGGCAAACAATTAAAAAGCGAGAATCTCTCGCAATTAATTGGGCATCAAGTATGTTCCATCGTCTTTCAAGCATCGCTCCCATTCTTCATCCGACTCTAGTAGTCCTCTTGCCATCGCTGCCGCATATATTTTAATCTACCGTACGTAAAATCTCAAAACTTGTTGCACCAGGAACATGTAGTATAGCAGTAATCGAAGATAGAAGCGTTCTTCATCCTTACTGCTCACCACGTACATTGTGCTGTTGTCCTTTCGCCTCCTCTATGTCGTTTTTGCCGTTGACCTCGCTTATAAACAAAATGGTAAGGGATATCAGTGTAAAGATGAACTCGTTGCAGTTGCGTCTTTCGTGTTAAGCATAAACCAAGATTCAAGCTTGGTCTTTCCAGTATGGCAGCCAAAACTGCTTCTTCTTCATGACCTACTTCAAAAACAACTCGTCGTTGATTTGGAAGGTGAACTGGCAGTTTGAATGTTAAAAAATTTCATTGCGAGAAAAAAAAACAAAATGTTTTACTTTAGTAGCAAGTATAGTATAAAAGATTTTTTTGAATAGTCAGTGACTGAGTGACATAGACGTTATAATAAAGAAAACAATTATTTTTGGTCACCTTGTGCGCTCTCGAGTGAGTCACGTTTATATTATTAATGAATTTTTGCGAAATCTATTTAAACATTTTATTTAACGAAATTTAGTTTTTTAATTTACAATCTTATGTCGAACCTTATATAAAAAGAAGAATTTAAGTGATTCTGCAAATTGAAAAATGGCTGTTGGTTTTTTGATGCTTTATAGTGATTTTTTGAAAAGGTTTGTAACTTTCTGCGGAAATCCGTAGATATATTTCAACATAATCTATTATAATTTTGCCCTTCAAATTATTACATTTGCCAAACACAATTTAATCAATTTCATTCGAACATTAATCAAATTGCATATGATTTAAACTATCTGCTTAAATATTTAGATAATGAGTGTTTTGAGCGTTAGATTAGCCATATATTTTTGAAGTGGTGACTCTTTAAGACCGATTTGTGAGCGAATTCTGTTCCATTATGAAATTTTTGTTATAGTGAATTTCTTCTGGTAAAATTTTGCGTTCGCGACTCATTTTGTTCAGTTTGTAGTTAAAATTTTAAAAAATTAATAATTGATGTGCGGTGATTTTCGTCAGTTTGTGATTAAACTTGTCTTGCCAATTATAGTTTTCCAAATATTTCTCATACTTCATTTGAATCATCACAAATCTGTTTAAATTATGTAGGATTTGATCATCTTTGATATTCGCTTGATTAGATTAAAAGATCACAGCACATCTTGATAGATCACAGCATTTAATTTTAAATAAAGGCTTGCCATCCATTGTTTCCGGCCAAACTAAAATCGTTGGAACCGTTTGATAAGAAAATAAGCGTTGAAATCGTGTACCGATGACATGTGTCCGTTTTGTCCGATTAAATAAAAACCTACTAACTACGTTTATTTCTCAAACACCTTTACCACTTAGGTCTGCATGGCTTTATTCGTTCATATAATATGATGTAACAGAAAATTTTGGAATCTGTACCATCTCAAAACAGATAATTGCTTGTGCATTATTTTTATTTTCAATGCGTATTAGCGTGTTACAAATGAAACTGTTTCTCGTTCCAGATGTAGATTCAGTTATAAAGTATTTGATTGTGAGGAGTATGGCTGATAATTCCATATGGGGTAATTTAAGATCCATTTTGATTCAATCTGAGAAAGAATAACTCATCGCAATAAAATAGCTTATTTTTGGTACGCTGAGATGTAATGTATTTGGAAAATTCAGTTCAGAAAGAAAGTCCACCTAAATATAAAATAAAAAACTTACCTTAATCAACTGTGATTTATTTGACTCACGCAATTAAAACTAATATGCCAAAAATGGCGTTGGGTGTCAACGATCGCAGCGCTAAGGATTTCAGCATAGCAATCGGGATTGAGCTTGCATCTGCTAAGTTCAAAATACTAACCAAGCCCGTCGTTATGTACCAATACGACAGTTGAGTATTGATGAATGAGATGGTCATGAGGTCATGATGGGCATGAGGATTCCTCAATAGGATGCAGAAGTTCATGAGAAGCATATCTTTACCAAAACTCTAAAAAATTAAACGTCCACTGTCTCGCAAAAGTAGATATTTTATAGTTTATTTTCCCTAAATTCAATTAATTTAAAATAAAAATAAAAAAAATATGGATTATAACTATCAGTTAACAAAATAATTTTTAAAAACCTCAACAAATTATAAGTAGCTAAACGAGGTTTAAACATTAATTAATACCAACACTGTCAAAATTTCTTTGTGCCTTCCGTGGAATTCGGGTTGGGTGCACTTCTGGCATTCCTCAATACTAATTTGGGACCACACTTCGGTGATGAAACTGCGGAGCCGAGTCTAATTTATTGAAGCGTTTTCTGCAATCCGTTATTTGAGCAAGTACCATAAGTTTTCAACGTTTTCTTATTGTAGCACAAAATTCTCACAAATTAATCTCTTGCCTTCCATTATGACAACATCTAAATGAGTTTAAAGTACACTGCAGCAATGACTTTGTCATCAAATACTATTATTTAGTCAACACCAGCTGAATACATGTATCATCAGATTATAATTCCTTTTTTGAACGACTTTAAGGCTCCGTGCACTTAAATGAATAAACGTCTATCGTATTACGTTAAACGAACAGTCCATCATGACTACATTCTAACGGAAGGATCGATTCGTCAGTATACATTTGATTGCATTTCAATAGTCCGTTTCCTTTATAGCACGATCCGTATACAACTGCATCATTTTCTTCAATGTTATTTTGCTTGCAACAGACCGTATTATTTTCGTAAAGTCATAATCGTATTATATCGGCGGATATATTCAGCCGGGACTAATTTCGTAGCTTAATCTGTATTTTTTTAGCATATAAATTTGGGTCGGCATTGGACATTGACGATATTTTCCTATATCTTGTCGTTTTGCAGTGGTTAGTGTTCGGTGCTTACCCTAAACCGGTAATACCCTTTCTTCCATTTTAAAAGCATTTATTACTTTGAAAATAGCGTTTGTTCCATTCCATGCAACTCTTTTCTTTGTGTACAGCTTTATTAAGTAATGGAAAATTAGAGAAACCAAAGTTAAATATTCCAAAAAATCCAATAAGCCGCCACTTCCGGTGTACACATTTTTCACGAAATCTCCCAATTAATAGTAAAAATTTAAGCATGAAGTTTTTTCCGAATATTCCATCTGGACTCTAGAGATGCCACATTTTGGTGAAACAAAGCTATTTTTTATCAAAATTAGTCACTCCCAGTAAAATTTAAAAAATGAAAAACTTATTTTATTTGCAATTTAATTTACAATATTTTTCAAAATTATTGCAAAAATCGCAAAAGGTCGTATGCAAGCTACCACTTCCGGTGGACCGATGTAGGCCAAAAGTCACTGGAGTCTCCTATTTTAGGGAAAAAGCCTAAGTATAAATTTATATCCCTGTCAATCAATCCGTATAGTTGTACCGGAGCCGAATTTTTGTTGAAAACAGTTTTCTGTTGAAAGTCGTCGTTTTCGCTTCAAATTTATTTTATGGCCCAGACCAATATTGTTGCAAAATTTATTTAAAATATTTTAGTTCTCAATCGTTTTTCTTGTTGATTTATTTGTATAACTTGCAATGAGAATGATTACTTTTTAAATATTTGCAAAAACCGAAAAAGCTTCTGTATGGAGGCTGCCACTTGCTTTGGACTCATAGAAAAACTTAAGTATATGAAGTTTCATCCCGATCAATCAATCTATCTGGGCTACATTGAAGTTTAAGGTATTTAGTCTGGACGAAACCACACACACAGAAATTTTTTATAAAAACCACTTTGTTTTACTTCGGCAAAAATCTCGGGTCGAAATTTTTCATGCGATTACTATACTATATTGTACTATGCAAAAAAGAAAGTAAAATATGGTATAGCATACACATTTCATTAAATAATAAAGAAAACGTTTTGTTATTAGCGGGGAATTTTGAAAACTCATCCTAAATGTAATTGCGTCAAACTGCCAAATAAAATTTACATAACATTTCCATAATATATCAGAATAATGTATATATTAGTTTATGTGACTTTTTTCGTGCAATGAAGTCAATTATATATTTAAATATTTCGAAGGATAAAACTATGAATTATACAATTAACCACCTAAATATGCTATTACTTAAAATATTTCTAACTACGCTGAACCATACCATCCATCCTCATATATATGTATAGTACATAAATTATTGATTGCTTGCTTGCTGTTTTGCCACTCTACTTTTATAGTCGTTTTGCATCAACGCTATACTATTTTACTGTATACGCTTTAGCCGGGTGCCGCAGACATTTAGACGCCACTATTCTAGCTCACATAATAAGGCATAAATAAATCGGTATATACATTTTTTGATCTTGTGCCACAGGAGAACTTGGGGCATACGCAGAGAACGATATAAATAAATTGGAGCACAAATTCTGCATTCTTGTTAGTTATGTATATAAGGGAGTAATTGAGATAAGCAGACACCCATTCCCTAAATTCAATTAAAACAATAAAACGATTTTTCCGGTTTTATACTTTATTTTAACTTTTGGCAAAGTTATCATAAACTATACATTTTTATATTTATAAATTCTTGTAATATTTGTTGAGAAAATTAGAAAAACTGTGTGCATAAGTAAGGAACGATAACGCGGACAAAATATATCTGCATAAAGCAAAGTTAAGATTCTTGAAAATCAGGTCAATTTGGAAAATTTACATGCGAACATTTTAATGTTTAGTAAGTATATTATTGAATAGACAAAATGTCCAGACATTATTATTACTTAGTAAAAAAATGATTTAATGTTAAACTTATTTTATTTCAGCTTAATTGAAAGACTGTTTGCCTGTTTGGAATAAATAAAAAATTATGTCTTCGGTTGTTATGGAAATAAAAAAGCTACGAGAAATATCTTCGCGGCTTGGAATGTTACCCCACCAAACCTGAATACAAAGCTTTAAAGCTTGAAGTTTCATAATTTTTTATTTTTTTCAAAGCTAAAATACAGAGAACGTGTAACAAATTAATTTGTATTGTTTATTTATTTTTGAAGTAACATGTAACATTTACAGAATGACTATAGTTTAGGACTTTGGCGCAGGATGACAGGTGTCATATTGGGTTCGGCCCAATTTGAGTATATCATGGGTTTTCTATTTGTTTTGTGGTGTGTTTCTTTATACTGGTGAATAAATCGATTCTCAGTTTTATCAAATTATTGAACAATCGTTACGCCTACCCAAAATATTCTGCATTTTTAAGGCAAGTTTCAAAAGTAGTTTTTTTTGGTAGTCGGTGAATTTTATAACTAGGCAACTAGGATTTTTTTTCCTTTGTCCATTCGTCCATAATATTCTGTCTCAGAGATACATCTGCAAAGAACAATCGACTTAAAATATTTGTACATATAAAATATTCGGCTAAATATTTGTTACGTTTGATAGCAATTAGATCGCTTACAATTCTTCAACACATGCTGCTTGATGTATAGAATTCACACTGAAATGTTTTTTATTAAAAGCTAATCTACTTTGGTCCCTTCTTCTAGAATTCGAGCCATACGTTCAATGTGTACGTTCTTTCACAACTGATTCAATAGAGCTTTTCATCGGTTATCAAGACCAGATTTGGTAGCAGACTTGGTCGGTCAAGGATGAAACACACTTTAAAAATTAAGAGTAGTAATTATTCAAATAGATTAGAGATTATTGTTGGCCGTCTCACAAAATTTTCCCACAATGAGTTTATTGTTTAAAAATCTGAATAACACCAAAAGACAGCAAATGAAGGCAGCACAAAACGATTTATTCATTTTTTGTATACTAATTAAGATGCTTTTTTTTCTAAAAATCCGAGATATTATTTTGGAGATGTTGATTTTTTCAATTGATTTTCGGGACAACACTTCGAATATTTTTATTTAAAATGTGGATAAAGGCCCAATATATTTTTTAATATACAAATTTCAATTAAGATTGTCTCTGTAGTTTAAGGCGCTTCGTTAAAAATGATATCCATAACGCTTGTTTATTCTTTTAGGATTATGATCAAAAGATTTTTATTTTATACTGGGGCGTATCATGAAATTTTTTCGATTTCGTAAAATACGAAATCGCAAATTTCGATCCGCCGCGAATTTTCCTATTATGAAACTTTTTTTTTGGTAGTAAAATTTAAGACCATTAAGTTTGCAATTTTATGCTGTTTTAGCTAAAATTCGAACCATCAACAGGTTTTTCGGGGGGATTGGACACACCGAGTTGATTTGTAATTTCACTTCACTAATGTTGGTGCATTTTAAAAATGTTTTTCAATAAAAGAAATTAAAATAGCATATTGGCGATCAATGGTAACTTCTTGCTCTCTTTCGAAGAAAAATGGCCCTATAATGCCGTTGGACCTTATTCCACACCAAACAGTTACTGGGTTTGGGTGTATAGACTCTCAATTGAAAATGAGCTTCGTCGGAAAAGACGATTTTTTGGTAATAAATGCTTATCTTCTTCCATACGAGAATTAACCCATTTACCGAAGTGAAAACGATTAATATCGTTCAACGGGAATTGGCTTAAAAGATGACATAAGAGATCTGAGCGGCGAAACAACTGCTATAGTGCAAAAACGAACCAAAAGATGTTGCACTCCAGGAAACCAAAAAGTTCAACACTCGCAGACAATTTTATCTTTAAATTTATTTGAATTTTTATATCCTTTGTTGTCTGCAAATGCTAAACTTTTTCACATCATATCAAAAATTGTAAAAAGTCCAATGGATGACTTCCTGTAAATAGATATCCACCAGATTTCGCAAGTATCTCCCAATTAATGATAAATATTAAAGTATACGATGATGAATAGTCCATCCGCCTTATCTGTAGAGTTGCCGAATTTTGGCGAAATCAAGTTTTTTTATAAAAGCTCGATAAATCCAGTAAAATTAATAAACAAAATAACTAATTTTGTTTGAAATTTAATTTACAATTTTTTTGTTTTAAACGTTTTTTATAAAATGCTATATATTTTTCAAAATATTTGTAAATAATGAAAAAGCTTCTATGGGAGCTGCCACTTCTGGTAAAATGATTTCAGCCCAACATCAATATGACCCCTAATTTATGAAAAAATCTTAAGTATGAAAGAGTTTTATTTTGACCAATTAATCTGACCGGGATCTACAGAGGTCAAATTTAAGTTCTTATACATATTTTTTCAAAAAAGGTCATTGTCGCTTATATTTTTAAAAACCGATATAGATCGAATATATCAATGCAAAATTAATTTAGTATCTTTCATACCACTTCCAGTGGAAATATTTCGACCGAAAAGCACTGGGATCTTCCAATTTGTGGAAAAACTTAATGAGGATTTTTTATCGCAACCAGTTTTAATCTCCAGATTTTTGAAAATTTACCATCACCGCTATATCGTCGAAATCAAAAAATGTGGTTCTGAAAAAAATCTCTTTGCTTCCGTGCGTCGTTTCGTGCAGACTTAACATATGTTGCGTTGCTACGGGCATAATGAAAATTTGAGAAATGAATTGAGATCGGGGATGAAACTTTATACTTATGTTTTTCCCATAAATTAGGAGATGAAAACGATTTTTGAAAGTAAATTGATTTTTTAAAAGATTCTTAAACAAAGCAACAATATCGGTTCAGACCAGTTTTCCAAAATTTAAGCAGAAATAACGATTTTTGACAAAAAGCTGTTTGTTGAGAAAAAATTGGTTCTTTACAGCCTATACGCTTCGTACTTGATCTTAAACCATAAATTGGGAGGTCTCATTGATGTATTTCCGAAATCGGTCCTGAACTGAATCTTTTCTGTTTTTGCAAATATTTTGTAAAGTATACCAGTTATATACCAGTATACCAGAGGAGAACGACTACGAATTAGAAGATTCTAATTTAATTTTGTAACAATGTCGGTCCAAATTAGATTTGCAAAGTTTAAGTGTTTTAAACTTTGGAAAACTAATTTTCGACGAAAAACTGTTGTTCATCTAAAAGTCGACATTCTCCAGCCCAAATGGATTGATTGATTGGAATGATAATTCATAATTAAACTTTTTCTATAAATTGGAAAATCGTAGTGATTTTTAGCTGAAATCGGTCCGCCGAAAGTGATAACTTCCCTAGAAACTTTTCGTTTTTTGAAAACATTTTGAAAAGTATACTAGTTAAGTGAAAAACAACTATGAACTAAAAGATTATAAATTAAATTTGAAACAATACCGGTAGAGATCGGTTTTCCTATATTAAAGCGGAAATGGTGATTTAAAAACATATTTTGTAGCAAATATTCGGCTCCTGTATATCCCAGACGGATTGATTTTGGAGGATGAAACTTAAATCGGTCAACCGTAAGTGGCTGCCATAGGAGCATTTTCGCTTCTGTAGGAGCTTTTTCGCTTTCATAGTAGCTTTTTTGTTGCAATTATTTTGAAAAGTATGTATATGTATAGCATTTACAAAAAACAATTAAATTTAAAAAGATCGTAATTTAAATTTCAAACAAGATTGATAAAATTTGATAAAAAAAAAACTTTATTTCTTTTTTTTTTTTTCACTCAATAGTCCCAAAAACTGATTGTATTGTAACTCTCGTAATTCTCCCAAAGTATAGAAATTGCTCAGAGAATTATATAATTTGACTCCATTATAACCTAAGGATCGTTGCGAAAAAGATTTACTATACATTGGTAATCGATAATGTGTGTTTCTGGTATTATAGTTATGAACGTCTCTATTAGAGCATAACATTAAGTCCAAGTATTTTGGTAGAGCTCCGTTTTCAAGGCGAAACATCAACTTCAAAACGTTGTAGTGTATTCTTTGGTTAATAGACTTCCATCCTAGTACTTTAAGCATTTCACTTATATGTGTCCTAATATCTGCTTCTAAAATACCTCGCATGAATCTGTTCTGAAATTTTTGGAGACGATATATTTGTGATTGATTCATTATGAATAACACTGATGAACAATAATCAATATGTGGTCCAACAATTGATTCGTAAAATATAATTTTTGTTTCACGTGGCATTTTATCCTTAATTCTATTAAATAAACCTAACTTTTTATTCATTTTTTTAGCAACATAATTCAAATGATCATTAAAATTTAACTTTTCATCTATGATAACACCAAGGTATTTATATTGTTTAACACGTTCAATGACTTCAGTATCAACTAATATATTTTGATTACATTCTAGTATTGTTTTTATTGACATCACCATGTACTTTGTTTTAGAGATGTTAAGTGCCAACTTATGGAACATCAGCCATTTTCTCAGGTTCTCCAAATCTTCATTTATATTCTGAACAGCTTCACTAAGGGTTGGTGTTGCAATCGTAATCAAGGTGTCATCAGCAAACATATTCACTTTACAATTATTTATAACTTCTACTATATCATTGATGTACAGGATGAAAAGTAATGGTCCTAAAGTAGATCCCTGCGGTACTCCGAGATTATTTGGTATTTTGGTATTTTTTGGTATTTGGTATTTCATGAAATTTCACTATAGTCCAGGGCGCGTATTCTTGAAATCGGCGGATATTTTCGTCTACGAATTATAATTTGAATTAAAATTCTTTATATTATCGAATTTTTCGTCGGCTAGTTTGATCGTTTTTTTAAATTGGCTTGCAAGTTTTATATTATTTCACTACTAAACAAAAATCGGTAGAAATTTTCCACTGAGTAACAGAGCTCTCACAATAGAAAAAAAATTTGCGATTACCTTTTGCCTTAAACTTTTACCTTAAGAGTATCTCTCACAATGAGAAAAAAAAATTTATTGAAACCAACTCCTTTTTATTTATCTTCATACTAATAATATTTTTGAAATTGTATTTTATATTATTAATTATAATGTTAAGATATATTAAACCGATAAATTAGAACTTATTTGCATTTTAACATGTTTTGGTTGGAAAATGACAACAAAAACCCTGATTTTGAAATTTGGCTAACTTCACTAGTCTTTTCTTAAGGCAAAAGTTTAGAGTTTGCTAACTTTTTCCTTAAGGTAAAAACGAAAAATTTTTTTTTTGTCAAGTTTTATTTTCAAACAAACTTGTAAGGCAAAAGTAAAAGTTTTTCTATTGTGAAAGCTCTGCAAATCAATGCGAATTTATTTCCCCAAATAATAAAAGACTTGGAAGCAAATTTAAAACAACGGTCAAAGTAGAAAAAGAGTAGAAAAAGAATTTTAATGCAAATATCCATCATTTCAAGATAAGCGGCCCAGGCGAACTGACTTCGGTATCAAACTTACTATCAAACCTACTAAATATGGTGAAATTCTGTGGAAAATTTAAGCCAGAATATTTTACAAGACTGTTTTACCAAAAGTTCGTTAAGTTTAATTTTCCGCTTTAGAAACCAGGAGCAGTATATTCCAGATCTATGTATACATTCGTGGTTAAAGAAAGTTGGGTGCTGGCCACAAAATATTTACCTCCTCCATTTTTGAGTTAAGTTGCTCGAGTTCTTTGTTATTCGATAGGACTCACTTTTTGAATCCATGGTGGTTCCCATACTGAACTCGTGTAGATGTTTGGTTTTTCATTATTTTATATTTTGGACGTTGTTTGAAATTAAAAATAAAATGAAACTTTTTGTTAGAAAATTTTCTATTGATTTGACACAATACTCTCTTCGTAGCGGTGCTGCCTCCAGCTGTGAATGCCAATACAAAGAATTTTTGAAAATATACAGTATGAGTTTCATAGGTACATAGGAAGGCGCATTCTACATTAGTTTGCTTAAAAGAGTGGACCTGAGCTCGAGCTCCATTCAGGTCTAGTTAAATCACCCACTTTAGATATTTTCCAAACGAAGAATTGTTGCGCACTTAATTCATCGAAAAGAGTACAAAAAAATTGAAATTATATTTTCTTCTACCCTTTTGCATAAATCCAAGTGCGTAAACCACGGCCCGCAAAGTATCATTGTAAAACACGTACTTTTCCCATGCATGGTATTCACAACACGTTCCACATATGCTAGATTTAATGATATAATTCAATCTGCCTAATCCGAGCCTGTAAGCATCGTAGTAATACATCATTATAAAACTAACATGGTCACAGTGCGGACATAAAGCATGCTGTTGGATTGTTTTCTTAACCCAACGTGGCAATTTGCAATACGGGGGTATGAGAAACGACTAATAGACTAATAAAATTTGGAAAACCAAAACATTTTTCCAAGTTTAAATATAATATTTAAACCAAATTACAATTTATATGTAAAATATTATGATTACTTGAATGGGTAAGTGGTGAAAATATTTAAATTACACCCTTTGATAAACATAAAATTATACATTTTGTTTATATAGAAATATATTGATATAATTGGATTATAATAATATGAAAGATACATGTCAAACAAAGCAGTTGTTTTTGCATATACCACACAGTTGAATTTGATTATCCATGTCACTCTGTTGCGACAGCAATGCCATTGCGTAATTTGAATAAATTGAATAAATATTGTCTTGAATTTTAATTTAATAGATCCTTCAAATTCACAAAAAAGTAAAATTTTTCGTCGTTGTTATTCCACCAATTTTGACCCATTTTGATTTGATTACTAGTAAACTACTTACAAAATACATATGTATGTACATGTTAGTATATATTATGTCTATATATGTTTTGTTCTGATAACGTTGGAAAAATTACTAAAACGAAAATTACTACAAGTTCTACTCATACACACATACACACAACTATAGAGAATGGGGAGGAAAAATCGATATTTATAGCACCATGGATATTTAACCACCAAAACAGTAGTGTACTGCACCATGTTTTTGGGGTAAATATTTTTACTTGACACCTAGGTTTGAATTTTCCTCGCTAATTACATTTTTCACGAAACGGAATCTTAATTTTTAATTAGATTCAGGTTTCATATTTTCAAACACAGTATTAAAAAACCTAAGCACAACCAAAATAAACAGATTTGTACTTACAAAGTTCAACAGCTCCTTTTTAGATAACAGCGGGCTTTGAATTCAATCCTGTTTTTATTCATAATTTTGATTTGATTCAACCTTTTTCCATTCGTATATTTTCAATCATTTTTTTATGATAATCAGAACCAAAACAATAAATATTTTATTTGTTCTTATGATAAACAATATAAGAATTTATTAGTTTATGGATAAATAATATATCTTTGATTTGTGTTTTCTTTTTTTTCTACGATGATGAAAAAGGATAATACTCGGAAATTAAATTAATTTTTATTACATATTTGTATATTGTTCGGATCTGTGTTTTTAAAAACATAATATATAGTATTAGATATTTGAATGGAGTTTGTTTGCATTGCTGGAAAAACAACTTACGAGTATATTATGATCGTCCAAAACTTATCGATTAATTAATTTAGCTAAATGTGTAAGGAACATCACATGTCTACGTATTGGTGAAAATTGGTGAAAGTAAGACAAGGTTAAATTGTTTGTAAATAAACCGATGACGTTTACAAATGTTACCTTAGGCTAATTTATTGACATTACCGATTTTGATTTGTTGTCAAGATTATATTTCAGAAACGTGAAACGTTTGTGTAAATAAACCATTTTACCGCATTTATATTTAATCTTTAGCTATAAGCTCCTTGGTATCGTTCGTTGTTATTGACCATTTGGTTGGTATAAGTTAATAAACATTTGAATTCACGTTTTATTTTATAGTTATAAATGTATATCTTTTGTTTATTATTATCTGAGAGCAATAAGAAAATTGTCCAGAATGTGACAAAATTCTTTGGTAGAATTTAAATTACATATATTGGGCGAATGAACAGAATATACAAACTGTCGATTAACAAATTATTTCAAGTTCAGCTTATGCTACACGAAAAAAAGGTGACTTCAAAATAAAATAAATATATTGGAATGAACGGCTTAGAGTCTCGACATAAACCCATATAGAACATTAAACACGGTTGAAAAAATTTGAATTCTTTTGCTTAATCTACTCGTAAGTCATTATTTAATTGGTTGGTCAATAAGTCTCGAGCCTGACACATAGACGAGACATCATAATGAAAAACTTATATGATTTTAGAAAGTATAAACCTTCAAACGATTTGTGTTAAAATTTTATGAAAATCCGACCATTTCAAGTTAGTTGTTTCAGTAAAGCTACTTTTGTTATTTCCAAAACAATAAAACAAATTAGTTTCGAGTGTTGGTTAAACACTGTTTTTTGATAGAGAAAAATAATCCATTTAGTGACAATGGCTGAAGATGAACCATGGGTCCACCACTACACTCCAAAATCAAATCGTCAGTCAGAAACGCAAATGTCAGGGTATGGCCTCCGTATTTTATGATGCGCAAGTTGTTTTATTCGTTGACTATCTTGAGAAAGGAAAGTAGCAGAAAAGTGATCCATCATCAAGACAATGCACCGTGTCACAAGCCGTTGCTAAAAAAAAAGTCAAGTTCAAAAAAATGTCCTGGAAAAATGATTTGGCCGAAACAAACGATTATATTGGGGCCAAAGATAAATCGTTCTTCAAAAAAAAAAACATCGACATTTTAGAGAATCGTTTGAATGAATGTATCACTCTTGAAGGAAACTATATGTTGAATAAAGTCAAATTTTTCCAAAAAAATGATCATTTTGTCAAAAATAAAATAATCATTGTTTGCAACAATATCACCCAATATTTATTTAGAATTACTGTGATATAATTTTGCTGCTGTACGATCACACGATTGTCTTTGATGTTGATGACTGGAATGAATATCCCATGTACTGCAGAATTACTGTCTAATTTATTCGATTTCGATATCAGATAGATAAGTAGTGTATCTATTTTTTGGCATGTCATCCAAGATGTCTATTGAATTTTGGCAATTCAAATACAAGTAAAGATTTTTTATTCACTGGCAGGCCACTTGTGTCAAAACAATCAATATATAGCGACAACTATATTATGTACATATATTTAAAGGTTTTATATAACATCCTATTACTGGTGTCGGTGACGCTCTTCATCCAAACCAGCGATTCGAAGCAGGCATTGACAAAAATGCCGAGATTTTACTTTACTGCCATGTTCTTTCACTCCAATTCCCCTTTGTTGGTTTGAAGTATGTTATAATTTAGTTAAGATTTAATTAGGATTTTTATTTGCATTTTAGACGAAGTTTTGGAATCTGTCCATGCTGACAGAATTCGTCAATTAGTTTGTTTAATTAAACAATTATTTCGTGTATTGAATGTAATATTTGGTCGAAGTTATGAAAGTTAATCATGCTACCAAAACTCAATTTTTTACTGGTTAAAGAAGACATAGCACCTTCAAAATTGAAAAAAAAAAGTTTTTCAAAGATTTTTTTTAAGGGAATAAAAAGAGATACCTTTTAATGAAACTTTCCATTGACATTTTATTTAACTGAATGTATACAAACATTTTTTTTTTTTGATTTTTTTTAGCCCAATGTCGTCTGTTACAAGGGTTTTCCAAAAACACTGAAAATTCGCGGCGTGCATCATAACTACTCTCAGAAACGTCTGAAAAAACGGGGTTTTATTCAGCATTAAATCGCCCTTGGAATGAACTAAAAGGAAACAAATTGGTTGAAAAATAAAAAAATGGCGGCATTTTTTCGAAAATGCAGCTTTTTTGTCCCCTCCCCCCCAATTAGTTGTAACTCAAAAAATTGAAAGCCGATTATTCCTTCCGTAGTTCATTCTGAGCAAAAATATGTGTAGATGAACGTGTTAAAATTTTAGAATGATTGGATAAGTAGTTTTTTCGCAATCTTGCACGCCAACTTGAAAAACGTCATTTTGAGATAACTGCGTTTAAAGTTCGCCATTTCGAGATAACCGCGTACAAAAACGACTTTGGCGCGCTTCGCAATAAATAAAATTTTTTTTTTTTTAAATTTTCATGTTTTTATCATTAAAATCATGTTTTTAAACGTTCATTCATTCTCACATAATCTATCATAAAAAAATTCGATTTTTTGTAAATTTGAAGGTGCTATGTCCCCTTAAAAAATTTGGTTTATTGGATTGGATATTCTGAAAACTATACACATTCAATTCTTAACATAGCCTGGTCAAAATCGGGATTTTATATCTACTTGTGGAGTGAACGATCTCGCTTAATAGACCTTGTGGAAGATTAAACAATATTTTAAAATAAAAATGTTGGGTTTCTTGAGAAGTTTTGTCAATTATATATGATTTGGGGCAAGAATCTGCGAGTTTTGTGATGAATCGGTGGTAGTAGTTTACCAAAAAATAAATTATTGAATTTGTTTGTCGTTTTAGGTGCTCGGAATCCTCAAATTGCATTAATTCATTCTTCGGACGGCAGAATACCGTTTGGTGTAATTTTGTGACTGAGAAAGTCAAGATTGCTAGTCCCAAACAGACATTTTGCTATGTTAATATTGACACCTTAGTTTGACAATATATGGAAGAGTTGTAAATGGATAGTAAATGTTGCTGCTCGTTTCTTGATGCTAGAGAATGCGTCTATATTAACAAGAACGAATTCAAGATTTCTCATTTGAAACGCTGAAATGTTTGTGTAGCATTTCTGAGATGGTATTTGGGTAAGCCCGAATAAGTCAAAATGTGTGGTAATTGCGGTTTATGAATATCGTCGGGTGCGAGTGGAATGAAGGTACGCTATCATTAGATCTATATTATCAAGAAAAACGAGCATCCATGTATTTGCATTGATAAATTTTGTATACTATAAGTCGGATTGGATAACGGTCAGCAATTGTGACTGCGTTCTGTAGTCCTCACTTGATGGTCACCAGTCGTTATCCTGCTTCTTCATCATGCGTAAAAGACATGATATTGCAGATGAAGAAGGTCGGCAGATTCCTAGTTCCACCTTATGTTGGAATGTTAGGAAAGCTGCTTTGTGCAGATTTGACATGTGATACGGGATTGCGCTTAAATCAGTGTTGGTATCAGTCAAGAATGTGATATTGTTTATTGAATCCCTTAAAAATAAGCGACTATGCTGTGGTTGTCCTAGATCTGCCGCTGCGACTTTAAGACTTATTGGTTTGGAAAACGGTATTTGAGGATCCTTTGTGGTGGGTAATAAAATTACATAGTGTGATGCATTTGGATTCTTTTTTACAAAAAGCTTCCATGATAACAATACCAGTTTTGTGTACTAATAGTCCTCAACTTACGACGAGCTACCGTTCCAGAACGTCCGTCGTAAGTCGAAATAGTCGTAAGTCGAGGAATATATTTATTTTATGGAATAAGTATGTACTTGTGATAAAATCAGCTCAGATAACCAAATAATGTTAACAATTTTAGTATGAATTACCTTAAGCATTAATTATTAATCCAGAAAATTAAATAAACGCGCTATAAACATTGTAGCTTTTCCAGAATTGTAGTAAGCTCAAACTTTCATCTTTATCTATCGCTGCAACAGCATTTGATAATTTTCGTTGACAGTATGTCTTTAAAGTGGAAATGGCACCTTGATACATTGGCTGAATAATTGAGGTAGTGTTGGGAGGCAAATAAACCACTTTTACGCTATCGCCCAGCTCTATAATACCAGGTGGTTGACTTGGCGCATTGTCCAACAGTAAGAGTATCTTAGAACGGAACTTTTTTGTGATCACAATATGCTTTTGTTTCTGGTATGAAATATTTTCTGAACCATTAGTCAAAAATTATTCTTGTCATCCTCGCTTTACTATTTGAAAAATAGTGCAACATACAACATAAGCATATGCTTATTTACTACTTTCATAGCTCGAGGATTTTAAGAATTATGAATTAATTAGGGTTTCAACTTATATCCAGCCACATTACCACCCAATAAAAGAGTCACGTGCTCCTTAGACACCTTGAAACCTTGCATAGAATGAGCTTCATTATTGACGTAGCTGCATTGTGGCATCAGACTCCAATAAAGACTGGTTTAATTAAATATTTAATCTGGCAAATAATTCCCTTGTTGGATTATTTGGTTTAAATTCTCTATAAATATTTTAGCATCTTTGTCATCGGCACTGGCTATTTCTCCACTTATTTTAACATTATGTTATTTAGACCTACGCTTAAAATTCAGAAACCGACCATTGCTGGCAAAAAATTAATGTTTTGCATATCTGTTGTTACGTTTCTTTATATCATCAAAAAGGCTAAGCGCTTTCGCTTTAATTATAGCTAAGCTAAGTGACATGCGCTTCTGAATAAGATCATCCATCCAAATGATCAATAGTTTTTCCATTTCGTTAATGGGCAATGTTTTTTCTGGGATATCATTGTTGCATTTATTGATGTGCATTTTTTGATTGCTGATCGAATTTCATCCTTTTTTAATAAAATTGTTGAAATCGTCGAATGGCTGAATAAAATCACGAGCTAATGAAGTTATTTTTTTTCCTTTTTCCTTATATTTTATTACTTTTAATTAGGTTTCTAAATTGACGACACTTCTCGACCGCTTGTGCTTGGTTTTACTCGGCCCAGGTTTATTTGCCATATTCGATTTAAAGGAATGACGGTATTTATTGCTTATAAAATTTCAACTGAATCTACTTTCTTATTGAGCACTTAACAGGTTTTAAATTTAAACTTAAAACGAACATAAAAATGTTAAACTATGATAGAACGTATGAAAAATTAACATTTACTTCTCCGAATATGTATGATTAAATAGAAATAAATTTACTGATTTTGATTTTCAAAAAAAAATTTGAAAGGAAAGGAAATCGAAAAACACGTGTTTTTTCGCCGTCGTAACTTCGAATTGTCGTAAGTCGAACCGTCGTAAGTCGAGGACAATTAGTATATTGATATCTTGGGGCTTGTGGTTCGTTGTTGTCAGCCGCGTATTCCTGCTGCAAAATCCAAAATTGAATAGAATCATTTGCTGACTTTTGTTTAGCTGGCAAACAAAAAAATTAAATTTGTTTTGATAAATAAAATGTGAATTAAAAAACAAAATTCAGTTTTAAAGCCGTGTAAAACGCCGAATCAGAAAGTCCGGGATTATCTCATTGGAACCTTTGCAATATACCCTTTTAATCATTCTAGGTTATAAATAAAACCAAATTTCATCAACTTTGGTTAATAAATAGTAAGGTCCCGCATGAAAGAAACTTCATCTGCATACAAATTTTGTGTTAAAGATTCCCAATCCAAACCTTCGAGCTAAAATGCATCACCACAGTCAGTTAAAAAATGATCGATTTTGATTTAGAATGGACACATTATAAAATTTGTGCAAACCAATAAGAAAAAAAAAATCAAAATCTAATTTTCCAAACTAAATTCCAACATCATTAATTGTGAAATGTATTAGAACTATCTGTCATAGCCACAACCCTACCGAACACGGTTAAGAAATTACCTGCATTTAGCCTCACCAGCAGGGCTCCAGTATCTACAGGTTTCAGAGCTTGATTTTCATTCTTCTACCGTAGACCGATTTCTTTGATCTCAGAGACGAGACCTAACAAGTTTTATCATTTTCAAGAAAACTGACACAATTTACGTAATCTGTTAAACAGTTCTTTGTATTAACAGATATTTTTGTCTGCGAAACTACTGGCTCTGATAGTGATTAGGTAAACGATTAATTTGTTCATTGCAAAAAAACATGCGTGCCATCATTGTGCAACTACAATCAAAGAAAAAAAATTTTACTATTAGATAATTTTCTAAATTATTTTAAATTTAACATTTCGATCAACTTGTGATCATTAACATATAAATCTTGCAACTTCAAATTTGTTTTCTTTAACATTACATTGACATACTGTACACAACAAAATTTATATCTGCATAAATGAGAGTGAAAGAGAGTATAGAAATAAAAATAGAAATTTTTAGATTACAGAAAATATTTTGGTAAGTTGCTGTTTTGTTGTTTTTGTTATCAAGCGAGCTTAGTATGTAATGAGAGATTAGCATAAACAATGTCAAATGAAATTTACATGAAAAATCAAAACAAAAATATAAAAGACTACTGAATGAATAAATTAAAAATATAATGGCATTTAAATTAAATGTATACGTTAAATAAATAGATTATTTGGCTCCCCTCCGTATTCGGGTAATAACAATGACTCGTAAGAATCCAACTAACAGTTGTCGTTCACCGACTTAGTGATAATAAATTTTGAAACCTAATTTTGTACCCACGGTTGTTTATCTTGTGTCCAGCTACCGTGGAGTGCTCTTGTAATCGTTAATCAAACGGTATCATTGCTTGACCATTATATACCATATCGCATTTGGGTCAGAAGATTTTAACAATTCTTGATTTTGAGGAAGGAGGTTGAACATCTTTGTATTTGTCAAAATTGTTTAGTAACTTCTTTTACTTGTTGCTAATTACTGGATCGAAGGGTAAATAAATACGTTTTCCAGGTGATTCTGCTATTGCTAATAGATTTGTGTGCGCAAATACACTTGGATGCAAAAATTATCCATAAACTTTCAAAAATATCAAAAAAATTCAATATTTGTTTAATTTTTTTTAATGCAGATTCAAAGTCTATTTGAATACCTATTTAGTGGTACCTATTACCACTTGTACCATGCCAACAAAGTGATTTTTTGTCAAATGCATAAAGAAAGCTTTCGAATTAAATTCTAAAAATAATTCAACAAGATCAATACAATAGCATGCCATGGAATTATTGATTACGTCTTCAACCGGAGCAAACAAATGGATACCACACTCTGGTGTGGTAGCCACACAAGTGGTTGTACTAATTTATGTGGGGCAGCATTAAAGTGAAGTACCTTTTCAACTAAATTTGAGCCGATTCTCCATTCGTCGAGTATGGCAGAAATATCAGGAAACTTGCGGCTTCAGACAACGACAAGGATCTGACCGACCTCGTTCTACAGCACTGCGTGATGACCACTTTCTTGTAACAACTTCGTTGCAAAATCGCCTTATGAATGCTGTTCAACTGGGACGGCGACTCCAAGAAATTCGTGAAGTCGAAGTCAGTCGATTCACAGTTAGAAGACGACTTTGAGAAGTTAACCTGACTGCATACAGACCAGCAAACGGGCCGAAATTGACCGCAGCCCTCCAAAGAGCCCGTCGTGAGTTCGCTTGAGAGCATTTGAATTGGACAGAAGAAGAATGGAGAACAGTTCTGTTCTCTGACGAGTGCAGGATGTGTTTATATGGCACCGATGGACGCGGAAGAATACACAGAAGACAAGGAGAGCGTTATGCACAATGTTGCATTGAAGAACGTGTCTCGTATGGTGGTGGATCGTACATGTTCTGGGGAGGCATATCATTAGGAGCAAAGACAGATCTTGTATTCATCACACGAGGAAATACTGGCCCTCGGTTAAGAGGAATGAATTTTCAACGGTACATTGAGGAAGTACTCAGGGTATCGTACCTTTTGCCGGGTTTATTGGTTAAAATTTTCTGTTTATGCAGGATAATGCGAGACCGCATACGGCTGGTGTAGTGAACCAGTACCTTCAAGAGGTGGATGTGCCTGTTACGGAGTGACCAGCTCGAAGCTCGAACCTTAAACCCATCGAACATTTATGGGACGAGTTGAAAAGAAGAGTTCGAGCCAGAGTTGTTGCTCCAACGAGTCTTCAGGAGCTGCAACAGGCGATCGTAAAGGAATGGGAGGCGATACCTCAAAATTTTGTGAACACTTTGGTGAAATCAATGCAGCATCGAATGGAAGCTATGATTCAGGCCAAGGAATACTTCTTATTAATAAAACTGTTTTTTTGTTTTTTCCATATTTTAATTCAACTTTTACCCCTAATTTTCATGCTGACAAATTCACAAAAACGTGTACCTCAGACCCCCCAAAAATCAGTTTTATGGCACGTATAAATACAAAAAAGGTACCACTGGATAGGTATTGAAATAGAATTTGAATCTGCATTAAAAAAAATTAAACAAATATTGGATTTTTTTTGATATTTTTGGACTTTTGTGGAAAATGAGCAATGTGTGATTTTTTTGCACCCAAGTGTAGATATTGCTTTCTCTTGTGTCTCTCAATGTTAAGCGGGTAAACTTATTTTCATGTCCATTTACTAAAGCCGCTCCCGTAATATATTTTTCTTCTACTTTAACCCTAAAGCTCTTAACATAATTTTATAACATCTTTTTAGCAAGAGCCTCTCAGTCTCTGACATGGACAACTGTTTGGATATTTTTAATTTTATTAAAAATAAACGTTTAATTATTTTAAAAAATTAATTCATTTATTAAAAAACATAACTTAAACTAAAAAAATAACAGTTTTTAAAAAAAATAGAGACTCACAGGCTCTTGTTAAGAATTTTAGGGTTAATTTAAGTTATACGCTTAGGGATGTTGAAAAGTTGTTTTTACGTGTGAACCGTTGTGATGTGACTCCAAAATAATGAATCTTTTAGTGCTAGTTGGTATTTTTGTATATCAAAATTCTAGTTGATTCCCGATTCTCAAATCATTGATATCTAAAGAAGAAACCCATTTGCTTCTTCTTTGGAGGTGAATTTAATTATAAGATATTGTCTGTTCACCAACTCTAAAGTACGTTTAAATTTAATCTTTAATCAATTTAATATTTAATCTTTTTTTTTTACAACGAATTGTCTGTGCCATACTCAGGGGATGGAATTATTATTTAAATATGGGGCTATTTTGGTACCCATACACGTTCTAAACATCTGCTTGTACACTTTGCTTCTGAAATGAAAGTAAATCTGATACAAGTATGTTTCTTCAGCTTTTTTCGTAAATTTTGATTTTGTTTTGCCCTAGACTGGTGACGACGCTACATTAAAGGACACGATTATTTCCTTATCAACGATAATTGTATCTTTGAATCCGTTAAGCTGTTTAACCAACCAAATTGAAAGTTTTTCTGGGGGTGTGCTAATGTTGGATAATATTGTTCTCATCTTGTTACCTTGTTTATCTATCTTCGATAATGCGTAAAAATATAGGACTTTTAGGTTCGTCAATTTTTTACCTGAAACGTACTTCCAATGCGTTTTGCTAATTATTTTGCAGATTTGATCATACTTTATATTGAACTTCTGCTAACATATTCCAAACCTCGTCCCATAATCATTTTTCTCCAATAACAAGAGAGTTGCCCTTATAGGCTTCGATGTAAATTACATGTTTAGAATTAAGTAATATGATAAATCCTGTTTTCAATCCTGTTTGCTCAACAAATTTTTTGTAAGTATCGTGTCTCTGGGTTTGCAGCAAGATCATTTGTGTGCAAAATTGAATAGCTTGTGTTTTATCTTGGTTCAACGTTGTAGTTTCACTTTCTGAATCTTTTGGTGAATATGATCGTGTGGGAGAAAAGTTTAAACCTTTGTTCAATAATTTGAGCTCTATGTCAGAGAAAGGTTGCCTGATAGAGATTGTGAACAACGTTCGACAAAAAACTAACAATATTAATTACAAACTTCGGGATCGTTTGATTAATTACAAAAGCACTCCACGATATATATCATAACCGATACGAACATGGACATATGATAAACAAGCGATGCACAAACACTAAGAAATACTTATGAAAACGGATGGGAGTTTATTAATCTGCAATTTATTTAACGTATAAATTAATTTAGTTCCCCGTAATATTTTTAATTTATTCATTCAGTAGTTTTTTATATTTTTGTTTTGATTTTCATCCATATTTCATTAGACATTTGGTTATGCTAATAAAACGAAAAACAGCAAAATAGAAATTCTTTGGTAACAGAAAATGTAAGTTGCTGAACTTATCAAATTTATATTTTCTGTAATCAAATAATTTCTATTTTTATTTGTGTACTCTCTTTTCACTCACATTTATGTTTCCATAAATTTTGTTAATTATTCCGTAATTGCAATTGTAGAGTATGTAAATGTAATAAGTAAACATTTTTTGGAGTTACAAGATTTAACTGATGATGATCACAAGTTGACCAAAAATGTTAATTTTAATATAAATAATAAATTAAATTTAGAAAATTATCCATAGTATAAAAATATTTTTAATAAATTTTAAAATACAGCCTTGGCCAAAAGTATTGAGCACCCTATACATTTGGAGCGTACACGATAAGTATAACAGAAAACAACCCCCTTTGTTTGTTTAATATTTTTTCGACATCTAAAAAGGACTAAAAACAGTGACTACACCGCAGTTGTAGTAATTATCCATCTGGTGCAAAAAAAATTGGTTTTTTTCCATTTGGTATTTATTCGTCAGTTCGCTACTTTCACTCATTGTGTACACTTCCAGTGATCTAGTCCGCTTTTGGCGCTTTGATTTGTTAAATTTAGTGATATTATTGCAATATGCCAAAAAAAGAGTTAAGTTTAGAACAGCGTGTGCAGATACAGCTTCTGCATGAGCAAGGAAAATCACAAGTATAGATTTCCAAAACTGAAATGTTCACGCCGATCTGTGCAATATACTATATATTGAGTGATTCACCGCTAGTGGATCACACAGTAATAGGTCCAGAACCGGGCGCAAACGCATCACCACATACCGTGGCGATCAAAAATTAGTGAGAGAAGCTTTAAATAATAGGAAAAAAGCTCCTTCAAACCTTGCTGCTGAGTTGTCAGTAGAAATTAAGAAACCAATCTCTGCTCGCACCACTCGCAGAAGACTTCAGAAAGCTGGTTTGAAAGGGTGTATAGCATGGAAAAAACAAATAAATGGGTCTTAAAATATCAAAGTTTCACCGAAGTAGTTTGATCAAATATCGTGTGGTCAGACGAATCAAACTTTGAAGTAAGTTGACAATTCTATGCCCTAATAATATTAAATAATATGATTTTAAAATAAAATTCATCGATACAAATATTTTAGTTTTTCGAAATCTCTACATTTTCTTTATTTCAGTTTTTTTCGTACACCTGGTGTGTCTTTTGTGTGTCGCCGTTTAGATGAAGAATTTAGTCCAGAGTGTGTGGTACCAACCCAAAAACACGGCGGAGGTAGCATAATGGTCTGGGGCTGCATGACTAATTCTGGAGTTTTCGAATTGTTCGTGTGTGAGGGCCACATGAACTCTTCAAAATACATAAACGTCCTAGAATTTGCGTTGTTGCCCTCATTTTTAACAGTTTTTGGTGAAACAAACATGGATAGCGTTAAATTCCAGCAGGATAACTCATAAATGTCATAAATCTGCCCGCACAATAGCATTGTGTCGGAAAAATGGCATTGAGGTTCTAGAATGGCCTGCCCAGTCCCCGGGCCTGAACCCCATATAACATTTATGGAGTTTATTAAAACGCAGAGTCAGGCGCTTCACAATAAATAACAAAGAAGACCTAAAATGTTGTCTGCACCAAGAATGGACCGCCATACGTCCTGCAGAATGTAAAAAACTTGTAAGCTTTCTACCCAAAAGAATTTCTGCCGTAATTAAGGCAAAAGGTGGACCCACAAAATATTAATTTTATATAAATAAATAGTAATGTGAACATATAAAAATTGTTTCAATTTATTTCAAATTGATACTCTCAAAAAAATTGTAAGATATCATGGGTGCTCAATATTTTTGGCCAAGACTGTATATTAATTTGCGTTTTTTTAAATTTTTGATTGTGGTTTCAATAAGAAAATTGTGCAACCGAATTGACATTTATAATTAATTAAAATGGAAACCATGGCGGTTCCAGAGGGTAACAACAAAATTTTGGGCGACAAAAAATGACCAGAGTTAACGATTCAGTAGCACTTTTCCAGCGGTTTCCTAATATTAGGAAATATGTAGCGTCAAAATTTACATATAATTTCTCTTTAAAATTGTTTTTCTGGTATGTATATTCTTATAAGATATTTGTTGTGAATAACAATCGATTTTCTTTTAATATACAAATATACGTAAATCTCGAGTACATATACCACTGGACCTGCATTTGGGGTAAAAAATAAAACATAGCAGAATTTTGGTAAAATCCGCCTTTATTAATCAAAAACTGTTATTCCCGCTTATATTTTCGAAACCATTTATTCGAAACCTTTAAATTTATTTATATCATTTCTTTCTTAGACATTTTTCATAAATGCTTTACTTTGCAACATCTTTCAAAAATTAAACAATCTCCTATTGAAACTGCTACTTTTGGTTTGCCAATTTCCGCTCAAGTTCACTGAGACCTCTCAATTAATGGAAAAGTGTATGTATGACGTATCACACAAATCAGTCAATCCGCTTGTGCTGTAGCACAGCAGTTTTGTTTTCAAAGGGTTGGGCTTATTTTCTCGAATTTCAAAATCCCGAAATCAAAATCCCGACTTTCAAAATCAGGATTTTGAAAAGCCCAATTTTCAAAAGCCCGATTTTGTAATTTTTTTTTGATGAATTTGGATTTTGAAATGCAATAATTGTAGAGGTTAGCGGCTTCAATAATTCTCACGGGCACGCGGGAGGTCCCTCCGAGGGGCTTTACCTCTGAAAACTAACCATATATCGAAAACTTCAAGAAAATGAAAATTAATATAATATACAATAGTTGCTTGCCAAAACAAAGCTCCTCTCTTTTTGATGTGCCCTTCCCCTTTTGATGTCAAGTTCCACAGAAATTCAGTAGTGGAATGAATTAGTTTGTAAACTTTTCTTAGCAGTATTGGCATACTTTTTTAAATTGTGTATCAAATAGCCTGCGGTAATTGTTTATTGTTTAGGGAACAGTTGAAAATTTTAAGACTGTTACCTCTTATATAGTCGATAACGATTTTAAAGTTTTTTGGTCGGTGGGAAACATCGAACTGAAAGAACTGAAAGCCCATCGTGGTACGAAATAACATTTAATATACGTTCAACGCACAACTTTAATATACGTTCTTTTATGAGAGCGATATTTTATGTTTATGCAATAACCGGCCTAGTATTCGGGTGATACTAGGATTTAGATTTTTCATTGAAAGTCTTACCAGCCCGTGAAACTTGATATCGAATTTCTAAATAAGATTTAATGAAATCAAGAGCTATACCTCTAAAGCCGGCATAGTACAAACTGTACTAGGAGCATAAATGAATGTTTTTCAATGAATAAAGCCATAGTAAGTTTGTTATCGCATCTTTAGTATTAGCGCTTTTAAGATACCCAAACTGACTTTCATTAATAAATTTCGTGCCACATAAAAAATTCATTAGTTCATTTTACAACTTTTTCAAAAAATTTTGAGAAGCCTGACAAAAGGCTTATAGGGCGGTAATTATTTTTCATATTGGGATCACCTATTTTATAAAGTGGTATAACAATTGCAGTTTTTAAACTATCTGGAAATATTCCACTTGACAAACTTATTTTATAAATAAATGATAGCGCCTCACCAATGTAAATAACTACTCTTAAATACACATGTTGGAAATTTTATCTAATCTACTTGAATTGGTAGATTTCATGGCATTAATGCGGTACATCAGCTCAATTGGACAAGTGGGAATAAAAAAAATGATTTATTTTCAAACTTGGTCGAATATAGCAATGCATTTTCCTCACTAATGCCATTTGGAGTATGTAAAATATATTTATTTTTGATATCATCGGCAATTGAAACAAAAATATATTAAAAATATCAGCAACCTCTTTAGAGTCATTAACCAAAACACCTGAATCATCAAAAATTGAAAGATTTTTGAGTTTTTTGACTTTTCGAATTGCCAGTAGCTTCGTTAATTATTCTCCATTGCCTTTTAACATTATGATTGGCATTCGAGAATAATTTTTTGAAATAATTAACTTTAGCTGATAGCTCGTACTTGCCATTTTAAATTGTTATATCTAATAGACAGCCGAATATTATTAGGGTGCTTTTTAACTTTCAAACCTAAATTATTTTTAAGTTTTATCAAATTTAAAAGTTTGGTATCAAACCAGCATTTCAACTTATTGCTAGGTATAGATTTCAATGGACACTCAAAAGAAGCAGTACATGATGACACACATTTTGAGAATGTACAAAGGAAATTATCATACACCGAATTAGCTTCATTACTACAGAATATATTAGTCCATCTATCAGCATTCCAGCTATCTCTTACATAATTTAATAATTATTTAATTATTCTAAAACTGACCGTGTAACGTTGAAAACAAAAAATAAAATTTAATATTTCAATTAATTTGAGGTTATTACTAAACTTTTTGTTTACAATATTTTGTTTCTATTCTTTAACTATACTATTTTTGTTACACACTATGTTGGTTACTAAACTTTTTGACTATATACTTATTTTCAGATACGTATACAAAAAATTGACAGTTTCAAATTCCCTTAGCTTCCGGTTTTCCTTTTGAAGTGCAAAACTATAAATATTAAATGAATGAAAGTTATTTGGGTTTGTTATATCAGTTCCAAAAATTCCAATGGTAATAAGAATCGTTCATTTGTCGAATTTTGATCAGAAGTATGCAGGAATTCTGTGCAAAATTTTGTAAAACATATCGCTTAAAAATCGGGTTGCATTGAGGTAATCAATATTTTTCAAATTGACCTTAAGCAATTCGTTGTTTGAACACATTAGTTCTGTTTTGTTTGGTTAAATGTTTTTGATCTGTGATTATTAGTGGTTTTCTTTTATAAGTTGGGGATGCACTTTTTGAACAGCGTAATTAATGTTTAATAATCTTTTTTATTTCAGGTGTGAAGACCACCCAAACCGAATATATTTCATTAGCCTGAGCTAAGCTTATACCATAGACACATATCTGGTTTCGTAACTAAGATTATGAAACTATGTGCGGTCTTACTTTGGGAAATATTATTCCTATTCGAATAGGAATGAAATTTGTGCCCAAAGTAACAGCCAAGCGATTTTTTTATACTTTTATCGGTTGGTATAAAAATTTAATAAAATCAAACGAAGCATGCGATTTACTTTTATATCATAACAAATATTTATGAAAATGTAAAATGCGTTTTCGACATAAATATATCTCATTTTTCAAATTAATTTAGTATCGGAGTTCATTTTTTGTATCTTTGATTTATGTCATTTGATTCTTTACCCTTTATGCGTTAAAAATACTAAATTACTCCCAGAGTGACAACTCATAAAAATAAATTTATTTTATTAATTAACCGAGCGGTGAACATTTGAACTACACGAAGAATGGAATAATTCTAATCCTACTGGAATAGAAAGGAAAGGAATGGAAAGGTGGAATGAAATTATTCATTCCGGATTGAAATTTATATGGAATTGTTGTTGTAAAATTCCCAAAGTAAGACGTTAATGGTTTGCAAGATGAGAACTCAAGACACACTACAACTGCTTTTGTCTTCTCGTTTGGTTTAAAATAGTAATAGAGTAGGCATAGATAAAAATATCACGATTGACATTTAGTTGACCTATAAATTGTCAGAAATGACTTTTATATTGACAGAACAGAAAAATAAAAAATGTTCCCGCCAACTAAATATCTCAATGATATACAGAAAATTTGGAGGAAACTAGACTTTTTTGGTAAGCTATTAGTGTAATAAAAAATGAAATTTCCATTTTTTATGTATTCTGCATTGTGAGCACTAAAATGCCTCGGGATGAGAAAAATATCTCATTCCGAAACTACGTTAAACCGAGTTGCAAACCATGGTTAGGGGTGACACATTACAACGATGGTTAACTCGAAACCATAGTTATGAAACCAGTAATTTATCTATAGCATTATTGTAGAAATTTTAAATTTGCTTCAACATTTTACCTCGTGAAGCCAACCAAAAATTAAATTCAAGTGCCATAAACTTATAAGTAAAGCAAAGTTTCTTTGATTGTATTAAGAAAAAAATCGTAAGAAATCTGTGTCTAGCATAAACATGTAGAAAAACGCCAAACTTGAAACTATGCCAAAAAATCTGTTCCTTTATAGTCGTATCGTTAATTTTACAATCTTCAGATTAGAGCGCATATTTAAATTTATTAAATTTACACACACACACACACAAAACCTCATAAAATATAATCTTGTAAATGAAATTTTATGTGTGCTGCGGTTATCTCGGAGATTAATAAACAAATCAAAATTAAGACGGATTTACATACACTTACAGACAAAAAGTTATGCACACAGCAAAGTGTGTTAAGGCCGAATTTTACGTTTTGTGTACAGTATCCGGGCTAGGAACTTAAACTATAAAATGTAAATAAATATACCACACAGCCAAAATATTTATAAGTTTTCCAAGAAAACTAAAAAAAGGCAATAAGTTTACTAATTAGTATAAAACTACAACAACAATATGTGTTAAAAAGAAAAATTAAAAAATTAAATATTTGTTCATGTTGTTGCAAAGATAATTAAATTCTCAAAATATTTAGATATGAAAACTGAAAAAGATTTTTCGTCGTAAAAGTACGAGTACCTACAATAACAACACAATGAAAACTTATAAATAATGAGATTATGTTTATAGTACAGGAATATGTGTAGTACATTGTACATTAATTATGAAAGTTATTTTATAATAATTCCCCCATCTTGTTTACCTGCTGTGTAAATACAAGTGTCTTGTCTTGTGTACGATTTTCAAACTTGTGTTTTTGCTGCTCTTTACGATTTTTACGTTGGAATGAGTTACATATAAATATAGGATGTTGAGGTATCGCGTAAAAGAAAATATACGACAAAGATTTTTCATGTTTGTTTCCAAACAGCTTAAATAATGTACAGCTTCTGATAACAGCTTAAAGGTAGCACAATTGTTGTATTTGGTATAAATTAAACATATTTCCGGGGAGGAAATATGAAAATTTGTTAATAGCAGTTAAAAGTTAACCATGTTTATTCGTTTACAATTTCTTCATGCTGGTCATAATAATAATAATAGTAATAATAAGGAGAGTATATTAGCATAAGATAAGATTATAAGTCTCATCCTGTTTATATATAATAAAGCGATGATAAAATCAATTGCGTTTATTCATAATTATAATGTACATAAAGCATACACAAGTACCTACCCACTATCTAGAGGTATGGAGTAAATAATTTTTCCCATTTTCATGAAAAATAAAAATCTATTGTATTTTATATCAATATACAGATTTGCTCCAGTATTATTTATATAAACGAATAGCTGGATAAAATATAGCAACAATGGTATTAAGATTATTTTTTTTTTGAATAATACTCGAGGTACTCGTTCTTATATTCAGTGTATAGAAAATTGGGATTAGTTATGTGGACTCTCTGGTTAATAGGATTGTATAGTATTATTATATAACAATTACAAGATTTTTATTTCCTTTTTTTACAATTGCTTGTACAAAATAATGTAGAATTTGGTATTATAAGTGTAATCGAAAATTTGTTCATTTTTATGGATATTATGGTTCAGGAATTTAAACGTGACTGATTGCCTTTTGAAAACTTTAAAAAACTTCCTTTAAAGATTTGTCTTTTAATACATTTCTTAGATTATAAATACTTAAATTATTGTTATTGGAGTTTTTTTAATATTTTTTATTTTAAGAAGAATGTTTATTGTTTTGTTTATGTTTCTTTCGGGAATTTGAATTGAGATTTATGCAAAAATTAGAACAAGACCCAAATCCTGTTTATTTATGTTGTAGATTCGTTAAATTAAGTGTACTTCAAGGTAATCTATTTTATTGAACAGTAGGCCTTATAGAATCAAGGTTAAGGTATCAAAAAGGTTTCAACAAGTCAGCTTTGCAGTTTATATCGAAAAATATATTGTTCAAATAAATTTTTTTTATTTTATTTATTTTATTCTATAAATGTGTTATAATTATATAAATATATGTTATAGTTGTAAATATTAATATAATTATATGTGAATATTTTGTGTACTTGTGTTGTTTTAATTTTAGGTTTTGGCCGTTTCGCCGTATTGTATATACTGTAACATTTCTGTGTATATATTTATTATTCAAGTGTACGCCTTACAAATAATGGCACATAATGACTGTTTAATAAGCGACAAACACGCTAGTGACGTAGCTCAGTATCGTTGCGCGGCCTTGAAAAAGCGTTGGTACTGCTAGAGATTACTTTACGTACTATGGAGTCGCGTTTGCAAATATTTGTCTCAAGATAGCATCCTGATGTTAGTGAAGATAACGTAAAGCTGTATTTAAAAGACCATTTTAATATAAGTTCATCGAATCAACCCAAAAAATTCCAATGGGTATATACAAGATATTCATCTTTTAAATTGCCTGTGTGGGGTTTGCTAGTACCCCCATTAGGCGCCTCCCCGGGTGGCGGCGGATAGGGGAATGCTTGCCAGATATGGCAGGTACCGTTGAAATTAAATACTCGGGGCGGACCAAAAACTAGCACACCAAAGCTAAGGAGGTACTACATACGCCGATGGATGCGTGGCAAAGAGGGTGCTTAGTCGTTAGTATGTGTACTCCGAATTTGGCGTCATTCGGTTTAACCCATAGCCCTCCTATGATAACGCAGAGCTCTGTCATAGGCGACCGTTAATTTCTCGTGCTACTCGTGGGAATAAAATAAAAATTTAAGATGAAAAATTATGATGAAAATAATAGCCTTATAATATTAGGAAACGAGACGGATGCGTCTATAGAAGTGTCAAATCAACCAGGCCGCTCCATATATTCTTCGGATGCTAGTACCATAGATTCTGGGGGTAACCAACCCTTGACAAATAAAGGGAACAAATTTCCTAAGAGCATGAAAATGTTGAGATCACCACCTCCACATGTAAGTATAGACGTACACTACAATTAGAGACAATTGTGCCAACAGCGACTGCGTCCACAGTAACTGCAAAAGACGCAGTCTCCACTGAAAAAGAAACTTTATTACAAATGCCGAGTGCATCAATAAACATTATAAACAGGATCTGTTAACCAAGTTTCAGAAAATGGAGAAACTAATCGTGCAGCTGAGCAATGAAGTTGCTGAACTTAAGAGAGAAAACTCTACATTAAAAAATAAAAAACAGGTTAAAAATAGTAAAGCTGATGATTCAGCACGAGCTAACAACCTGCTTGTCAACCATATTCAGCCATCTACCAGTCAAAATCATTCAAATAATTCCAACTGGCTGCTGCAGCAATTTCCAGTCTCTCAACAAAATAATAGATTTAATGCTCTGAGTATAGAGGATTATTTCACAGATGAGGAAGAACTGGAAGAAGAAGTTTCCAGAGCTAATAACAGAAATCCTAATAAACGTAGGCGCACAAAAACGAAAACTCCCCCAAAAAATAATACAAAAAGTGTGAACAGTAACACTGAACAGAAAAACTCAAAAATACCACTGCCTCCACCCATTAATGTGAGCAATATCAACAATTTCGAATTTTTTCGACAAAAAATAATAAAAAACACTGGTGAATCAACTAATTTTAAGGTGCTCGCAAATAGTGACATTAGAATTATCTTTCAAAATGAAAATGATTACTGAAATGTCAAAAAATTACTGGAAGAATTAAAAAATGAATCTAGCAACCCACTAGAAAATATTCAATATCACACCTACCAGCTGAAGAGTGAAAAGGCATATAGAGTGGTTATCAGAGGCTTACGTTCTTCTATTAGTCACGATGAAATTAAAGCAGACTTGGAAAAAATGGGACATGAAGTCGCAGGTATTACCAACATATACAAAATGGTCACAATTGATGGTGTAAAAGTCAGGAAACACTTTCCATTGTTTTACATCGACTTAAAACAAAAAAACAACAATAAAGAAATATACAATATCAAGAAACTTGCGTACTGTATAGTTAAAATTGAGCCACCTAACAAGACAAGGGGAATTCCACAATGTACGAATTGTCAACAACTTGGACATACCAAGAGCTTTTGCTATCGTCAAACCAAATGCTTTAAATGCGCGGAAAATCACCACATGACAAAATGCAAGAAAACACAGAAATATATCGCGCCTTCTTGTGCTCTTTGTCAACAACAAGGGCATACTGCAAATTATAAAGGATGCCGTGTATATCAGAACACAATTAAAAGTCAACAGAATAATAGAACAAGCGCAGTGCAGCGATTACAAACCAAAATTGCTAAACCACAAACAACAATCACACCATCCACAGTTGGATTATCCTATGCGCAAATCACCAACGAAATTATTAAAATGCTTAGCCAAATTCAACAGTCACTTGGTCATTTAGCAGAGAGGGTGGCAAAACTGGAAATCTATATCTATCCACCAAGCGAAAAAGTCAACAAAAAGTCAACATACTCACAAATGATTAACTCGTTCCTATGCATTGTAGCTTGGAACGCCAATGGGCTCAACCAACGAGCCCAAGAACTAGAAATATTTCTCCATACAAACAACATTGATATTGCGCTGATTTCAGAGACCCACTTCTCCAACAAAAGCTTTATCAGAATAAGGAGTTTTAATTCCTACTGGAAAACCCATCCTAGTGAAAGAGCCAGAGGTGGTTCAGCTGTACTAATTAAAAATAATATCAAACATAAGCAACAAGAGGATATTCGTGAAAACTATTTGCAAGCAACTGTTATTTCAATCCAATATAATGGCGCAGTTCTAAATATTGCAGCAGCGTACTGTCCTCCACGGCATACACCAAAGAAGTTACAATTTAATAACGTCTTCAATAAGCTCGGTTCAAGATTTATTATTGTAGGGGACTAAAATATAAAACATACAGCTTGGGGTTCCAGGCTTATTTCTCCTGGGAAAGGAAACACCTTGTTCAATGCCATTCATGAAAACAAATGCGAATATCTGTCCCCAGGGGGGCCAACGGATGCAGGAAAAATACCAGATCTACTGGATCTCTTCATCATAAAATGTATTCCTCTAAGTTACACTAGAGTCGAAGGAATTAACGACCTAACATCTGACGACATTCCTGTACTGTTGTCAGTAAGCGCTATAGTAATAAAGAAACAGAAAAAGCAAAACCTGACTAATAGATTCACGGATTGGGACATCTTCAGAGAAAAATTGGAAGAGCTAGTTGAATTAAAAGTTGTATTAAAAGCAATGAAGAATTGGAACAACAAACAAACAATTTCATTGAATACACTCGAATGGCTGCCAGACTAGCGACTTCTGAATTGAAGGACAAAGCGTAGATTGAATTCAAATACCCGGCTGAAATCAGGGAACAAATCAAGGCAAGAAGAAGGGCGAGGAGAATATGGCATCTTACCAGAAATCCCGCTGACAAGACAACTTTTAATCAAATAAGTAACAAAGTCAATAGGCTAATCAAAATTTTCAAACAGAATTGCCTCGATAACTACTTAAGCGGGCTAGGTCCAGAAAGGACTGGATAAGGACTACTCGTTATGGAAAGCAACCAGAAAATTTAAACGACCTGTAGTTCGAGTACCACCTTTAAGGAATGCCCAAGGCAGTTGGGTTCGACAAGACAAAGAAAAAGCGGAACTCTTTGCTCAACACCTAGCAGCAGTGTTCAAACCCCATGACATTCAATCCAACATTGATGTAACACCTGTTTATCAACCAAATCAGGACTTAAAAAGGGTCTCGCCAATCGAAATTGCTGAAGAAATCGACAAAAATTTTAATCATAAAAAAGCACCAGGATTTGATGTAATATCACCGGGTCTATTCAAGGAACTTCCACGTAAAGCAATCATCTTGATCACATACTTATTTAATGCCTGTATGAGATTGAAGTATGTACCCAAATGCTTCAAAATGGCCCAAATAATTATGCTAAAGCAACCAGGTAAACCAGTTGAAGAAGTAACACCATACAGACCAATCTCACTGCTTCCGACTTTATCAAAGCTGTTCGAGAAACTGCTACTAAAACGTCTAAAACCAATGGTAAACGTTCCTGATTTTCAATTTGGATTCAGGAATAACCACTCCACAATAGATCAAGTCCACCGAATAACTGCGGTAATAGAGCAAGCGTTAGAAGAAAAGAAATATTGCCCCGCCGTATTTCTGGATGTATCCCAGGCCTTTGATAGGGTTTGGCATGAGGGATTGACATTCAAGATGAGCAAAATGCTACCACAAAACTATCGCTAGCTGCTTGAATCATACCTCTCTGATCGCCAATTCAGAGTCATTCATGAAGAAACATGTTCGGACTTTTATCCAGCGATTGCGGGAGTTCCGCAGGGAAGCGTATTGGGTCCTCTCCTCTACCTTCTTTATACTTCGGACATACCTACGACGAATAAAACATTCATTGGCGTAGCCAACACTTGCTTTTTCTGAGAGCTATCTGAATATCGAATATATAATAATCCTATCAGTTAAAAAAACGCGATTTGGTAGTTGGAACCAACACAAAATATTTTCGTTAGCATCCAGTTAAATATCACACAGAACCAGGGCCATATAATATGTCATCTTATATGAATTTAATTTGTTTCAAACAGTTTCGACAATTTTCCTATCCTTTTTTGATTTATTTTGTTGTTTCGTTGAGGATGAAAACGTTCTTTTTAAATTACAATATACACATTATACAACTGCGGTTAACATAATCTCGTTGATCGTTTGCAAAGGGTGTTTTTTTAGACGTTAACAATTTTAAATTAAAATAGAACAAAGATAACATTTAGGTAATTTTATGCCATTAATATTTGAATGTGAGTTCGGCCATGTGGCACCGTGGCTGGCGTGTAGATGGCACAATCTAGATGTCCAATTTGCATACACTTTTCGCAGCAATTGCGGTCTTATGTGCACTTATAACTCGCCGAATGTTGTGTTCCAAGTGTTTAATCGTCTCTGGTTTATCGGCGTAGATAAGTGACTTAACATATCCCCAAAGAAAATAATCTAATGGAGTTAGATCACACGATCTTGGTGGACAATTAATCATTGAACAAAATTTTGTTTGGAAAATCAACATCAATATCAATTAGTAATTTACAATGGTTTAAGCTTTGGCGTTTGAATCGGGAGATACCGGGTTCGAATCCCGATAGGGGTGGGATGCAAAGTGAATTTTTATATACAGGTTACGATCTGTGATGAAATGGAACACATCTATGACCCCTTGTCGAAGTGCAAAACTGTTGAACCCATCTTCCATGCCAGTAAAGGCTGGCATGGAGCTATGCAATGTGCACATGTTGGTCAAAATCGTACCTATAGCCGTACGATTTGGCCTCCTCAGGGAGTGCTTCGGCCCCAAAACAGATGGCATGGACTAGAAAAAAAAAATTAGTACTTCAGTTCATTGGCCGAATGGCGATGGTCGGATGGCTTTAATTCCTGCACAAGTTTAATTTTGTAAGCACGTAGACCAAGATCCTTAGATGACACATCTCCAGTAGCTGAGAACGACGTCAAATTGATTGATTTGGTTTTTCCTCAGTGCTATGCCGTACAGCACTACGCTCTATCGCTTGTTCGGTATGCACTGTTCACCGTCTTACTGGATGTGTATTATCATTTAGAGTATATAACCGAATTCCCGTTCTAATGGACGATTATTAGGACCGTAAAATGGATGTAATCATGATGAGTTTGGCGAACAGCACCATTATTTTGATAAAACATTTCAACAATTTGCAAGCGTTGCTCTGGCGTGAGTCTATTCATTTTGAAATGGCAAATCAAACTAATGACAAAGCAAGTGTCAGCTGTCAAATTGGTTGTAAAAATCGGTATTGCCAACTTAAACATGTGAACCTCATTACCATTCTCGTTGATTGGATCCTAACTTCAACTCGGATTATATTTCCTAATAGAATGGAAAACGTAATAATTCAAGATATCGTTGGGGCTATTGTGTGATGGTTATTATGCAATCTGGTGAATTTGATAACTGCTCGTTCTACATCTACAGATCTTTTTTCTTTTGCTATCGTCTTTTGACGCCATTGTTTTTGCTCTAGTTATCGTCAGATTTTATCGAATTTTGTTTCACCACGCTTTGTGTTTTACAAAAAATGAACGAACTCAGTTATTTAAATACACTTCATATTGTTGTTCCGATGCTTGGGACTGAAAAAATGATTTCGCAATGTTCCCGTCTAAACTTACTTCGCATAACTATCTTTAATTTTGCAAAGTTAGCCCAGTTTTTCCTTTTCCGGAAATATTTTTTTATGTTTTCATAAAACATGTTTTAGGTAATTTTGCCTAACTGAATGACGTAACTGAGATTTGCGTAATCGGGCAAATTCCAATATAAAATTAATTATTGCCATTCTCTTAAGACATTACCAGGTTTATATTAGAATTGATGCAGATTATCATTGACCACACACAATAATAAACAATTATAACGTTCTCCTAGAAATGTGTGTAGTTTATGTTCCCAACTAGCCTGACCATCTAGAATATATCAGTCGAGTTCTAGGATTTGCGCAATCGACCAACTTCCAGATGGGCGACTATACACCAATTAATAACTGCTATTCTCTAGCGAACATAATTTGCTGAAAATAATTGTTAGTGTTTTAGTTTGGCAGTATCCAGAGCTTTTATTAACTGAAGGACCGCAAAGGTAGGATAAGATAGGCAGTAATAGTCAAATTCGCTATAGGACCCGTTAAAAGTATGATAGAAAAATAGTCCTATATAGGATTATGATTTGCTGGAAATGATTGTTTTTATATATCTCGATCCGATATATCTCGAAGATAGGTAATTGTGAAAATCCTAAAATAGTGGCCATCATAAATTTGTATATTGTGTCATTTGAAAGTGAGTAGGTTGTACAAATTCTATCATATGATAGGTATTATCCGGTTGGCATAATAAGCTCTTAAAATAATGTACTCCAAATATCAACCAGTACCAGCACAACCAAAATTACTTTTAAGCTCGGATGGCTATGTGTCGTAGTTGAACTAACATTACATTTGAATTTGACACGTTCAAAGTATAGATTTGTCGGGTTAAGGCTATGAGTGTCACCAGATATATATAGCGTCACGACTAATGCCTTAGTTTTAGGAAAATAAGATAAAAAATCCTTCTGTGAGTTAGTCACACTCAGGCCTTACTTTTAGACAAATAAGAGCACAATCTCTCTGTGGGAACTTAGCAAAAGTGAGCTCTGGGCCAGTTGTATCCGTATAACTAGTATTGAACTAGAATTATACATTTAATTTTGGCACGTTAGATGTATCCAATATGGCATTGAAATGGTCACACTTATACCTCTCCTTTAGATAAGATAGAAAAAAAGAAAGAAAGAAAATCGTTTAGAGACAATTTTGCGAAATTGGGCCACGGAAAGGACCAGATATATCCATACTACAAGTACTACACGTTAAAAGTATTCATTTAAGGCCTTAATCCGATAAATGGATACTTTTAACGTGCCAACTTTAAATGTAATATTAATTCAAATACGAGTTATATGGATATATCTGGCCCAGGGCCCAATTTTGTAGAGTTACCACGGAACGGTCTTTTGGCAAATTTGAACTTTTAACGTGCAAAATTTAAATGAAGTTTTAGTTCATATACGAGTTGTACAAGTATATTTGGCCCATGGTCAAATTTCGCAAAGTTTCCGCTGAAAAATTTGTTTCTTATTTTCTTAAAAGTAGGGTATGAGGGTGACCATCTCAAAACCACATAACCTTTACTCGACAAATGGATACTTCTAGACAGACTATGATACCGGTCGTAATGAGATGACGAATAAGTCCTTTTGACCCCATCTCTCTCGGTATTCACATCCGTTACCTCCAGATTCAAATGCTTTAAGCCTGAACCACTGTGGCATTGGTCAATGAAATTTGTTTGCCTCCAAAAGCCCATTTTTCGTATATGATTCTTGATTTACTTGATTTACTTCGTATATGATTCTTGTTTTCGCCAAGCCCAACAATCGTGCATTTTAAGGTTTAGCAATATAACATCACGCGTGATTAGCGATATCTGTCAAAGTCCATTGTTCTCAGAGCATTATCATTTCATCATGGAAAGATGTACACCCAAACAATGTTTATAAATTATTGAATTTTATTATCAAAATTCGTGTTCAGGAAAATCGTCTTCCAGAAAAAATTGTGTCCAGCGACGAAGCTCATTTTTGGTTAAATAGGTACGTTAATAAATAAAATTGCCTTATTTGGTGTGATGAATTAGCAGCCACAGGCAATGTAGGAACTGCCAATGTTTACCCAAAAAATACTACTGTTTGGTGCGGTTTAGGGGCCGATAGCTCATCCGTCCGTATTTTTTCAAAGATAACGTGGCGTCTCGTGGTACACACTACTCGAAATCATGGATAAATAATTTCGGTGAGAAATTTATCGTACGCTTCTGTCCAGTGAATTAGCCGCCATTTGAACATCATCTGATTCCTGTAATGTAGCTCCAGTTGAAAAAAATTATACAATGAACAAGAAAATAAGTTGCTTATTCTAACATTGAATAAAATTTGCTTGAGTTAGTTAATTGTTCTTGGTCAGTCAATTACATAAAGCATTGTTTGGCAAGAATTTTTGTTTTGGTCGAGAAAAATGAAAATTACATTTTTATTACGTTATATATTTCTCTCACTGTTTTATTATGATTTGATTACAGAATATTAAAAATAAAATTCGGGAAGTAATAATCCCATAAACAAAAATTTACAATGATAATCTTAACTTCACTCATAGGTATATTTTCATTACAAAAAAATAAAATAAAATATCACAACCTGCACACTCGAATCTTTACCGATATACAGAAAAAATACAAAATGTTTTGAAATAAGCGATATACTAAAACTGCTAAAAATAGAATTAAAATACCAAGAAAATCATCCTGGATGAATTCCGCACGATAACCAAATTAATTTCACTCATTCTTCTTCCGTTTCAAAATCGATACGTATACTACATATTCTGCCATTTTAATTTTCATCCATTTTAAATCCATAATGGCATTTCGACGGTAATAGAATAACAACAACAACAAACATATATAAATCCAAAATATGTAGGAGTATTTTAATCAATTTCCCTAGATTAACCTTCATGGAAAAATATCAAAAGATAGTACATCGTTTACGTCAGCAACATCAACAGGTTTAGAAGCTCGCATATATAAGATATTATGCTAAGTAGGTAGATTGAATCGAAATTAATTTGAGGTTTTGTTTGCCAAATAAAGCAACTTTTATGTACGACCGAGGCGATATACTATAATGGTTTGATATAATCTTACATAAAACGTATTTTGCTGGTGTAGTATAGATGTATTGCGGATTAACCGCATCATAATATACATTGTGGTTCCCAGGGCGTTAAAATTATTTCGTGCGCGATTAAAATAGCAAAATAAAAAAAAAACAAATATTTTTAAATTAATTTAATGGGTTAGGTAAAAATTAATTGAATTGGCAAGAGCAATACTAAAATAATAAATTAATTAAATGAGTCAATTGTGTTGTGTTGTGCGTACCCACCATATACCTACATGAAAACCACAAATTACTGGTAGACGCATGTAGTGTGTGGACCCGAACATAACATAATGGTTTGTTATTGTTGATGTAGATAAGGACTTGTAAATAAATTTCCTTATCAATTCCGTACTGTATCATTATTAATTACACAAGAGTATACGATATATGATCAAACTTTTTTAGGGGCTAGGTATTTTTGTACACATGTATATTAATAGGTGTACAGGAGGCATGAAATTGTTGTGGCACTGTAATTATTTTATTATTTATTTTTAATGTTTTTGGTAACAACAAATAGGTTAGAAATGAATATTTTATATGTACGAGTGCAAATTAATTAATGTTACCTTAGCCATATAGAGCTTAGTTTGTAAATGAACTATTAAAATTTAATAAAATTTATTAAGGTACAGAATGGTTAAAAGGGTTAAAATATCTTGGTTTATTTCATACTCAAGTTTCTCAATAATTTAAATAAGGAAAGTACATGTATCGTAATCAACAAACAGGGTAAACCAACTTTTAAGATGCTATATGAGTTTTAACTCGTTCTAGTTGTCGGAAGATAATCGCCCTATGGACAGAACAAACCCGAACAATAATCAGAATTATGGTAAATCATTTTGTAATCGCAGCACATTTTAATTATAGTTAAGGCAAAATTAAAGAAAAGGAATACGCAAAATGCTCCCATAAACTAAAATTGTTTGTAAGCAGGGTAATTTTGCGGTAATCTGGAAAATCTTTTTTATTATTTTTACAATTTTCAATGTTGGTAGGACAATTTTCTGAAGCAAAATACTTACATTGAGAATTGTCAAAATAATAATTAAAAGGGATTAACAAGATTACCACAAATCTACCCTAAGCTTGTTTTTTTCCTATAAAATTTAAGTTTGCCAGCATGATTTCATTGAATTTTGTATTATTGAAAGTTCTAAGATCATTTTATTGTATATATGAGAATAATATTAAAAAAATGGAGGGGTGAATATATTGTGACCAACGTCCGACATTTTTACTCCGAATATATACATACACTAGTGCAAATAATTTTCCGGACAAATTAATTTCTTGAACAAAAACTGTAGTTTTACTTTTTAATTTTTTCTGATCAAATCTCACCGATGACCTAATGAATATATCATAGGGTCTATTTTTTAATTCAACCCTAGCAAACAGGCTTGCCCTGGGTACTGTACACCGAGCACAGGTTGTGCAGTGGTCCAATGATCCAGTGTGTATAGAGTAATAATTTGTTTTTCTACTTTGCACGCTTCGTATATGCTTACATACATTCATTTCAGAATAGAATTTGAAGAACCGAGTATGCGCGATGTAAGCACAGTTCGCAAATAAAAACACAGTGTGCAGAGTAAAGTTACTCAGGTTGAATAAGGAAACAAACAGTTGAATTCAAAAATAGGCCCATAACCGAAACATTTTATGTTAAATTACGGCTACCGTTACTTTACCGCTTGTTGGTAGAAAAGTGAATTCACCTACCAAAATCAATGAGAAAAATTATCCGGCAACATTATATTTCATAGATTTATATACACGTTACAGAACTATTTTACAGTAAAATTATTTGTTTAATATATTTGTAATTTAGAAATTTGTAATATTTTTTCATTATATTAACATACCGTTAATTTTAATGCAAACATATTGCAGAATCGTACTCATAATGTTCTCAGTAGGAGAAATCGAAAAAAATTTAATATCGCCTATTACAGCGCCATCTATCCTGAATCGAAAAAAATGTTTCAAGGAAATCCTACATACTTTAAGCCGTAGAATCCGAATCTACAATAAAAATGGGGGTTCCTATCTTAGTTTCCAAGTTGCCCCCCACCACCTTACAAACAAGGGCGGGGGTCCTATTTTTAGCGCTAAAGTATTTCCCCTCCAGAATGATTTAATTTTGACAATGGTCATTTTTATCGTAGAGTGCTTATTTTCCGAGTTATTTGAAAGTTTCAGCTTAAAAAATTCACCCGGTATAGTGTGTAATGCATTATTATCCCAGCACAGCCTGTCGGCTACGTGTAGAGTTCACCAAATTTTGTAAAAAACCAGGGTCAATGTTTTCCCAATCATGATCAATGGCCGATTTTAATGACTTTTTTAGGTTATTCGGTGGTGAGATGGCTCGGCCACGTTACAAGCTCTCCACAACAACGGATGATACATAAAGTGTTCCACCAACAACCAGCCAGAGTGCGTCGTAGAGGAAGACCACGACTACGCTGGCGTGACGACATGGAACAAGATCTACGAACATAAGGATGTCAAAACTGAAGGACGAGAGCGATGGATCGAGATGGATAGAGGGCCTTAGTGCCGGCGGCGAAATCCCTTCTTGGGATATGAAAGCCAGAGAGAGAGAGAGAGAGAGAGAGCGAGAGAGAGATAGGTGGCTACCTCGTATCTTTTTGTCCAAGTGGTCCCATAAATGCTCTATATGATTGAGATCCAGCCTTTGTTGAGGAGTTTCCAAAACACGTGGCTGATAACTTAATAATATGTGCTTTTTTGTCCAAAGAATTATTCGCATGAGTGTACTCGCATACACCACATACTTTATTTCTAAAGCCACAAATAAAACACACCCGACTTTTGGTAAAACTGTCTTGTATAATCAAAAAACATTATCTCTGTTTAAATTTGAAAAAGCCATAAAGGTTATCCTTGTTTAAAAATTTTGTCATTAAATTTATTTGAATTTTATAATTCGTTGCTGTTTTTTATAAATGCTAAACTTTCCAACATCATTGCAAAAATTTATGAAACTACCATTGAAGCAGTCCTTTCCGGTTCACAGATTTCCACCAAATTACGCAATGATCCTCCAAATAATGGAAAAAGTTCTATTCCGAATAGTCAGTCTACCTGGACTATAGAGAGGCCGAATTTTGGCGAAATAAAGTTTTTTTTATCAATACTCGTTATATCCCGTAAAATGTTGTACATTGTTTGAAATTTTATTTATAATCTTTGTTTTTAATCGTTTTTCTGTAAATGATATATATATATATATATATATATATATATATATATATATATATATATATATATATTCTTCAAAATAATTGTAAAAAACTGAAAAGTTCCTCCTGTGTAAGCCACTTCCGGTGGCCGCTTTCAACCAAACATCACATCATCCGTCAAAATTGTGGTGGAAGCTTAAAAATGAAGTTTCATCAAGATCAACCAATCTCTCTGGGCAATGCAGTCGCCGAATTTTTGTTGAAAAACAGTTTTTCTGCCAAAAATCATCATTTACGCAAAAATTTTGGTGATTTCTACTAACTTTGTCGGTATTGCTGCAATTTTAATTTCGAGTTTTTAAGATATGACTTGTTCTTGTCGTAAATGATTATTCGAAATATTTCCAGAAAACGAAAAAGCTCCTCCTATGGGAGCCGCCAATTCTGTTGAACCGATTTCAGCCAAATATCACTGTAATCTTCAAATTTATGGAATAAACTTAAGAATGAATTTTCACCCTGATCAGTCGAGTCGATCCGTCTGGTCTGTATAGAGAACTAACAACATTTAGTCTACGCGACACGCGCATTATATTGTTAAACATTCACCTTCTTAGTTCCAGGTGGTTCTTGTGGTCCTTCGTGGTCGACACTGGAAAAATAATGACTAACACATCAAACATTTTTGACAAACTGAATTTATGAAGTAAAAATTATTTGTCTCTAGCATATGACATTCCCTAAAATTTCGAAATTCTTTACGACAAATTTTATTAGAAAATTAATTTAAAATTTCTTAGTGTTTATATTTTTTTCTCGAACACACTCTATTTTTTTAAATATTTTGCCAGAACACAAATGATCTCGGAAAAATTGATTTCGATATCCGCCCTAAAGCTCGAATCTCTCGCAATTAATTATTTTACTTACATTCAATTAATCAAAAAAAATCTGTATTTATGGTTGATCAGATTTATTACAATCTATGATAATTTAAAAAAATTCGACAAAACGGTATACTGTGCGAGAAGAATACAAATGACTTTTACCTTAATCATGATTGTTTCGAGAAAACCATTAACTTTATTCCAAATCTAATCTCGAGTTAAAATTGTTTTGGTAAAATGCACTGTAGAGACACATCCACCCAAATTTCTTAAAAACCACTATTACTGTGAGTACGTCACATCGACTATTACATCTCCAATGCTCATGATAACTTTGGTACTTTGTAATTAAATAGCCGAATTACAACGAATTAGGGGCGTGGGAGAGAGGAATATTAGGAAAATAATTTTAATTTGTTTTACTAGACTCATTTAAGCGAAATCAGTATTTGCTGACTAGAGTCATCAATATTTTCTGGATAGGGTTTAGGTTAAACACTTCTAAGTAAAATTGAATTAAATTGCTTCAAAAAACACTTGTAAAATTACCTTATAGTGACAATATTTATTTGTTTTTGGTACATCGTTTTCGAAATTAAATTTCTTCTTCAGATCCTTTTTCACAATTATTCTGAATAAATGAAATTTAATTTCGAAATTGATATTCCAAAAACAAATAAATATTGTTACTATAAGGAAATTTTACAAGTGTTTTTTTGTATCAATTTAATTCAATTTTATAAGTGACAGAAGTAACAACTGAGGCTAAAAAATGGATTTCACACATTATAGCTCAAATTCTAAGTAGTGATGTTAATTTGTAACCCCCATCTAAGTTCCTTAAGAAACAACCCTAAAAGTAGAGAGGTTTTAAATATAAGTTTTTTCTATAACCAAATATTCTTTTAGAAAAATGCTGGTAAACGAGCTTCGTTGATAGGCCTGAAGAATACAATAAAAATCCGTTTTCGGAGCATCTGCCTTAAAACATTATATAAATTAAAAAATAATAATAAATTACAAAATAAAAAAATTTTAGTTAACGATTTAATTTTAATAAATATTTAGAAATATTGCTCGCTTTCGCGTTTGTTTGTATGTCCTTTTTTGTTTTGCAATCGTATTTTCACCTATGCCTCGACTTGCTATAGCGCCCAAACTTGCAGAACAGCTTCAGGTTCGTTGCTTTTTCATTTTATGTGTAGGAATTGACGACTTTTGTTTTTCAGATCGTTAAAAGTTCCAGAAATAAAAATTCCGGAAATATATAACTGTTTTAACGTAATTTACCAAGTTTTGATTAACCCGCTTTCGGGTCTGCTTGTTTGTTTGTTTCTCAAAAAATTTCTAAATATCGCAATTATAATTTCGACCACTTCCTTAGCTAGGTGCTCAAAATTCGGTCGTCTCATCAGACTGCAGTGACCAAATCACAAACCTATTGAAAATACTTTGAACTTATATTCAAATTATAATCACAATGCCTTAGCGAATGATTATTATTCGCTACGCCTCGCAACGTGCCGGCATTAAATCAACTAACTTTTGCAAACGATCAACGGGGATTCGGCTCCATTTATCGCATAATGCTTCGTATAAAACATCCTTATTTGAATAAATTTTACATCTTACGCGTCGATTGAGCTCCTCTCAAAGAAGTTCAATAGGGTTTAGATCGGCACTTTGGCTTGTCCATTCCAAGAGTTCAATTTTTATAAGTTTCATGAAGTCACTTTGCTTAGATTTGCATCGGTTTGCATCTGTTGACACTAAATTAAATTTGGTTTCATCAATCCATAACACATTGGACTATTCTGAACTCGTCCATGATCTATACAGTTAGCGAACGCAAGACAAAGCTTCCTGATTTTTGCAAAGGTTTTTTGGTTGGACGTCGTGCAACGTGTATATCTACGTCATAATTTTCTTGTAACTCGTTTTTATTGGCACTGTCGATTTTCGGACATCACTCGTTGTTAGGGATTTGCCGTTCCAGTCTCAATGTTGGAGATTATGTCTTGACATACTTACCTGGGACAAATTCACACCTGAAACACATCACATAAACCTGAAATAAACATCATAAATAAATCATTTGCCATTCCAGTACAGCTGTCACTACAAACGAAACCATCCAGTTAATCTAAAAATAAGTTAGTAATTAGTTAAATGTGTATATATATATAATAGTTTATACTTATCGTTAAGCCAACAGCGCGAGCCCACAGTGCTATATTTAAGTTCAATATTAATTAATTGATTTGTTACTATGTATAAATTTATTTGCTTACCTTTTTGGGTTTACATCAAACGTCAACCAGTGCGCGTATTTTGATCCAGAATTGGGAGACGAAACCACAAATTTGTGTATACGTCTACGACGTATAATACGCGTAACAAATGACAGCACACTTATTCAAAATTCTGTATTATACGTCGTAGACGTATACACAAATTTGTGGTTTCGTCTCCCAATTCTGGATCAAAATACGCGCACAGAAAAGTCAAGGATACAGTCACTCCTCAATAACTTATAATTATTGTAGAATATTACTGCCATCTATCGATGAATAGCTTAAGCTTATATAATTTACTGCACTCATCGATATTTGATTTGTGGAATATGATTAATGTCATCTACCAATGAGTAGCTTTAGTTTGTATAATTTACCGCACTCATAGTTTATTGTATAAATGTCATTTTTTGTATTGCAATTTGTAAATCGCTCTCTTCTCATTGTAACCACCGCACGAGTAACATCGATGTTAATAATAAATAAGCTGATCAACAATAAATAAGTGTATATTAAGTGCCAACCGAGGATCCTTAGAATCCAAATAAGAAAGCGCGTAAAACCTCCGCAAGTTGTATAAGTTGTATAAAGTCCACTGCCCCGGGTATTTTACACTCGTCGATAACTTTGTATTAAGCTATTCTCCCCAATTTAAACATATGATTAAGGCCATAAACGACATTTTTTCTTTTAATGTGTTTACATTTTTTTTAGAAATGTCACTTATTTTATTTTCCATTTTTATTTGATTGTTGTTTTATTTTTTATTATTTTAAATGGTAACATCTTTAGAACACATGCTTTTTTAATGCTGCCAAAAATTATGTTTAGTTTTTGTTTTTTTACTACACACGTAAAGTAAAGTTCCGATTTGTTCTTATAGCAATAGTTGCCGGCACGTCGTAAGTAATAATATGGAAAAGCCCGTATTTATTGAGAATTATTCATAGCAATTCATAACATTTATGAGTTCCAATTTGTAAAACATATCATTACTATGAATAAATTATTTGATTAGTTTTAATATTTTTTTATTTTTTGTATTGTCCAATAAAATACAGTTGTCAAAATACTTTTGAGGGCTACTGTATTTGCAAAACAATCACAAAAACAAATTTTCAAAACACACTGAATTACTGCTAACGAAAACGCAGAAAATAGCAAAATGGGTCGATGTCGAATTACAAAATGGGTCTAGTCGATAGACTGAGCGATTCAGACCTGCAGATACACAACGTTGCGTAAGTTTGAAAGCTCGGATGTACTCTTGTCATAGTTGAAAACGTAGTTAGTTGAAATTTATGACGTCTCTGAGGAGATAAAGAAATATCTGACTGTGATCACCATTTTCAGAAAATATTTATTGAAACTAAATTTTATAAGACAAGAAAATACAGTCATAGAATCGCGTATTTGCTGTACACAATCCAAACTTTTCAATTTTTCAGTAGAGCGATTTGAAAATATAACTCAAAATTGTTTGTAAAAACGACGTTTTTCAAAAGTAAAACAAAAATACTTCCTCAATCGGATTAATTTTTATAATTCTTTAATATTTTGCTAATTTTCTTAGAATAGTTTCCAATATCCATTATGATACAAAATAATAAAAATTTCAAATATTGGAAAACGTTTGATTCGAATATTAAGAAAAGAATGATTTCGAGTTGTGTCACTGTTGCAGCAAATGGGCGAAATATCCACCAAATAATATTTAGGGATAAAATTAACCCCAGAAAGGTATCGCTATTTTTTTTACCTAATCTGGTAACGCGGGGTGAAAAAACACCCCAATTTTCAAGGGCCCGTATCTCGAGGCCAGTATGGCTTTGAGGATTCCAAGGTCATTTTTTTCGTCTTTTAATATAGAATTGCGTGAACTAAGTAGTTTTGGCTAAACGTTTGAAGGGTCCTAGAAAATTGACCAAGAAGGGTAAAAAACGTGAAAAACTAGCAAAAAAGGCATTTTTTCTAAAATCACGATGTCTCAGTGAGGTTTTGAGCGAATCGCGTATTTCCAACGGGGTTCTAAAGGGGAGATACTATGTTTTAAGGGCATTACAGTGGCTTTGGCCAATTCTCTAAAAACGATATTTATTTTGAGAAATCAAAGTGCGCAAATAGCAAGAATTTGAAAAATCGATTTTTGTGGCACATGTCGTTATAATCATTAAGAATTTCGTTCAAATTTAAAAAAAAAATTTCATTATTTGGAATGATAAACTACAATTATTGAAAAAGAATATTAAATTTATCATTAAACATTTTTTATCTTCATTTGTATTCTCATTCTTGCTCACCACACGCCTGACAGATAACAGCTCCTATGGTCTTGGCACACGAACGCCTGACACTTGAAGCATTTGACTCCATATTTTCGGTCGATGGTTCGGGGACAATGAACACATCTTCCCTGTCTTCCTGTTCCACCTATGTCCCGTCGTATTGGCCCTTCATCCAATATCTCTTGAATACAAAATACTGTTTGGTGTGGTAGATTTTTGAACTCTTTCCTCCTCCTGGTCATCTGTTAGTTTTTCTTTCTGTTGAATATTTGTGACACATATGGTCAAATGTGTCAGTGCCACCTTTTGTCTTGTTGTAAAAATTGACTATCTCTGGTTTATTTATAGTCTCACATATTTCTTGCAATCGATGGAACGTTAATAAAACAAGGACCACTTTATTCTTCTTACGAGTGTAGGAAACCAGAGTTTTCGTTCGAATTTTGAACATCCTGGCTCACCAGCAGTCTTGAAAGATAAAGGTATTTGCGGTTAATTTTTTTAGTGTTCCAACCATTGTGAGGTTCTTTTCCAACATTTTATCGAAAATGTCTGTAGAGGAAAACCAGTTGTCGTAGGTTATATTTCTGGAACTTCCATAAATTGGCTCACTGAACTTTCTAACATAATAGAATGGCACTTTTTCTGTTTTGTCTGTTTCCACTTTATCGACATATGGAATTACGTTGACTAAATAGAATGTTTGAAAATCATTCAAATTGACACATTTTAGATCATATTTATCTGGTTTTTGACCGTTATAAACTTTAAAAGGGCACCGCCCACGAAAAGATAACACTCGTTTGGCAATGGTACAATGCTTTCCGGGGCTGTATAGAGTCCTGCATTTTTCAATGAATGAGTCCCAAATTTGTCTTATGGAGGTGAATTTATCCTCAACACGATGAATTGCTCGAGTGTTCTTATCAACAAATCTCAGGGATTGTAGAAGGGCTTGAAATTTTATTAGGGACATGACGGCACGTTATCTTATGCAACCGACTTTTAGATCCCATAGATCGTGAATATTGGTCATATTTGTTTTTGAAAACCAGAAAAATACAATAAACCAACGAAAGCCTTCAATTTAATTACGTCGAGATGTTTATATGTATTATCCAACTGCCAGTTTATTTCTCGATTCTCGGTATAACGGTCGATTTCTTCATTAGTATGCCGGACAATTTTCGACAGCATGGCTTCGTCAAAATATAAACTTCAACTTTCATAAGGTTTTTATCCTGATAATCAACTGAACTACAACCTTCAAAGGTTTTAAATTGTACCGCCGAGCCATTTTTCGAATCTTGAAACAGTGAAAACTAAAGTGAGGTTATGGTATACACACGCGAGTATGTATATATGTATATGTAAATATATATAGTGGGCCACTATACATTCATTACTACCCCAAAAAGTGTAAAAAACACGAAATTATAAAAAACTTTAAGATGACGAAAAATATACACAAACGTAAACGGAGAGTGAAAAAACACCCCAGACGGACTTCGAATGTTTACTGCTCCAGCTTCCACGTGCTACTGATGCTCTTCTCTCAGATGATGAAACTGAATTATGGTTACGGTCCCGGGTCGTAAACGTAAGCCGTTTGTGTTTGCCGCAAGATTTAAACTGGTCTCGGGTGTTTTTCACCCCGCGTTTCCTTTCTAGGGTTAAGAATAACTGTGACAACAAAAATAAAAAACGATTAAAATTCTTCTAAAATTGCACAGCAAATGGATTTTAATTTATGAAATTTAAAAGGGCACGTTGAATTTATTATTAGTTTTTAAAATAAAGACTTCAGTTGCTACTCCTTTTGAAATTACTGTTGCCTTCATTTGTATACATAGAAATTGTCTTTTCAATATTTATCATTGGTTTATTCTTCGTGATTTTTGTTTTAATTTTACACTTTTTACTCAATTTATCCCAATTGGGGTATTCTGTGAAGATACAAACGTATAATGATTTCTTAAAGATTTGTTGGCATATCGCAATAAAACGAAATTGACAAATCGTTGCTCCTATTTTTGAAAGAGAGAAATTAAAGAAGGTCTGGTTGAGGATTATTTCTTGTTATCTGAGAATTTTTTTTTAATGTTGTTTAACTTGCAAATATGTCACTATGGGTTACCGTGCCACTAGATCACTACTTAGTTCGAATAATTTGCGCCACGAACTATGTGAAAATTAACCTAAAATAACCGAAATATTTCCAGTTGATTTCTACTTTGCGATTGATTGAAATTTTGGGTTCGAACAATTAGGCCTCACTTCAAAATATTTTAGTGCGCCCAGTTGCTGCTGTTTATAGCGTTAAGCATTTTTACAAAATTGTTTCACCAGCAATTATTTTTTTTCTTCAAATGTTCGTTGAACATTCATAGTTGATTAAACCTAAACAATTTTGTCTCATCGAAAGAACAAATCAAAGCACATTGAGAAACAAGATCAAACTAAACAGGCGTCAAAAACTTTATGTGATTTAGTCTTTTGTGCAAAGTCGTGGACGTGTTTAATTGAACACAGACAACGTGTTTTAGTGTAAAGTAAAATTGGGAAAGAAATTTAACAGTAAGTTTTCAGTAAAATTATGATTCGATTCTCATCGAAATGAGAATACAACGAGTTAGCTTATTTGTTTTTGAACTTTTGTGGTATTTATACTAAAATAATTTAGAATGTCATCTCATCAAACTGAATTTGATACCAACCATCAATTCTCTCAAATTTACTAAGCATTACATATAGTATGGTAATATACATATTTAATTGGTAAACACTACGATTTTAATGTGACCATTTTCAGTATAAGTGCATGTTAGGAGAAGTGTTGGATTTAGTCTTAAAAGGAGAACAAAGATATATTAAACGATGCGGTACGATATCAATTTTCATTCATAATATCACTGCAAAAATGACTACGATAAAACTTGTAACCCGGAATAAACATTTCGGCATAATTTTAATGTATGTCCATTCCTATTGTACCTCCAAAAATAACACTAAACCACCGTAATTTCTGTCATAATATCATAAATGATGGTTATGACTAATTAATTTTCTGTCTATATAGATACAATAGAATACAAGAGTATTAATTTTTAACTCGACATTAAAATATTTAATTGACACTCGTTTTGTTTTATGTAATGTTGGAAAATGAGATTTTTTTTTTTAAATTTAATTTTGCTTCTCTCCACCATCCGTTCTTTTTTCCCACACTTCATCATTTTCCCCGCGCTTCGTTGTTTTACAGTAAAGAAAAACCAAACAAAAATTCAGAAAATTAATTTTCTTCTTCATCTTCGTCGTTTTGATCTTCTTTAGCACACTACGTGGTATTATTACTTGATTTTTTTATTTAATTTGTGTGAATTCTAAAAATATTTTTTTTTTTTTAAAGAATGAATATTATTTTTAAAACATTTTTCACGTTGACAAGTAAAAGGTGTTTCATTTTTGTTGTTACTTTCTTTTGAGAAAACGATTTTTTATTTTTCAATTCGATTTTCTCAAACATAAATTCTTGAAAATTATGTTATAAACTGACGTTTTATTTGTAGTATAATTCAATCAAAATTTTACTTTGCGATATTTTTTTTTCGTTTGGTTTTAAAGGTATGTTATTGAATTGGTGCAAACGAATTCATGTCAATGACTAAATAGTTGGATTAGCTCGAGTTTAAAGTTCATTAAGAGACACTCAAATTTTTTATGTATCCGAGTATTTTTTATAATGATTGTGGTATGGTATTCTCAGACAGAATGGTCGAAATTTCCCACGTATTTTAAAAATAAAATGCATATACACAACAACATACAACTTGTTGGCAGTTTGTACTCGAAAATGTCAGATTAGAAAATAACACTGTGTCGGAAATTTATTGTGTTGCAGACAACCTTGAGTTTTCATTACCCCGTACTTATACCGAGTAAAAAGAATATCAAATATTTTGTACGATTTTCACAGAAATTTTGCTTTTGAATATTTTACTAGACTCTAGTCAGGGGATATATGTTAATACCAGAGAAACGCTAGGTAGGGTTTGCGCATATTAAAGTACACGAACAATTTTCCCGCAATTATTGTTTTTTCTGTTCGGCTGTAGTATAAAATGTATACAATACGTTTTACATTAAATTAAAAATTGAAATTTTAATTTAAAATATGTATCATAAAAAAGGAAGCTATACAAAACTAATGAAAACAACAACGAATATTTAATTATATTTTATGGGTTTTAATGCAGTACTTCCAGTATCAAAATTAAAATTTCATTTTCCTTACTGTACCTATGTCTTATATAATAAGAAAAAACTCAACAAATCAAATAAAATTTCGAGTATCAAAGCTCTTTCTTCCTGTATACATTATACATAATGAGATGAAATGCTTTTTGTTGTTGTTGTTACTGTGATTATAGCAGCTGAGTATTTTTTCCTATATAGCGGGGTACCAATGGGACGAGAAATTTATTTAATAATTTTTGCTCAATTGAATGTAATTTTTATTGGTGAAACGGTTCATTTAATTAGGTTGGCAATTAGTTTATAAACATACCATTTGCATTAACCCTTAATGGGTGGTCAGTCGCCGCCGCGCAGTTACGCTCATACAATAAATAAATTGACCTCATTTTATTATGATATGATTATTGATTATAAAAAAAATAGTTTATTTCCGATTTTTTTTTTTGTAGTTTTCTGCTGTTGCTTAATATTCAAACTGCAAATGCAATGAAAAACATGTAAATATACACAACATGAACGATAAGATAAAACCGAACTACTGTGCATTATGATGGCGATGTATTATATATCACAAACGTCATTACCACCACCATCAGCATCATGCTTATATGTAATGTTCGTTTCACATTTTGCTATTTTTGTAAATAAAAGCACAAGTATTAAAAAATAAATATCAATTTTCCCAACCTATTTTCATTTTAGTAATTTAGTGTAATTTAGAAATGTGTAATCAGAGTACAGTCAGTGGGTATACTCGCATTTATGTTTTCAAGGTTCACAATTCTATCAGAACTGCATTTATTTGTATGTTGTACTGAGTTAATGGCTTATCACAACAAAATCGCAATCAATTTTCACACATTACCATGTATATTAAATATTTCAACAACCGCCTCAAATGAACGAAAAAATTGAATTCTATAAATTATTATTTAAAAAATATCGCGCAGCAATAACTTATGTTAAATTATTGAAGATAAAAGAAACGTTTTGTTGTAAAATAGAAATATATAAAAAATGTATTGTGTAGTATAAATAGCTGACTGTTCGGAATATTTTCCAAATTCTATAACACCATTAAAATTTATATTAGAATTCCTTCATTTTGTGAATTTAAAATTCCGTCATAATTGATTAATTTTCTAGCTAGCTGATGAAGGAGCTAAATTTTCTAATCAATACTCTCTTAAGATAAAGCAAGCAAGATCTGAAACCAAAATTAGTTTTTAAAATTTACATCAACTGATAAATTTTTTTACAAATTTTGACCAAATTTTAAAACTAATTTTGGCCTAGTGATATTCCAGATTTCAGCCAAAAACTTTAAAGTTATCCATTAAAATGTTCAAAGCGTGGAAAGACAGCTATTTACCGATGTAAAGTATAAAATATGGAGTACGGGCGATAGCAATTTTATCCAATACCTACAATGAAATTTAAACTAGAAATAGAAATATTTATTTGAAAATTCAATTGAACACATTTTTAAATGTTATACTGTTGAATCTAGAACCATTTACAGTTCCACACTAAAATTTTCTAAAGTTAGTTTTAGCACCGGTTTGTTTGACGGCATTCAAATATGATTCTGGCCGATGTAAGAGATGTTGTCGGAGTCTGACGGATCTAATTTTCTGAAATGAAATAATTTCTAAGCTAAGGGGCGGAATCATGAAATACTACAGGGAATTTAAACGGATTAAAAACAATTTTCTTGGACATGCTCGACTAAATTGATTAAAATTTGCCTTAGTGGATGTGGAGGTAATATTTTAAGAGCTGTGAGTAATCTGCTAATTTCCACCTCTACTACCGGTAGCTTCGTTCAAAATTGCTCGATAATGAAATGGTTCTCGAATACAATTTTGCCGTTAAACATTTATTTATTTGTGTTTTTTATACAAAATATCTATAGGCCATTTTTGTCATTTTTTGAACATGTTTCTATGATGCAAGTGCAGAAGCAATGTAAATCGCCGCTATCCACATTGTTTCAGTCTCATTATTTTAAGCCATATGGGCTTTCATGTCCATTCGCACTTTTAATTCTTTGTATTTTATTGTTAACAACAAACAAGCTGTGTTTCTTTACACTTGATCTGATCCGGTTCAGTTCATGGTTCATGAACCAATACAAAGGCGCTTATTAGATTTGAAATCAACATTTGTGATCTAAAACAAATTTTGGATCAGCTTCTTCATATAAAATTTGAACTGATCAGGATGAACGGGTGTCATGAATAAACACGGCAATTATAATAAATCCCAGTTTTAAAAGACCAAAGTATTCTTTTTAAGAGGCAATTTTCCTTAAAGAAATCTGACAACAGCTACTAGCTAAAAACTTGTTCGAATCAAACAAGGCTAATAACATTCCTTAATTTCTCGACCTTAATTTTCTTTTCCTTAATTTTTTGAATGGGCGTAGAAAACTTGTTGTCCGGTAGTGATTCGGGATTTTATTTCTGCCTTCATATCATTCACCGATATTATAACTGACCCGAGGTATTTCGACACTATCAAAGTATAGGAATTTTCCGGCGATTTTTGGCAACCTATAACATTCATAAAAAACGTTGAAAATCATGTTATACCTGATTTTTACGATGTTAAAACTCTATAGTGGAATTATGCTCTTTCTCTACCTAAATTGACATTAGTCACTGATAAAGATGACACATGATAGTGATTGCATTCCCCTCGTATTCAGTTTTATAATTTTAATGAAATTTGACTGTAGAGAATGATCTAATTTGCGAATTGTGATTGAAACCACGATTAGCACCTTGGGGTAATGTGTGGGTTGCGTGTCGAACTCTGAGTTCAGATAATTTTAATAATTACCTGCAGTATGCACTGTCTTCTTGGTAATTTTAGCTGTGGTCGTGTAATCATTTATATAAATTATCGTAGTTCAATATTGCAGAGATCCATCATCATTTAGAAAATGTTTGTTCTTCTAGCTGTAGCGTAGGTAAACATTTTTATACTTTTTAAATTTCCACTTCTACGTCCTTTACATCGAACAAAATCTTATGGTTTTGGCAAAGTCCAGGAGTTTTTGTGAAGCTACCTGTGATCGGTGTCTATAATTCTTGTTCGCTGGCGCTACACTCCATGAAGATAACAAGATAGTGGCAACAAGAGGCCGCCAGATACGATAACCAAGGGTTTGAAGGTTTTGTTCTACACATCGTCCATCCACTGAATAGGGGACATTCTGCGAACTCCGGTCTCCATTGGTTCTCACTCTGATGGGTTAATTTATGTTGCCTCCAAGGGTCTGATTTATGGGGCGATTTTGGAACATATCCAACCCATCTCAGCCTTAATGATATATTTTTTTCAATAATACCAGAGTTGTTCTGATTAGCGTCCAAGACTCACTATCAAAAGGGAATACTGGTCTTATCAGCGCCTTGTACATATTTAAAAAAAATCAAAAAAAAAAAATTATATTTTAAATGTGGTAAAATAAAATTGTTAAATTTGCTAAAACTAAACTGATATGGCAGATTTTTACTGATGATGGTGTAGCGGCTCAAAATAAATAAAATCCTTTTCACTTCGTGCCACTCCTCGTAGCAAAACTATTTATACACCGCGCCGCTTAATTACGAGGCATTGCTCGTTTTGCTGAATATAACTATTTCGCCACCTACATTCGCGAATCTCGATATTTATCGATTATCGATAAATATCGAGATTTCAATTTCTTTGTACGGAATGAGAAACGAAAAGGAGTCGCGTTTTAGAATCCAAAGAGACACGGTCTCAAAAAACAAAAGTGCAAGTGCCGCGAACAATTGTTCACACCATATTGGTGAACTAAAATTGTAATAATATTTATGGTGACATATTTAATAATAAATAAATAGTTATATAAAAACATATAGTGAGTGTTATTAATTAAATCATTTAAATAGTCAAAAACTACGGTAACACCGCTATAAATGGTGACCCCGACGCGCGAATAACGGTAATAAACAGTTCGACCGTTAATAAAAACATAATTAAAAATGTACAACAAAAACAAAAAAACGCATACTAAAAGTAACAGGCGCACATAAACGCTAAGTGAATAATAATAAAAAAAAATTATAAAACAAAACAGTTACAGTTAATAAACTAACATTAAATCGTGTGTAGTGCAACAAGTTAGTGCGCAGTGTAAGTGTTCAGTACTCACGGTATCAGGAGTTCGATACCCGGTTAATCCATTAACATTTTTTTTTCAATGGAAACCGCAACCTATATGTATATTCATATAAAGTAAAATATTTTGGGCCAGTTGCCCCCGCAAAGGCGATCGCGCCCACCGAGGAAGCCAGGAACTTGGCAACAACATTTTGTGCATGCGGATAAAAATCAAAAAAAAAAGAAAAAAAAAGGAACTGAACAACAGTCGGCAGATCAACGTGGCAGCATAAAACAACACATCAGCGACAAGAAGGCCACAGCTACAATTATACACACAACGGGATGCATTACCCTACATCACACAGACGGATACCTAACGGATATACACATACGAGTAATTATAAAGAAAATTACATTTACTAAATATTTTTTTTTACAAATTTTTTTTAAATATTTTATTAAACAAAACACATATAGTATAGTATGTATTTATATTCAAATTTTTATCCTCTAAAATTTTTTCGTTAACTCCTTAAAAATAAAAATTTTTCTTGTGAATAAATAAATTACTTAAACATTATATTACATATTATATTTACAACACAACAATATACATATATTACAACTACATATACATAAAATTATATAAGCATTATATCCCAACGGTTAGCGTTGACGGCTACAGAGACATTAAAGTCGATGGTTCGAAACTCGACCAATGCATTCCATTTTTTTATATAAACTTAATTTTTTCAAACAATTTGAATTTAAATATTTTTTTTACAAACATATTAATTTACAAACATATTTTCATTAAAAAAAAAATTATATTAAATTACATATTAAGCTTATTTACTGTAAGTGTACGATTGTTCGCTTCAACTTCGCACTATTTTACTATACTTTCGTTGATATTTCAAATAACGTTTTCCTTTTTCGTTTCTGATTTCGCTCGTTACAATTTGTTATTTAATTTGTTCGCTGATTTTATTCTCACTCGATCTGCCCATTTTTTCATTCACACACTCCTTGGTTGGAAAAATAGTTCTATCAGCTTGTTCGCGTTCGAATATTTTTTTTAAGTCTACATTAATAGACACGTTTATAAAATAAATATTTCTGTTACGCCGGTTTATTATAAAGTGAAGTGAAAAATAAAATAAATAAAATGCCACCGAAACAACAAAAAGCCGTTTCATCTGAAGAGGAGAACGACAGCCACGCTGACACATCAGCATCTCGGACAACCAAAATATACAAGATGCCACCTAAAATACCTCCCTTCTGGAACGAGCAACCGGCAGCTTGGTTCATCCTCGTCGAACATCAGTTCGGTATCCACCGCATTGTCGACGACGATGAACAATTCGCAAACACTCTCGGCGCGATACCACAAGAGACGGTACAATTCATCACGGACATTTTCAGGAACCCGCAGCCAGGCACGAAATATCATCGACTGAAATCCGCGTTAACCAACCGCTACACTATCAGCGAGGAGCAACGACTTGACGAGTTGCTCTCCGGTTTCCAACAAATGGGAGACCTTAAACCGTCCCACTTTTATCACCTGCTTGAACAAAAAGCAGGTGATTCCAAATTAGTAAACAACGATTTACTCAAAAACCTCTGGCTAAAACGTTTGCCAGACGACTTACGAGCGATAATGGCGCGGGATATAAAAAACGACATCGAGGAAATCCTACCGGTTGCCGACAACATCTGGATTTACGCTCAATCCAGAACATCCAAACCAATTGCTGCTGTCAACCAGCCATCCACGAGCAAGGCAACTGCTGACGGTGAATCAGCCCTTGCTTCAATGCAAAGACAACTGGACAAGACGCAACAACAATTGGCAGATCTACAGCGAACACTGGCCAACATGAACATTGGTTCACGTGGAAGATCGCCAAACAACAGACGGAATTTCAATTACCGACACAGGTCAAGGTCGAGATCGTCATCTCGATCTGGACTCTGCTACTTCCACCGTCGTTTCGGCTCACGCGCACGCAACTGCAATCAGCCGTGCAGTTTCCGACCGGTAGCTCATGGACAAGCTACTTCCAAACATTTTAAGCCTTCGGAAAACCACTAAATCCTGCTGTCTCTACGGCAAACAGTGGGATTGGTTCGTCTCGCCGTCTTTTCATCCACGATCATGAAAATAACTTACAATTTCTGATCGATTCGGGGGCTGAAGTATCTGTGATACCCGTCAACAAGTTTCCCCGACATGCTAAAGACACCGTTTGCATTCTTACCGCAGCAAACGGATCCCCAATTTCCACTTACGGTAAACTTTTGAAGGTTAATCTCGATCTCAGGCGTACGTTCACACATCCCTTTATCATCGCGGCAGTAGACAGGCCTATTATAGGTGCTGACTTTCTGTCCAAATATGGTCTCGTGGTCGATTTGAAGAACAGAAGACTTTCTGACTCATTTACTACCCTCACTGTGAACGCAACCATTGCCCAAGTTGATACGCCATCTCCAAAACATTTCAGCGTTAACAACGATTACGGCGCTCTTTTAAAGAAATACCCCTCGCTCACTGAGGCTCCGAATTACAATCTCACAGTGAAGCATAACGTAGTCCACTACGTCGTCACGCAAGGTAGGTTACCTTGTGCTAAACCGCGACAACTCGACGCAACTAAACTAAAAGCTGCTAAAACTGAATTTCAGTTTATGACAGACATCGGAATCTGCCGCCCCTCATCATCACCAGTCTCCTCACCATTACATATGGTGCAAAAGAAAGACAAGGACTGGCGCCCTTGTGGAGACTATCGACAGCTAAACACTGTCACTGTCCCAGATAGATATCCTATCCCCCACATACACAGTTTCTCGTTGAAACTCGCCGGCGCCACTATTTTCTCGAAAATAGATTTGGTAAGGGCATATCATCAAATTCCCATGGCTCTCGAGGATATTCACAAAACAGCGATTACTACTCCTTTCGGGCTTTTTGAGTTTACCCGAATGCCATACGGCCTTCGTAACTCAGCCCAGACATTCCAGCGATTCCTTAACGAAGTGTTAAAAGGGCTGGACTTCGTCTACTCTGATATCGACGATATCCTCGTTGCAAGCCGTTCCGAGATAGAACATAGTGAACATCTCGAGTCAGTATTCAAACGTCTCTCCGCATATGGAATTAATATTAAAGCTTCGAAATGTATTTTCGGCATGAAGTCACTCGACTTCTTGAGCCACACAATTTCGAAAGATGGCATCCTCCCGTCGCAAGACAGAGTTGATGTCATTTCAAACTTTCCAGAACCAACATCAATCCGCCAAATACAGCAGTTCGTCGGTATGGTGAACTATTACCACCGCTTTATACCACGGTTAGCCGAACTGTTAACGCCGATTCACAGGCATTTGGCCACTTTACTCAAGAAAGGCAAAAACAGAAGAAACTTCTCTTGGCCCGAAGATTGTACAGAATCTTTCCACAAGGTCAAGCGTTCTCTTGCCGCTGTCACTCTTTTGGCACACCCGTTGAACGACGCGCAGTTCAACATAACTACCGACGCTTCCAATGTAGCAGTTGGAGCTGTCTTACAACAACGCAACAAAGGATGTTGGCAACCATTAGCGTTCTTTTCAAAGAAGCTCTCCCCTGCGGAAATTAAATACTCTACTTTCGATAGAGAACTTCTTGCTATGTATTTAGCAATCAAACACTTTCGCCATTTCGTCGAAGGCCGAAATTTCTCTTTATTTACCGACCATAAGCCTCTTATAACAGCTATTGCGTCAAAGTCTGAACGTAGTCCCCGGCAATTACGACATCTCGATTACATTGCCCAGTTCACTACCGACATTCATCACATTAAAGGTAAACACAATGTGGTGAGCGACTGTTTGTCTCGTTCTGGTGAAACACTTCTCACAGAACTCAGCGTCTTCTCCTTCGACACGAAGGAATTACTTGTACAACAACAACGCGACGACGAATTGCAGAAATTGATTTCAGCACACACACCGAAATCAAGCGTAAACCTGCAACGGATCGACTTACCAGACAAGCAGCAAATTTGGTGTGAGACTTCAACAGGTAAAAATCGACCCTACATTCCTCTCAACATGCGACGGACAATCTTCGATAGTCTACATGGATTATCACATCCCGGCATCCGTGCTACGCGAAAACTTATTGCTTCAAAATACTTCTGGCCAAGAATGAATACTGATACAATCAATTGGGCGAAATCTTGTATCCCATGTCAAAAGTCCAAAGTTCACCGCCACACGAAATCAGAACTTGGTAAATTCGAGCTACCAAGTGGCAGGTTTGAACACATCCACATGGACCTGGTTGGTCCACTGCCCCAATCGAATGGCTATCATTATATTTTAACGATAGTCGACCGATTTACCCGTTGGCCAGAAGCTTATCCAATCCGAGAAATGACCGCAAAAACCGTAAGTAAGATCTTCTACAATGAGTATATCTGTAGATATGGTGTCCCACTCTTCATCACGACAGACCAAGGAACACAATTCGAGTCAACGTTGTTCACCGAGCTCACGAAGCTCCTAGGTTCCCATCGCATTCGGACAACTGCATACATCCCGAAAGCGAATGGTCTTGTCGAACGGTTCCACAGGCAACTAAAATCCGCCTTAACAGCTCGATGTAATACATCCCATTGGAGTTCAGAACTTCATACAATCCTATTGGGTATTCGAACCTCCGTCAAGGAAGACCTCAACTGCACACCAGCAGAGCTAGTATATGGTCAAAATATCAAGGTTCCCGGTGAATTCTTCATCAACGATCAAAATTCGAACCCAAACACAGATACTTCGGATTTCGTGAATCAGCTTCGTACCACCATGAGAACCTTAGTTCCTACGGACACAAGACATCCACCTGAACAGGCAACGTACATTCCCAAAAATCTGGAAACCTGTTCACACGTATTTGTACGTGTGGATAGAGTCAGAGGTCCATTGAGTACACCCTATTCTGGACCGTATCCAGTGACCCGCAAATTGCGCAAATTCTTTGTTGTGGATGTAAATGGAAAATCCACAACAATTGTCATCGACAGGCTTAAGCCAGCGTACGGAATACTTGTGGTAAACCCAGTCGAAAAACGTAGTGTTCCAAAAACGGTTACATTCAATTTCAAACACTACGGTTTTCGATCCAGGAGGGGAGTGATGTAGCGGCTCAAAATAAATAAAATCCTTTTCACTTCGTGGCATTCCTCGTAGCAAAACTATTTATACATCGCGCCGCTTAATTACGAGGCATTGCTCGTTTTGCTGAATATAACTATTTCGCCACCTACATTCGCGAATCTCGATATTTATCGATTATCGATAAATATCGAGATTTCAATTTCTTTGTACGGAATGAGAAACGAAAAGGAGTCGCGTTTTAGAATCCAAAGAGACACGGTCTCAAAAAACAAAAGTGCAAGTGCCGCGAACAATTGTTCACACCATATTGGTGAACTAAAATTGTAATAATATTTATGGTGACATATTTAATAATAAATAAATAAATAGTTATATAAAAACATATAGTGAGTGTTATTAATTAAATCATTTAAATAGTCAAAAACTACGGTAACACCGCTATAATGGCAATAAATTTAAGTGGCACAACGTTAAATGGATAAGATTTGCTCGAGAACCATTTAAGATTTTAAATTTAGAGCGTTGTGAAGCAGTCGCACTGAAAGAACAAATATCAATTTGACTTATGGCTGAACCAGCGAATCAGTAATAACTTAACGAAAAAATGCGATAAATAGGTTTTGTTGGTTACTGGCCACCGAAACGTTAGCTTCTTTTCGTTCAGTTTCGTTAAAATATGTCTGTCACTTAGCAGACCCAAAAATTGCGTGCAAACTGAAGGAAACGTCAAATACCAAATAAAAGCGCCCTCCATTTTTGAACGATTACGATTTTAAAATCACAAGGTAATTAAACAAACAAAAATTAAACAAACAAAAATTTGCCGACCATTTGTGTGCGACTGCGTAAGGCATTTGACAAGTTGTGTTACAGCCGCACTAGCCAACTAGTCAAATTTTCCGTAGCAAAAAACTTTCGTCCTTTTGCTGTAAAGGTTTGATAAGTTGTATTACTGCTTCGCTGCTTCAGCCATTACTCTGGCTTTTCATTTATTAATGCTAAAAAGGAAAATAATATTCTCGACCTATTACGAATGGTGGGTACCTGAATATCACGATTTTTATTTAAAACTGTCAACGAGGACGGCCCCGATGTTCACCCTGATCTACTAGAAGATGAAGATAACGAGAATGGAATTATTTGAATTACTTTGAATATAGATTTTGTTTGGTTTTTTATTTAAAAGTTAAAAATAGGTTCAATATGTGATTGTTTTAAAAAATAAACATTATTTCAAATTATACGGGATATTTAGTTTTAGGTTTCTAATAGGTCAAAACTATTTTTTTAAAAGGGCAGAAGCATATCACACAAGCATATTTTGTAACAGATTCCAAAACGTTTATTGAGACTAATTCGATTTTTCCACTAAAAATAAATTTATATAATTTTTTTAAAGTATCTTCTTAAATATGGGATTCAGAGCATTGTGATAATCCTAAATAACTAACTTAATAATTGGCCCGATACGGTAAAAACTAGATTTGATATTTTTTTTTTTTTGTAAAATCATTAAAAATTATGTACTTCCTTTTATATATATATAGGGCACAGAAGTAATTTAAATTGAGCAAAATCAATGAAAAATTTGGTATAACTACTACTTTACAATAAGTTATAATTTTAGGTTTGTCATGCCAGAATAATTTGCCCAGTCTATAACTTAAAAACATTTATGACAATAATTACTCGAAAGAAAGAGTACGCGTAAAATGGAAAACAGTTAATAAATATCGATTTAAAATTTTTCAAACGCAATGACGATCCGAGTTGAATGTATAGGAAAATGATTGCTGATTAAAACCGCACAACTTTTCTGTCAACGTTTGGATAAAGGGAGGAAAAGTGATATAGTTTTTAAACGTTTTATGGTTTACTAATCGAAAAATCGATATCTGTAGTCGTGAGTTTAACGTATTATGCTCGATTTTTCGTCATTACATAAGAGCCCTTAATAACTTTTCTAGTTTAGGATGACATCGAAATGCACATGCTTCAAAAACCTCGTTCTTGAGCGTTGCAATTGGCACCAGTACTTATAATACGACAATTTGTTACTATATAAACATATTTCTTCTGTAGAATCCATTAGTTCTGAAAGACCGTTATACCGTAGACAGACTCAAAATTTATCGCGATTTTCAGTCATCTAGATTGAAAATTAAAATTTAATAATCGTGATAAACAAATTGTGGTGAGAGACAGAAACCCGATTTTTGCGAGTGTGCCTAATTTATCGGGATAGATTGCATTTCTCTAGTTATGAAAACTTAATAATTCTGTTTTGAAAAATTCGTGTGCAGACAGACAGGTAGAAATAACGTAATAATCTAAATAACGAGGTTATCTAGTTTGTGTCTGTCTACGGTATTACTGAGCGTAAATAAATTTGTATACCGAAATGTAAAATTTTTCAATGTGTATTTGTAAACACATTTAAAATGGAATGAGAATAATTGCAGAGCCATTTACGGTAGGTGAGAGCGAACGCAAGAATCTTGCTGTATTTTTGATAGCGAATAAGAAACAAGCTGAAATAGTTTTGTATTAGAAATAAAATTTTGTGTTACACATGCCAGTATTCATTTTATGCGTTCCGTTCGAAAAATTAACTGGATTAAGGTTAATTCAAGATTAACATTTTTCATTCCACTATTTGCAGGTCAAATTTGTAGCGGCCTGTTTCTTCAATTACAAGAAACACCGCACAATATACTTAATCACAAACGGACAATTCTCCTTGCATATAAATAATCATATTCCATAAGAATATGCAACAACAGTCTTCCTATTCAAAATCGGTAAATGCAACAAAACAATTTTGTACACATTAAAAAATTTACAAATTTTATTATCATACCGATTTGATGTCACTTAAGACACTTACCAATCATTGAAACGAACAATATTGTAATTGCATCAGAGATGCCACCATCATATTTTGTGATAACCAAGACATAAAATATTTAAATTAAACAATGGCACAGTAGTTGTTTAAATCTTATTATAGATGCCCCCACTATCATTAAATAATTGTTATAACCAAAGACACAATTATTTAATGCCGCAGTTAACATGATGGCGGGGCAGTTAGAACAAATTAAATGTAAAGTTACAATGTTATTTATGTCAATAATTCATACAAATAGGTAACCGGTAACCAAAAAACCATATTTGGCCAATTTATTCAATATTTTGTTACCATGTTTACCAAAAAGCGAAAGCTCTGGATCGATCCAATTTTTATTGCTTCCAGATTGTTTTAAATATTTTGTATAAGTTATACAAAATTTTGATTTTTTTTTAGTCAGTTTTGGATTTTTGGCAAGTGCATCAGCAGCTCATCCAACATCAAAATAAATTATCATTTTTCTAAAATATATTTTTTTTTATTAATTTTTGCAATTAAAACTAAAGTTTTTTATTTTTTTTTATTTATTTTTTTTTTACATATTGTTATTTTTCGAATTTATTTCGTGCATTCTTGGGAAGATACAATTTACGTCGCAACAAGTTCCATAACCTTAAATTATTTTGTTGGCTGTTATTGCTGTAAGTTCCAGTATATAAAATACATTTAAGCGCCATTAAATTGTATGGTTCTGAAAGTTCGTTTAGGCGACTGAGTATTGTTTCTGCTTGTATCTTCCAGTTTTTACTGTTGTCTCCTGCTATTTCGTAAATTACTTATTTTATGAGTTTTTTAGGGTTCGTCGAACTGGAAATAGTTTAATTTGAATAAACATAGGATTTGATTATGAGTTCAAGTTGTGATACTGGAAACTGGGTAATTTTAGCAGAACGAAGCGATTTCGCAACAAATTGAATTGATTAGCTGTGTGTACAATTAAAATAGAATTTGAATTTCCGAATCTCCGAAATTTCTGGTTTTTGAAAACGGATCAATCATCCCCGAGAAGGTGACTAATCCATTTCTTTGCCTATTGAAACGAATATCGGTTTTATTTCAAAAATCGAATTCAAAAACAAGTTCACATTTTGGTTGGTTCACAACTAAAGCCATTTGGGAATATTATGTTGCTTTATGAAAATTGGATTCTTATATGAGTTCCCAGTTCGGAGAAGTAGCCAATTTTAAAAGAATAAACCATTTTTAAATTCAAATATGAATAAAGCTTAGTTGGTATGAAAAAATGATGTTCCTTTTGGAGATTTGGGTGATGTAAAAATGTTTCGGTTGATATGATTAAAAAATTGGCAAACAATTTTGTAGATGATATTTAACACGTGAAGAATCAAAAGATATTTTAATACATACTCTGCCAGTGCCATAGACACTAATCAAATTGAGCTAATATTGAGAAGGCTTCAGATTGTTGTGCAGAGTGGTTTCGGGATAGGTTATTTTAAACTGCATTTCACGTTTCTCTGTTTACTACAATTTTATTAGTTTCACATAACTTAAATTTACATTTAAAATAAATTTTTGATGATTACTGCTTATGACTAAATAGTTAGTTAAATAGTCATATAACCATCTAATTTATAACTGTATGACTTATAACTATAACTGTCTAATTTATAACAAAACTGTAACTATATCTTAAAACTATAATGTGGTTCTTATATGTATACTAAAATTTCGAGGAAATGAAAATGTAATACAAGCACTACGGAAAACAAATGTGCATTTTCGAGGTTGCAAGATTGCATTTTCATTTCTTGTACGCAAATGTGCTTATTTTGTTAAAATTGAACAACCTTACTACAATAACAATACGGAAAATAAATAAATGAATCGTCTTTTCCGGTATATTACACAACATTCCTCCCCGTTTGAGAGAAAAAATCTTCTGGAAGAAGATTTTTCTTTGGAATATAGTTAATAGTATATCGAAATACGGTTCATTTAAATGTTCTTATGGATTGTTTGGGTGTCTTCTAATATAGTTCAATTTTAACCTCGATTACTTATAATTTACATACATATACATAATTTTTTTTGTATGGCGATTTTGCTTATGTACATTGACATTGCTATTAAAATGTTACATTTCGAAATTGTTAAAGGTTAAGGTTTTCAATGTTTTATTTTGATTTGAATTGTATTGAAAATATTTTTTGTATGATATGCAAAAATTAAGTAGTTTTAAATATTAAGTAGAATTACGTTACGTCACAAAAGTTGCATAGGGATTAAGTTGTTTTGTGATTTATTTTTACTATGGTCTATGTAAACGTAAATTTAAATTTTTTAAAAAATTATTTCTCGTCTTTAAACAAAATGATCTTAAATTTAATTTAATATGCCTAATTATTATTTTTGTTTGACTAGAAAATAAGTAAATCAATTAGTTATAGGTTTTGATAATGTCATTTGAAAGAGAAAATGGTGTTATTGAATATACTAATAGCTGATTTTGGTAAATCGTATAAATAAAATTTTGTTTTATGACAAATTGGAATGAATTATGTGATATATTTTTTTTATCTATCCTATTCCTCTTCTTGTCACTCTCCTTTGGATATAAGAGTTCTTTATGCTATTGCAGTTAAAATTTCTAATTTTCTTAACGTTTATTATTCGATGACTGTTTGTGCTTATTTCTATTGGACTGTTAACTGTATCTTGTGACGGAGCATGCTGGCTCGTATGATTGTTTTTTTGATTTGGCAATTCATTGATTTGTTTATTATGAAATTGGTTTTGGGCGTTTGGGTTTACTTGCTTATGAATTAGATATGTTGAAGATGTCTATTCTCGAACGATTGTCTTGTCCTTTGTGCTTATTAACTAAATATGTTGAAAGGGTTTCTGTATTCGGGTAAGTGTTTTGTGATTCGTTAGATGATTGATTGATTATGTTTTGAGCGTCTGGGCTCGTTTGCTTATTAACTAAAAGGGTTTTTGGGATTGAATAACTGTTATGTAGTTTATTTGATGATTGGTTGATTGTAATTTGAGCATGTGGGCACGTTGGCTTATTATTTAAATATGTTGAAAAGGTTTCAGGGTTCGGATAATTGTTATGTGACTTATTTATAATTTGAGCGTCTGGGCTCGTTGGCTTATTAACTAAAGGGGTTTCTGAGTTTGAATGATTGTTTTGCGGTAGGTTTGATAATTGGTTGGCTATATTAAGAGCGTCTGGACTCTTTTGCTTATAAACTAAATATGTTGGAGTGGCGCCTGGGCCTAGTTGATTGTTTGATAATTGGTGTGATGATTGATTAATTTCCATGTTATTAACTAGATTATGAGCGTCTTGGTTCGTTTGGTTATGAACTAAATATGTTGATTTAACGTCTTGGGATAATTGAATGATTTGGTTTGATATGGTTGAGTGGTAAATAAATGGATTCAGTGGCTTCTTAACTATATCTGATGAATGATTTTCTGAATTTAATCGATTTATGTCTTTTGATTGGATTTGTATGTTTGATTCAAATGATTTAGTTCTCTTTTGTAAATTTTCACCCTCGTTGTCACTGCAATGTTGTGTTGATTTGATTTAAGATAAATTAATTTGACGAGTGTCCGAAATTGCTTGATTTGTGTTTAAGTTGTTTAATTGTTTAAACTGCGTATTTCCGTTTATTTGATGAGTATATTCGCTCAGTTTCTTTATTAACGGGATTGATGATTGGTTGTTATTGGTGATTTGTTGGTCAATATTGGTTTTTTTGCTGATTGAAAATTTATTACTTCTTTCTGGAATAACAATTTGGCTTTCTTTGGATTTGTATGTGTGTCTTTCTTCCTCGTACTTGTAGTTTTGCGGTTGTGTTGTAAAGTAACTGTTGGAGTTTGTTTGAAATTTGTTTAATTGTAAGTTTGAGTGTTGATGTTGGTTAAATTTTGGTGTTCCGTTGTAATTTCTTCGTTGCTCTGGTATAGCAGAGCTGCTAAAATGGTTCCAGGTATACGGCGGTTGTTGATATATTTGGTATTTTCTCTCTGTATTTATTCTTGTACGGCAAATGTCCCAAGTATGATTAAGTTTTTGACAGTAGTTACATCTGATTTGGTATGATCTTGGATAAGGTTGTTGACTTTCGATCGTTGGTAGGGCGTGTACTGATGACTCATTTAGCTGTGTTGTTGGTATGCCTATGATCGAGTTAAACATACGCTCAATTTCTTCTGTTTCGTTTATAATTTCGGTGATACTTTCGGCTTTGCTAGTTATTATTTTATTTTGGATTATGGTTTTGTATAGTCCTCGTTTGAATGTTTCCACAGCTTGTAATTCTAGATGTTTGTTGTAAATCTGGTCTATATATCGGTATTTGCTTTTAAAACTGGCCTTATAGTGATCGAGTGCATCATAAATTCTATACCCATAATTTCTGGTTGTCTCTCCATATTTTTGTGTCGTTTCCAGAAATTTTCGTTCCAGTTCTATTAAAGAATATTTTGGTAAATAAATATCAATAAGCGTTTTTCGCAACGTTGGATAGTCGTGTATCTCTCTGTGATAAATTCTCGTGAAGGCTTCTTCAGTTAAACGGAGTTTTATTAATTTGTCGAATAATTGCTTTTCTATGTTGATAAGTGTTTCATAAATACTGTCTGCAATGGTCAAAAAACGATTGAGTTCAATTGGTCTGTCATTTGTATCAGCTCCGCTGAACTCTAGAATAAGAGCGATGCACTTTAATATTTGTAGCTGGTTCATTTTGTAGGATTTTGGTGTGTCGAAGTTCGGTTTTGGTAAGAATGCACGTTATGTTAGCGATGGTTCTGTTTCCATTTTATTATTTTTGGTTGAAGTTGATATGACGTTATTTTGATTTTAAAATTATGTACATTTGACAATTTTAATATATCCTACTGTTGAAGAATTGATAATGATGATTTTTTGGGTCTCCTTTTGTGTTGTTTGGCCATGGTTTGCTGTCAATGACGATTTAGAGATAGTTTTTATTTTTGATGTTGAAAATTGATATAACTCGTTCTGCATTGTTGACATCTGGTTTTCTATAGCGTGGTTAGATTCTTCTTTGATGTGTCATGTGAAAAGTATTCGTTTGTTTGTTTGAACGACGGATCTTGTGAAATGCATATGTTTTCGCCCGAGGATCCTGTCTACAGCGCCAATGTTGTGCGGAGCGGTTTCGGGATAGGTTATTTTAAACTGCATTTCACGTTTCTCTGTTTATTACAATTTTTTTAGTTTCACATAACTTAAATTTACATTTAAAATAAATTTTTGATGATTACTGCTTATGACTAAATAGTTAGTTAAATAGTCATATAACCATCTAATTTATAACTGTATGACTTATAACTATAACTGTCTAATTTATAACAAAACTGTAACTATATCTTAAAACTATAATGTGGTTCTTATATACTAAAATTTCAAGGAAATGAAAATGTAAGACATGATTCTCAGAAAATACTTTTATGTATTTATGAAGGAAATGGACAATCAGAGTAGTAAAGAAGAATTAAAGCTTTTCTTAGGTATAAACTATTTAGGAAGATTCGAACCAAATATGGCTGGGTATTGTTCTATATCTCTTTTCCATGAAGAAAAAAAATTATTTTTGTATGTGTTTTGGTCCAACTTACACATTAGTGCATACCATTTAAATGGTTTTCGTCCGAAAATAACACTACAACTAAAATAATAATAAAAAATTAATATGTTATCAAAAACAAATATGTAATTAAAATGTTATATAATTTATATTTTAACAAATTATAATGCTTTTTTCAAAAAACTAATCCCTAAGACTTTAGAACCTTTCATTGTTTTCACACATTTGTGCGTGGTCAAACACGGTGAAGGAAACGTCATAGTATGGGGTGCAATGTGTACCGAGGAGGTCGGAGATCTGGTGTTTGTGAAGACTACCTTGAATAAAGAATATCTGGACATATTAGCTTAGTTCAAGACTACGATCCCAAACATGCAGCCCACTTGGTAAAAAACTGGTTGATCTACAATGTCAAATACATTTTTCCGAACCCTCCACAATCGCCAGATCTCAACTACATCGAACATCTTTGGGATAATTTGGAAAAACGGGTGACTACATAGTATTAAAATAGAAGACGATTTAAAATCTAAATTAATCGATGAGTCCAAATTACGTCGGAAGAACAGGAAAATTGGTGCATTCAATGCAAAATCGCCTTAAACAGGTCATAACTAAGAAAGGATGGTACACAAATTATTAATTATATTTATTAGTAATAATACTACGAACTGCATGTTTTGTTTTACGCATGTTATTTCCTTTGACTAAGTTTTGTTATATTTTTATTAAGTAAATGAATTAAATTTTATAATTTTTTTTATTTTTGTTATGTGATATTATTAGTTAATAAATAGAAAAAAAATCAAATACTAAAGATGTTGTGTAAACAAAAAAAAAGACGGGAAAAGTTCAGAACCGAATCTATAAGCATTTTTGTTGTTTATAAAGATGTGATGTGTGATTTGCATATTTAAAATACGACGCCCACCCACATCCACCCACACCCACCTAACCCCCCTTACACACAGCCCAACCGATCTCAATCCACCATAACTCAACCGACCCCAATCAACCGCAAACCACCACACCTAAAAATTATCACCACCCCCCTACCCAATTATCCACCTACTATCCAACCCCTAAAACTCATCTCACTCGCACTACCCTATACCGCACTATCCATATCAACACCACCTCCATCCCCACTCCCACACATACACACACCACACAAACCCTCAAATTATCCATCAAATCCCATTTCCCACACCAAACCCAAAACACTTCATCCCATCCGCCCCCTCCACCCCCATACCACCACTCTTACCACCCCCATAATCACACTATGCACACAAACCCTCATCCACACGAGATACATTTTTATTCCACATTCACATGCTTTATGAAATCAAAATAGTATAGAAAATAAAAAAAAATTCTATCAATTTTAAGGAGGGGGTTAACAAAACCCCACATATCTCCGAACACCCTGAACACAGAAATGTCCCAATCAATAGGGCACTTTCTCATGAATTGCTTGAACTTTTAGTGAAAAAATTGAGTTGATATCTTTATCCGTTCTCAAGTTATTGTAGACACAGACGGACAGACGGCAAACCGAAACCATATAACATTTTTTTTAACAAAAATGCTTAAAAAATTTATTGAAAAACAATAAGGTGTATTTTTTTGTGATGTAGTGTATATGTATTACCAGCGACATAACGATGGATTTGTGGACTAAACGGCTGATAAAAAATTTATTGCTTGGTCTAACACCTTTCAAACGAAATGCCACATGATATTATGGGAATTAAAAAAATGTATATGCGTCTATCGTGCTAGAGGTAGTTCTGTGTACTAAGGAGCTTCATGTAAATTTGTAAATTTTTTAAGGCATTTCTCAATGACATACAATAAAAAACATGTTATAAATAATAAATGAATGATTTACAAACAGTGCCAGCCAGCATGGTAGGTTTGGTAACTTAACTGGTTATCTAGATTGCTGCTGGATCCTTTAGAACGATACACTTCATGATTATAAGGCAATATTAAAAAGACTGTGGAATTATGATTATAAGATATTTCGTATGGCAGATATCCACCCATTTAGCATACAGGTCGAAAGTCCTGACTGTAAACAATAAAGTTGTTGCCAAGTATAATTCAATTTATTTTATTATTATTAGTTAGCACATTTTTTTTTGAACAAACCGGAAGTCAGGGAAGATTGTGATTGCAACATTCTTGATCAGGGGGTTTATTTAATTACTTACGATTTGAAGATAAACTCAATACAATCAAATATGTTAACGATTCAAATACTTTTTGCTATGTAATGTTGTTTTCCGACGATCTTTCTGCTTGAATTTAGGTTATGTTTTAGTGTAGTTGTGTAAATTTTAGGTATAAATCAACCTTGCTTTTAGTTGGATGAATTTGGCATGGGCCCGCATGATGCTGAAATGTTATTTGCATTCAGATATAATTTGTTATTTGATTGTTGATATTTCAGGATTATGGTAACGTACCTAGGATTGCCGTTATGGTTGGCCTGCACGCCTCTATCATATCATATAGTATCATATCAGATCGGATCCGCTCGAAACGCGATATTTCAAAACTCGATATTTCGGAACGAGATATGACAAAACGAGATATGGTACAAAACGCAATATTTCAAAATGCGATATTTCAAAACGCGATATGGTAGGAAACGCGATATGGTACACAACGCGATATTTCAAAACACGATATGGTACAAAACGCGATATGGTACAAAACGCGATATGGTACAAAACGCGATATTTCAAAACGCGACATTTCAAAACGCGTTATGGTACAGAATGTGCATTGCGAAGCGACGGGAGCATAGCGACCCGATTTATACCGATCCTATATAGTCTCGCTCCTATCGATTTTTAAATTTCTATAAACTGAAATTAAATTTTCCCTTCACCGGACTGATATAACCCGATCCTAAATTCCCGTTTTGTACCATATCGCGCTTTGCACCATATCGTGTTTTGAAATATTGCGTTTTGAAATATCGCGTTTTGTACCATATCGCGTTTTGTACCGTATCACGTTTTGAAATATCACGTTTTGAAATATCGCGTTTTGATAATTCGCGTTTTAAAATATCGCGTTTCAAATGGGAAATCAGATAACCACCCTTTTGACATACATATCCCAAAAAAAGTTTCTAATTCTCTAGAATTCAGTTGAAAGAAGATTGACGAAAAAAATTCAAATTGTAAGTAATTTATGCCTAAGTAAATTTTGTTAGGTATTAATGATCCGCAAACATGATATTTTATAAAACAGTAACAATCTATAAATTCAAAATATTCAGTTGAAAGGCAAAATAATTAATATATCTCAGTGATCTAAATATATTGCAAAGTCGATCAAAACTTCTGATTATAACGATTAATAATCAGAAGTTTCAATCACACTTTGCATTATACTAATTCTCTGAGATATATTAATTATTTTACCTTTCAACTGAATATTTTTTAATTTATAGATTGTTACTGTTTTGTACAATATTGTTTTTGCCGATCAAGAGTTGTATTTGTCTTAATAGAAAAACAATACCATTATAATGTAATAAGTTTCACACCTTTCCAAAAATATTTGCGTAATATCGTTTACATAAATTTTAGTTAATACCAGCGCTTCAATACTTTATATTTTGGAAAAAACCACAACTCATAGGTACAAATATTCATATTCAAAAAGTTTATTATAAAATTATTTGACTAATTAGCACCTTTTGTACTTGTGTACATAGTATTATCTTATTATACATATGAGTAAAAGTAAATTTGAATGGGCGCCCCTTATATAACGGGAAATGAAAAATACAAATGTTTTTTTACTAACATTTAGTAGTACATGATCCTAGTATTTTGTGTAGAATACTTAGTCTTACCAGTACCACAGTTTTAGGAAGCAGAAGAGAAACAGATTGTAGACCAATATTCTAAAAATCTTCAATGATCCGCCGCCCACTTCATTGACCAAAAAACATCCCACACAGAAATTAGAGAGATAATCGAATAATAAGAAGATTACCAGTATTTATTTTGCAAGGACATACAATATAAAACATGCAACAATACATAAAATACGAAATTCAAGAAGTTTATTCGAGGTAATCAAGTCATAACAAAATATTACGTATTTTATTTATTCTATAAACTTATAAAATATGCAACAACATGAAATATGATATTCAACAACAATATTTCTGGTGAATCCTTTTTTTATGTAAATTTCTATACAAACTCAACACACTTAAATTCGTGAGTGTCGTATAAGATAAACTTTGAAATTATTACAATAATTTTTTTGTGTTAACAATTTACAAGTCCTGCGTACTTGTGAAACGTGAATCGCGGAATAAAAAACTGATAATTATGTTAGCATGTTCACAAAATGAAGAACTCGTTGCTTTGTACTAACTAAACAAGAATACACAATTAAGAAAAATTAAAAATCTGTGTTGGAGCTCGAGCAATTAAACTTTTAAGTTTGAAATAGTAATTATAGTATTCAATTAGTTATAAAAACTTTATTAAACTTCATTAAACATTAAAATGAAAGTTCTGCAAATAATTAACAATTTTCAAATAAATTAATTTTTATGTTTTCTTTGAAATCATTGGAAACAAGGTTTCGAACTGAAAATACCTATATTTAGATTTCTGGGTTAAAGTGGATTGCAAATCATATTTACCTATAAACGGACCAGATTATTTATAAAATTGACTTAACATGATTCCTATACGACATTTTATTGTTTATGAAGAATAGAACGCCTCGCAAAAGCTAAAACTTTACTAATTTTGAGAATAAGGATGATAAAATTAGCCAAAAAGTTTTCAAAGTTCAAACTTCTTTGTTCGTTCTTATGATTAACACATAGAAAGAACATACCACCTTTTTAATAATTTTCTTTCCACCCATGGCATTGGATTTGAAAATAAATTTTCTATATTTTTCGGTAAAATTTGTTTCAAAACATGTTATGCGCTGTGCTAGGTAATGAATTTATTCAATTATATGGTGTTTGTGTAAAACACGATACACACAATTTTCGTAGAAAATGGCATTGTAAATAAGATACAATTCTAGGAATGGGAAGCGCGTGACTTTATTAGTTGTCATTGATTTTTTATTATAAATTTATTTACTGTGAAGCAAAGCCAAGACCGCCTACAAATGAAAAGCTTTAATGTTTAAAAGTAATTGCTAGAATCTTTATGGGATTTAGTGCAATGAATAGAATCAGAGCCTCCTAAATATAAGATCCGTACATTATTTTTTCATGAGCTTTCCATCGAAGGGAAGCTTTTTATTATTTTTCAAACCAATCAGTGCATTCTAATATTTTTTTAGAAGCTTCCTTGTGTATAAAAACATAAATGCTTCGTTTGAATATTCAATTTGAACGGTTAGTTCCATATTCAGGAAAACCAGTTTTTATAATTGAGTCATATTATGTCGAGTTAACGCAGAAACATTTAAATTAGTGTAACACAATTTTTTTTTGTAGAAACAAGAATTGGTTTATATGTGTTTGTAAAGAAAATAACAAATTAGTAAAGCTTATAGTGTTCCATCAAAAATTTCATCATTTTTGCAAAACAAACGTTCGATAAAAAATGCTTTTGGAGTGTCAATGTAGTATAGGGGTTTTTGTGTTTTGGATTCTATTTCAACATTGTTAATGAACAAACTTCGAAAACTGTTTTTTGGTTACTTGTTAAAAATTTGTTTTTGCTTCACAACAAATTCGCAGGTTTTATTGGTTCATCCTGTAGTATAAGCGTAGTATAGTAGTATATAGTAAAAATTTAGGAAACAATATCGACAAAAAATTGAATATTTTAAAACCAAAATGTTTGTTTAGAAAATTTAACAATTTATTATGTATACTGCCCTGGTTCAATAGATTATGGAGATCTCCTGGAACTAAGAATAATACAACACGAATTGGGTTTAATCAAAACAAAAATTTGGAAAAATTGTGATATTTTTCTATTATTGTTTTACAGCGCTATCAGCAACTAAAATCGGACCTATAGCCGTACGTATACGATTTGGCAGATGATGCGTAAAGTAAGATGGAAAAATAAACCGCGAAAGAGCCAGGGAGTGTTTCGGCCCCAAAACAAATGGCATGCACTAAAAAAACTATGATAGTGAATATTTTGCGACGAAAAGTTTTATTTACACCAACCGTATTATAAATTAAAATTACAATTACAATTGTTTCGAGTTTTATTAATTATGCTAAATTATTATATTAAAAATTTTGTGCTTAAGTTAATAATGGTTTATTTTCGTAAATATTTGTTTAATTATTTTATGCTTTTCTGTAATTTAAAGTTAATTTATTATAGAGACATCTGTAAACGGATTTTGAAATTACAGATAGCTTCGTTTTGCAATCGTATAAAATTTCTGCGTTTCGTTTTGTTCTTTTTGTAATAATATTTAATTAAGAAAATCAACGATGTTGTATACTTTTTACTCTATTTTCCATAGGCACTTGGCGACACATTTTATTAAACACTTGTTTTTTATTTCGCAAAATTGCGAAAATAAATTTGCCAAAATAACAATTTTGCGAAATAAAAAACAAGTGTTTAAAAAAAGTGTTTATTAAGATGTTGTATACATTTCCAGTAAATAAATTTTGATGAAAAAATTTTATTATATGAATATATTGTTTTAACATGGTGGTGATTCATAATATCTCGTTGCTGCTCACGTTTTCTCTTTTTTTTGGTTATAAATGTGAGCATTTAGTTTGCTATTAAATCCATTGGTCATCTCGAAAATTTTAATGTGCGTGAGCCAAGAATTTATTAAAGAAGTTAAAATTTAAAAAAACTAAATTTTAAATTGGATGTTAGAGGAATCTGCGACAGCACCCTTTATTTACTTACTGCACTAACCTATACAACGAAACGGAATGCCCATTTTTATAGGAAATTTATAAATTTTTGCTCCACTTTAGTTTAAATGTAATAATTAAATACTAGACTCTAATGGCTGATTTTCAAATATGTTTTTTTGAATATTTTATTAAAAATATAAAATTAAAATTTAGATTATTTGTTTAATTTTTTATCCATAAATTTATGTTCAAAAATTTTCCAATTATGACAGTTTCTTATAGTAACTCAATAAAAGCTTCCTTTTTATTTAAAGCTATCACTTTAATATTACGGCTCTTATAATCATAGAAGGCTCTGATAGAATACAGTTATTAAAAGATCGCAAAAGTAAATTATCTATATGCGTTATTCAGTATGTACGTTTAAGGTGAAAATGAAAGAATTCTTAAAAATGATAACAGACGCAAACGATTATTTACGCAAACGATGTACAATGTACAGTCATAATAAAATTATTTGTGTCTTACTAATAATTTAGCATTTGTTTGATAAATAATTAAATTCAGTCCAAAATTAAATTCTAGAAAAATAATTATTATAATTTCATATAAATTTAACAAAAGAAAAAAAAATTAACACATTTTTCGTGGCAAAATTATTTGTACCTCATCAGAAAGTTGAGTTTTGTTTACAGAAGCAATATTTTATTATTTTAATAATTCTTGTGGCACTCGCCGAGGACATACAATTTCTTACTGAAACTTCCGTTTAATAAAAAGGTGCGCCAGATAGGCTTTTTGTTTCAAAAAACATTCTTCGTACCGTCACTGCACGTATATCTCATATGCAGTCATTGTTAATATCACTTTGCACTGATTTAATTCGTTTCCAGAGGTTTCGTTTTTATCAGTATGATCATCCTTTCATCTTCCTGACATGTTGTCTTTCTTTTCTTCCTCTTCCTATACCAATTTTTAGCGCTTTTTGATTCTTTGCTGTTCATTTCTGCACCTTAAGACTGCACCTAATGACACGCCAAAATTTATCCATTTTTAGTTAATGAACTATATATGTACTTTAGTACTATAAAATAATTACTGAATTCATTTCTGATTCAGTACGAATAATTTTTTTTACTAACTTGAGTGCGGTTCAAATGACTTTGTTACTTTATTTTATGTGTAGTTAAATAATAATTAACGGTTTTTTTGTTTTAATTAATACTTTAAAACAATATTTTTTTGAATTTCAATTTTGGGCGGAATTTAATTTTTTATCAAAAAATAAATGTTCAATTATTTGTAATTATTTCTCGATATTAAATCGTATTTTCACAATTTCATTCAATGTCTCTTTACTGTTAAAGATTTGAAAGAATATTTTAAACTATAAGTAATTTTGATATGCCTGTTACGAAATTTTAATTTTAGTGATATTGCACCACTGAAACCTAACCTAGATTGCACCAATGATGTGAAGTCAATAAAATTTCAATACAAATCTGACATTTTTTTATATTTTCATCAAATTTTTATACAAATAAGTTCGGTTGAGCACAGAAAAAAATAAATATAAACAGAAGGAAAGCTGCATACAAAATTTTTACGCATATTTTCATAGTAAAATATGGGGTCACGATCCGGTTTTATGTTGACCAAATTTAAAATTACCGTTATAATCTAAACGAAGAAAAAATGAAACAAATATATTATGAAAGTTAAAGAAACACTTAATGTATATTCGAAGAGTTGGACGTTCTAAGTTTATTATTTAAGGCGTAAAACGAGTTTGTATTTTGGGGTTACAATCTAAAAAAGTTGGTTCAAAATTTTGTATGCAGCTTTACCTCTGTTTATATTACTTTTCTCTATGGGTTGAGTCATTTGGTGCAAAAAATATGGGGCGAATTTGGGCCAGAGACGCCTAGTTCTCATGAGGTTAGGTAAACTTAATTATTCGATATCAACTCTACAGTATTCATTGACAGAAAAATTAAATTAAAAATCAAATAAAATATAACGTTATTTTTGGTTTTTATAAAAACGGACTTTGTTTAGTTTATTATATTTTGTTTGTGCTGCTGTGGTGTAGATTCTGAAAACAATATTATTACTCTTACCAACCTTACAAAAATTAAATGACATTTTATCACCCTACTGTTCTTGTGTGGTTGTGTATTGAAAATTTTTAAACAAATATTATTTAATTTGAGTAATAAGACAATAAAATTTACAAAATGAAAATCGTATAAACTGTCGTGTAAACTTAAAAGCATTAAAGTAAGATATACACCGGTATTTGATGCATCAATATTATTATGCGCTAATGAGATCGAATTGAGGTAATATATGTTACTGTTACACAACTATTTTCCTTTTATACATATAGGTTTTATTTATCATGGAGAAGTCTCAACGTAAATCATACTCAATAAAAAAAAAAATTGGATGTAATTAATAAGTATGAACCCCACACAAAAAGAAAAGGTTTCATTAGTTTAAGTAAAGAAACGTCAGTACCTGTTACCAATCTCAAACGGTGGTACATGCGGCGAGAAAAATATAAAGAATTATGGAATGACAAAGAAACGTGCGTTAATAAATCGAGAAGATCACCCGGTGGAGGACGTTCGGAAGCTTTTGTAGAATTGGAAAAAAAATACATGAGTGGATTATAAACAGAAATCTAAATGGATTGCACGTAAAAGACAAATATATTAGATTATAAGCAGACGGTTTTTCTAAAGAATTGACAGAAAGCGACTCGGACAATGTATATAGTAATTTTTTGGCATCATCAGGATGGTGCAATCGATTTAAGAATCGATATAAGCTGGTTTGCAGGACACAAACTTCCAGGCGAGTTTTGCCGGAAGACGCTGTAAATCACACAATCAAATTTCACCAGCAAATTTTTGAAATAATTAATGAAAGGAAAATACCGAGATATTTTGAATCTGAGCCGAAATCTACAATCGCGACTAAAGGGTAACGGAATATTTTATTAAGAAAAACGTCATCTTCCCATAAGTTTGCTATAAATATGGAAGGACAATTTTATGCGCCACATTTGCTGTTTTCGCATTTAAAGAAGGCATGTGGAATGAAAAAAAATTGGAAGAGTTTATTGAGGAAGCTGTAGTAAAACGTCCTGAAACGTCATTTTACGGTAAACCCACGCTTCTTATTATCGATAGATACGGCACCCATGTTTCACTATTTAAATCAAAAGGTTTTGAGAAATACAATATTTTTATAATATTAGTACCACCAAATATAACAGGAATTCGCCAACCTCTTGATGTCTCTCAAAAAGCTTCCAAGAGTTCTATAGCTCAAAGTATGATGAGTAAATTTCACAAGCGTTAGAAGATAGAAATTTGCAAACAAAAACTGGCAACCCAAAAGACCTTCGTATCTTTGGGCATCAAAAACCGTAATGGAGTGGGTTACAAATCAAAATAAGGAAAGTGTGAAAAAATCATTTAAGATCTGTGGTATTGGATCAAAAGAAAATTTTAACGTTGAGCACTTACACGAACCTCTTAAGAATATATTATCTCCAAGATTTAATTCAGATGAGTGGGTAGAATTGTAAGGTGATACAATTAGAGGTCCCTGCTATTTTGATGAAGATCCGGCGGAATGGTTTTGGCCTTCAGATAAGGATACATGTTTAGTTAGTTGCTTATGTTATGTTTTGTGTGGAGAATCTGCAGATTTTAAAACATGGCTTGTTGATTATATTCCAAAAGTTATAATTATTATTTCCTAAAACGAAATGGATGAACTAATCGACGAGTTGATGATTTTAAAAATGGCAAATCAACCAACGCTGGAATAGAAATAAAAACAATTTCGATTTTAGAGAAATGGAATGTTATTGTTATTGAGTTAGACGAAGAGTGCATTAAAATTGGTGTCACAAATTTTGTAGCCCCAAAAAAACAATAACCTTAGCAAACTCTAATGGGTATTTTGGTCTTAAAAAATAATTGTTTTAAGATTTTGCAATTAAGTTAAATTTATATTTTATTATTTCTTCAAACTGAAATTTTTGTAACATATATGATTTGTGATTTATTTAATAAATGAGCCTAAGAAAGGTACAATTTTATTTTTTTTATTTTTAAGTTCCGGTCCTTCTATTGAAAAGGCCTTCTATTCAAAAATTGGTAAAATGTTTTCAAAATCATAATATATTAAAAAACTTGAATTGAAGGACGGGCCTTTTATAATGGGTAAAACGGTAGCAGCCATGGAAATTTTCATCGCTTTGAATTAATTAGTTAGTAAAATGAATATTTCCGGCCTATCGTCGAAGCCCAAAATAACTATTTAGAGCTGGTGTCTGTTGGTCTATCGGTGAGGTTCCTCTTTAAAATGCAAACGGGTTTATTGATTTGGATGAAGCTAGGTGCTTTATTGTTTTTTGCAAATATTTTAAAAGATCACAATCTTTTTACATCGAGAATTTAGGGTTATTGCTGATGCATTTTTCAAAAGAGAGGAACTGAAAAATGGGATCAACAAATAAAATTTAAATGGATTCTAGCAATACGGGTTAGTCAAAAAATGATATTTGACTCTTCTTACTATGGGCGACCATCATAGGTGCTCTTACAATAATATTTCTGGCTTGCTATGATTTTTGCTTATGTGCCGGTGTTATTGAAATGGCCAGTAATTAATTGTTGAGTCATCTTTTCCATATAAGAAAATGCGATTTCACATTTTCCAATATTATCGTTTAGAAATTATATATCGTTCTTCTTCTCTTTTAACTTAAACATCTGTCATGCTAAAAAGCTGATTTTTTTTTTGTTATTTTCCAACATCGATGTCCTCTAGAGTTATCATATTTTGCAAAATTAAATTCCTCGATTAATTTAGCAAAAACGTTGATGTATAGCACTGAAAATACGGAAAATGCCAAAACTAACATATAAAGTAATAGACCATTGACTGTCAAAAAAAACATTCGTATAAGGCATACATAGATAAATTTCAGGAATTGCGCCAAATTATGTGAAACATATTGGAATGACCAATATTTCTTTCCAAATGAAAGCCGTTAAGAAAATCAGCAATGTACACACTAATTCCCCAGTCAAATTATCAACGTAAAAACAAAAAAGAAACACTTGTAATTACAAAAATACTCTACCACCTTCTGATAAAGCAACCATCCGACGTATAATAAATAAATCATAGTAAATAAATCATTTATGATAATTTCGCTATTTTAATTTTCCTCCCAATACACAAATTGTTTAACTGTAGTTCTTAATTAATTAAACATCATGATATACAAAACAATAAAAAAAAATTATATTTTTTGATTTATAGTTGTTTTCTTAAAAATAGAATAGAATAAAGTAATTTATTATTTTTAGTAAAATTTTATACATATTGAGGCAGTCCAAATAGAAAGTATTTCTAAAGTTTCAAGTTTCAACAATTCGGAATTTTTTTGGAAATAAATGAAATAATATACACAAAATGAACACGTGTCGAAGTAATTTGTCTGTCTGCATCATCAAACATGTTTAGCAGATAAATGTTATTAGACAGTTCTGACTAAATAAGAAAATTTTCTATCTTTTCGCAAAAGTTTTCGTTTATATCTAAATCTTTGAAAAATTGAAAACCTTTAACAACTTTTGTTTTTATATCACCCTTATCAAATATTAAAATGACAAGCCATAATCCTCCTTTTGTTTTTCTATTTCCTAATAATTGTTTTATCAACTAGTTTTCCACAAGCAATATTTTACTCAAGGACTCACTCTTCTATTTTGGTTTTTCTTATTCTATTTATTCATTTATCTGTCGACATAACCTATACCGACACATATAACACAAGTATAAGCTGTCATTATACACCATAATCTGACTAGTTTAAATTATTCAATTTGGACCCTTTCAAAGATGTATAAATGACAGCTGTTTTAGGTTCTTAAATTTTTTGTATTAGGTAACCACGTAAAATGTTACTCAACAATTTAACTAAAATTAATAAAAAATTGATTTTGATAAATGCTCTAAATCAATTTTTTATCAATTTTGGTTAAATTGTTGAGTAACAATTTTCATAATTTACTTGGTTACCTCATAACCACGTGGTTACCATTTCCCAATTTTACCTAGTATTTAATTAAGCAATCAATACATATTTTAGATCATATTTATTCTCTACTCTAAGAATTAAATTCATCTTTGTATACGTGACTCGTAGTTCTACAACTTCGTCCTTTAAAAGCTCTAACAAAATGATTTAAATTTATATTTTTTGTTTAATATTGATAGACCCTATATAGGTAGAGCGGTAAATGATTGTAAAAATTACTTAAAGTTTGATTTTATAAATATGTAGCATAGAGCGACACCGCAAAGCACAGAATTAAATGACAAAATATTTCAACTTTTAGAAATTAATAACAATGAGGAACAGAGAATTTTAATTAACTTTCTTTTTTAATATGACTTTTTGTTGTAAGTAAATAATGTGGAAGAATCACAACAATCAGTTTCCATCCGATAACATTATTGATTTAAAAAAATCAGTATTCTCATCATGCCATGGCGACTGCCTTAGTTACGTACACTGGAATATTTGTCGATATATATAGAAAAATACCTTGTTCATGTAATATTAGACTAGTGAGTTATCCTTACGAAATCGATTTTTTCAGATTCTCCCTCTACGAGGGTGGCTTGATAAGTCTTTAGAATGAAACAGTAAATATATTTTTTTAAGTAAATTCCATTTTATTTTTCAACATAGTATCGTTTTAGCTCGATACACTTATTCCAACGTTTTTCCAATTTTCTTAAAAAGTCTTTAAAATTTGATTTATCAAACTCCTCAAAATAGGTGTTCGTTTGAACTATTATTTAATCATTTGACTCAAGTCTCTTCCCACCGAGCCATTTCATCCAATTTTTGCCGTGTTCTCCAAGATGAATTTGTTTTTCCTTAATATGTTCATTCCAAGTGCTTAATAATAATGCATAATATTCACCTGTGATGGGTTTACCCTTCTTAAGATAGTCTTGAATATAATGGCTTGTATACATCCCAAAAGAGGGTGGCCATAACCTTACCAGCTGATGCAAAGATCGTTTGGTTTTAAACCTCTTAAATGAAATCAATTCATTCATCAACATTCATTTTTTCCATATTTAAAAAATAATCAAAAATGGCTTAACAAAAACGACTCTAATTAAGAAACTAATCAATCAAATGTCATACAAATTTGGTACTTTTCGTTTAAAAGATCCTACTTCATGACAAATAAAATAAGTTGTTATTAGTGCCGCATAGATGGCATTTTTCTAAACATTTTTCATTCCACCCTCGTATATCGTTTACACACTAAGCTTTTAATGTAAGTATTTTCGTTGACTTGACCCAGAGAGATTCCGCAAGAACGCCACAATAGATCCCCTTCAGCAGCTTTCTAATTGGATGAGTTTCAACCATGGCGGAAAAAAATATTGATCTACAATCACAAGATCTATAGTTAAGAAACTGGGGTACCTCAAAAGCTGAGCACAGCTCCAAACAAAGTGAATACAGTCATGGCCCTCATTAATGTAGTTGTCACACAAGGAATCTAGAACACGCTTTGTTCGTTATAAATTGGAGTCGAAAATGGCCGAGACAGATAAGAATAACAGCCATAACTCATAGTTGGGCTCTTTTTAAATAAAAACTTATCTTTAAAACATCAGGTTATCTTCACAAATAAAGTACTTCGACTTCCGGCTGGTAGTTTGCGTGATGAAAGTTGTTTATACCTTTATTAACGATATTAAAGGTCAAAGGTACTGCCGGTCCAATGAATTACAAAAAAAACCCACTTTGGTCAAAGTATCAGTTGCCACATTTGCTTTAAGTTCTGGGACAGGGAGTCAATTCGCATTCCATGAAATAATGAAAATGAAAAGTGGGTTTCATTTGCAATCGAATAGGTTTGAACTATCCATAGGAAATTATGATTTCACACAGTGGATTTTAAAGATATTCAAAGTACTAGATTGCAAATGATAAAACTTTTCATTTTCATTATGTTATGGAACGCGAATTGACCCCCAGATAATGCTTATATTAAAATGTTTACGGTTCTTGATACGTTTCGCATTGATCATAGGACCATAAGGTTCGATGACGATTGAGCACTTGCTGTTTAAATGCACGAAATTAATAGCACTTTACATCAACTTTTATTTTTATTTTATTATGAGATTGTATCTCCTGTACTTTTAAAATGCAACTGTTATAAAATTGAATTTTTCGTCTACGCTCGATTAACTGTTTTTGAGTTTTCAATATTTATCACTATTCGATAGATAGATATTAAGATTCAGCAGAACGAGCAATGCTTCGTAATCAAGCGCTGCGATTTCGTGCCATTCCTCGTTGCCACGAAGTTAAAAATGTATTTTTGATTTTGGTCGCCACATCACTCACCTCCTGGATCAAAGTCGACCATAGTATTTTAAATAGAATGCAACGGTTATATGAGCACTATTCTTTTCGTTATTATACCGACAAATTGCTGTATTTGGTGGATAGATGATGGCTCTGGACAGTTTGATATGACTCTGTCTTTCGATGGCAGGAACCCATCTTATGAAATTGTATGGCTCAAGAGGTCAAGTGACTTTACGCCGAAATTCCATTTTGCAGCTTAAATATTAATTTCAAATGCGGAGAAATGTTAAAATACTGACTCGAGATGTTTACCGTGTTTCACCTCGAACCGACTCGCAATGAGGATGTCGTCAATATAAGAGTAGGCCAAGTCCACTCAAAAAAATCCTGCATCTATAGAGACAAAAGCTGCATTAATAGTACGAAAAATACGTGAAAACAGCGCCAATGCAGGAGTTCTATAATATTACGAATTACGTTCATTAATAACATAAAACTGACAAATTAATAAATTGTTGTAGCTATGAATTAGTCTGTAATATTTATGATTTGATTCATATACGATACGAAAAAGTTTATAATTTTAATGCAATTGCAAGCGTTTATGGATGAATAATTTCTTATTATTAACGTAAGGCATTGTAAAATAGTAAAAAATGATGATTTGTTGAAAGATTAAATTCATAGATACGAGGGTATATCAAAAAGTCTTGCAATATCATATGAAAAAAAAGAGTGAGTGAGACAACAATATATTTTTCAAAACCATTTTTTGTCGCGATGAAACTTCTAGAAGAACATTTCGATGTAAATTTTACAGTTCGTTCGTTTTTGTCAATTTAGTAACACGTGTTTTGAATTTTTCTTAAAACGAATGAAATTGAATATCGCAGCGTTATTAAATTTTTCTATAAAGATGGACGAAATGCAATTTATATATTCAACTATATATCAAAAGTTTACGGCGTATCTGCACCATCATATGCCACAGTAACAAGGTGGGTAAAATTATTGAAAAGTGATCGGGAGTCATTAGAAGACGTCAACCGCTCGGGTCGGCCAGCAGATGCTATTAGCCATGAAAACGTAATTTTGGCCGAATCTATTGTATTGGAGGACCGGCGTATTTCTGTTCCGCAGTTAGCGTGGAGACTTTCTCTTTCATACGGTACCACATATACTATATTACATGACCACCTTCACATGTCGAAAGTAAGTGCGCGATGGGTTCCCCGTTTGTTGAATGCAGAATAAAAAAAAATGCGTGTTCAAACTTCAAAGGCGATTTTAGATATATACAAAGAAGATCCAGAAAATTTCTTTGATAACATAATAACAGGCGATGAAACATGGCTTCATCACTGGGATCCGGAATCCAAACAAGAATCGATGCAATGGATTAAACGTAGTGAACCACCACCAAAGAAATTCAAAACTCAACCGTCTGCTGGTAAGGTTTTGGAAACAATTTTTTGGGATGCTGAAGTAATTTTGATAATCTATTATATGCCACCAAAAACCACAATCACAGGCATATATTACGCAGCGGTTTTGCGAAAATTGAAAAAAGCGATCCGGGAAAAACGGCCAAGGAAAGTTAGGAAAAAAATCTTGCTTCTTCACGACAATGCACCAGTGCACAAGGCTAATATTGCTCAAGCTGCATTAAAAGACTGCGGCTTCGTGGAAATTCCGTATCCACCGTACAGACCAGACTTGGCACCCAGTGACTACTTTCTGTTTCCCAATTTGAAAAAAACACTAAGGGGCCGGAAATTTTCCAGTGACTATGAAGTACAGTCTGTTGTAAATGAATATTTTATGGAGCAAAAGAAATCTTTTTTTTTAGAGGGTTTAGGCAAGTTAATTGATCGATGTGACAAATGTATAAACCTTAAAGGAGATTATGTCGAAAAATAAAAATATTGCTGTCTCACTCACTCTTTTTTTTCATATGATATTGCAAGACTTTTTGATTTGCCCTCGTAGCACGAAATTTTTCATAACATTTTGGAAATTAAAATTTTTAATAACGTCTAATTCATACATGTAACTAAATAAATTCATTTTATATACGTATCAATAATGATATTTACGAAACTTATGTTATATGTAAGTTGACAATGCCCATAGAATGTGAAGTAATTCATAAATAAAACAACTATTTTCGTAAATATATTGATGACGATTATTCAAATATAAGATGCAGTTCATGAATAATAAGCACAATTATGTTTTTCTTAATTTCATACGACGAGAATGTTTTATTTATTAAATCATAATTTAAAACTTATAATATCTTTACAAAATATTCACAGTAAAATATAATTTAATGCATAATTAATACTAAGTAAAATAATAAATCAAAAATTATTCAAAACAGCTATTACCATTACACTTATATTCAAATAATTAATTAATTTTAACTATTTTTGTATTTTTATTAGTTTTATTTGATTCATATTTTTATTTTTTTAATTGTAAATTTCAGTTTTGCTTCACCTTATGATTTATTACTTAATTATGTAACTGTAATTATGTAACTTAATAAAATAATAGAAACATAGAAATTTATTCAATGTTTCCTACAAATACAAGTTATATATACATATTAATCAAATGATCAATATTATTTTAATAATATACTTTGAATAATACAAAATAAGTTAAAATGTCTATCAGCTCACCAATAAAATAGTAAAAATAATCAGTTAGGATAACAAAAAATATAAACCAACAGTACTCTAACTTGTAAGCTCTTGTAATATCAGACTGACTTTAGAGGATTTTTGTTTTGCTTTATAATATGGTAAGATTTGTTAAAAAATGAACATAAAATATTTTTCACACTGCACCACGTTTCCTATACCCAGTACAAATGGCTAAATGCATTCTAATTTTTCTTCATCTAATTTTCCTGGAAAATCCTGTGTAAATTATTGATTCCTGTCCGGTATCATCTTTTTTATTATTCCTTTTGAATAGAAGTTTGGAATCAATGGAAGCAGCAGAAAAGCTGAAGAGCGGCATCGTCTAAAAGTAAAAAAGAGTTACAATAAATGTACTGTTTGAATTATATATTTACATATTGAATTGACTTTCACGTTAATTTCTGAATTTAATTTACCTTTATCGAAACCCTTTTAATTGATTTTATTCATTTATTTTTCATTAATTGATTTTTCCTCATTTATTAAAATATTTTGAAGAGATGTTAGGTCGTGTCGTATTTCCTTAATTTTGTATCGGCTAGAAGCTTGCCAAATACTCCCGAACTCATTAGCTAATACATCGTCGTAGTTAATGTGCTTTTTAAGCAAGCAAAGCAGCGTTCACTTTCGGATCTATAAAATTATTTAAGAATTATTTAATAATAAATGCCTATAAATAAATAAATTTTTGTGACTACGTAGTGAAATAAAAATGAATGCTGTTCTATGCGGATGATCCAAAAAAATACCTTTAAATATAATACTTATCTGATATGCAACTAAAATTATCACTATTTTATTACACAAACAAAATAATAGTTGTTTTTATTTTATAATTAATTATGAAAACGAAATAAAACACTATGATTTCAATAAATTATTTCTTTTTAATTTACCACCAAGACACAACAAACTTGCAACAAATTTTAAGAACGAATGAACTAAATGACCGTTTTATGAAATATAATACGTATAAAATATAAATATGAAGAACTTTTTGTATATATTATGAATATTTTTTTATCGTCAGCTATAATACGAACTAATTCGTAGATATACGAACTTTTCGTATATATTATGAATATTTTTCTATCGTCATCTATAATACGAACTAATTCGTAGATAAACGGACTTTTCTTATAACTATATTATGAATATTTTTCTATCGTCAGCTACGAGGGCAAATCAAAAAGTCTTGCAATATCATATGAAAAAAAAGAGTGAGAGAGACAGCAATATTTTTATTTTTCGACATAATCTCCTTTAAGGTTTATACATTTGTCACATCGATCAATTAACTTACCTAAACCCTCTAAAAAAAAAGATTTCTTTTGCTCCATAAAATATTCATTTACAACAGACTGTACTTCATAGTCACTGGAAAATTTCCGGCCCCTTAGTGTTTTTTTCAAATTGGGAAAGAGAAGTAGTCACTGGGTGCCAAGTCTAGACTGTACGGTGGATGCGGAATTTCCACGAAGCCGCAGTCCTTTAATGCAGCTTGAGCAATATTAGCCTTGCGCACTGGTGTATTGTCGTGAAGAAGCAAGATTTTTTTCCTAACATTCCTTGGCCGTTTTTCCCGGATCGCTTTTTTCAATTTTCGCAAAACCTCTGCGTAATATATGCCTGTGATTGTGGTTTTCGGTGGCATATAATCGATTATCAAAATTCCTTCAGCATCCCAAAAAATTGTTGCCAAAACCTTACCAGCAGACGGTTGAGTTTTGAATTTCTTTGGTGGTGGTTCACTACGTTTAATCCATTGCATCGATTCTTGTTTGGATTCCAGATCCCAGTGATGAAGCCATGTTTCATCGCCTGTTATTATGTTACCCAAGAAATTTTCTGGATCTGCTTTGTACATATCTAAAATCGCCTTTGAAGTTTAAACACGCATTTTTTTTTGTTCAGCATTCAACAAACGGGGAACCCATCGCGCACTTACTTTCGACATGTGAAGGTGGTCATGTAATATAGTATATGTGGTACCGTATGAAAGAGAAAGTCTCCACGCTAACCGCGGAACAGAAATACGCCGGTCCTCCAATACAATAGAATCAGCCAAAATTACGTTTTCATGGCTAATAGCATCTGCTGGCCGACCCGAGCGGTTATCGTCTTATAATGACTCCCAACCACTTTTGAATAATTTTACCCACTTTGTTACTGTGGCATATGATGGTGCAGATTCGCCGTAAACTTTTGATATATAGTTGAATATATAAATTGCATTTCGTCCATCTTTATAGAAAAATTTAGTAACGGCGCGATATTCAATTTCATTCATTTTAAGAAAAATTCAAAACACATGTTACTAAATTGACAAAAACAAACGAACCGTAAAATTTACATCGAAATGTTCTTCTAGAAGTTTCATCGTGACAAAAAATGGTTTTGAAAAATATATTGTTGTCTCACTCACTCGTTTTTTTCATATGATATTGCAAGACTTTTTGATATACCCTCGTATAATACGAACTAATTCGTAGATATACGAACTTTTCGTATATATTATGAATATTTTTCTATCGTTATCTATAATACGAACTAATTCGTGGATAGTGCGTAAATATTTGATGAAATTTCAAAACGAGTACAAACAAATTAATTTTTATTTAACGTTGGGGTGGTGTATAGAAGGATATCTTCTCAAATACATATTTCAAAACTGTATTTCTCAAAATAAGACAGGATTTTTCAAAACAGCACTTTTCAAAACGGCAATTTATCCGCACACTCTAAAATACATTGGTTACAAAGGCTAAAGTTCTACTCGTGGTTGTGGTATGTGAATACATCCTCAACTTATATCGTAAAAAGGCACACCTTCCGAATATAGTTCTTAAGTTTAATCATGCGCGTGCTTCTTGATTATTTTATAATTGTGGATGGGTAAATTATAAAGAGAGTCGAAGATAAGTTATGGTCAAAGAAAATGTGCGTAAACAGAAGACAAATTTAAAAAAAGATGAATCGTTTGGATGAATATGTTATGAACAAATTCGATCATTTGAATTACATATTCAATAAACTATACCAGTAATTAATATTATATTGCATACAACTTCTACATATTCAAGTCATTAATGATAAAAAGAGACTATGTAAATAATTGTGTGTTCGTTACAGCCTTATATCTTTAATAAATATTTTTAAACATGTTCTATAAATTTTTTATATATTTGTCATAATTAGCTACTATATATTATAATTTGTAATATTAATAATAAAATTCGTAAAAGTTAACATCGATATGAATATCGAGATACTCGTATACCATAATTTTCGAATTTCGCTATTGTATCTTTACTACGTATAATTTCATATTTTTAAGGAATAAAAATTCGTTATTGCGAACCAATTCCTATAAAGACTTTCAACACAATTTTACAATTGAAATTATCCTTTAACAACAAATATAAATATAATGCAACAATACAAAAAAACTATTAATTGAACTATAAATTTACGAACTGCGATTCTTACTATTAATGCATGCAGTTGTAGAATTTGTTTTGTTTATTTTATTTTCTACGTTTATATAAAGATTTTTACATTAATAGTAGGAATTCGAGTTAACGAATGATATTCGTAAAAAAAATACACAAATTTTTTTTCAGTGTCCAGCTCTTTTAACACTTCGTTAAGGCATTGCTGGAATGTCTGGGCTGAGTTGCGAATACAATATGGCTCTGGTAAACACAAAAAACCCAAAAGGCGTCAGATTTCAATGTCTGTCGTAAACTGGAATTCATTTTTTGCGGCTATAAGTTTCGTTGCGTCGTATTGTTGTGATCTCGCACGAGGTATGCTTCACTGGGGGACTATAAATCGGATCCTCAATCATCACGGATTATTTTTTAAAAAGATCACTGTTTTCGTTGGTAGTAAAATAATTGGAAAGTTTTCTGATCCGGATCAATGAGCGTCAAGAAACACAGCAAATATGGACCGGACCCAAGAACACTTGATGTTTTTCGAAATAGAGATTAACACATAAAATAAGAATTGTTCGTACCTAGAATTTTGCTGAACTGTCTGCTATTATATCGACAAATGCTAAAACATATGTAGACTGGTACGGTAGCTCGCGAACTGATAGTGGGATTCCTTTCAAAAAGAAACGCAACTGATGGTATTTTTTCCTAATTTGCAAAATTGTTAAAAAATTGTGACATTCCTAGTGTTTTAGAAAAAAAATAAAAATAAAAAAAAAAAAAAAATAAAAAAAACATTAAATATATATTTCATATTTTGCTTCATTACGAGATTAGAGAAAGAGAAGTCTTAATCTTAATTTACAATTTTCGTGTTGGCAGGATTACACGTTTCACCTTCATCCATCCGAACAATTGTGTTATTGTCATTACATTTTTAGTTAACTCACAAATACTTTCAAAAAAATATTGGATCAGAAATTACAATTAATGTTATGTGATTGCTTAGATGTTAAGGTGGTATTTTGCATTTCGCAAACACTTAGGCTCTTATTTATATAAAGAAGCAGTTCCTTATTTCTGATCGATGTTTCTACTCTCAAATATTTTAGCCATTATAAAATGCTCAAACTATTTGGCGCTGTATTTTTCGTTGCAACTTCCAACTAACTTAATTGATGCTTAGTACATACCAGTTATTGATAGATGTCTCTAATATTGATAAGCGGAAAACTTACGGATAATTAGTTCTAAACTGCAGTTTAGGTTTATCAATTGCCGATTAGAAATATTTTGCAAATGAGTAAATTTTTATTAATTTAGTAAATTTTAATAACACGTGATATGTGTAGTCGCACTTATTTCGTTTCTAATTAAGTTCCTAACTAAGACCTATCCCAACTAAATTGTTCAGATTTATTTACTTAATTGAACGGATCTCATTCGACTTTGCCACCGAAAATAAGTTATTGACTATTTTAAATATCAAAAATGTCACCACTATTTCAGCCAAAATAATTTTCACCTCCCCGCATTTCCATAAAAAAACCGTAAGAAAAAATAAAAAAAATTGGGAAAATAACGTAAATATGAACCGCGAATAACGTAAATTAAACAGTAAGAATATGATCTCGGGTACACGAAAACAACTTGTATTGTATATAATCGTCGCGAGATAAAACCGAGATACGAGTCGCGTACATTTAATAAATTATAAATTTGAAATCGTTTATGAAATATTTTGCAGAAAATGTTAAATTTTAAAAATAGCATTAATCAGCTGTTTGCTTTCTCCATATACATTTGGCAGTAAAGTTTACACTCATTGACATGCTATACACACCACTAATAAAATAATTTTTTTTAGTTCGCGGAGCAACAACATATTAGCTAATTTAACCAGCATATGTTTCGGTATGTTGTTAGATATCGCGCGATTTATCTACATATGTAAATTGTATGTCAACGCGACTTTTTTTTAATAAATTACGATGAATATTAAAAAAATATGAATTTAAAAATATTTTCATTTTATTTTTTTGTTGGGAAAACACTTGCGTCCGGTTAACCAACCTATATTATGTTATACCGCATGTAAAACATTCATCTCGCGTCCGCATTTCATGTATGTATGACGTCCTAACTAATATTTCACTGTCAATAACATTTTGTTGTGTACTCGCTAAGTGAGCGTGTTGTATACTCGATTATAAACGTGTATACATATAACGTTCCAATTTCCATAAACAATACAATATTTACTCGTATATAGGAAAATCTAAATATTTATACGCAAGAAAAATAAAATTCGACACACTTTGCATTTCGATTTAATTACTCAGATTTGTATAACGAGCGATATAGAGTAACACTACTCGTATTTTGAGATTAACGCAAAATTGGTTTTGTAGGTTAGTTTATATACAAAACAGATTCTACTCTTACAAAATATAACAAAAAATCAGATTTGTTAATTAAATTTTATAATTCCGGTTTAAATTTTCGTGTGGAAATGATAATCGTTTTTGGAAAAATTTGGTGGTTTTGGCGGAAAAATATGACTTAAGCTGAGTAGACTATAATTAATAATTAGATGATTTGTTGGTCTTTTTACGTTTATAAAACATGAATGATCAGTATTGATTCCTAGTTTCCAAAAAGTTATTGAGGTAGTGACAGAATCCGATAAGTTTTGAGTGGAATGGCTGTCACAGGAAGAGTAATGTTTTACGTAAATTATACCATTTAAAAAATGTTTTTGTTCAGTAATCTCAAATATTTTTAGGAGAAACCATGTATGTAGCTGTAATTTTATTTAAATTTTCGCTAAAATCGGCTACGGAAAATGAAAAAGGTTCTATCACGTATCCTTTTCTGTTCAAAGTTTCCTGCAGTTTTTTATTAAATTTAAAAACATTAAACAATTTAATATTTAGCTTTTGGTTTTATTTTTAGCTTTTGGTTTTATTTTTAACTTTTGGTTTTATTTTTTCATGAGTAGGAAATGAATATGTTTAAGATCATTATTGCGAACTTATGAAATAGAGCAGAAAAGCTAAAATATATTTTTTTCAAAAATCCCCAGGTAGAGGAACTTTCTACCAAATTCGTAGTTTTTTGTCTTATGCCAAATTATTGATTTATCCAACATCGATTACGATCGGTGATGTTAATAAACACAAATAAGACCCTCTGTTGGAGTGCAGAATTCAGTGTCGACCCAGCGTTCACGTTAATGTATAGGTATGCTGTACAGGTATGGAGCTTGCAATGTGCAGGTTGAGGACATTAAATCCACTGGACAATTAATATTTTCTATAAAAAAAAGTACACGGTACGATACATATTCGTGCAATCTTAATTTTTAATGTAAAATTTGAAATATTTTTTCCTAAAATTATGCAGAGCGATCCGATAACAGTATTGGCCCCTCTTAATAGAAGATAATCATAAGATCAGATAGATAGTCAGTCCTTACAGTCAGTTATCACCGATTTGGAGCAGCCAAAAGTTTAAATTTCACTTTGAATTATGGTCAAATGCACAATCTCAATTCTAAACACGAAATAAAAACATTTTGAAACTATAGCCTAGATTAACTAAGCAGGGATAATCGCGGGCAACTATTTAGTCCAGTAACTCAGGAAACTGGAAATGAACATTTCAAAGTCTTCGACGATAAAATTAAAACCTGGTTTATATAAAATCACGAATCATTGAACTGTAACTGTAATATTTTCGAAAGACACCTAAATTGAGAAGTTTAAAAATTATCAGAAATTTTCATTCATAAATTGAAGAAACACAAAAAAAACTCGTACACATAGAAAATACTAAATTGAAAACGAAATAAAAGGTGTGTTTTTAAGCCTCATAAAAAAATTGTAAAAAATAAAACAAAAAATTATATTTTTATGAAAAATATACTCTGGCAGATCATCAAGAATAGACTCACGTTTGAACAACGCTAAAAAATTATTAAAGTTTACTTTAAAAATCAGCCATCGATCGATCCGTTCAACTTATAAACGACTTCGTGATTTTTTTTACCGCACCATGATCAATGTGACGAGCTGTGGTTTCAACAGGATGGCGCTAGATGGCTAAACAAACGAATTTCTGACTTAGATTATTATAGAATACAACGAACTCGGCGCTTTTACGATACGGCCATAATTGCTCTATAATTTAAAGTAATTTGTGTTTACTGGGCTTTTGGTTAAAACTATCTTGTATAATTAAATTCAATAATCCTAAATTTCGGAAAACAAACTAAGTCAACCCTTGTTGAAAATTTAATCTATTTATGTGCATTTTTTAATTTTTCGACATTTTGTAAATGCTGCACTTTTAAACATCATTGCAGAATGGAGAAAGCTATTATGATAGCTACCATTTCCGATACACAAATCTCCACCTAGTTGGGTGAAGGTCTCCCAATTTATGGAAAAAGCTTAAGTATGAAGTGCTTTTACTTTGGATCAAAAAATTTCCTCGTGTTTTTGTAATTAAAATTTCAATTATTTATAAATGAAAAAAAAACCGCTCGTATTGATGTAAAATTAATTGGATTATTTCGAATCTTTATGTTCATAATCGTTGTAAATGATATACTTTCTAAAAGATTTCCAAAAAAACGGAAAAGTTGGAACTTCCGGTGAACTGTATTTTACTAAAGTAAAAGAAAAATTTAAAATAATTTAGAGTATCTTGAATTATTTGAACCGTACAAAACTCTTCTATTTTGTTTGTAAATATTTTATTCTTGCCTTCACAATATTGGTGGAACAGTAACTCCAATTTGAGCTGGACTACTGCAACAACAATTGAAAAACCACAACAAACCAATATGCTTGTATACAAATTATGTAGATATTTTACCAATTGTTGATATTGTATGCGCAAAGTCAATTGTTTGCTCTATTTTCGAGACCAACACGTTACACAATTCCAGGAATTTTACTATCATCTGACTCTATTCTGGCTTTACCCGGAAGTAGGGAATTGGAAATTAATAACGTTTTTATAGCAGTTGCGAATTTTTTATTATTCAATGTTTAAACTGGAAAAAATAAATCCATTTTATAGCACTTTTCACGTTAATTTTTCGCCATTATTTTTTGAGGAAATTGTAATGTAATTCGTATATTTTTGAAATTTAACAGTTATTTAATTTATAAATTTATACAAATAATACTGTCTCAATGTGTTTTAGTTTATAAAAATCAAGATAAATATTTTGTTCGAAATATTATTCCTAGTCTACCCGAATATTCATTTGAGAACGGGAATTCATGCAATTTGTAAATATAGGAAAGACTTTTCCAATTCCTCGGAAAAGCTAGAATACAACACATGCCGAATCAACAATATTGAAAAAGCCTTGTTTCTATTAATTTTGCGGCATGGCAAGCAGCTCCATTTTGCATAAAGTGAAAGAGTATTGGCCTTGAAGTAGCGACCTCATGTAAGGAAATAAGACGTCTGTTAACATTTGTTTATATTGTTCTTTTCTCATGGCTTCCTTTACGAAGTATAATGGACCAAGCCATCTTCACTAATGCAGCTCTATATTATTACTGATGATGGATGTTTTATGCTCCTGACTACGCAGTTTTCCCTAAACCTCTCTCCTGAGTGTCGATTTTGTACCAAAAATAATAGCGCAAGGTGAGCAAACCGGAAAAACATAGTAGTGGTTATTTTATTAATATTGGTTTGCTTGAGCAAATGCGCGTTGTTTTGTTTATATATTTTTTTTAATTGATGTGTCAAATGCGGTTTCGTATTGTTTAAATATTTGAAAATGAAAAATCAAATCACATAGCAAACAATTGGTTGCACTGCTCAAAAGCAAGCGAATAGATGAGGTGAGGTATACGTCATCATCATAAATATTCAACCGGTTCAACCGAAACTTTTTATTTTGCTACTTGCTTTTGAAAAATTGACGAACAAAATGCACAGACACATGAGAGAAAAAATACAATAGAAATATAAAATTGTTATTATACAGTAAATATATACACAAAATGATTGGTCACCTCGCCAGCTCGCGCTCTAATTTTTGGTACAAAATCGACACTCTGGTGTCCTTCTGACGAGCTGGGCCGATTCTGTAATGGCCTCTAGCCTGCATTTGTCACTAAACATAACCTATCAATTTAATAAAACTTTAATTTTGGATTTTTTTTATTTAATTTTTGAAAATATATAATGAGTGCTTAAAAATTCGGTTTACCTTCTTCCGGTTGTCTATTGTCCACTGCTTATGAAGTGTAGGCCAAATAAGACGTTTTCCTGCATTTTATCATTGAGTCAGGGTCAAAATTCGCGTCAAACATAAAATGAGAGGATAAACTAAAAGTAAAATATGCATGTAATTGCGACCTTTTAAGAATGTCGTAAAATAATCTTAAAACAATAACAGATGTTATCCCATATGGGTCCCATTTGAAACGCGATATTTTAAAACGCGAATTCTCAAAACGCGATATTTCAAAACGCGATAATTCAAAATGCGATAGGTACAAAACGCGATATTTCAAAACGCGATATTTCAAAACACGATATGGTACAAAACGCGATATGGAACAAAACGGAAATTTAGGTACGGGTTATATCAGGCGGGTGAAGGGGAAATTTAATTTCAGTTTATAGGAATTTAAAAATAGATAGAAGCGAGAGTATATAGGATCGGTATCAATCGGGCCGCTGCGCCCTCGTCGCTTCGCAATGCACATTTTGTACCTTAACTCGTTTTGACATATCGCGTTTTGAAATATCGCGTTTTGTACCATATCACGTTTTGAAATATCACATTTTGAAATGTTTCGTTTTGTACCATATCTCGTTTTATCATAACTCGTTTCAAAATTTCGCGTTTTGAAATATCACGTTTCGAGCGGATCCGAATGGCAACACATTATTCAAGAACTGTAGTAGCGCTTTATTTTATATAGAGTTGACCATTATAGAAAATAACAACAGTAATGGTACATAACCAGCGGTATTCATATTTGCTAAATAAAGTTTCTCGATCATTGTACATCTTGGTACCCAAACAAATTTTTAATTTTTATCCATAGTTTTGTGAAAAATTTTTGAAATTTATATTGTGAATAGGGTTTGCAAAAACCCGTGTTTCTTGTAAAACCTATTTTACGGTTTTTTATAATCTGAAACCCGCATTAACTTGGAAGAAGGGGTTTTAGATTGGGAACAATTATATCTACAATAAAATAGCCCTTATTGTATATCTTTGCTAAAAAACGCCAATAAATAACGATTTTTTCATAGTTTTTATTTTTAATTACAATTCAGGTACCAAAATTAATTTTCTTATTACGAAAATTAATAAAACCAGGTACACTTTATTAAAATAGTACAAATATAGTCAATTAAAACAACAATTTAATGAAAATTTTTACTCTGTTTTCGAAAGAAAATAGTATTTAAAAATACTCGAGCATTTATCGACTATCACCAAGGCGACTTCTAATTTTATTGCAAAAAATTCCCTGATACAGAAAAGGATTTTAGTGTGTCCGTTAAGTTAGTTTAACTGTAAGTAAGGCATTCAAAGCAATTCTAAGTTGTTTGTTCTTTTCTACGTTGCTTCAAAAAATGACATTCTTTCCTAAACGTGTTGACATTAACGACATCTTGTGATTTTTGCACACACTCTTTTTCAATAGCCATGTTAAGTTCATAATAAAGCGACATTTCAACATCATTATACACATTTGTTATGTTAATCTTTCTATCGTCACCATCCACCAAACTTTCTGGTTCTGTTTCTATTTGAAACAATCTTTGAAATAACCGTTTTCCAAAATTAAGCATTTCTTTGTTTGAGGAATATGGTAGAGAAACACCCAGTTGAGTTAGTGATTTGGTTTTTGTCCAAAGATACTAAATTAATATTTCTACGTTCTATCACCCGCTTTTTTAATGAATTGAATAAACTTTTGCTGATTTCTGTATTTAGCTGATCAATATTATTCAACAAGTACGAGTGACATTTTTCAAGCATCTTTAATGTTTGTAAATAGTCTAGTGCTTTATTTTTAAAGCCACAATATCATTTTTCAAAACCAATCCAAATTTGTTAAGTTGTTGATCAATTAGTTCCTTCATTTTATATGAATCACAACTTCCGTGTATGCGGATTAAACCCAAATTTATAATTTTCATCTTCTGGTCGTAAGCTTGTCCACTCATCAAAAGTTGATGATAATTTATTGAGTTGTTATGATTTTATTTTTCCTTTAAGTTCATTTCCATTTTTTGTAGCATTTAAAATTCAGTTTCATTGCAGTATTTTCGGATTTGGACTCATAACCTTGAGTATTTATTGGTTCCCGAATAAAGAAGAATATATTAATAATTTGTCTTATTAGACAAACCATCTAGAGCAGCTAATCTTGTTACAATTTCTTCCAAGCTTTGCCATTGTACAAACTGTAATTTATTAAACTGAAGACTGATTTTTTGAAGGTCTGGTTTTTGGCCCTACATCGGCAGTCCCTTCGTTTTTAGTCAACATTTTATTTGAGGTTATGCTGGCTTTAAAGAGATTATGACTTAACAATGTCGATGTTGTTCCACCCCTTTGCATATCACAATTTTTATACAAATATTGCAATTTGCTTTCTCATTTTGAAATTTTGTGAAATGTCAATGAATTTAAAAAATAAAAATTATAGACTTGAAAACTAGTAGTTGGTCTTCTTCTGGAAAATGTATGTTAAAATCATTTCAAATGTATTTTAAAAAATTACCCGGTTATTTTTCCAGAAAAACCGTGTTTTCGGGTTTTGGTTTTCATTGAAAAACCCGGTTTTAAGAAAGCGGTTTTAACCGGTTTTCAAACCCTATTTGTGAATTTGATTCTGTGTATATAAAACGCAAAATCAATTTGAGAAACGATGTTTGGGAAAGCATTATTGGGGAAAATAATTTTTAAAGAATTAATTTAGGGCACTTGCCAACGGAAAACGTTTTTTTTTGGTAAACGTTCCAAAACGAATACAATTTATCGCATTAAATTTTTCCAACGTTGGTATAAGAATTTAAAATTTTGAAAGTGTAATTCAAAATTTGGGTAAAATGTTTCACAGCGAAGCTTTATTACCACAAAGTTATCCCATTCCCCAAAGCTATATTACCACAAGGATGTCCTTTTCGTTTTTGACCGAGATTTAAACGTCATTTTCTTTAACAAATAAACAATATACATGTGCAGATAACTAACTGGAGATTTTTGTTTACTTTCAGGTCTAATGCTTCGTTATCATACAAACAGCGCTAAAAAGACGGATATATAGTTTTATACAAGGAGAACACAAAATAATTCCAAACAATAATAAATTCAATATTATATAATAAATATGAAAAATAAAATTAAACAATAATAGTAATATTTAATTAAAATATGAAAAAAATCATTTAACAATTAAGTATAAATAATAAATTTATAATAAAAAATAACCAAACCAAAAATTATACGTTGATTTACTCGTATTATATACAAATAAAAAATATTAAATTATTATCGATTAATTAATTAAATATTAATAAAAATGCATAAAAAAAAGTTTAATAAATTTATATTATTTAAAAAAAAAATTAAATGTTAATAATTAAAACATACAATTTTATTATGTTTTTTTTAATAACAATGGAATAGTAATATAATAATACATCACATAAAATAGCAAAATGAAACTCAAATAAATAATTTACGCGGTTAACTGTTTAAAAAACCAATTTGTTTATTATTACAAGAAACAATTCTTAATTTAATTTTTCATTAGAATAATATTTTTTTTATTAGTTATTTATTCGTAAATATATTTTTCAATTATTTATTAATTAATATTATTTTTTTCGTGTGTGTATATGTAAGTGTGAGTACGTGCGCTTGAATTAGAATAATTTATTTTCGGTATAAATTAAACTAAAAAAATCAACATGCCGGTTCGAAGGGGACATGTTGCACCAAAGACCACCCTTATCGAGACAATCATACGAAAATTTGATACACACAGTAAGTACAAACAATTTTTTATCACAAATTTAATTATAAAGTAATTAAAATTTTGATGTTCTTGTTGTTAAATGACAGTTTATGGGTTAACCAACAGATTTTATATAAGGACAAAAAAATTAAACTATACCAACAGTAAGAGTCAAACTCAGAAAATTATTTGTTTGGAAATAATTTGAATGGAGACGCAAATATTTGTTTTTGATGGAAAGTTTTCTGGTTGGTATATAAAGAAAATTGGTCCAATCAATATTGTAATAGTATGTGAGAATAGTTTTTTGTAAGTTTATTTATTTAGAGTCAGATAAATATATCCTTCTGAACGAGTTACTAGTGTGGAAAATCGTTTATTAACCATTACTATGATAGTAGGGTTATAACTAAAAATTGGCAAACGTTGGCAACATTTATGGAATTGTATATGTACGAATATTTCTGCCCGGGAGCTACGTTTCAATCAATAATGATCAGAGTTATACATTGCCGGTTGGCGCCAAATATAATATAAATGTGTCTGTTAAATTTTCTCCCCAGTTTCTTTCGTCTGCTATAAATTGTGAAGTTCTTAAATAACCGTTAAGGATATTTTAATTTAATAATCTTTTTTATTAAATTATTGTTTTATTTTTGTGCATTAAAGCTTATCACCGTTTTATTATAATTTTATTAATAAAACCTCGTCGTTTCGACGGTATATTCCGCCACTCTCAAGTGATACAATAATTTATAAACATTTGACAATTTTTTTTTTATAAACAATGATGGAAGTTTAATTTGAAATGAAAATTAGAAATTATACAAAGTAACTTCGAAAGCCCAAAAAAATTGAAATTTGACTAAAAACAACATTTTTTATAAAATAATGTTTTCGTAGTAATTCAACAAAAATTTTGGACACTTCTTGAACGTTTAATAAATTTTGAGAATTTTCTTTATATAATACTTTACATAATTTGGCGTTTAGAAAGATTTTGTACCTTATGAAGTATTACGGCGTCATCTAGAGACATAGAGTGTCCACTTCCTCGAAGAAGATTGGGGGAGGGAGATAGCCTCAATATTATGCTGGTGGCGTACCCTCATCTTTAAATTTTGTTTGATTTGTCCAACATATTTTTTTCCACATGGTCAATTTAATTTGCATAATCAATTTGATTGCAAAACTTTGGAAATCAGTGGATTTTTAGTTTGGTAAATAAAATCATGTCTCAAGTTTTAAATGGTCTGCCAACGAGATCTACATCATAATTTAATTTTTCAAAAATATTTTTACGTTTGGAATGGAAATAAAACGTTTCCGATAAATTTCCAAAATGATATTTTTATTGATAACCTTGCTAATATTCTTACTGATGACGTTTCCCAGATAACCATTTTTCCCTAAAACCTCCGTTAAAATTTTGATATTTGTAGAAAGAAATACATCATCCGACAACCTTAAAATTCAATTTTTCAGCTAGTAAAAAGGCTCTATTATATTTATAAGACTGTGGAAGCCAAGACTTATAATTTAAATATCGACCTGACCATGTTTTTTAATGATACCAATCAACTCAAACTTCCATTTTCATTTCGTATCACTACAACATCTAGAAAAGCTGAATGATTAGAGTAAAACTGTTCAATTCATCCAAAATATTTTCCACTTTCGAAATTTGTATTGCCGTATTAATAAATTAATAAATTTTTTCAGGTTTTGGTATTACTTTGTATAAGTTGAACTATGTTTTTAAATTTTTCAATAAACTTTCAAATTTTGATTTCAAAACAATCATTTCCATCATTTTTCATAAAAATTGTTTATCAAATTTTCATAAACTATTTTATCACTTGAGATTGACGGAATATATCGTCTAAACTTCGGGGTTTTATTAATAAAATTATAATAAAATGCTAAAAAGCTGGACTAACAGTAAAATAAACTTAAAGTATTAGTTAAGGATTGACAAAATATATATTTTACGAAGCACTTGATCTGCAAAAATTAGACGACTATAATGGGATGCGTATTTTCCAATAAAAATCTGATATACAATGGGAGAACAAAGAGCAGGGCAGAAGCATGATATACGACTGAAAATTTTAAATGGATTGAAAACTATTTTCAAACATACTGAAATATATTTATTAAAATTAGCTTTAGTGGATGTAACCTGGTGCATATGCAATTTCTGTAATATTTTATAAGCAATGAGCAGCTATATCTGTTAGAAAATTTTCAAAATTCAATTTCCACCGGTAAAAGATTTCCGTTCAAAATTGCTCGATAATGTAATGGTTGTTGAATAAAATTTTTGCCGTTAAACTTTCAGTAATATGTGTTGACATACAAAATATCTAGCTAGGCCAATAATAATTTTACGAACATTTTTCTGTCTGTTCATTGAAATATTTTTGAACAATTGATTTTTCCGGTCGGATTACATTATCTCGCCCCAGTATTGTACCATAATGTCCACATCGGTAAACCATTAATATTCTGCACATAATACGAGAATATTTCATGCTCAGATTACCCAATTATATTTTTGTATCAGAGCTAACATTCGTCGGTATGGTGAGTGCTTTATACCCTATTATGTTATCTCTTCTTTTATAGGGAGGTCTTACAAAATTGTCTTTTAACAACACAACAAAAGTTGTTGGTAATCATTAGCGTGATCTTCGAAGAAGCGCTTCTTTGCGATAAATTCAGAACAAAGTTAGGTAATTACGACATCTAGATTTATTGTTCAATTCGTTGCTGACATTCACTTCATTAACTCCGTGCATTGGGGTCACTTTGACCCCAACCGGTTTTAAACCCAAAAAATCATATTATTTTGAAAATAAACAGTGCAAATAATTTAATCTCAACAAAAAGATTTTACATAGAATCCAATTGAAAATTTGTTGATTTTAACTTTATATCAGGTATAATAGGATTGATTTTGAAAAAGCAAGCACATTTATGTGCAATGGGGTCAAAATGACCCCAAATGCTTTTTGTACGATTGTGCAAATTATAAGGACAAAAATATATTTATTGTACATCCTCATGGAATACAAATGAATTGTTCTTCGTATACTTTCTCATTATTAGTAATAGAAGAAGAGGAAGAGAACTTTCAAAAAAATAAAAAAAAACTTATGTATTAGCTAAGAACTCCGGGAACTATTTGATAGTGTTTCAACCGCAGAACCATCTGACGAAGACGAGATAGCCGACGAAAATTTTGATATGGATTTTTCCGATTAAGATGGTGACGTTCACGATGCATGTAAATCCAAATGATTCTGAAGATGAAAATTTGGTAGCAGATTTTTCCGATTGTGATGGCGATCTTGACGAAATAAATAAAACTGATTCCGATAATGATTTGATCTTAGACGATGCAGAGAATATAGGACAAACTGTTGAACGGGCACAGTTTGATATATGGTTTCATGCAAATATTTACTCGGAAATTGAGTTCAAATCCGTCTAATGTGACCAGGACGCGTGATTTTCTGATACTAAGAGAAAGGGAAGGTGTAACAGCACATACCGCTCAAATTACACCCCTGTTGGCATTTCAGCATTATATAGCAGATACTGAAAAGCACGACAGTTTTATACGATGAACAATAAAACAACAAGAAGACATCGTGTGCGATACTAATTCTGTAGAGATTCACGCTCTATTCGGAATTTTAATATATGCCGGGGTTCATAAAAATTAGAACGAGCGATTAGATGAGCTTTACCACATAGAAAACCATCATTTTTATCGAGCAGTTTTGTCGTTACAGATAGTCCAACAATTTTTGCGATTTTTACAGTTTGACAACTACCAAATCAGACAAAAGCGATTAAAATCTGATCAACTAGCGGCATTCCGTGATGTGTGGAACATATTTTTAGCGAATGTTCAGAGAGCACCTGATAAGCCACCTGGCAACTTAACAATCGACGAGCTGCTAGTGTTAACCTGTGGTAGATGTTCGTTTAGGCAGTACATTCCATCCAAGCCAGGAAAATATGGTGTACAAATATTCTGGATATACGATGTCAAAAATTCCTACCCTTTGAACTCGGCGTTCAAAGGGTAGGAATTTTTCGGCGGTGTGCATGGGGAAACAACCAAATGAACCTCGTCTGTTGATTATTCACAAAATTTAGTTCACCGAATATCGACACCATTCTTGAACAACTTTTACAGAAAAAAAACAACGATTATTGGGACAATTCGAAAAAATAAACTATATTTGCCGAGAGAATTTACAAACAAGGCCGAATTGAAAAAGAGAGCAAGGAACTCCTCGCGATTTTGTTTTGATAACAGTTTAACTTTGGTAAGCTTCATTCCAAAAAAAAAAATAAAATAAAAACACTCTATTCCTATCAACTTTACACAGCGATACAGGAGTTCACAGTTCTTCTAACAAACCAAATATTATATTAGATTACAACGCGAGAGAGAGTGGGGTTCATAATCTCGATAAGCTTGTGAGGACCTATATTTGCAAACGAAAAACAAATCGATAGTCAATGGTCTTATTTTTCAACATGGTTGACGTTGCTGGTGTAGCAGCTTAAAACTTGCAAAAAAGTGCTAATCCTCAACTATATATGTGAATCGAAAGTCATCGGAGAGAATTTTTTTTTGAAAGAACTGGCTATGCAGTTGGTTCAAGAAAATGTGCTGAAATTAGTTAAATTAATTTTATTGTTGCAATAACATTCTATATAAAGGAAGAAAAAATAACAACATCTAATTATTTCTATAAAAATGCAGCACGACGTATGTGGGGTCAGATTGACCCCTGTGCACAGACAACGTCTTTGCACGCTATGCTCAAAGTGAGGGTTAAAGGTCGCTAATGTAGCAACACATTTCACTTAAAGGTTGCGTGATTATACAACAACGCATGCTTATCAATACTCATCAAAATATCAAGTATGTAAATAACAAAAACCAAGATTGTTTATTAAGATCTATTAGCATCAGTCGTGGTGATTTGGTAGCAGTAAATCGGAGATTGGTCGTCTGATAATATATGTAATATATTTGTTTCAAAACCTCATCTTTATGAGTAAGCGCGGTACTGGCTTTTTCTTCTATCTATCCTATCCTATCTATGTTAGGTTTCCAATTTAGTTCCTCACTGAATCTGTGACGTTTAAACTGATACAAGATAAAGTGCTCGACTTGAGAAACTTAATTTTGTAACGAGCAGTGTAGTTCTTCTGTTATTGCGTTCCCGGCAATTCCCGGAATCGATCAAAAAACGAAGTTTTTAATGTGTTTATATAAATTCATACTTTCTCATAATTTTTTAATTTCTTAATCCATAGTTATCGGATCTCTTCTCTAATAAAAAAATAAGACAATAAACTTGTGGGAATTTACGTTCAAACCACAGTTAGCCCATTTGCATATGTAATCACTAAGAACGCTAGTCTGACTCCCAGTCATCTGAGTGTCAAAGTAAATCCTCCCCTCCCCCACCTTTCCCCGATCTGACATTGTTGAAGTTCTCGTTAATATCAAAAAATAATATCATAGAGACTTCAGTATATATATATATATCTATATATATATATATATATATATATATATATATATATATATATATATATATATATATATATATATATATATATATATATATATATATATATATATATATATATATATATATATATATATATATATATATATATATATATATATATATATATATATATATAATGGAGCTGTTTCCATCGATTTTCTCTTCAAAAACTCATATTGAGATTTCGACTGTATAATGTTCGTTTTATTGTGAGCTATATGTAAACTTAAAGGTTTGATGACTGTCTGATTATAGAATATTAAATTTATTTCAATCCATTTCCTAAAAATTTGACCAAATTTCAACTTATTCTTAAAAATAATCTCAATTCATGGTACCATTTAGTCCATGGTTTGCTGTACATCCGCTCGGATGATGCCTACGGAACCTGCAAACTATACTGTTATTTTAATAACATTAGTATTAGTTCAGGGTCTTTCTGGGTGTCTGGCAAGTCTATTGGTTCTGCTTAGTTTGTGTTTATACATTGAGAAGACTTTTTATAGCAGTCCCAATCCGTAGAATTTTCTTAGCTTCTATGAAGAGTTTTGAGGGATGTATTTGAGTTTTTTTCGATTACCGGAATGACCTATGTTTTTTCTAAGGTGTACTAAAGGACATGCCCCTTTATTGAGTTACTTCGAATGGATCTAAACATATCACAGTTGGTTTTGTTACAGTTCCTAAACATAATTTTATGACTTTTTTATTCACTTTAAATACGAAGTGAAATTTGGTTGGTGATAATGAAATGATGGTTGGAATTCACCCGTTCTCGATCGTATCCGTATTTCTCCAGATTGTCGCACCACTTCCCGGAATGTCTAATTTTTCCCTATTCAGTCTACGTTAACAAGCTCTCTTGAATTGCAGATGGGATGTTCTTCTCATCATGGGGATGGTAAGCTGATATTAGCCAGCGATTTTGCAATCACAATGTAGCCGTAGCCTCACCACCATTGCTGTAATAAAATACATACAGATGTCCTTTTTAATGAGAATATAAGAAGGAATCTTACCAGCATATTTTGCATGTAGGACTGTAAAGTTAATAGTCGGAAGTGTTAATACTCGCAAGCGCTCCAGCTATTGATTTTATTCTCCGGTGGAACTTTATTTTGAGTGACCAACGAACGACATGTGATCAGCTGGCGGGATACCGCTGAAGTTGTTTACTCGGTAACGGAGTCCCTGACTTCTCACCATTATGTTTAACTATCTTGAGTCCAAAGCTGATAACGTCATTTCTGTCAAATATTATTTAATATTATAGTACTACTCTGATATCAGTCTTTCGCTCTTCTAGATAGGCAATCTTCCAATTGGAAGTTGATCAACAACATATCCATTTCTTCCATAAGATCTCTTGGTGTCTCTGCAATTTAAGCGAGTGCAACAGGTCTGTTAGGAATATCTTACACAGCGATAATCTTTCGTTTGGTTTCACTTCATGTCTCACATATAAATCCCCTCACAAATTGTAGTTCCCGGGCAAGGAATAAATTTCAAAATCATTTAAAAATTAACTAAGTGCCACGTTGTAAGTGGTTACGATGATTACGCAATTTTATAGTTTAACTGATATTTTATGAATCACTTTACGTATTTAGTATTGGTTACTCAGTAATTGCTATTGATGATACAAATGTTAAAAGTCGCATTTTATTTTGTGAAAAAAAAGTTTTGAAACGAAGCGGAGATTTCGTAAGGAATGGCTATCATGCTTATCACAGCCTTATACATGTACCTTCAGCTTTCACCGCTATTTGGTAGTTAGAAATGTATGGGAGGAATACCCTACACAAATAGGTGAACAACCCTGTGTACAAGATCGTTAAAAATCCATTATTCCTCAAGTGTACAGCACACATTTTGTATTTTCCCAAAAATTATTTTTTTTAATTTTCCCAAATTAAAAATAATGATTGGCGCCTTGTTTTTGTTTTGTACATTGTATTTATTGAAAATTTTCTTCAAAATAAATTATGAAATTTTGTCGCATCACAATATTTGGCACATGTGCTCTAAAAACTATTTGCCAAAATTTATCTGAATCAAGCTTTATTGGTGAGCTATGCACGCCATAAATAAATTGATTTTCTGTTAAAATTTCGTTTCCACATTCTGCAAAAAGCTTAACAATTCTAAAACAATATCCGACCCGCTAAAAAACATGTAAAACATCAACCCGAACCATCATACCTCTCTATATTTGTACAGTTATATTCGTATGTTGATACTCAGAGTATTCGGACCATTAAATTTTATCATGTCAAGTTGATTTTATTTGCATACATATTTGAAGATAGAAATCTCATGGGACATCACAATTTCCAATGCCAAAACAAACGAATTACAAATTAAATAATTAAATTAGAATTAGTACACAAAATACATTATGTATGTGTATATCCATTTATAATTTAATTAATTTGTAAACTAGTAAATCTCTTGCTATTTAATTTGTCTGTGTGTGTGTATGTAAACCATATACAAAATGTTTAAACTTAGACACTTTTAATGCCAACACTTTGTTTATTTGTTTTTAACAAGAAAAAAAGAAAAATGTTGCTTAATGCAATTACGATCGGCGATTTAAAAATTTATTTATACAATAAATAGATAATTAGCTCAAGTTTATAAGAATTGGTGGTGCGCTCGCGTTATTTATAGCCGATAAATGGAGTACGCGCTGCCGCTGGTTTACATACTCGTATACAGCACAATACTGAATGAATCGATTAATTTTCATTTTGAAAAAACTTGGCAAAAAATTTTTGCTCTGGTTTTTACACACACTTACTATATACATTATTATCTTACAGACACATGTTGTATACTTATGACGTATTTCAAAGTGATTTCTTGTGAAAATTAATTTTACTTTATTTGTGTTGTTTTAACAAAAAAATAAATTTATTTATGATTCGAAATTGTTATATGGGATGATCCATTTAGTTTAAATGCTAATGTAAATCAATCGTTTTTAATTGATTTTGATTGAGGCATGATGATGATGAGCTGTAAATTATGTGTTGTATCTGCGATAAGTGGTTTTTGATCTTTTCGTTTATACAAAATTCCACCCAAGTTATAGTGCGAATTGCTGATCTTCGTACCTGAAAATGCATTTTTTTTTTGAGCCGCTGAAAAATATGTAACATTTTGTTTTATAGGCAGGATGTAAAAAATCCGTAGCGTTTTACATTATTATAATTAGAAATCTAGTTCTTAGTTTTATTGCGCAACGTTTTCATGTTTATATTAATAACGAAACAGTGGTAGACAAGATCCTTTTATTAAAATTAACTTTTGACAATTTGAAACCTAAATAAGTATGCTATACAATATTTACCACCTTTTTCACGAATGTTGATGTTCTTAGTTGATTTTCTTAGATATGTTGTAATACATTTAAATAAATTACCCTGATATCAGTGGATTATACTCAGAGAACATTTTTATAAATTGTGGATTGCCTTTGTTTTAATAATTGGTCGCTTCAACGAGTCTGGGAAACATACATTCGTTTCCGTGAAAATCAGACCAGTTTCAACCCTTAACATAATACACATAATAGCAACACTAAAAATTCACGAAAACGCGGAAAAATCTAGTATTTCTATTAAAAAATTCATCACAAAACTACTACAAAAAATAGCTTGATCCTTCATTGATTTTGTAAAAATTTATTTTTAACATATGCGGTATTTCGCATTCCACGAAGTTTTTGCGGGTTCGTATAAACGTGAAATATTTTTAGAATAATTCCAATTTAGGAATGAAAACTTCGAGACTGTCGAACTTTTTCAATACATTACGAGTACAATGATATGCACGTATATTCTATACCAACGTAATAATTTCACACCAGCCCCAATCGGTGGATTTGTGAACTAAAGTAATGATAACAAAATGTTTGCTTGGTTCAGGACAATATGCCAAATGACTGTATTGGATTGAACAAAATATAACTGCTTCCAACGCCACGATGGTGTAGTTTTGAGTACTAACATGGTTCAACTAAATTTTTGGCATTTTTTAAAGCTGTTCAATGATTCGCGACTCTTATGTATTCTATAATACAATAATACTTTACCACTACAAAGTGGGAAATCAGTTGACTTGTGAATTACTTTCAGAGCTGTACTCGTAGTTTTGAGTAAGTTCTAAGGTGTTTCAGTTAAATTTGTAGCATTTTCAAGACTTTTTCAACGATATGTATGTATTTATTTTAAAAAATTGGATAATTTAGCTGCTTGCATTATAAAATTTTAATTTTAAAACTAATTTATATCTTTAGATTTCATTTTATCGATCATTTATAGATTTCATGAATATATTTCGATTGTTAAAGAGGTCCGATTAATTTGTTAAGCGACGGTGATATCCATTTGCGATATCCAGCTCTTGCAGTTCTCCTAAATACTCGATCCCCTACCATTTCCAAAACTATTGGAACATATATTGTAATCGTTGGCATCTAGTGTGCCTGTTAAAATTTAAGTGATCCAACGTGGGATGAGGTAATGCTATTAGTGCCGTACCTATTATAAAAAGCTTTAGATGTTTGACGACTCCCTGTTACGATTCACCAGTTTGTGGCGATCAATGGAGTATCGTATGTAATTGGATTTGTTCTTCAGCAATATAATAAATAAGTTGTATCTTATGGGTTTCCGACGTGAATGCAACCCCGATTAGTACCTATACAATTAATGACATTGTCTAAGTATACATTTGGCACATTTGTCAAAAAGTTGCAATGAATCGCCGCAATGAGGCTATAAATGGTTGGGTGGCCAGATCTTCCACAAGTTGCAAATGTACGGCTAAAGTATATGAACAATGCTAAGTACACTTTCGTCATTATATTTTTTTACGATTAAGAAACGCTCTTGATGGTGTAACACGATGGACTGGTAATTGACCCATCAATTGGCTGACTGTTGCAGTTCGCACTCGTAAACATTTGAGACAGTCGTGTACGAAATTTCGACAAAGATTGTGTCCCCCGATTATCCAATACTCAAGCCTAAGACTATAAAGCTATGCATGAGCTGAGAACCAACATTAAGCTGGCGAAGTTGGTCGGATCGAACTAAACTTTTGATAAAATTACTCGCAACCGATAGAATAATTTGATGTTTATTGCCGTAAAAAATGCCGTACAATTTTAATTTGCTCTTTGTTGATTCTAGTTCGCCTGAACTTGTGGCTCCATTTTTCTGATGATATTTAGTAGCCTTCAGATTCTAACAAAAGCGAAAACAAATCGCGACTACTTTCATTAATTTATTAATGTCGGAATATGTTCCAATAAAATCGAACTCTTATCTGATCTAATTTGTGAACTAATACAGTGACAAATATTCGTATAAAAACAACAATTGATTTTTTATTAAACAGTCAATAATTATGCTAAATATAATTGGTATTTCAACAAAGCAAAAAATTAAGATACTTCTAATATTAATTCAGTTTAAAAAAATACTCCAAATTGCTTAAATATTCGTATAAGAACACTTTTTTCAACACAATTTTTCAAAGAAAAGCTACATAATAGTAAAGAAAATTTTAAATTAATATTTCGTATGACGCCCTTGTTGTTTAATAACTTCAAATATGCGCTGTGACATTGAATTTGATGTTTTTTTTAAATTTCTGCCTCAATTTTGCCCGAACAGCCTTTAATGCACTACTTTAAGTAGTTGATCGTTTTGAATTGCCGCCCATTCGCTTAAACCTTCGCCGCAAGTATGTCTCATAAATTCTCTAACGATTACAACCGGGACTACATGCAGGCCAATCAAGAACATTCATTTATTTTTGACAAAAACTCTCCATTGATTTGATGCATGGATGAAAGCATTGTTTCGTTAAAAATCAAATCATTGTCGTTGTAGTCCTCAAGAAAAGTTATCACATCGTTTAGTAACAAATCATTGTACATGTCTGAATTCATTCGGGGGGTAATAAACCAAATTGGTAGGTTCCCGCCATAGTGAAAAGCTGCACACACCATTACTGTACCTCCACCGAAATTTCTTTTAGACTGTAATATATTTTCAGCACGGATATCGTGCCAGTAGCAAGAGTACTGGCCTGGGTCGTCTTGGTTGAATTTTTTCTCATCCGAGAAAATCACTTTTTGCCATTTATCTTTCCAATGCATGTGTCGCTTGGCCAACAGTAGCCGCGTTTCAATATGTTTATAGGAAAAATTAGTCTAACTTTGCAATTTCGATCATTTAATATTTTTTGGTGTTCGAGTGTTAAGAGCAATATGTTGTTTTGTAACAGGTAAGCCTAATTTTGCTTTTATTTGATTGGCGGGTAACTTGTTACGAGTTGTTTTCTTTCTTATTTTGTGTCTTCCTTATTTTGAAATTTGGGTAACCTACTAATTTCTTTTGTTTTCTTTTTTAGACCACAACTTGGAGCTTTTTTAGGAAGTCGTGGACCACAGTTGAAGATCGACCAATTCTAGTACCAGATTGACGCATGGCAAATCCTTATTCTTTAAAAATTCGTTTCTTCTTCATTTAAGAACTTTCCCTTTGGCATCACTATAATAAAATATTATTACAATAAATAATAATTTAAATAAAATTCCATTTTATAAGCATCGTAAATATGTACTTACTGAATAAGATCGAATATCAAAAATTTCGGATCCGCTCGAAACGCGATATTTTAAAACGCGATATTTCAAAACGCGATATGGTACAAAACGCGATATGGTACACAACGCGATATTTCAAAACGCAATATTTCAAAACGCGTTATGGTACATTATGTGCATTGCGAAGCGACGGGAGCGTAGCTACCCGATTTATACCGTTCCTATATATATACTCTCGCTCCTATCGATTTTTAAATTCCTATAAATTAAAATTAAATTTTCCCTTCACCCGACTGATATAACCCGATCCTAAATTCCCGTTTTGTACCATATTGCGTTTTCTATCATATCGTGTTTTGAAATATCGCATTTTAAAATATCGCGTTTTGATAATTCGCGTTTTAAAATATCGCGTTTCAAATGGGACCCCAAAAATTTAAAACAAATATATATTTGTTAAGTGCGTAAAAAGACGTTTTTGTCAGCTGTTCTTATACGAATGTTTAACTAAATTACTCTAAATTTTATTAAATTACTTTTCTTTCTTCCAATATAGTACCGTTAGTTGATTCCTATTTACGAACATAATATTCGAACACAGGGTAACAATACAGTATACTTTTTGTTTTAATAGTGGACATAATTTTTGTCCCAATCAAAAAATTTTCAACTACTTTACTTCTTCTTATACGAATATTTATCACTGTACAACCTTGCTTTTCTTTAACTCTATAGTAGTCCAGAATTAATTTTATTTTTCAAAGATTTTGGCTAGTTGTGCTCATCCAGTTCCAAAAATGAAGGGCCTTTCCACCAAAACTTGCACGAAACTATATATAATAAACGTGAGTCGTCTTATTTTGGTACCTTTTAACCCTTGAAGAATGCGGATTGAAATTTTGTGCACAAAGTAAGACAAGAATAATAATTATTTAATTACTTATAAAGGGTGGTTAAATTTTAAAGGCCGATGTTGATTTTGAATAAAACACAAATTATTTAGGAAATTATTGTCAATTCTTTTTATTATGATAATATGGTATGGCTCAATTATGTATGGAACAAAATATCGGCCAAATGGCCGCTGCGACCTCGGCGGCACACCCCCACCCGATGGTCCACATTTTCGATGACGCTTAGGCATAATTGAAGTTCTATGCCGTTAATGTGCCGAATTATCTCATCCTTTAGCTCTTGGATTGTTGCTGGCTTATCGACGTACGCCTTTTCTTTCAAATAACCTCAAAGAAAGAAGTCCTTGGCGGCCAATTGACATCGCCACCACGTGAGATAACACGGCCATTGAATTTGTCGTGCAAAAGAGCCATTGTTTCGTTAGCTGTTGTGGCAAGTGGCACTGTCCTGTTGAAACCACATATCGTCCACATCCATATCTTCCAATTCGGGCCATAAAAAGTTCGTTATCATCTCACGATAGCGAACACCATTCACAGTAACTGCATGACCGGCCTCATTTTGGAAAAACTACGACCCGGATGCCGCCAGCCCATAAACCGCACCAAACAGTCACTCTTTGTGGGTGCGTTGGTTTTTCGACAATCACTCTTGGATTATGATTCGCCCAAATGCGGCAATTCTGCTTATTGACGAATCCACTGAGGTGAAAATGAGCCTCATCACTGAAGATGATTTTCTTCAAAAATTGATCATCAACTGTTGCCATTTCTTGCCACCATTCTGACCATTGACGACGTTTGGAATGGTCAAGAGGCTTTAGTTGTTGAGTCAATTGCACCTTATAAGCGTGTAAATGCAAGTCTTTATGCATAATGTTCATCAACGACGAGCGTGGGAGGTGCAGTTGTTGGGCACGACGACGAGTTGAGGTGGACGGCTCTTCAGCCACACTATCGCGAACAGCAACAATATTTGCTGCAGTAAAATTGACCGAAAAAATCACGAAGTCACGATATGCATTTTGATTTCAACGCCCATTTTCATAATATGCCTGAATAAATTTAACGCGTTGCTCAATTGTGTATCTTTCCATGGTTCAAATTGAGTTAGTCTGAAATTGAGAAATGTCAAATTAAATGCAGAAAAATATTTGACGTTTAGGTGTGGTTCACATTCAACGTCGGCCTTAAAATATAACCACCCCTTATACTTTTTACGTATATGGAGAGGACAGAGCAGAATTATTCTAAGCTTACTTTTAGGTGGAATGCAATTTTTCATTCCGGACTGAAATGTTATGAAATTGTTGTTGTAAAGTTACCATAGTAAGACGGCTTTTTACGGCTAATTATGACAATAACATTTTTATAAAGACAACCCTTGATTTTGCACATAATAAAGAAATTTGCCGAATCTGTCACTCGTACATATATTTTGCAACCGTATACGTTTACAGAAGCGTCTGCGAAGGTGTGAAGTTAAATTGGTCTTACATGTTGACGTCTTACATAACAAACGATATCAATCATGCGGATTGACAGTAATTTCTGCCCTGTGCACATAATCCGAGTAGGTGAGCTCTTCCTGATACTATTGATCGTTTTCTAAATTTTTTAAACAATATTTTGTTCACAATAAGGAAATAGGTACATGTTTTTTAAAATAAATACACTTTTTTAAAATTGTTTAAGTGTTAATTACATTTACTACTACTTGTAATTTTTTAAAAGTCAGGATAGCTTTTATATATATTTGATTCGCTAAATTAAATGTTTTATACTTTATTCAAATGAATGTAATATTAAATATTTTTTTCATTGACAATTTTTAATTTACTTTTGAAACCAAGTACCAACCAACTTTAGGTAATCTCACATTTTCAGTTGTATCAATATAATATGTATTATGGTCAGGAAAAACTATAAAAATCCTGACGAAAAATATTTTACAGTAATTTTATTTTGTTTATTAAAAAACTCCTTTCCTACGGCAACTCCTGCATCTTCAGCAAACGTTTGATTTCCGGGAGATACGGTGTCGTCTAATAGTTTTCACATCGAGGTCACTTAGAGGACAAATTACTTAAAATTTTGGGTTATTCAACGGAAATTTTCTATATTAAACCTATGTTGAAAGAACTGAAACTAGAATTGGCCCTTCTAACAAAACCGGATAGAATCAGAAAGCTAATTTCTGAAGTGAATTTATCGTAATGAAATTACAGTTGGGGTGACAATATTACGTCTGGGCTAAGTATCTATGCTGAATGATATTCAGGAGTCCTACCTCTGACAATAGAGCTAAAATTAATAGGCCTAACGTGCCTCTTAGAAAGTCTTAAGACCTCCGATGGAGTGAGTAAAATGTTGCATGGGCTTGCCATTTTGCAGATTGCAAGCGTACATACAGAAATTTTGTATTCATGAATTTGTTAAATGTGTTTATTGTTCTGAATTTTGGTAGTCGTATAACCATTAGAGATAATTATGATATTTGCTTAGAGCAATACACCATTGCCAATAGAATACTCAGCCATGTTATATAATACTCTATAATTCCAAATACCTTCAACAGGGTACTAGTTAGTAGTTTTTTGTTAATAAACTTATAATCCAACCCAATAAATACGAAAAGCATTCATTTATGTAACTTAAAAATGCTCTTAATATTTTATTATTATGAGGTTTTTCTTTGCTTCTTTTAATTTGTTTATTTTAGTTTAGTATTTTTATGTAATCTTGTTCATTTTCTTCGTATGTGTGCAAGTTGTTTGGTTTATATGTATTGCGTTGTTGTAGTATAATGCGACAGTTAAACAACTAAAATAAAAATCAATATTTTATGCACGGAAAGCGTTTTACAAATATTTTTACTTTTCTGAGCTTTTTTGGTGTATTATTGAACTCAAATATTAATGAATCATTTCAAATGTGAATAAATCAATTTTTAGGTGAAAAAAAAAATACTGTGCAAACAGTTTTATTGCGGAATTATCACTTTCGACTAAATAAAATATTCCAAGTTTCCAAGTGTCACAAAAACAACAACTTCCACGATAAATAATGCAAATCGTTGTACAAGTTATTTTCGGATACAATGCAGTGGAAAATTCGTATTAGTATACAATAGATTTATAAATGTGTATTTGTATATATATATATATATATATATATATATATATATATATATATATATATATACACACATATATATATATATATATATATATATATATATATATATATATATATATATATATATATATATATATATATATATATTTGGATTATATTTTCTAATTTACATGCCTCCAACACACATTGTAATTAATTCAACAAAAATATAAGCTTCTTTTCACACCTTTTTGCCGTTCGAACGACACAAATAAAATGTTTGTTTTATTTTTAAAACACCCTCGAGATTTGGGTATACACTTTCTGGAAAAAAACAAGACTCTCTATTAATTCAATAAATGTTAAAGTTCTCAGAATGTTGAAACATATACACTTTTTATGCAATCCAAGTGTTATGTATATGACGAGAAAATCTTGACCAATTTAATTACCTATTTGCTTATGAGTTTCAGTGTAAACAAAAGTAACTTACTCGATGGAAGAATATAACTGCAGTAATAAAAGCCATATCACACTACATTTTATTATCAACTAACGCAGAAAGTTTTTAATTATTTCAGTATTTCTGTTTAAAAACCCTGTTTTCTGTTTAACAATATTGGTGTTGTTAGAGCTTTTAAATATTTTTTTATGTTTTACTAAATTTGAGTAATGATATCAGATTTTGCGTATACGTTCGTAATATAGATCTATGTTAAAGAGATGTAATCTTAATTCAAAGAGTAAAATCTTCAGCTTTTATTTTCTTTAATTTTAAGACAATTTGATTTACTAATAATAATTTTTCAAAGTTTCTTTCAATTTACATAGTATAAAATGTCATAAATTTATGATTAATCGTATTTAAAATTAACAACATGACTGGTAATAACAATTTAATTATATATTGACATGGTAATATAGGCCAACCATTTGCTCCTTACAAATAACGTCTAACAAAATAGCGAACGACCGGTGAAATTCCAAATTTTATAGAAGAGTAAAAACAATATTCAGAAACTAAAGATATAAAACGCAAACTTTGATCTTCATAACGTATAAAAATCGCTTAAGCACTAAAGACAGTTAAAGATATTGCAGAAATAAAATAAGTTATATGAAGTATGTAATTCAGTGTGTAGAAATATGTTCGTGAAGTTGTTACACTAATAAGTTAAGTGTTTAATAACGTACTATATATTGTACTTTAGTGCCACAGAATAATTAATCTCTTTTAAATTGGAATAAACAAAATTTAAAAGTTTGCATAAAAGTTAGCCTTTAAAATTGATTCATTTTCGAAATATTTCAATTTTTTTTTTAAATTTATTGCTAGTTATTTCGCTAGTTAACGGCTCGTGCCGGAGATTATCAAAAATTTGTACGGTACCAAATTGGTTTTATACTGAAGTTCAGGATATCCGCGACAACTTTATATTATATTGGCGTGGTGAAAGTTCATAAAACCCTGAGTAGAAATAAAATTACGTATTTTCGATTTTCTTTACCGATTAGACGTTATAAAATAAAAGTGGTATTAATCTGATTTTAGCCTTATTCGATTAGGAAAGTATTTGTACTTTTTATTAAATTTAATTGGTATTTGATTGTAAAGAAAAGTAATAGTGTTTGCAATCAAATAGATAATAACGGAAAAATTGAAGTCAAAAAGAAACCTTAATTTATTTTAAAAACTTAGTCTTTATGGTTATTTTTTTTTTTTGGTTTGTAGCTAGTTGTTTTCCTTGTACAACAGTTTGAGATACGCAAAAATAGTATTCAACTGTTTCCTAACCAAAATGTCTAGCTGCAATCTTTGCGAATAAATTGGAAGGGTGAATATGTTGTGGCCAACATCAGATTTTATTTTATCACGAATATAATGCAAACATACATAGATCACGAATACACCACACACGATTTGTGAAGCAAAACATTAAATTTACCCAGCTTTTGGTAAAAAAAACTGTTTTCCCCTAATTAATGAAAATAGCTTAATTATGAAGACCAAATAGTCAATTCGCCTAGGGTAGGTTTTGATCAAATGACACTGCTAAATTGCAAATTTATAACAACTTGCAGAAAGTTTACTTGGTGTAAAATATCAATGAAGTTGTGAAATTTAAGAAAGATAATGAATAATAGATTTCTATTAAAAATAAAGTGGTCACAAAATAGTCTCGAAAAATTGTCAGTTCATCAAAATTCATTCCCCCCTGGACCGTAGACCTGTCAAATCATGGTGAAATAACTTTTTTATCAAAACTCGTCATTTCCGAAATAATTTAAAAAAATATTTGAACAAATTTTGTTCTAAACTTAATTTACAATTGTTTTGTTTCAAAATATTTGAAAAAAAACAGAAATGCTTCAATGGAAGATACGCCTTCGGTCAAACATCATTTGGACCCACCAGTTTATACAGAAAGTTTAAGAATGAATTTTCATTCCGATTAATGAAACTGTTTGGGCTGTACAGAGGCCGAATTTGTTTTGAAAAACATAGTTTTTGTCAAAAATCATTTCCACTTAAATTTTTAAAACTCAACTGGACCGATATTATTGCAAAATTTATTTTGAATCGTTTAGTTACTGGTCGTTTTTCTAGTAAATGAAATACTTTTCAAAATATTTACAAAAAACGAAAAGCTCTTATGGAAGCTGCCACTCCCGGTGGAATAATTTCGACCAAAAATAATTGGGTTCTCCAAATTTGTAGAAAAAGTTTAAGTATTGACGTTTGATCCCGATCAGAATTGGCATTTCAACTTAATTTAACTTTGATCTCAGAATTTATAGAAGCGTAAGTGTGAAATTTCGTCGAATTTTTTTTGAAAATCAATTTTTTTGTTAAAAATCGACATTTTTGCTTAAATTTTATAAAATTAATCTAGATAGATATTGTTGTAAAATTAATGTAGAATCTTTTAGTTTATAGTCATTTTTGCTGTAAATGATAAACTTCTCAATATATTTGTAAAAAACGAGAAAGCTCATATAGAAGTTGCCACTCGCGGTGGACATTGATCTCAGTCAAAAATCTCTGAGTCTTCCCAATTTATGGAAAAAGCTCAAGTATGAAGTTTTACCCAATTTATTCAGATTTGAACGCTTGCATCATTGTGAAATAACACTTTTCAAAAAAATAATTTTACTTCTAGTTGAAGGAGATTTTGCCTTCGTTCCGGTACTGGAATCCGTATTATTTTATTTTGTTTTTTTATGACTTTTGTTAGCTTTTATAAGAGAAAAAATGTGCTTATTGACATTTATACGCTTACGAAACCGCAAATTTTACTGTGCTTTCTCAAATCTAAACAAACATTTTTAGAAAAATATAATTTGAAATTTAAATTTTCTTGGCAAAATGATAGAGTAACCGGATTTCGGCTAGCAAATTGTTTGCTGGTTAGGTGACCACATATCTACCATTATGTCTTATAAAAAAACGTGAACGAATCGAAATGGCAGTACAATGTTTGTGGAATGATGATGGATAATTTTGAAAACTAAAGTTTTCGAAAAATTATAGAGAACGAAATTCTCTACCACGAAATAATTCAATATTTCGATAATTCAGTTATCCTGATCATTCAATATGTTTGGATTGTAGAAAACCGAAATTCTTTCTTAAAAAAGCCATTTCCGCTTAAAACTTGGAAGAAAGATCTGAGTTTATTTGACTGCAATTTTAATTTAAAATCTTTTGTTCGGAATGGATATTTCATAAATGATATACTTTAAAAAAATACAAATAAAAGACGCTTTTGAAGTTAGACCTAAACTAGTCCTAAACCAGAATCTACTTAAATATAAGTCCTGCTTACTCCACACATATGAAATAAACAATAACTAAGTAAAGATGTATTGGAATTTTTTTTTCCATAGTAATTTTTTTTTGAAAAACTAAGTATAAGTGTATTAGCGCAGAAACAAAAAAAATGTAGAAAATAAAATTCAAATTTACGTTGCATTGTTAGTGTAACCAACACACTCTTTGTTAGTTTTTTTTTAATAGGTATATGTCAATGGAAGAGTAAGCAGGACTTATATTTAAGTAGATTTTGCCTAAACCAACAAAAACAAACAAAAGTTTGTTTGTATTGGTAAAAATAAATAAAAAATACATTTAAGGGAAATTATGAAATATTTGAATATTGAAATTATTCTTTAAAAAAAATTTTCGAATTGGCGTAGTTAAAATAAATAATCTTTTCCGTCAAAAGAATATAATATTTTCTTCAGAAATTGAATATCTCGAGAATTAATCTTATTATCACCTAGTTCTGTATGATTTTCTGAAAGGTTAAGATTAGAACTTCCGAACCTCTAAACCATTTAAAAGCTAATGGGATTCACGTTTAAACCATTTAAAAGCTAATGGGATTCATTTTCTTAAGAAACTGAATATCTCGAGAATGAATTTGATCATCGATTAATTGCCAAGCACTGCAGTTCGTTGCAGCGTTCGTGCATTTTGGGAGTGTGGTTTTGGAGGCGATGGAAAAATTTGAAATTGTTTTTAGCTATATACAGTAAACCTTCGATTTAACGGACGCTCCATTTTGCTTAAATTTTTTATGTTAGGTAAAACATATAGGGGACTAACTTTGGGTTCATGTTACATGCTGCGTTAACTACTGTTATGTTAAATATTGCGCTAAATTGTTGTATTAACATGCCACGTAAAATGTTATACAGAAAATCCTCGAATTAATTGACTAATTGGGGAGTCCGTTAAATCCAATTATCCGTTAAATTCGAATGTTTTTTAAATTTAATCGAATCGATCGAATTTAATCTGGCATTTCTTAGCCGATTATGTTGGGATTAGGTATGTTGGATGGAAATGAGATTCTAAAATGTTATTGTAAGTAGTTTTTTAAAAGGCTACCTCGAATCCGGCCATTCTTTAATCGATTATAATGTTGGGTTTGATTAATGAAAATGGGATTCTTAAATGATTTTGGGAAGGAATTCTGGAATATAGCCACCAGGCGTCTTTCTTGAAGTAAGTAGTTCGTAATGATAACATATTTCTTATAAGGCTTGATGACTTAACATCTATACTATCACTAGTACGTGACCCTCTAATGTAATTAGTGGTTGAGCGGCAGGCAAACTACCTACTCTCACAAAAATCACTTTATGAACCTTACACAAAGGGCTCAGATAAATTTATAGTATTCTTATCAACAACGACCTCGAAAACTGTTCACGGGAAAATGGAATATGATGTACTTGCAATACAAGAGCATTAATTGTCTGGGAGTTAATTCCATAAAACAACCAATAATTACACTCTCCGCTACAGCAATAATCAGAAAAGAGAAAAATTATGATTCGGTTTCTCATCCTCTGGCGACTACAGCAGTTTATCATTTTATAACCACATATTTATCCAACGTTTCGAATTCCGTCTCGATAATTCCACTATCGGTTAAGTAATAGCCGCATTCCGTTCCAGGTGGTCATATTAAAAACTTCTTCTAGGAATCATTAATGAATCTCATTTCCATTAAATAAATCCCATCCCATCGTAATCGGTTAAAAACTGCCGAGTTCCGTCTAAGGTAGCGATATTCCAAAACTTCTTCCACAAATCATTTAAGAATCCCATTTTCGTCCAATAAACCCAATTACATTATACTCAGTTAAAGAATGGCATATGTAATCCCATCGTGTCGAGTTAAAAATTGGTTGAGTTCCGTCCCAGGTGGCCATATTAATGAACTTCTTACAAAAATAATTTAAGAATCGCATTTCCATCCATCACGTCTTAGATGGCCATATTCCAGAATTCCTTCCAAAAATCGTTTAAGAATCTCATTTCCATTCAACATACCCAATCCGATCATAATCGCTTAAGAATTGATCATCCCAGGTGGCCATATTTCAGTACTTTTGCCAAAAACCATTTAAGAATTCCATTTTCATCCAACATACCCAATCCCAACATAATCGGCTAAGAAATGCCTGAGTTCCTTACCATATTAAATTCGATTGAACCGATTAAATTTAAAAACATTATGATTTAACGAACACTCGGGTTTAACGGACTCTCCAATTAGTCCGTTAAATCGAGGTTTTTCTGTATAACATTTTACGTAACATGTTAACACACAACAGTTTAAAGCAATAATTTAACGCAACATTTAACATAGCAGTATTTAACGCAAAGTGTAACATGAACCCAAAATTAGTCCCTATATTCAAATATTTTAGAAATTCGCCTAAATGCCATTTTTATTTTACTTTTACCAATACATTCTCATTTTTTGTTTGTTCAATAGTTTAGGATCAATTTAGTTTTAACTTCAAAAGCATGTACAGGCGTGTGAAATTTGTGCTTAACTATTCCTAATATTAGTTCTACTCTAATAATAAAGATCTGCAAAAATTAATAGGTGGAAAATAATTAAATAATTTTTCTCTTGTAAATTCGGTCATTCTCAGCAACTTTGATGTCACAATGAGAATGCTCCCATATACTGGGGTATATCCTCTATCCGATCGCAAATTATTTAATTGCGAGGCGAAATATGGTTACTAGATTTAATTTGCCATGCCAATTGGCACATTTTTTTAAATTTAAATTTATTTTGCGATTTTAGAGTAGAAATCTACATCTATTCGCTACACATTTTTCAAGGTCGCAGTACTTTTGTGTATTTCTATTTAACAATCGCAAAAAAACTTAAATTTACAAAATATGTGAGAATCGGCATTGCAAAATAAATCTGGTTACCATATTTCTGATCGCAAATAATTAATTTGCGGCCGGATAGAGTATAAACCCCAGTATCGAGTAAATTCAGTGTGGTAACTTGAGAGTTATTGTATTTTTTAAATTTTGATTTTGTTTTCCAATTTAAATCATTTTTATTGCAATGAAAATGATTTCTCAAAAGAGTGGTACATGAAGATGATGGTGTTTATTCTAGATTGGTAACTATTGCTGATGGGAACATGAGACTTATAATTTATGCGTAAGTGGAAGCAATATCATTGATTAGTTTTCACTTTTTGCTCTTAGGAGTTCATGATTTAATTAGTTATCTAATTAACAGGTTGACCTGAATATTTAATTAAATTAATTATTTAGGTATTAAAATCCTAGAGATGTGTAACTACAGATTCCTGAGTGACTGTTTTACTTAAATCTAATTATACAGGGTTATCCAATTCGAGGTTGATAAAGTAGAAATCTGTATACCGACATCTGTCAAAGATAAACGTCAAGTACGCTGTCATTTATTTAGTTGACATTCTGCCATTTAACAATCGACCAACGCGTTAAAATTATTAAATCTGCTGATGCTGATTTTTCGAACAAAATATTCTTCAGTGATGAAGCTCATTTTTCGCTTGGTGGATACGTTAATAAGCAAAACTGTAGAATTTGGGGCTCAGAAAATCCACAGTTGATTGTAGAGAAGCCATTACACCCGGAAAAAGTCACTGTTTGGTGCGCATTGTGGTCTGGTGGTGTGATTGGGCCGTATTTTTTTGAGAACAACCATGGACGAACCGTTACCGTCAATTCTGAGCGCTATGGCCGCATTTAACCGATTATTTTTTTACGAAAATCGAAGATTATGATCTTGACGATATGTGGTTCCAGCAGGATGGAGCAACCAGTCACGTAACACGAGCAAATCGAGATCTTTTGCAAGAGAAATTTCCTGGACGTTTGATTTCGCGATTGGCTGATGTCAATTGGCCTCCAAGATCCTGTGATTTAACGCCTTTAGATTTCTTTTTGTGGGGCTACGCGAAAGATCGTGTTTACGCAAACAATCCTCAAACTCTTGACGAATTGAAAACCAATATTCGTAAGGTAATGGCCGAGATACCGCCCGAAATGTGCCGAAAAGTCATTGAAAATTACCTCAAAAGAATCAAGGCCTGTAAGAAGTCCCGTGGAGGACATTTGAATGATATCTTGTTTAACTAAAAATGGCAAGGATCAATCTGTAAAATGAAATAAAAATTACAATACATTCCGAATATTTTGTGTTTTTTTTAAGTTTACTTTATCAAGCTTGAATTGGATAACCCTTTAGAATAAAGCTTAAATTGTTGTGATATTCCCGTTAATTATTACATTTAAATTAACTGATTTATCTTCCTTTATATAAATCCTATAGAAATTAATTTATTTTTAGGTATAAAATAAATTGAAACTAAATTGTGCTGTACTTTAATAAATAAAAACTCTTCTTTCCTATCCTTCGGTTGTAGTAAATGTGAAAAGGGAGGGTACACAGTAGAGCCCGGCCTTCCGGGAGATCTTACGTAATAAGCATGGTCTAGTACTTCCGAACAGTCAATCAAATAATCAAAATCTCCTATAGCTCTGTAAAACAGAAAGAAAGTTGGAGAGGTTTCATTAAAAGTGTATTTTGATAGTCATGTGCTTTCGAATAAACAGAAAAGATTAGGTATTTAAAATTTTTTTAAATCAGTTACGAATTATTATTATTTAAATAGAATATCTTATGGTCCCCAAAATTAGTTCATTATGATTGTCTTTTATGTATAACGGTTACTTATGCTTATACCTTGCTCGTCTCGTTAGTGCACGATGGTTTACCATATTGAATTTGGTATATAAGTTACATTACCGAAGAAAAACTTGATTTAGCATTACTTTCTAAAACATTTAAATTATTTGTTTCGTAAATTGCTCTTGTTATTTTAAATTAAGATTTAAAACAAAACAATTTTACAACATCGCTTAAACAATTCAATCGTTTAATTGTACAACAATTGTAATTTCTACTGACGTATAGTAATTGTTAAGAGATACATGGTAAAGAAGAAAATTTTTTCTTAAAAAAATAGATTTCTAAAAGTTTTGTTTAGATTTGAAATTCTTTTTAACTAAATATTCATAATTATTATACCTTATTTAAAAGAGAATCCTATCAGCTTCTTAAAGAAATTATCAAATTCTTTTTTTAAATCCCTGCCATCTGTTTGGGGCACCGAAGCACTCCCTGGTCTTTTGCGGCTCATTTTGCTATCCTACTTTACGCTATTACTGCCAAATCGAAGACGTACGGCTATAGGACCGATTTAAGTTACCATCTGAGCATTGCATAGCTCCCTGTCAGTCTATAGTACTGGACATGGAAGATAGGTCGGCACATGAGTTTTCCATGCCGATAGGGGGTCGTACTTGTGTTCCTTTTAATCACAGATCGTAATCTGTTGAAGTGTGTGAAGTTATCCCAGTTTTTCATCCCAGGAAAAAATAAAAATGTTCATCAGGTAACACTAGTTTCATCCCATCCCAGGATTTATAAATCATCCCATCCCAGGATTATTAAATCGTACAATTATTTAGAAATGTTATATTTGTTAAATTTAGCGAAAATTTTAGATTATCATTATGCTCATTTTTCCTCCATATGAAATTTGAAGAAAATACTCAATAAATAAATTAAAAAATCTCTCAAACCTATAGAGTGTTTAAAGATTTAACTTTTGATTTTGACTCGTCATGATGTCCACTAACTCTGACAAAAATTTGGATATCAGCCGTATGTTAGGATTTTCATTAAGAAATTTTAAATTCGTCTGTATTATTACTTTAAAATTTTCGGCTTTTTTATAGACAAATATTATTTTGTATGATATTCAACAATGTTTGAGACATTTCGGGCCACCAAAAAAAGAGGTCATTTACTTACAATATCTCTACCACAAAGTAGAAAATTGAGGGGTGAGTGAATTTTCTACTTTGTGGTAGAGATATTGTAAGTAAGTGACCTCTTTTTTTGGTGGCCCGAAAGGTCTCAAACATTGTGGAATGTCATAGAAAATAATATTTATCTATAAAAAAGCCGAAAATTTTAAACTTAGGATTTTCGCTGTGTGATCATTTGCATATGGCCCTCCGTATGAAATTTGAAGAAAATACTCAATAAATAAAATAATAATTCTCTCAAACCTATAGATTGCCTAAAGATTTGACTTTTGATTTTGACTCGTCATGATGTCCACTAACTCTGTAAGCATATAGCGAGCATATAGCGAAAATCCTAACATACGGCTGATATACAAATTTTTATCAGAGTTAGTGGACATCATGATGGCCATGGAGGGCCATAAGCAAGTGAGCATAGTGGTAATATAAAATTCTCGATAAATTTAACAAATATAACATTCCTTAATAATTGTATGATTTAAAAATTCTGGGATGGGATGAAATTAGAGTTACCTGATGAACATTTTTATTTTTCCTGGGATAAAAACTGGGATAACTTCACACACTTAAACTGTTGGTAAACATTTCCTTTTGCATCCTGCCCTTATTGGGATTTGAACCTGTTACCTCCCGATCCAAAGCCAAAGCTTTAACCTTTTGCCATTTGGTAAGTAAAGAGTTGAAGTTTCTTTAACAAGGTGCTGTAATGGAAGGCTCCCCGTTAAACGTCTATAACTTGGTAAAGGTTCTTTAACGTGCGAAATGATAGATATAACCTCACCTTGGCTGTGATCAAGGAATCCAATTGTACCATTCGTAGCAGCTAGTTTAGGGAAACCCTGTATAAGTATGTGATTTTTCTGTCAATTAAAATTACCATGATCCGCACTAGAGATACATCTATAAACTCGGAGTTTAACAGTTTTTTGAAAGCGCTGTCTTAAATTAAAAAATATTATAGATTATAGCACCTATCGTTTTCAAGTTGTATGAGAACCAGCCAAAGAAAATTTATTTAGTTGGCAATAGCTTGCGCTATCTAGTGAGATTCGGTCGAGCACTCCGTACTTTCGTGAATAAATATAATCGGCCTATAAAAGGCCAAACTATTGTAAAGTAGTACATTCATTAATAATATTCCTTGCGGTAGGCTAAATTTGCACATAACATGGTAGTTTTGTTGTTTTAAACCCTGTTGTAGTCCTGAGTGACAAAGATCACTTGTTTCTCATTTAAACGCTATGTACTTTAAAATACTTTAAATATGATAAGCATTCAAACTTGAGAGAAGTATGAGTATTTCCTTTTTAAATTAATATTTTATTTAATTCTTATTACGACCATTGTAAGGACCATAAAAATTAGTCCATGCTGTCTTAAAATCATCATAAAAGAACAAACCAATCTATGAAATTTCACAGAAAATAAGGCTTAGTTGATTTTGCAATGTTGATACAAACAAGGCATTTCCGTTCAAAGCTCGATAAGAAAAATTTAAATTTAATTAAATATTATAAAATGTCTTTATATTGGTGTTGTAGTTTGTACAAAGCCGTACAAAGATCCTTTTTTTTATATATTGTTAATGTAAACGAACCAAGCTTTTAACTCGAATCGATTACAAAATTGCGGTAATTTTTTCATATGCAACAACGTATTTTATTGTCTGTATGTTTGTTTACGTGTAATGCATGACAGTGCACGAATAATGAAAATTAAAATTTCAACGTTGTATAATATTCTCTACAGAGCTAGACCATCCCAATAGACATGTTAACGATGTTTGTATTGGTGAAAATTAACCATCGTGTGAGGTTCACATATAATTATTTCCCAAGGAACTTTTTGTTTTAAATTAATAACAATTATTTATTAATACACAAAAAAAAAATTCATAACATGGATCATGCAAATAATAATTGGACAAGTAACTTAAAACTAACGTTTTACTTTGTTCGAAATAAATAAGTTTGTGTCATTTAGTTTAAAATTGATGACGGGAAGGGAAACTATGTGGCGCGTTTTATATAGGAATTATGACTACGCTTTTTAAACAAAACTATGCGGTACATATAATACCGATACACATAACTTGCCTTGAACTTTCAAACATGACTGATTCATTCGGAATAAACAAGATCGATGACATTCAGGATAATAATTAAACAGATGTCGAAAGGTGTAGTTTTAGCAGCACGATAGTTTAAAATGGCTTAAACTAGTTTACAGCATGAATTTGATGTAACTATAGTCAGAAACAGGCGTATAATTATCCAATTGAGAATAATACTTTTTAATAATACACATACAGTATTGATTTTCCTATAAAATAATTACTATGATACCATTAATGTTGCACATGAGTTAACTGCAGGTAATTTTCTCCTGCAATCACTATTAGACTTCTGATAAATGTACTCACCATTGCATTTTTTATTTTTTATTAAGGTTACTTTCAGTTTACTCTTCTTTGTAATACAAAATATAAAACATTTTATTTAGATTTTTATACAGGCATAACCCACATTGCTCGAAGGGTTGTTTCACTGAGTGGGAGTTTATACGTTATATTCTCGAAGGAGAGAAATGAAAGTTATTTCGGATTGCAAATTCGTTTATAAAATGTTATGTTTTGATTGGACTTTTGCCTGACACGTGTTGAAGAAAGTTTTCATTTAGGAAAATAAAGAATCTCGTTGAAAGATTTATTAATTTGCCAGTTATTTGTTGTTAATCCATATATTTTCAAATCTGGTTTAGAGAGTAACTATGTAGAGGTATAAATGAGAGGTTAACGGCAAGTAATTTTTATATAATACAAATGTAGTTTATCAAACGAGGTTCCATTCAAACGAGGCATTCCTGTATTGAAAGAATATATTATAAAATACAAAAGTAAAGCGTCGCCAATCTAATATTTATATAAATTTGACCCAAATTAAAATTAATTGTTATTTCATCACACAATAAGTTACCAAACAGAATGAAAAACAGAATAAAGCTTCGTGTGCTACAAGATATCCTTAATTTATTTTCATTGTCCAGTACAAACCAACTATAAAATGTGGTTTAATTTTTAAAGTTCATTGAAGTAAAAAATAAATTATGATTGGTTTCGGTTACCGCATAACCATGGTATGGTACTAAAACATGGTTGAATTGTAATGTGGTAGGTTATATTATATGGCGCCAGAATTCATAATAAATTTTAACTAAAATTTATATAAAATTTGATGCTATATGGTCATTTTATTGAGATATATTAATGAACTTAGTATACACAATGGAAATAACACATAACTCAGTAATAATAAATATTTAATTAAACTGTTAAATCGGAACCACGTGCCTAGTTTGCAAAAAAATGTATTAATTATTAAACCACCCCTTAACCTGTTGATACATAAATCCACAATAAACGCACCCAAGCAATTATCCGAATATTTGTTCTTGTTGTGATGTCATGCAAAAATTTATTGTGGTACAATTTTCACTCAGCAAATAAACCGTAAACTAATTTTCTCAAAATAAACTTTTGAAAAAGTTTTAGTTTTTTTCCATGTTTATTGCATTACATATTCGAATATTCATTACGAAAACAACATTTCTGTTATTATAGTTTGTTCTTATACTAAATTTTCGTTAATATTTTATTAAATTTGAGAATTAAATGTGAGAATTATGAATTCGGCTGAGAATGTTGCTTTTATTCAATAGGAAGCAACAAACAAAATCAATAAAATTACAAAAAAAAAAATAATTTTTAATTTGTTTTTATTTGTTTAACAATATCCTTTATGAAGAAATCTATATAGTTGTACATTTAATAAAAACGATTTGTTTGTGGCCTATTTTACCATCTATATAATTACTCATACAGATGATAAAATAGGTCACAATCATATGAATCATTTTTATACATCTTTTATACATCTCATCATTTTATACATTTTATATTAAATATATATCGCTCACTTCTACAATGAATTGGTATAAACAACCTGCTATCTCGGACTACCTGATTAGACATTGAGAGAGTATCTATCGATTCATGTTTATCTTTTAAACATAGTTCAGGTAACAAATCCTTGATGATTTTCGTTGGCTATCTAATGATGCAATTTTTGTGACTTTTTATCAACCACTTTAACCTCTTTAGCTACAAAATCCCACAGACGTTCTTTTACAGCGAGTTTATAATAATGGCTGAAAATGTGAAGTCTTATATCATGAGGCAAACGCTCTTGGCATTTTAGGCGACATTTTGACGAACAGTCGGTTTTCATTTATTTTGGAGGAATTAACCATCCGACTGCGTTTTGATATTGATGTCTCATATTTTTTTCACGTTTAGACTCTACTCTTTGCCAGCTGTTCATGTTACTTTTCTTTTGTCTCGTTTTTGCTTTATTTTGTTGTGAAGGTGCGAGTTCAAAAGAACCAGAAGAGCTTAAATTTAACGGTTCATACTCAGAATCTGTAGCACGCAAATGGATCTGGGAGTGCCAAACAAATTTTGTTAGCTTTTATCTCAAATATAACACACTCTAAAAATTTTTATTTGGATTTTACTTCAATAATTGAGTGTAACTAATTACACTCAATTATTGTAGTAATTTTAAACTCGAAAACAATATTTAACTTACTGTTTAAACGTCAACTTTTGAAGGAGAGAATATAAAGAAAAAAGTTATTAATAATATTTTGAATATTGTTGAATTATTAACAAAATGTGTTAACCTTTAAACAATATAAAATTATATTTAAACACTTTTTAAACATATATATGATTAAATTGAAACAAATTAAATTTGATTTTCAACAATAGTTGATGAAATTGGCATGTACAATTGTTGAATTTTTAGAAGATATATGCTAAATTTTTCATATAATTTGTTTAATTTCAATCAATCGTTGTTCGAATTTAAACTCAAAATTGTTACTGATGAGTTTCACTTTCACTTTTATTTTTAAATTCATTATATTTAAATTATATGTTATATATAATATTTCATTTAAATAACAACTAAATACTTAGATAGATACATTTTCAAATTATAGTATATTTAAATCAAGGTGAGGTTATCAAGATGATGGAAGTTTGGTTTCGAACTAATGAAACATTGAATTTTTTGTATTAAAAAATTCGGTCGTCTCATCAGACTGCAATGACCAAACTACAAAAATATTGAAAATACTTTGACATTTCATACAAAGTATAATCACAATGCCTTAGCGAATTTTAATGATTCGCTACGCAATTGCCAACCCCTTGGTAACCTCGAATTTTATTGTATTTAACGCATACATGCGATTTCCATATGAAATTTTGGGTTATTCTGGATTGATAGCCAAATGGTATTTTTACATCAAGGTGAGGTTATCAAGATGATGGAAGTTTGGTTTCGAATTAATGAAACATTGAATTTTTTGTATTAAAAAATTCGGTCACTGAAATGACATTCGGACATTATGAAATGTCAAAGTATTTTCAATATTTTTGTAGTTTGGTCACTGCAGTCTGATGAGACGACCGAATTTTTTAATACAAAAAATGCAATGTTTCATTAGTTCGAAACCAAACTTCCATCATCTTGATAACCTCACCTTGATGTAAAAATACCATCTGGCTATCAATCCAGAATAACCCAAAATTTCATATAAAGGGTTATCCAATTCAAGCTTGATAAAGTAAACTTAAAAAAAAACACACAAAATATTCGGAATGTATTGTAATTTTTATTTCATTTTACAGATGGATCCTTGCCATTTTTAGTTAAACAAGATATCATTTAAATGTCCTCCACGGGACTTCTTACAGGCCTTTATTCTTTTGAGGTAATTTTCAATGACTTTTCGGCACATTTCGGGCGGTATCTCGGCCATTACCTTACGAATATTAGTTTTCAATTCGTCAAGAGTTTGAGGATTGTTTGCGTAAACACGATCTTTCGCGTAGCCCCACAAAAAGAAATCCAAAGGCGTTAAATCACAGGATCTTGGAGGCCAATTGACATCAGCCAATCGCGAAATCAAACGTCCAGGAAATTTCTCTTGCAAAAGATCTCGATTTGCTCGTGTTACGTGACTGGTTGCTCCATCCTGCTGGAACCACATATCGTCAAGATCATAATCTTCGATTTACGGTAACGGTTCGTCCATGGTTGTTCTCAAAAAAATACGGCCCAATCACACCACCAGACCACAATGCGCACCAAACAGTGACTTTTTCCGGGTGTAATGGCTTCAAATTTGGATCTTCTTCCACACTTTCAGCTACAGAAGCGATATTTTCAGCATTGCGAATGTTTTGATGATGCACAGACCTTACAATATCAGTAACAGATCCAGTTTGTTCAAATTTATTCACTGTATTCAATATGGTTTGCTTTGTAGGACGATTATGACGACCATAATCTGCTCGTAAAGCGCGAAATGTGGATACGACAGAATCACTATTTTTATAATAAGATTTAATAGTTTTAACGCGTTGGTCGATTGTTAAATGCTCCATATTCTTAAATGGCAGAATGTCAACTAAATAAATGACAGCGTACTTGACGTTTATCTTTGACAGATGTCGGTATACAGATTTCTACTTTATCAACCTCGAATTGGATAACCCTGTAGTATATTTATAAAATGGCCTAACATGGCCTAACATAAAATTTTCGATTTTTATTCAATACAATAGTACTCGTATAGGCATACTAATTCAATTCAAAATGAAATTTTAAATGACAAAAGTGGAAAAATTAAATAAAAAAAAAAAAGATTCAAGTATGATTAAATACCAAATTATAAATTGAGTCTCCCTGGCATTGCATCCAGTTTCCGAACCAAATTACTTATTTTGGACACTGATACATGGACGTTTTAGGTCCGCGAGGTTTTGCTGGATAGTGATGATGTAGTAGAAATCTAACCATAAAGTCCAAAGATTGTGAAATATCCTTCGGATACTCATCAATCCAAAAGTGATGTATTTGTTGTAGTGTTGTCGATTTTTTCAATGAAAATATAGCCGATTTTTGTTTCCAGAGTTTTATCTAAGGAGTAAAAATATACGTTTTCCATTTTATACCGAACTTGAAAAACATCACTTACTAGTTATTGCGAACCATGGACTATTCGAGGGAATGGTCTTAAAAATGTCTTCCATTTTTGTACCCTCCTGTAAATGATAAAACAAGATAATGTATATATTTGGCTACCAATTTTTTACGTTATCCATAAATTCTTGTGCCTCTTTTCTCTTTTTAATATGTATTTTTTCTGATGTACTTGTTCGTTTTATACTAGTATTACTTAAATAATTGTTCCGATTTCTCATCATGGTAATAAGCACTTCTGAGAATGATGAGACGATATCACAATTTTCATTTTTTTGTTCGAATGTGGCTGGATAGGTTTGAACAAGACTTTCAGATACAGAGCGTAAAGTTTTTAGAGGTAAAAAAAATGAAAATTGGCGAAGATCGTCCACGATGTAACTAACAAATGCACTCAGCCTATTGCCAAGTGTGTTTTTGTTTTCAATTAGCTCTGTGACATCCTTCTGCATTTTGTTCCAAGGAACTACAAAATCTTTGAATAGTTTAACGGCTTCAATGTGATTAGTGGATGACGATGAAGGCATTGCTGTACTACTCATTCTTAAAGTAGTGGTTAATGACACATCCGAGGTACTGGGCGACGATTGATGTATTATATCATTATAAACATGTTCGGAGTTAATATTTTTATTTTGAGGCGTTAAAATAATTAATAGCGTATCATCAAGGTATATTTCAGAGCATTGATTTTCTTTCTGACGTTGTGATGTGGTAATTGAACTATTATTCGGTTCACTTGTTACTGGTCGTAGTGGTGATATCCATGCCTCGTCAAATTTTAGATAAATCTCACATTATATTCAGCAGCATAATATTCGAGAATATCGTCCTCTGTTATTTCAGATCCGCTTGCTTCAAGGACCAAACTAGTTCCTTTCAATCTAAGGGAGTTTGCTGAAAATATCAAAAATAATCTAAGTGGTATGGTACGAAATGACATATAACGAAACGACATATAATAAGCTAAAAAACCATTAAAATGAATTTGTTTCCAATCTTTTTTCCTTTTGATCATAAACCGTTTCGTAATATCTCGTTTCGTTAAATGCCCCGCAAACCCTTCTATACAAATAACTAAAATAAATGAATATTTACCTTTGCTAATGACAGCAGCTATAGTTGCAAATGATAAAAAGGTTTTCCGGATGCGTCGATCCCCACTGCAGACTTCAAATGGAAATGTAGACATTGCTAACGAAACTAAAAAATATTAAAAGAGTATGGAATATTAAATTTATGATAACATATAATTTAGAATTGCAATTAATATATGTATTCAATCCTACGTCAAAGTTGCTGAACGAATGTGCTGTAAGGAGAAAAGTAATATTTGGACTGCCTCTTTAACAAATTTACTGGCTTTTTCAATAATAACTTTTCTAAATTGACGCATTTGTTGAACACTTCTGAATTATTGTTTCGTATAGTGTTGTGTATTGATTATACCAATACCTCGTTACGCTGCCATAAAGGATTGCTTTTCTATACAACGAATCTACAAAAATCGCTTGAATGTTCATTATCCCGATTTCACCTTCATCATTTTGTTTTATTAAAACATTATCATTTTCCTTGTAGGTCGAATTGTAAATATTAATTAGTTTTGATATAAAAACATACATGTAGTTCCACATTAAAAATATCCGCAGAAAATTGGATTACATTGTCTGATGTTAAAGTGCTTTTAAACCGATCTCCTATTATAGTAGTTTGAAATTCTTGATGGCTTTTAACTAGAGTATAAGTTATATTTTTAAAATTTTTAGTTATTTTACAATTTTTTTGAAATACTGATGTTTTTGTTCAAACGCCATTGTCCAAAGGCTTTTAAGTGGTCCAAATTTTCGTATTAAATATGGATAATGTATTACGTAAAGATGCTTGGGGCGAAGTTTTAGGAGTGGGCAGCTTTCTTTTCGACTAGCAAAATAATTATCGATGTAAAAAGCTAGTAATGTTGTTTGGGTTAAAGAAACTTCTGGTGCACAGATTATTCGACATATTTCAACCATTAAACAAAAAAAATTACACATACCATTCTCATAATCATCTATTAAACCCATCATGATGTGTGGCATTAGGATTAAAATGTTCCAAATTTCAAATGCTTTACCTTGAATTTTTTTTCGCTTTATATCAATTTTTGGAAAGGAGAGTGTTAACTTAAACTTCTTACGCAATGCTGCCAAATACCAGTTGATGTAATCAACAGATACAGTTTTTTGCTTATGAAAGTATTTAACGATTTCCATTAAATCGAACGGTATTATACCTTGAAATAGATCATGACCTATGCAGGGTGGGGGACTAGGAGCACAAACATGGTAATTATTTAGTTCGGTTAGGGCAGAATTTTTCTTAAAGTCAGTTTGATTTGAATCATCACTATCAGATGCGGATAAAGTTTGAAGAGCAGCATTATAATTTTCGGGTGTTCTTATTACCGCTGTATTCACATTGTGATTCTTTAAAGATTTTCTGTCATAGAGACAGTATCTAGAAAAATATTCAGAAGAACTAAAATTCTCTGTAAATCCGCCTATTTGGTGACTGCCCAGATTATCCCCAACCATAGCAAAAAGGGTTCCATGATATGGTTGATTAGTAAATTTGTTTACAGGATTACTAACTTCTATTCCATTCTTTTCTAACGTTTTAAAGTCTTTTATTAAGGGTTTCAAAATTGTGTTTATTCCAAAAACATTTACATTAGCTTCTTTACGTAACAAAACGAGCTGGATATTATCAATTTGACTTCTATACTTTTTATTTAAGTTACCAATAGACATGTACACCCCTAGCATTTTGTGTTTATTTTGCGATGATCCTCATGAATTACAAATTTTAAAGGCGTCTTGGAAAATAATTAATTCAATGGTGTTGCAGTTTTTTGTCCAAAATGAATTCCCTTTATACACGTCTCCGTCATTGTAATCCATTAAAATATTAGGTATTTCGGGTTTCACTTCATTGAACAGTTTGTAAATTTCAATCTCATTCAGGAACGTCGTTAAAGTTTGTAAAATTGATATGATAATAAGAACAAAGTTGGTGATGGTTGTTCCTCCCTATAACTCTGTTTGAATTGGTGTTACATATCCTGAGTTACTTTCAATGTATTTCAGACGACTGAAATTATTCTTAAATAACTTTAGCTCATTTATGTTATATGAGTTTTTGATCACCGTTTATTAAATATATTATGATTTTCTGTTATGGTCAGGACTTGGTTCAAAATACATTCATTGTCTTAATGTTTTTTTCAGCAATTGTACGTAGCTCATTATACACAAAATTTAATCCAATGTTTGAAACGTTATATTTGTATTTCAGATTTGTGAATAATAAACTGTAACTGTTTTCTTCTATTTTCGAAACTTCTTTAGTGACATGTGAATCAACAATACAAATTTTGGTATTTTCCTTTATGACACGCTCTCGGTTATCATCAATTAAAACCATCGTATTTTCGTTTTTGTGAAATCTAAAACAATGAACTCGAAAATTCGGATTGGTTTTTAAATTAAAGCTTGCAATTTCGACTCTCTCTCTCTCTAGCATTTACATCCCATGAAGGGATTTTGCCGCCCGCACTATGGTCCTCCATCCTTCTCGGTCCATCGCTCTCGTTCTCCAATTTCGACATCCTAATACGAGTAGGTCTTGTTCGACGTCGTCACGCCAGCCAGCGCAGTCGGGGTCTTCCTCTACGACGTACTCCGGCTGGTTGTTGATGGAACACTTTGTAAACCATTCGGTGTTGTGGAGACCTTGCAACGTGGCCGAGCCATCTCACTCGATTAGATTTGATGAAGCCGATAATATCGCTACCTCCGAGAAGTTGCTTTATTTCGTGGTTCATGCGAATCCGATATTCATTGTTCGCAACTTTAATAGGACCAAAAATTGAACGGATGACCTTCCTTTCGAAGGTAGATAATAATCTACAGTCGTTAGAGGTCATGGTCCAGCTCTCGCTTCCGAAAGTCAGCACAGGTCTTATCAGTGCTTTATAAAGTGCGAGCTTGCACGACTGCGATAGGTGTTTAGATCGCAATAATTTTGATTGCGCGTAGAAAACTCGTTGTCCGGCAGCGATTCGGGCTTTTATTTCTGCCTGCATGTCGTTTGATGATGTTATAAGTGACCCGAGGTATTTAAAATTTTCGACGCTATCAAAATTATGGTCGCCAATTTCGAGATTTGCCATAGAGATGTTCCTGGGTGTTGTTAAAAATTTCGTTTTGGTACTGTTCACCTCCAAACCAAGTCTTCTTGCGCAGCGATTGAGCGGTATAAAACTGTCCTTGATGTCGCTAGGTCTTCGGCCAAGAAGCACGATATCATCTGCATATCCAAGAATTTGGCCTGATTTATTGAATATACAGCGCGAAGTTTCAATGTTGCTTTTCCTCACTACGTACTCAAGCGCCAGATTGAACAGCACAGGCGCGAGTGCATCTCCCTGTCAAACACCAGATGTTATTTGAAAAGAATCTGACACAGATCCTTCAATTACAATTCTACATGCAGATCCAGACGTTGTTAATTTACACAGAGAAAGAAGTTTCTCTGGAATACCTAGGCATATGAGCGCGGCCCAAAGGTTGTCGCGGTTTATACTGTCATATGCCTGCCGGAAGTCTATTTCGACCTGGATATTTAATTTTTTCGTTTGCTCTCAAATGATTCCTCATATGACTGGAAATTTCAACGAAGGTATTTGTTTTTGTATTTACACAAATCGCACTTAAAACATATTTTGTTATGGGTAGAATCTGCCTTTGTGACATCAGGTTTTTTATTAATTAAAAAAAAATGTATCCTATGCCAATGAACATTATATGAAATATATATTGCAAATGTATTCATACAAAACAATATTTATTAATTTATTGAATAAATAACAAAAATTTATGGGAATTGCTAAAATAATTTAAATAAAATTAATTGGTCTTTAGTTTAGATTTGATCAAATTTTTTAGAGTGCAAATAAAAATTGATTTGAAAGTACAATTGAGAACATGATGAACCACTGGCAATTTTGAAGAAATGAAACTCTGATTATGAAACACAGCACAAAGGCGCTGGTAATACAACTAATTTAAAAGTACATACCCGAGTCGTTTTGTTTTAAATCAATTTCGGCAATCGAACATGCCCCTTCGTCGAACATGTTATATTTTATATAAACCTTTGGTTTATTTAATTATAATTTTTCGGATATAGTTTCACCTTTATTTTTTAAGAAATTTAAATTAAAGTTTTTTGTGAAAAAAAACAATAGTTTTACACGATTTCAAACAATATAATGCACGATTTACATGTTCCAATTTTTTTTTGCAGTAAAAAATGAAAGGTTAAGTATATTACGATTTTCATTTGCGAGAGGAGTACGAAACAAATTCCAGTAAAATAAAATTGGATTTTTTTCTTTCTAAATTCAAAACAGTTTCTAATAAACATCAAGCAGCCATAAACATCATTCAAACAAAACGAGCAAACATGAGCGGTAATTAAATATTCTATTTTTATTTGCAATTCGATGTTGTTCGTTATCTAATTTAAACGCAAGCTGTTCGAACTGTCAAAATTTATGGGACATACAAAAAAAATATAGCATTGCCTTTTTTGTTTATATTGCTGACTCTTTTTAACTAGTAACTTTTTTTTATATGCGTGCAGCTCTATTTATCAATAAAAAATTTGTTGGGAAAAATAAATTGGAACATGTAAATCGTGCATAAGAGTGCAACAAGACATACGGTGCCTACTTGCAAATATTTCCCAGCTGAAATATACTGTCAATAGTACTTATAGTTATCTAATGGTGTTATGACACTGACTTTTTTTCCAACTTTTTCCGCCGCTGAAAAATCCAATTGAAGAAAAATAATAGGTATAAATAATTTTAATGAAAGTGAGTGTAGCCATGACAAAAAAAAAATAAAATGTCTGAAAAAAAGTTGTTGCTCAATATTTTCTAGCAGTTAAACGAGCAAAAAGAATTCAATTTTGATTCTTTTTTTTGACAAGAACTATTTTGTCATATTTTTTCAGTCAAAACCAATATTTTTATGCAAATTAAATAATTTTTTACATTTAACAAAACGATTTTAATGTTTTTCAGCTACACATTTGTTAAAAAATAATTCACAAAATTAAAACAACGCTAGTAATAATTAGATTTTAGTTGCAATTTAATAGATAATTGGAAAAGTCTTTACATTTAATTGTAACTATATAAGCAAATACATTAAACATAGTTTAAAATATTATTTGGACTGTACTGTAAGTGCTACTTAGTTATCATTATTTTGATGGGAAAATTTTAGCGTACTTGAATTGTAAGTAGTTATATTATTTTTACGAAAAAAATTAAGCTTTTCGGTATAGTAGGATAGAATAAGTAATTAAAAATGATAATTTTCTTATATTAAAATGGCATTAGGCATATAATTGGGTACTGATTATATACCTGCTACCGCAGTACGAGACAACGATATATTTTGGATTATTTGCCTTTTTTTATTACACAATATACCTATGTACTAGATAGTCGAGCAAAAAAACTACGAACGTTTTTTTCTTGTTTTCAATATTGTGTAACAAGGAAAGGCAAATAATCCAAAATATATCGTTGTCTCGTACTGCGGTAGCAGGTATATAACCAATACCCAATTATATGTCTAATACCATTTTAATACAAGAAAATTATCATTCTTACTTACTTATTCTATGATTGTAGTTCGACTTATCGCAGTAATGCTTGAATAATTTTATACAAAAATAAAAGTTTTTTTAATTTTTAAAGATTATTACATTATACTTTAATATTTTTAATATTACTTTTTTGAATTTGCATATACCCAAAAGCAATTAACTGTTAAGAGAATGACTAAAACAGCATTTTGAATTATCATTTTGAGATATACTATTATCATAGAAAAATAAGTTTAACATAGATTTCTCATTTGTATAAAATGAATTAAATTCCAATTTCTTGATCGTATTGCGCACAATGTAAAATCACAAATGGAATTATGACATTGGAATTTCCTTTTTATATCTCCTTTTATACAAATGAGAAATATATGGTTTGTTGTTCTATGCTATTACTGTTCGGTTAATTTTCAAACAACTGCTGATAAAAAGCATAGAATGTAGTTATTTTTGCACAAAAACGTTAAGTCTTGATATTTGCATTCGGAAATTGGCTCCTTTTGGCTATATAAGAGATCAACAATGTCACGGTTTGTTTTTCCTTTCCTCCCTCTGCGTTTTGTTGTAGACGTTTCACCGTAATATATTATGACCTCATGAAAGTTTTATTAGGCTATAATATTGTGCAGGAATGTAAATTGTTCTATTTTTCCGACATTTTTCTGTATGTAGTCTAATGCATAGAATCGCCCTCTTTTTGAGTGTAGCCTTTTTCAAGAAACTTGTGATGAATATCGATTTTCAGTTTTTTCGATATCCAAGCGTGAAAAGCGAATAACACATTTGTTCTTGTTTTGCCCAGGGCAATTGTCTGCAATAATGCTAATAAATATAAATTTATTAGCATTATTTTTGTTCATGTTCTCTAAAATGAATTTGTATAAGCAACTGGCAACCTCACATCCACCTTGCCTAGCAACTGTTTCGTTCCATAAATAACAATAGCCTAGACGGTTTGCCAAATTATAAATGGTAAAATTATGCAATTTAAGTTTCCGTTTATAAAAAAAGATGATGGTTTCTCCGAATGGACACTGTATCATTTTCTAAAAATCAAACATATTTGTGCTACAAATATGTTTCAATATGTTTCAATATTTTTGATTCATCTGGCCTTATTTTTCATTTTTAGTTGTTTTTCCAGTTCAACTTCAAATTTTTTCTTATCTGAAGGAGACATATTGCCGTTACTCGTACAATCATTACATTGGTCCTTTTTTGGTTTGAAAAACATAAATTAAAATTAAAATTGAAAATGTTCCGGTACTGTCGTTTTGTTAGAATGTGTGTTGCATTTGTTTATCTTCAATCCACTTAACATACAATCCATACATTTAAGATACTGAAAGATCACTATCGAGGAAACTTTTCGTGGAATGTTCCCGTAAATAATGAGACCCGACTGTTCGAAAAACCGGGATGTGATCCAAAACAAGTTTTTTTGATACTTGTTTAACCTCATTAACCGAACGTACATATTTACCGACTAAAAGAAAAGATTTGAATTATTCTGGACAAATGTTTTCACGTTGAATGACTTTGTATAACGGCGATTATCAACTGCGCCACCTGCATATTTACGAAAAGCAGTATCCACTACTTGATTGGATATGACTAGAGTGTCGAGGAACATTTATAATCAAACACTTGTACTTTTGTATTTATCCTTAAGATAATAGTTCAGATAATATAACCGTGATGAGATTTTCCTGCTGGCTATAGACATTTTGGTAATTTTTTTTATCAATAACTTTAACTCCTTGAGCTACAAAGTCCACTTGTCGCTCTTTAATACACAGTTGTTATAATAATTAAAAAACTTTCAGCCTGATATCATGCGGTAATCTTTCGTGGCATTTAAGGCGATATTTCAATGTACATCCACTTGTCATCAACTTTGAAGGAATTATACCAGGAGCTTTTCTTTTTTTTTGCCGTTTTGATTCTATTTTTTGTCAGCTATTAATATTTCGTTTTGGCTTTCTTGATATACCTTTAATCTCTTGAGGCGAACTTTTATGTTGAAATGAGTAAGACGCATTAGGATTAGAGTTATGGCGATGTATGGAGTGATGCGGAAGTAAAATGATGCGACGAAATTGAAACGATGCACTTTGAGAAATATTAATAATTATTAAGTGCAGCGCTTACATATATATTTTGTATAATAAAGGAATAATTAGCTGCCAACGCCAAAACGATGGATTTATCAACTAAAGGACAGATAACAAAATTTTTTATTTTTCTTAAACCTTTACAACGATATACCATCTAATTACACTGTGCTTGAATTGCAAACTTTTTTTTCGCGACAAGCGGGGCACCCGGGGGGTAAACCTAATTCGAGTATGCTGAATTCAACGGTGCTAGTCCCATTTTAAAGTTAGTCCCCATTTTTGAGATATCGCATTCGACATGTTTTGTCTCTGAGTCAAAATATACCCTCATTTTCACGTTGATAGCTCTTGAACCGTTAACATTTTCGTTATGTTTTCTTCAGCAAAGTTGTTGCGCAGGTCAAGACCAACAACTTTGCCGAACATATCAAGACCGAAAAACCACATCTATTTTTTTTTTGCTTTTCATTTCGACGAAAAACACTGTTTTTATCATTTTTAATCATTTTGTTGAATTTAAATCGAGTAGAATCGATCGAATAAACATCGCACCGACAAATATAGATACAATAGAAACTATTTAAAAGAAAGCTAAATCGATTCAGTTGATTTTATGGTGATTTTTCCTAAAAAAAAAATTAACAAAAAATTTAACATTTTTCTTCTCTTTGACACAACAATGGCGTGCCGTTGCGGTAGTGGATCAAAATCCTGGATTTTTCCATCCCATCGTTTTAACCAATTACATCACGTAAATTATCACTTTGGGCGGCAGTCCAAACGAGTGAGAGTGACGTAAGCACCTACTGTGGTGGAAGTCGAACTCGTATATATACAGTACTGGGGGAAAAAAAATTGAGCAAACGTATTTTATTGCAAATTGGAGTCTTTTTTGCTAAAATTACAACTAAACTAAACTAAAATTGTACTTTATTCTTTATTTGACTAGGATAACTTACAGAATAACTTAATCTTACAAAATATGCACTATTTATGCTCAAAAATTAAATTACAGGCAATACAACATCTGCACGCTAATATCAGCCAAGAACGATCGGCTTAAAATAAAATAATTGCTTGACCAATTTTTTTGCACATCAGTTGTGGGGTTGTACCGGTGTAATAAAAACAAAAGGCAGTCCACCAAAATATTAATATTAAAGATAGAACTTCTATAACTCAATAAAAAACAAAAAAAAATTAAAAAATAAGTGTTTAATTTATTCCATTACTTTAACTCCAATCACCGTATTTTGAATATTTTGGCATTTTTCAGGGTTTTTCCCCTAAATTGCACGTACATTTTTTTTAACAAATTACGTCATACATGTATTTAAAATGAAATAATAAGCCAATTGCGTTCAAAAGTTTTGTAATTTTAGCAAAAAAACACTCCAATTTGCAATAAAATACGTTTGCCCACTTTTTTTTTCCAGTACTGTATATATACGAGTTCGACTTCCACCACAGTAGGTGCTTACGTCACTCGTTTGGACTGCCGCCCAAAGTGATAATTTACGTGATGTAATTGGTTAAAACGATGGGATGGAAAAATTCAGGTTTTTATCCACTATCGCAACGGCACGCCATTGTTTTGTCAAAGAGAAGAAAAATGTTAATTTTTTAGTAATTTTTTTTTAGGAAAAATCAACTGAATCGATTTAGCTTTCTTTTAAATAGTTTCTATTGTATCTATATTTGTCGATGCGATGTTTATTCGATCGATTCTACTCGATTTAAATTCAACAAAATGATTAAAAATGATAAAAACAGTGTTTTTCGTCGAAATGAAAAGCAAAAAAAAATTAGAAATGGTTTTTTTGGTCTTGATATGTTCGGCAAAGTTGTTTTTCTTGGCTTGCGCCACTACTTTGCTGAAGAAAGCATAACGAAAATCTTAATGGTTAGGAGCTATTAACGTGAAAATTAGGGTATCAGAGCAAAAACATGTCGAAAGCGATATCTCAAAAAAGGGGACTAACTTTGAAATGGGACTAGCACCATTGAATTCAGCGTACTCGAATTAGATTTACCCCCCGGGTGCCCAGCTTGTCACATTTTTGAACTAGCACAGTGTTATTTGGGAATGAGAAAAATGTAACTACTTTCAGCGCTAACGGTAGTCTCGAGTACTAAAGTGTTTCAGCAGAATACGCGGCATTCTTCATTCAGACCTTTTCAACGATATACGAAAAGTATCTATTCTATAATAAACGAAAAATTACCAATTAGTGACAAAACGGTGAATTTATGAACTAACGTGATACGTTCAAATTATAGTCTGATCTAAGACTTTTCAAACGATAACACAGCTATATGGAAATAGGTAATGTTAAGCAATTTTTCATTTTTAGGAATTTAACGTCGAGAAAATTTGTTTTTGACCCACCGTCATTTTTCATAATTTTTGACTCGCAGCAATATCTTTACTTACAAAGAAATACAGCGGCCAATATTTTGAAAGGATATTTTTTAAATTAATTTTCAAAAAATTTCAACCATAGTTGTGGTCGTCGATTGATGAGACTACTAAATTTTTGATTTAAATAATTTAAAATCTTATTAGTTTCACACAAACGGCAATACTTCTTGGTAACTTCACAAGAGACGACGTAAAATAATTATCTGGCTATTATCCGGTATAACAAAAAAATCCATTCTGCAAAGAAATTTTGAATATGTAATCGTTAGTGAAATCCTTATTAGAAACCAATTTATACCGTCTTAGAGAGTAAAGCTTGTGATTCAAGTAGTGAAGTATTTCTAATCATGAAAATCGTCTTCACAGAAAAATTTAAGGGTTGTTAGGGCCTCAAGTACATTTTTGGCCATACTCATCTTGCTGTACAAACCTGTAACAGGCAGTCACTGTCCATTTTGCGTTTACCAAGACTTCTCTCAATTTCTTAAGCGCAAATTTATTCATGCAATACACCTACAATTACCCTTTCCGGTTACAGATGGAAGGTCGCATCGTACCTAACGGATTTCTTTGTTTGTTCTGAAGAAAGAAAACTAAGCATTATGAAATAATCGTGATCTCGATAAAATAGGACACTCTTTACGCTCTCTATCATTTTTCTATACATAATTTTGCGGTTGCCACCACTACCTGAAGATGCTTTTGAAGTTAGGTCTAAATTAATCCTAAACCAACTAAAACAAAAGAAAATGTATATCCCTTTTTCAACCAAGAAAAAAAAATTGAATCGATTTTAGTCCAACCCACACAAATGTGTGAGTAAAAAACCATAGTATGTAATGGCGTTGTTGATATAAAATTTCGCTTGATTTGAAGTAGAACCAACACAATTGTGTGGATAAATATAATGTTTGTTTTCGGACAAAAATAAGTTAAAAAGGAATTCACAAATGTTAAAGTTGGTTCAAAAAACATACAAAACTAAATTTTTGACGTGGTACTTTTGCGCGACTCGCACAATTGTGTTAGTAAAACACAAAAGGGATATATGTTGAATAAAAAATAAAACAACAATGTCATTTAGGCGAAATATTAGATTTCTATTTATAATAAATAACTAGAAGTTCAACATTTATTAAGATGGGATGTAAGAATTAAGGATTTCTTAAGAAATTTTAGGATTTTTCTAATGTTTTAGGTTTGACTGAGAACGCGTACACAAGCGTGTGAAATTTGTTCCAAACTAGTCCTAAAATTAGTTCTACCATATAGTTAGGTTTAACTTCATGTGTATATCTGGGGCATATGCATATTCGGTCTTGCAAATAATTCTTTATGCAATTGAGTTTAAGTTACTTTTATTTGTTGACATATATCGAATATGTGAGTATATGTAGAAAATTTAATTGAAAATATCGACTACCGCAATCTTCAAAATTTTAATACTAAGATATAAAAAATAAATGACCGCACTATTTAATTAAGATTTCCGCATCAAATGAATTTTTTATTTTACACTCTCGGATAACAATTTTTTTTAAGCAAAAAATATACAAACAACAATTTTTTTATCGATCTTATTTAATCGTCTATATTGTTAATTGTTATAAGTATATGTAGTTAACAACAGTTTGTTGCCGGAGGACAACAATAAAAACAATAAAATGTTTAGTTTTATCTGTTATGCAGCAAAGGTGGCGTCAAAATGACCAGATTATATCTGCTTGTACTTAAAACGTTGGGATTGTAATGTCTATAGGGTTAAATAATTTATGTTGAATAAATCATCCAAAAATATTGTTCCTCTATCTAATTTACATAAAACATAAATTGGCGTATGAACGCGCAACGGTTGTAATTTATGGGATTCGATATGCAAACAAAAACAATATTCGATTTTACATTAAATTTATGGTTAAGGATGTGCTAGGTGTGCGAGCCTGTTTAATCGATACTCGTTTAATTGTAAAATAGAAAAAAGTGCGTGATTTAAAAATATTAACAATTTGGTTTTTTATTTATTTTTTTTCCAGATCGTAGTTTTCTGGTGGCGAACGCGCTCTCAGAAAATTTTCATATCATCTTTTGCTCTGATGGATTTTGTAAAATGACCGGTTTTACCCGGGCCGAGGTAATGCAACGTTCGGCCAGCACAGAATTTTTACATGGACCAATGACATCACAGTTAGCTGTTAATTTAATAAAAGAATCGCTGAGCAAGGGTGTCGAGAAACACTTTGAGATTTTATATTATCGTAAAAATGGACAAAAATTCCTATGTTCCGAAGTGATAGCACCGATACGTTCCGAAGCCGACGATATATCGTTATTTATAGTTAATTTTGAAGATTTAACCCATCCACAACAAGTTGAAACAGCGTTAGCAACACGGTTGAGTAAATGTGAGTTTGCAATCTAACCCCCCATTATATCCTGGCATGACCCGATTTAAAATAAATATTTTTTAGTTGATCGAGCGCGAGCAAGTTTTCGTCAATCGTTACGGTTTGGTAGTATGGGAATCCGAGATCGAGGGTTACGATTAGCCGGTTATCTAACGCCACCATCGGATGTTACGCAGGAAGAAGAAGAAAATGAGGGGTAAGTCAAAATCAACATTTTATGTTGAATTTTATTGTAAACTATTATGAATTATTATAAATAATCAATTTTAGGCTACCAAAAAAGGTCGAGCATGAAAAATCATGGACACCAATGTCAACGCCAGCAATTCCACGTAGTGTTGAAGTTGAACCATTGAAACCGAAAGATGCCTTAGGTTTAGACGAAATTAAAATAGTACCAAAGGTATGTCAAATAAATCAGAGCTGTTCAAAAATCAATAAAAAACGTTCCAATAACCAATACATTTTTAGTACAGCTCTGATATGGTCTAAAGCTCTTTGTAACATTTTTATTATAGTCCACCACAAAACTTATAAATAATTCGATTTTTTTTTATTTTAGAAACATGAAACATATAAAAAACAGGAATTTGGACACACGAAAAGCTTAGATTTCGAAAACCAAGTACCAAAAAGTAAGTGTTCATTTTATTTTATAAGTACTAAAAAGCTCTTGTTGGTTTAAATCTTCGATGAAAAAAATTATTCTTCGAAAAAGTTCAGAATAAATATTTATACCAATTGGCTGAAAGCTCTTTTAAGTTTATACCAAAGAAAACAAAAAGTTATATTTTGTGTTGTTCTAAAAAGGAATATTTTTGTGCCGCCTACAATATATTATGTCTATATTAATATATGTTCTATGTTTTATCATAATTTATGATTTTGGTTTTGGTTTTTTAACAAATATGCGAACAAAAAATATGGCTGTCTGGAAAATCTTCAACGAATTTTTTGATACTAAGAATATTTTTAATTGTTGTGTTGTTTTTGTAAAGCCTCCCAGACGTTATGTTGTTTTGATTTATCCTTTATACTAATCTTATGAATTTTACGTTTTTTTTGATTGGATATAATGGAATGGTTGTTTGAAAATCCAACAAGGGGTTTATACAGTAAATTTTTAAGTCTTTATCGGTAGGTTAAGGACTCGCTTATTTACATCATAAGCCGAGGAAAATAATATTGATCATTTAAAAAAAAAATTAGTGCTCGAAACCCGTTTTTTCTAATCACTGAAGTATGTATAAGGAACTCCAAAAAAACCGATTTTACTAGTACTAGTTTAATTAAGCAGGGGGCCTATTATGATTTTTTCGATAGTGTTTTTTCTTCAATAATATCGAGAGATTCGATAACTTCGAAAATAGCTATTATGATTTTTTCGACAGTGTTTTTTTCTCGATAATATAGAGTCATATTATTAATGATGTAGTTTTGTTTAGCTGTCAGAGAAAAACCGTCAAATTTTGTTGTTTGATGTTATTAAATGAAATTTATTTATAATTTTATAATCGAAATCGGAATCGAGCATCGGAATTTTTATAAATCAAAATAATGATGACTCAGAAGAAGAAGTAACGGTAGCTTACATTCTAAGGAAACGCGTATGTGATAGTTGGGTAGTTAACATATTTCAATTACAAATTTTTTAACATAACCTCATTTTTATCCAACCATCCACGATTTTTCTCTAGAGGACCTGCAGAATCAGAATCGGAAACAGCCCACACACTCCATTTCATTCAAGAAACTAAAATCTCGAATTCATTTGTTGACGTCCTATTATGAAAATTAAAAATAATCAAATAATTAATTTAATAACATTAATTTAATAATAATATTGTTTCAATTAAATTTTAATTGTAACTCACACTTCCTAAAATTATATTTATTCACTTTTTATTTGATTCTTTTTATTTGATCACGATCTTCGTCACCTTGAATGCAGTAGTATACTAACGATTATCGAGAGAAAAAAACACTTTCGAAAAAATCATAATAGGCCCCCTGTTTTATTGTTGGAAATAATAATAATAAGTTTAGCAATTAACCATTAATATTACAGTAGTAATAAAACATTTATTGTCTGCTAAGCACCATCAAGGAAAGCTTTTTTTAATCAAATTTGTGTTTCTCCTACCATTTTAAAATGTTAAATTAAACTGGGCCCGAATATATCGAAATTGAATGTTAGTGCCTTTTAATGAATTATTTCATTTTTAAATCTATTTTCACCGATTTAATAATTTAGAAGCACATTATTTATGAACAAAAGTTTAGCACTGCAAACACCAACATTCTACTTTTAAGTATCAGTTCATTTGTTTGTAATAAGTTTAGGGTATAGGGATGGCGATACAAATTCTAGGCAAATAAGCCATAATCAGGTTTTTAAAGTTACCGACATATAGCCAAATCTCCCAGACTTGGATTTAAATACGTTTCAACTTTACTTTTCAAAATTTTATAAATAACAGCAGATTTTAATAGTTATTTGCGTATGAGCGAAGCATTTGTTGGTCCGGGCTTACGGAAATAAAACGAACACGTAATGGACCGTATTTGTTAACGATAAACACAAGCTGAATTACTCCGGCGTTGCACGGGAGAAATGATAATTAAATTGAACTTCGGATAATTAGGATAATATGACAGGAATTCTTCACGCGCTGAATTCAATACCGGAAGCCTCATATTACCATTATTGCAGAGAACTGATCACATGTAAATTTGTTTTTATTGCAGATGCCTCCTTAAAGGCAAGCACGGGAATATTCTAGAACATTCTGTAATGATATTATTTCGCATCATATTTGTGGAGATATGTTCATTACTTTTAGTTCATGTTTGGAAACACGTTATTACAATGTCCTGAATTGACCGCTTCATTTGACAAAAAATTAGGCTAGAACGATATTGATATGCTGTCAGATCAATTGAAAACTTTCCGTTACCAATATCCAGTAGCTGATGCGCAAATGTTTTGGCAGTAACCTCGTGAAGTAAATTCTCACACATGTTTGTAGATAGCGTGATTTTAGTAACCTATTTCCAAAGATGAGACGCTTTTGTGGTGAAAAAAAAAACAAATACTATTTTGCCGGGGTCAGGGTTAAGAAAATACATTTTAAATTAAACTCATAAACCATTTTTCTTAAACCAATTGTATTAAATAATAATTTATTTAGAATAAAATCATATTGTAGAATACAATAAAAAATATTTCGTGCTTTTACGACTATAAACAAAAATGTTATGAACATTTCAGACAGTCCCTGCAGTGTGGGGCGTGTGCACCCCACGCTTGACTTTCCGTTCAAGCCATTTTGTATTATCATTTTAAAATGAAGAATTTTTTAAAAATTCATTATACAGGCGATGGTGCGTTCATTTGATCGTGGGGCGTATACGCCATATGCGGCGTAATGGTAAATTTTTTTAATGCAATTTTGTTTGTTTTACAGCAAAAATAAAATTTATTCGTTTGTTGTATTATGCATCTTACACTATACTCTCCTTGATAATTATAAGTTTTGCACTATTTTAATCATTATAAAGTATACGCCAGAAAACAAGCAATACAACTGTAAAGCGTGGGCCGACACCCCACGTGGCCTGAACGGAAAGGCGAGATTTTGGGTAAATAAAAAAACTTAAATATCTCCGTGCGACTTGGGACAAGAGTTCTTTGAGATGACAGCTTGCTAATGCCCCCCCCCCCTCCAATCAGACAAAAAATATTTTGTCGGTTCACGTGCCAAACACTTTTTATGTATATCAAAGATTATAGCGTTGAACAACGTGTGCAAATCATCTAATTTTGTTTTCAAAACTCCGTTCGAAAAACGTTCGGCGACTTACTTGATTTCTTATCTTCACCACAACCGTCCCATCGAGTCGACTATTCGACGTTTGGTGATCAAATTCTAGTCAACTAGCTCGATAAATAATCAGCCATCAGCCGTACATCACCGAAGCGCAACGTCTCCTGATAATATCGCTACTGAATTAGTGTGTATAGGAAAACCCGCGATAGTCAATTTATCCCGTCGTTCACAAGGAGTTGGCTACTACAGTTTACAAGAACTTTCTGCTATTTCAGCTTGGCGAATTTTTCGTTGCGACTTGAGTCTATACCTGTATAAAATCCTTTTGACCCAGGAACCTAAGATAAACGACTATAGATAATGCTGTATTTCTTTGATTGGGTTAGAGCATTTGGAAGTTTACCCAAATTGCGCAAAAAAAATCATCTTTAGGCGACGAATGGTCATTAAAAAAAGCAAAATTGTATGATTTGCGGTGATACTAATCCACACGAGATTGGGTAATTCTACCAAAACGAAACTGGCGTTGAAATAACTATCAATCGCCATCGAGTTTAATATTTATAGTATTTTGTATGTCATTTAATTTTTTTCTGATGACTTTTCTAAATAATTCAATAGTCATAGATGTTGCCTAGTTAACCCGAACGAGGCTACTGTTCATTATAGGTATGATCAGAACTATCTAAATATGCGTTTAACTACATTCAACTTTCTCAAAATTCTTCTCCTCGGCAACTTCGTAGAACGGATATCACACATTTACAGCATATTTCAGCTGAGATCGAACGTAAGCACAATACAGAATCTTAATTGTCTAAAAAAAACTAAAAAGTCATCCATCCAAAGGTTAGAACTGATGATAAAGTTCGCTCTAGCCGCATGTACAGCCCAATGTGCTTAAAAAAGCTCATGTGTTCCACAAAAGTAATCCCTAAGTTTTGAGTTTCAAGTACTAGTTTAAGAAGTACACAATTTATCTTATAGCCATGTGTAACAGGGTTGGCTTTTCGATAAAATAATAGAGGTTTGCACTTTTCGGTGTTCAAACTCTGATAATTAAGCTCGTACCATATCGCTAGGCCTTTTTTTCTTGCAGTTTATTGGCATCGTCAACTGACTCGATGGGACTCTAATGGGCGCTTTCAAGTCATTCAAGGTGCGTTTCCACACTTGTATTGAGCGCAACACATCATGGCAGCATAAAATGCGATTTAAACGAATGTCCGAATTTTTATAAATTTATGTAAATTGTTTAGTATTTTTCACGAAATTGCATGCGTCGTAAATAAGGTAATGTGAACTTTACGGGTGTATTATGAAATCCGTTTTTTCAAAATCCCGATTACAAAATCCCGGCTTTCAAAATACCTGTTTTCAAAATTGCTATGATATCGATTTTGACGATCAATTTGGACAGATTGTGGAAAAATAGATTGCCTTTAAATGCAGAAAGTTTAGGCTGACTATTAGACTGTTCCTGCGAAAAAAAAAATTACGAAATATTCCTTAAAACAAATTAATAAAAACGAAAAGTAGCCCCTTTGACACATTTGGCCCTTCGACACATGCGATCCTTCGAGACATTCAGCCCTTCGACACATTCGGCCCTTCGTAATTTTGCCCTTCGACATTTGGTCGTTCGACATTAAGCCCTTTGATATCATACCGAATTGTAGAGGCTTCAATAACTCTCGTGGGCACGAGGGAAGTCGCATCCCTGCTCCCCCTCCGTTATACCCTCCGAGGGCCTTTAAAAAAAAAATTCAGGAGAGCGGGGTTTAAAAATATGTCGGGAATAAAGAAGCAGTTTTTTTAGTTTTATTCTAAGTGAATGATTCGAATTCAAAACTGATTTTTTTTTTTACTGTTTTCTAGAATACGGTCGATAGGGATGGGAAAGGATCATTTCTTTACTGATTATGTTATAACTCTACAAGTAAGGTCTAAATGGGATTCTATAATGATTTTTTGCTAAAGCTCTAGAAAATGACCATAAACGACAGAACTTGGCTGTTTCTTGACAGATTTTGATAAAACTCGATATGTGTGATGGAAATAATATGCTAAAATGATTTTTCAACTCGGTTCCTTTTTGTCCGGATACGCAAAACTTTTTCAAAAAATCATTTAATAATCCTATTTAAATCGTGTCAAATTTAAACATAATCGGTTAACAAATGACCTAATTCCATCTCTATTGACATTATTCCACAGCTTTATCAAAATATCATTTAAAAACCCCATTTCCATCGCACGTGAAGAATTTCAACATAATCGATTAAGAAATGGCCTAGTTTCATCCCTAATGACAATATTCCATAACTATATCAAACATCATTTTAAAATCCCATTTAGATCTCCCATGTCAATTTGCGACATAATCGGTTAAGACCGGACAAATGGTTAAAAGTTCGGCACTTGAACCGGGAGGTACTGGATTCGAATCCCAACAGAGGCTAGATGCAAAAGCAAAAATTCGGCATCGATTACATTTGGTGATGTTAATAAACACAACTAAAACTCTCTGTTGGAGTGTAGAATTCAGCGCTGACCCACGGTTCATATCAATGTACAGGTTGACATGAAGCTTGCAATGTGCAAGTCGTGAGTGCGTGAATTAAAACGGGGGTATTAATTGACGCTCAAGGGTCATTAAATCCACTGGACAATTAACAATTAAAAAAAAGGAAATGGCCAGGTTTCATCCCTATTCGCCTTATTCCGAACTTTACCGAAAACGCATTTTTTTAATCGCATTTAGGACAAATACATATAAAGAAATTAAAAAAGAAAAAAAATCAAAAAAAAAAATCAGCTAAACTTATTATTTATAAGACTCTAGTTAATTAAACAATTTTTAAGTTAATCAGCATTATGGTCCGGAATGTATCTGTGATCAATGGCATCAAAAAAAAAAATTACGGTATATAAAAGTGAAATAAAAAATGTTACCTTGACGGAGTATCCTTGGAGAAGAAAGCGCTCCCCACAACCTTGGTACTGCGTCGATTTCCTGTAACAAATATTGCTAATTAAGAAGCAAAAGAAAAAAAATGTCTGATTAACTGGAAAATAAAATAAAATCCTATCTTGTATCATGGTAAAATTATAATCGAAAAAAATTACTTAAGATATAACAAGAAATTGAAACAAAAGTATAATGCTACAAAACAAAATCCCCCAAAACAAGGGGAAAATAAATTCAAATATATGAAAAATAAAGAAATGAAAAAGGAAGCAAAAAAAAAACTTATAACTAAATAATCCAACTGTAATTGAGTTACCGATATTCCTGGTTAATCGGTTGGCACTGGATCTCGTTGTACCAAAATTACTCTGGAGGACGATTATTTCCACACACGAATTCGTACTTATATATCCACTCACTTTGGTTAGCTTCCCCGATCATTTAACTTAACTGTACAGCACGCTGTTTGCTATCGGGTCACAACAGCAAGGTTATAATATTTTAATTGCAAAGCTGACACCAGTTGATATGCATAAAAAAACTAAGCACTTCAATAACACTTAGTACAGTTGTAACTGACTGCACAAAAATCAAATTAACTTGTGATTGCACATAAAAAACTCGGAGATACTATGAAACTATTTATTTAGTTTGAGTTCTTTATAAAACCTACGCCCAGATATTTATGGAAAATCTAGCGTCAGGTATAAACGTAAAAAAAAAGTACGAAATAGAATTGTGTTGCGTTTTCTTCTATCTTCCAATGTGACTCGCCATATACCAAAGTGCCTTCAGCTCATTAGTATTTTTAACATTTTCACACAAACTCTCACTATATCACCATTTATTTTTAAAAGTCTTTAGCACAACATATGCAATATAACTCAGATGGACCACTTTTCAAGTTCCCACTCAATAAAATTTGTATTATTTTATTTAATTTTTAGTTAGGGCAACGCACTGGTTTTCTTGCATGCTAAGTGTATGCATCAAACAAATATTATGGAATGAATGATAAAATTATTTCTTTTTGTATTCTACAATCATAACCAAAAACAAAAATTCAAGCTGGTCTTGCCCTACAAAAAAAATCCGCTAATGCAATAAAACTTATCGTACGATTTCTTTTTTATGCGAAGTGTGGTGTATATCCCAAATTGCAAGTCATAATTATGTCAATAAATCGCCTAGAGTATATGTACCATAACAAGCCTACGCCGCAGGCGTAACAATATTTAAATGGTAATTATTGTGTGCATCACTCGCTTAGGCGCAATAAACAGTGCTGTACAATACATCACGAAAGCTGTACGCGGTATATTTGGAACGCACGTTACAGACCCACATGTCAAATTTCAACTAAATCGATTAAAAAAGGCCTGGTTCCATACCGATGACCATATTTCAGAATTTTATCAAAAACTCATTTTAGAAATCCATTTCTATCGCACGTGTAGAATTTCAACAAAATCGGGTTAGAAATGGCCTAGTTCCATCTCTATTGACTGCTTTATCGAAAAATCATTTTAGAATCCCATTTCCATCACAAGTATCGAATTTCAACAAAATCTGTTATGAAATGGCCAAATTCCATCCCTATCAGCCATTTTCTAGAACAATATCGCAAAATCATTTTTGAATTTTGTCAATTTTAAAAATTCAAACCGGGATTTCCTAAAAATTTGGATTTTTTTTTAAAACAAAACCGGGATTTTGAAAACCGGGATTTCCTTACACCCTCGTACTTTACACATGTGATGTTCAATGCTATCACAAACTACAAAACATCTAGAAAATAATTATAGTAGATACTCGTTTAACGCACCTTTTTTGTTGGCATGATGTGTTATGCTCAATACACGTGTGGGTCCAACAGTTGGCAACATTTTGACATTTTGAGTAAAATCACGACCAACGGTCTGACCATTTTGAACTATCTGGATATGTCAAATCAAATTGGCAATGATTTTACTAATCATGATGCCAACCATTGGCTGACCTAAAACCGCCCCAATGTATTTTTGTCACTATGTGTTGTGTAATGGTGTTGCAGAAAGACGTCAAACTCGACAATTGATGAATTTTCTCTCTCTTACATTTGTTGTTAAATTTCTGTATGATTTCAGTGTATCCATTGTCTATAGTGATTTGGATAATTTTGCTGAGTTCCTTTGCGTAATGATTTCCATTCAAGAGGATATTATTAGGTTGTAGGAAAAGTTCGTCGAAAAAAAATTGAACTAAATTTATTTTTCTAGAATGTTCTTGAAAATCTAGAACGTTCTTAGCCCTTTCATGCCAGCCCTATAAATATTGACCCGCGCTAGGGCAGTTATGGAGAAATTGTCGAAATGTGATTTGCGAGTAGTTTTTTTATGACGAATGGCTGCGCGGCTCCAACGCGAGTACAGCCACAACAAATACCAACAGCACATTTCGGTAGTCCAGTGTTCACGTTTCCACAGTGCACAAATGGTTTGCTCGATTTAAGTCTGGAGATATTACATTTGATGACGAGTCTGATAATGGACGACCTTCCAGTACAAATAATGACGAGATCGAGCGCGTTGTTAAAGAAAATCCAAAAGCTAATGTACGTGATTTGGCAAAGATGCCATTTTACTACCGTTGCCTATCTATCTTAATCAACTAGAATATCGGAAAATAAAAAGCCAATGAGTACCTCACCGACTGACCGAGACTAATCGCATGAGCCGCTTGTCTATTTGCCAATCGCTTCTTCTAAAACCTAAGAGAAAAGAGTTTCTGGAAGACTTGATAACTGGAGATGAATGGTTTTATACGATAACGATAAATGCCGTGCAGTTTGGCTGCCTCACGGAGAAGAGCCGGCAATTCAGGCTAAAAAAGACTCTCATCCATCGAAAATTTTACTGTCGATCTTTTGGGATTCCAAAAAACTGCGTATTTAACAAAAAAAAAAAAAAAAAAAATCGTACCACACCCTCCTTATTCTCCAGACTTAGCACCTTCAGACTACCACGTGTTTAAGGATTTAAATTTTTATATAAGTAAAAAATGATTTCGATGGTTTAAAATTAGAACTGACCACTTTTTTAATACTAAACCTCCAAACTATTGGGCTAAAGGTACCAACGACCTCCCTAACAGGTGGAGCACTGTAATATGTACTGATGGTGATTATATTGTAAATTAAAGTTTAAATTAAATTAAAAAGACTTAATAAAAAACTTGTGGAATTTTTTTTCTACGAACTTTTCCTACAACCTAATGTTTAAACATGGCGATAAGCTGCAAGTTTGTGATGAAACGGGTGGTATGAAGTATTGTAAGTTTTTTCCGCTCCTTTTATGTAGATATATGTTGAAGTGGCGTGATTGATTAAGTTAAAGTTAATTTGATGTTCGTGTGTATATTGTTTAAATATCTATTGGCGATTAGATCCCTTAAATAAAATTAAAACGTCGTCAACATATTGACATATATTGTTCAGACATATATTTGCTAGCGCTTCGGATAATGGGCAGCCCATTGGTAGTCCTTCGTTCTGTGGATAATATTTGCCATTATGTTGAAAAAAATGTTGACTGGTGATCACGTTGATAATTTAATGACGTCACCGATTTTTAATTGAACCATATTGTGTCCGATTAGTTATTGTTTGGTGACACCTAAAGTTTCGGTGATGGGGATGTTGGTATATATACTTGTGATATCGAATAACGCAAATTTGGCACCGTTTGGGATATTACGTTCCTTATTTTATATACCGATTTTGTTGTTGATGTGATAAAATGTATTAACGGTCGGATTGGTACGATTGGTTTATGGATCTTCGGCATGCTTTGAAGTGAAATATTATTTTCGGCTATTCACAGGTCAATCGTCAATTGTCTGGTTGTATTCCAACTTGTAAGTTTTTGTACCTATGTTATCATTACACGAGATTTTGTTTTTGCGACGCTTTTCTACGACTATTATCGATATTTAGCTCGTTAAATTGATTTTATTAATGTGTATCGGTTTTGTCCTCGTTTTAGATAGTTTTTGCTTTTCTGACTGACTTACATAATTTCAAAGGTTAATTTTCTATAAACTGCCAACTTCACTCGAACAAACGCGCATTATATTTCCAATGGTCAGTCCTCATATAAATTGAGATTTTATTAAATTCGATTAACAAAATAATTAATAATGTGTATTATAAAAATTTGATAATGGCTAATTTTTTCGAAATAATTGCAGTTTGCCAATTGTTATGAGCAGAACTGTTAGGTAATTTAATAAAAGGATGTGTTCTTAAGTTTATCTAGTTCCTTTTTAAAAAATTACATGCGACGTTCGTTTAGTCCAGCATGTGGTTTAAAAAATTATAACGATTCTTAAGTGTTTTATTTATAAGTGTTCAATATTTAAAGAAAATTAATGGTGCATGATCTGTCATATTATCTCGATGTGTACTTAAAAATTTACTGTAAGCCTCTTCCCTAAATATTTACTCGTATATGTTCTAAATAAATTATTAGTTTAAATAAATGTATTTGAAATTATAATTATAAATGTTGGCTAATGTTTGTTTAATATTAAATTATTATTTTGTATAAATTTTATATTAAATATTATAATTAATATTTTAAAATAAGAGTATGGATATATCCGAATGTATTTATATAATTAATTTAGATCCAGAACAGAAACTTATACAGATCTATGAGACAAATGCGAAAAATTGTCGTGGACTTATACAGAAACGGGCGCATACGGTTGATGATTTTATGAAAGGTTTGTATTTGATGAGTCCCATAAAGTTAACGCGGAAATAAATTAAATCGATTTCGGATTTGATTTATTTGCTATATTATTTTAGGTTTTTATTTGTTTAATGCTTTTATTATTTATTTAAGCATTGCTTGGTATATTAGTGTTGCATAAGCCATTTCTGTTATTGTCAAGCATGTATATATTACTTTGTCCAATATAATTACTCAATATTCACATAAATCAAAATAATTTAATATAATAATTGTGGTGAGTATCGTTTATTAAATGCTTTCATGGACATCTTCATTATGGAAATCAGCCAAAGCGTATTTCAAACATATTTTCAAGGTGTATATGGTGTAAACTTAACTACACACACACTATAGTAATTCATTTGGCTTTAAGTTTAAAACGCTTTAAGTATAATACATATATCAAAAAAAGCTTTGCTTTCTATAGGCTCATTATGCTTCATTGGAACAAAAAATCTACAGAATCAAAATCAATACAAAATAAAACTTACTACAAAATTTAATTCTCAGCCACACCAACAAAACGGCAGCTTTACACTTAAAATTATATTAAGTCATCATTTATAGAAAATAAAATATAAAATTGGGTTTTTTTGACTGAGATGGTGTTTTGACTGATGGAATAATTACAAGAAATTAAATCTTAATATTTTAAGTGAATTTAGATATTTTGAAATATTCGACTTATTTTAGTATAGAAAAATGTTTATTTAATTTTGTCAATAATACAAATTTCAGAGCACAGATTATAGTCAGATGTTCCTATAGAACAAAGACATGAAAAGTGTAATAGTGGCATTTTGGAAGCTGTATGTTTTATATGATATGAATCTCTGTTTAACCCTTAATTTACCATTTAAGAATACACAAAATATTGTTTCGCACACAGTTCTTAACGACAATAATAAACTGGTAAATTCAAACTATCCTTCAAAAACTTTATTTATTGTGCTGGCATGTCGCTTCCTTGAGATTTAAGATAAATAAAAACATATCCTGGAAAATAGCGGAGTTGACTGAATTTCATATAAAATTTAGCAAACTTTAAATTTAGTTTTTGAAACTGCAAGGATAAAATAAAAATAACAACTTAGTTCAATGATTTTTCTACTGCAACATGTTTGGTGATAGCAAACTGCCTTCAAGGGGACCTATAAATATTTATTTTTCAAATTTTTGGATATTTGAAATTTTTTTCAAAAAGTTTAAAAAATCTCTCGATCGATTTCGGCTTGTTCGGCCATCATCAGGAGTATCTACTCGTGACTTAAAATATTTTGTTACTCTTCTTGTTGTTATTTCCAAGGAACAGTTAGTCAAGCCATTGGTCCTCTCAGATCAAAAATTCCAAACACTTCACCAAAAACGTCGCGGTACCACATTTAAAGAAGTCGCGGTACCTCATTTATAAATATTACAAATAAATCATAAAATTAAAATAATATATTTTTTAAAATGAATAATAAATATGTATTATAAATTATTTTTAAAAGTAAAATTAATTTTTTGTATTTTTTGTATTTAAAGGAACAACAACGAATACAACGCGACAATATTTTCCATATGTTTCATCCGAAAGTGATTTACAACGATATAAAGCAATTTCATTTCATCAAAATAATAATACAACTATAAATATAAATAATAATAACAATAATAATAATAATAATAATACAAATAGTAATACAAATGGTGAACACCACGGGAGTTCATCATTGTCCAATGTGCCTTCAGATAAAATTTCAGAACGTTGCAAGGTAAACTCTAGCAAATTAGAAAACAAAACAATAAAAAACTTTTTTAATTGTTTCTTAGTTACTATTATTTTATAAAAAGATTTGATTTGGCCACTTTTTGTTTTCATTTTATTTTCTTTTTAAATTTAATCACATTACACAACGTTTAAAACAGTTTAAAACAAACAAAATTTAATTACAAGAAAAACAGCAAATTGAGAATGAACCACTTCAGATCATCTATCTATTTTATATATATACAAAACTCTATCTCTAACTATTTATTATTTTGGTTGCGGTTTAAATTTTTTTTTATTGAGGCGCCACTAAACTTGTTATAATTTCTTTAAGACCGATTTTTTTCTCCTACTACTAACTACATATTTATGTATACAACTAATTATTCACAATGTGAAGGGGCATAGGAATATCAATATTTTAAGGATATTTCATTATTCCTTTTTTATTTATATAATTTTGTTTTCTTCATATATATCCATGAAAATGAAAATCCACAAAACAAAAATACTTTGAAAAAATTGCATCTCAAAAACAACATAAAAATATAAAAAAAACGACACGATGAAATTAGCTAACAAAACTATTGGAAGGATCCGATGACGATGATGATGCCGATGGTGGTACACAAAACAAGAAACTATTGAATACGAATCAAACACATCATCATCATCCTATAGAATACCGACCGAATTTGCTTTTGTTTCAGGACAATGGATCAGCGAAATATTTTCAAGGTAGCCGGCATGCATCGAATATGGGTGAAAAAGTTGCACAGGTAAGACGGATAAAAGTACAAAATATTTTTATATTTTTCTGTTTTCGTATAACTAATCGTATATATTTGTATAACTAATATCCGGCATGCAATCTATGTATTTTTGTCTAATCTAATCTACCTAACTAAAATCTTTAATATTTTTATTATTGTGGATCTTGTTTCGTATATATTTAAATAATTTTTTGTATATAAATATAATTTTACATAATAAATATTTAAATAAGAAAGATTCGTCGTACAAATATCAAGTCGAATTTAGTGGCGCGCCAATTGTGTCATTATAACTCATCAATATAATTATCGTAAGACTTATATAATAGAAGTGGATATACGCTTCGAAAATATTTATCAAAGTGATTTGCACAACAAAATTATGCCTTTCAATTTCGTTTGCTTATTTATTATTTAGACCACTGTCAGACTGGCCCCAATGCACCTCTCAAAACATAAAATTATAAAAATTGCGTATTATGAGCTTTCTGCGAATTTCATATCAAGAAATGTCATTAACTTCATCATAAACTGTCATAATTTACGTGTTAAAACTATTTGAAATTATTTTGGTTATGATTTAAAAATTTAGGATTTCATGTCTGCTATTCAAAGAAAAATTCGTAGCTAACATTTAAAGTTTATAGTTTAATTAAGCAATCGTAGTTTTAAAAATAACAGTTATTTCTGAAGTTTAGCGCGTTTACATTATTGTACTCAACACATTCCGTGCTACAAAATGTAATATTTTAAGGGCTTTTTTTTTGAATATTTTGTGGTAGTTCTTAAGTTCAAGAAGTCTAAGTGTGTATTTTGAAAGTTTATCTATTGAAGTATCTCACGAAATTTAAAAAGAATTGGAATCGTAAAAAGTTCAATATTGGGGTGCAGGATTCCATACGATTTTTCGGATAAAAAAATTTACAGACTCTGCATAACTGTTAGGGATGCTGTAAAATAGAATGTAACAAATCAGCGGAATTATTCAAAACTGCTCACAAATCAGAGGAGGCAAATGATATATTCTATAAAATTTTCTATATTTACCTGGCTAGAAATTTTAATATTTTCCTAATTCTATTAGCATTTTCATAAAATATACTTGCATATAATTTTCTATTAGAGGGAAAATATTAAATGGTTTACTAAAATTATTTAAAAAATGGGAATCACTATTTTTAAATTTCATTAAACAAATATGTAAGTGCTCTGGAATGCTTTTCCAGATTGACTTGCTTGTCAAATACTTTTGTTTGATGGTTTTTTGTATATGGATAAGTATTAATTTAGGCCATGATCGCAGTTTAGTAGTTAATTGAAATGTTGTTCCCCTCGTGTTTGTGGGTTATTGTATCAGAAGACTCTTCTATAAGATAATTAAGAAAACATATGATTAAAACGTTTTAAAGAGCTGGTTCTGGTTTTTAAGCAAAGGCGGTTGGGCTCTTCATATAAAGAATGGCGGAAATGTCAGATCAATACAATGCGGCAGAAACACTTTAATCAAAAATATCGACCTTTGCCCTAATTTTCTAAAAACTAAGATAAATAACAAAGTGTAACAGTGATAACCAAAAATTAAATGTCGTAAAATTCACCAACAAATCAAAGTAAATGTTCAAAGTGCGGTTCAATGTCCACTTGTCTTAAAAGATTATACGAGCGTTTAAAAACATTAAAAAACCCGTACTATATAAAATAATGCCGAAATATCAGAGATGTCTATGAAAAATGTTATATGTGACTAGTTGGCTTAAGATAAGAGCTATCAAACGACACCACCCTTATCCCTTTCGATTTCAAAAAAATTCTGTTTGTTGTTTCAATTTAAGTTCACCATACACAAATGTATAAAATGACATTTTGTAATGTCTTTCGGATTTTAACAGATGAAAAAAACATAATAATTGGATAAAGAATACTAGAAAGGAAGAATACTACAAATACACGGTATTTATTTTTACTACAAGTACAAGGTTTCAGATGTTCCGCCTTTATAAATTACCACATTTTATAATTAAAACATTTTACATGAAGAGCCAAAAAACAAATTAGAGTCCAATTATTAAAAATTTCTAATTTTTAATATATTGACCTTTCGGTACACCACCTTCTCTAAAATTTCGTATAAAAAATAACAAGTTCAATAGATGAAAATATTTTAACCACATAAGATTAACAAAGAAGATTAAGTTAGTGCATAGATGGAATAAATAGCTTCCGAAAATTTTATGAAAGTATCGCCGTACAAATCTTAAAGTATATTGAGTGCAACAAACTGACCGAATGAATCAGATTTGTGTGGATTACCTTCGGCAACGTCTTGTTTTCGACATCTATAAGCCTTATTAAAAGTATTTGTCCGTTTGTGAGAATCTCTTAACTTACTAGTCGAGGCAATAAAGCAAGAAAGTTCGAACTTTTTAAGAGCAAGATGGATTGGAATGCGCTTTTTTGCATTCGCTTCCAAAAATTATTTGTAAAAACCACTCCTATTTTTTTTTTCTCGAACAAACCGGAAAGTAGCAATGCACAGCCAAAAATGCATTCAAAAATTGCATTTTTTGAGACGGCTTTTGGAAGATTAGAAAACTTTGTAAATAAGTGCCAGAACTATCACTCGGGTTTTCGGGGGGTTTCGAGGTCGCTGATCACGATTATGATGTTCAAATTGACCCACAGCCGATCTTGAGCTCAGGATCGCCGATGAACGTCATCTCCGTGGGACTCTCCCGAAAATCACTCGGGGAAGGAGAGAAACTCGGCTCCCGGGTTTTTTTTGGGTCGCGGAATCCAAACATTTCATCGGCGAGAACCCTCCGTATACCTAGTGCGCCCGAACTTGGACGCGGACGTCATCCCCGAGAATTTTCTTGACAATATCGGCAAAAACAACTCGAAAATCATCGTGGGGGCGTTTTTTGGGGCGCTGAATCCGAATTTCCTGTCGAAAATGACCCCCTGAACACTTGGTGCGTTGGCACCTTTATCTTGACATCGATGTCATTTCCATGAATGTCAACCAAATATGATGTTTTAGAGACGGACATCAATACTTCAATATGTGCGTGGAATTGTTGATTCTATTTAAATTATGCGAGGGAAGAAATCGAATGAATAGAAAGTCAATATTGATGTAGGTTAGATACGTAACTATACATATATCATATTCTTAATCGAGTGACACTTTGCTAGTCTGCTCATTTTCTTCGTCATCGACTGATGTATTCAAAATAGAACATCTTCCTCATCTAAGGCCTCTCTCTCTGCTGCAATAACGTTTTCAACTGAATATCTTTCAGTATTGGTGCAAGTTGAGCCTTCACAAATTTTACAGGCAAGATTGCAAAGGAGGCCGTGCTTCTTGCAACTATAGGTCTTCAGATTACAATCTCCTGCGCGAGGAAGCGAATGGAAAAAAGCGCATTCCGATCCGTCTTGCTCTAAAAAATTTCGAACCTTTGGCCGTTTTAGTGCTTCATTGCCTAGCTATACTGATTATAAAACTGGTTGAACAGAAAGAGTTCATCGAAGAACGAGAACAAAGTTCATTATTTAGAGAATTCAGAGAACATGAAAACAAAGCCAATGTAGATTATGGTGGCTCAGGCAGATTTTTTTTGTGATCAGTCCCATAGTAATTTTGACAGTCTTGTCTTTTCCGGATTTAATCTAAAAGTCGCAGCTTTCGTTACAGTTCAGTTTTGGCTAAACCATTTTAAATGTTTCTTTCATAACACGCTTAAAAATATTCCATTGTTTATAGCCCAGCACATTTAATTTTCTAGATATGAAAGTTCACAAAAACCTCAAAGGTAAATAACTACGCTAGATAAATTGTATGTATGAATAAATCATGGGTTACTCAACAGCGGTTCATATATAGTCAGCTGTAAATGAACTTAGCAATTTCCCTCCCAACACAATCTCGTCATCTGAAAAAATCTGCTTAAACAATATTTTACTTTGATTTTCTGTTTTCCTCTCTACTACATACATTTACCACAAACCATTACAACAAATATAAACTACACTTTTTGAATAAAGCATTTCCACAATTTTATGTTTTTATTTAAATTATTAAACTTTCGTTCCACTTTAAAAAAGAATTTAAAAAAAATTATCAAAAAAGCTTTTTGAAGATCATCTAAACTGCACAAAGCGCAAAACCAAAATCTAACCACTTGGTGCACTGTGCCAAAATTATTTTTTGTTCGTTTATTTATTTTGTTTTTTTGATTTTGCCTACCTACAAATTTTTACAGATTCATATTGTATTTTGAAATGTACTAGCAAATTTTATAAATTCCTTACATTATTATTATCATAATTAATGTAATAAACTAAGATAATTATGATAATTTCTAAACCAAAAAAGTTTTTCATCAAAATAAATAAATTGTTGTATTAGAGAGGCGTCCAAAAAATTAGTTGGCTGAGTGCCAGCAGCAACAATAACAACAACCTTAATGATACGACATACCAACAAAAGGATGTTACGTAAAACAACAATAAACTGTAAAAGGAAATAAATTATAATTATTATTAGTAGTGTAGCATGAGGACGTACTACGAATATACATAAGTGTACAAGGTTACAGTTTTATTTCTTCTTGTTGTGGCTGCACGAGAAAAGCTTTGCAAGAAATTTCCAAAAACTAGTGTAATAACCGAAATGTCAACAAGTAAATAACCATTATCATCGTCTGCGTCATAACAATAATATTATGATGGTGGAAATATAATTGAAGATAGTTTATTTGATTTCTGTCTAACATCTTAAGCAATAATTTTTTATATGTTTAACGTAGTGGTGATACTAACAAATTATTTAGTTGCAAATTATATTAAGACGTGTGTATTGTATATTGCACGAGGAAGGTATGGTTTGCACTTACATAGCGGGACCAGTTGGGTTGTAAACTTTCAATAACAAAAATAATGAATCGCTTAAAAGCCGGGCTCATGTAGCATTTTCAATGAAGTTTATTTGGAATCAGGCACGGTTATTAAATAGCAAAAAGACCATTTCTTATAAAGTAATTTACATAAGACAAACTCATTGAAAAATAATGTTGTTGCAAAGAAAAATGTTCAAATAGTGTAAACTGGAGTGCAAATTGATTTATAAATTGATTCGCCTTAAAGGTAGTCAACAATTATATTTACATTACCCTGACTCATCCAGACAATCGAAATCTTGAATTGCCATTCTTCTGATACTATTTACATAAAATAGAGTGCATCGTACTTATAGAAATTATTTTTGACACACAATTTTCCAAGAAAATTTTAAAAGAATTAATGGTAGTGATTTTGAAAATCCAGAGTAAAATTCCAGACAATTTTTTTTAGATGTAATTTCAGTTATAATTCTTTGATTTCAGCTTACTTTTTATCTAATGGTAAATAATTAATTTAATTTGAGTGAAAATTAATTGAAATTTGGATCAAAATTTTAAGTCACTTAATCTAAGAATTTCTTCCTAAGAGAATCTTAAAAATTTCATTAAAAAAAAAACAAAATTATCTTAGCAGTAGTCATCAATGTTTGAGTGAAAAGGTTATTTTAATTTTACTTATGTGGGCGTCGGTACGAAATGCCGAATTACAAAAGACCGAATCAAAATCTCGACTTTTAAAATCCCGACTTTTAGATCCCGACTTTCAAAATTACCACTTTTAAAATCCTGACTTTAAAAATCTCGGCTTTCAAAATCCCGATTTTCAATATTCTTAGTTTCAAAATCCCGATTTTGCTGAAGACTTAAAAAATCCCGACAAAAGTCTATTAAAAAATATTAAAATACATATAATTTTTTTTTTTTTAATATTAAATCTTCATTTTTATTAAGACGTCGGTCTTTTTCTGATCGATCTTCGTTAAATTTGAGTAATCGGATATAATTTGCAATTCTATGAGATTTCAATAAATAAAATTAAGCGCATGTTACTTTATAGCATGAGCAATATTTTTTAAATAAATAATTAACTTTTTAATGTATTAGTATCGTTTCTATTTACAACAAGATTTAAAATTTTGCTGTTTCGTTCCACATTGTTTTCAGTTGGCGCGTTCACCAGCTTTCTATTTCTCAATGCGTGTTTTGCATATCATCATCTCCTTTGCCAATTCTTCGGTTAACTTATAGACCCCAATATGAGGTGTTTCGGTTACTATTTTCAGTCGGGCGTGCCTCAACCGAGTTTTGTGTTCTAGAGAAATTATCTCCATAGTTCTGGAATATAGTCCAGAACTCGGGACTGTATTGGGGTCTTTCTTGGTATCCATGCTCAGACCTTATATAATTTGTAGAGATCCATTTGGCAACTCGCTTGGATTTTGGATCAAATCCTTTTTTGTTCGCGTGAAAATATGCGGAAACCTCTTCAGGAGGCACGAAGGCTATGCTTTCAACATTCGAATTTGCGTGTTAAAAGATTCATCGTGTCCAAATTTAACCTGAAAGTGTTTAGATTTTCTTTTTCCATAAAATTTGGCTGAAATAGAAAAGGTATCGTTTGTATACAGCCAACGGAACATAGGTTTTAGCTGCAGCTATGCTTGACTTTTCAATATCTGACACAGTTCTCTTTGGCTTTAACGTGACGTTCCAATCACAAGCAATTTTACAAAGCTCATAGAAAATCTGCGAATAAGCTTATGTTGATTTTGAGCTCATTATACAAAACAATAATGGCCCGATCTGGTTGCTAATTTTACCATGAATTGAGAATAACTGCCTCATTATAGATAGAACAACCTCGAATGTACCGTCCATGAGTCAGCATTCACCCTCTGCAAGCAACATAAAAAATGTTTTTATTCCTAATAAAAAAAATGTATTTTCTCCAAAATCTTTCTCCGACAATACAAAGATCTCTTTGTCAATAAAATTTAACGTTTCCGAATTGGAAATTTCATTTAAACTTTCCAGCTCTTTCAGTGTTGTGGCCCTTACTCGAGCAATGTTTTTTTTTCTCCGTTTGAAGGCAAATATAATCTACAATCGGGGTTGCCATCTACCATCAATAATCAGCTTGTCTTTAGTTTTGTTAATTTTGACCAATGAAATATTCATTTTGCTCCTTTTATTATTTGTTTTTTTTTATTTGTAATAGGCCTCTTATTTAATCTTTTTTTAGAATTTTAAAAATTAAAATATTTCACACAAAATTTTTACTAAACAAGACTTATTTACTGATTGAAATTTCAAAACTAAAATCTGCCTGTTTTAGGTAGATTTTTGTGTGTCATCATAATGTCTCATGTCATTTTGGCTACACAAATGACGCAATAGTGGGAGTAACATCCTTGTTTCGATTTTTTTTTAAATTGCCTGTATGGCTACTCCCACTATTGCCAGTGCGTCATGTGTTACGATTATACCAAAGCATCTGGCGTATTTAAATCCTTTCTAACCCTTTAGAAAATATTACTTATATAACATTAAGTTAAAAATATATTTGTTTTCATATTTTAAGTCTTTACCACGAGAACCGTTCGGTTATCCAAAAAAAAAAGTTCCAACTGTTCTAAATTTCCAAAACTCCAATTAACAAAAATATAAAATTCCATTTTACAAAATACAATAACATAAAAATCAAAATTATTAATTCCAATTGACAAAATTTATTTATAAAAAAAGTTCCATATACAAAATTCCATTATTTCACTTTAATAATATTTTCCGAATTTTGCAAAAATTTGAATTGATTTATTTCAAACAAATTTAATAATTATTATTATATTATTATTATTAAATATAATTAATCGAAATAACTATTCAGTTAATTAAATGTAATTTAAGTGTTCTTAGAAACTATTACTCAATCATAATCGCCATTCCACACTTTGATTCTTTTGTCGTGATTATTTCCTCTTTTCCTTCCCCTTCACCTACAAACTAACAACAGTTTTTAGGTGCACAGAAAGGAAACGAGGAAAGAATCACGATGAAAGAATCTAAGTGTGGAACGGCCGATTGTTTACCAGACTGATTAACCATTGTCACGATTCTAGAAAATAGGGTTGGATTTTTTTTGGAATACCTAACCGTGCCCCTACAAACATACCTAGCCAATAATTCGCACTAACCAACTATGTACATATGTATGGTACTACAGGCATTAATAAATCAGTATTGTAACAGTTTTAGCAAATTACAAGATACCTCTAAATAAGAATTAAAGATTTCCTATAATTATTATATATAATAAAATTTCCAAAAAAAATTCCAATTTATGTCTATAAAAATAGAATGGAATTTTTTTGGAATTTTTTATATTGATATATAGCACTTTATATAGAAATTTTGTTTATTGGATTTTTTTTGTTTTTTTCTAAATATTTTTATGAGAATTGGGGTTTCTGGAATTTTGTTTTTTGGAATTTTGGTTTTGCAATTTTGTTTTAGGAATTTTGTATTTTACGAATCGTACCCAACCCCGTTACTACATTGTACTCATTACAAAATATGTCTGAAAGCCCGATTTAAAAAAAAAATATGGATTCGACCCACATTCGGCCCACTGGCTGCCTGCGAGCGCCCGAATTCATAAACAATTTTAAAAAATCGGGCTTTTGAAAATCGGATTTTGATTTCAGGATTTTGAAAGTCGGGTAAACGACCCCAACCCAACTTATATAATTTTGATTTTTTTTGTTATACATTTAAATTAAGTTATTTGAACTTCCAATGAAATTTTTATCAATTTTCACTCAATTCTAATAAAAACTCCGATTTCCGGTGATAACATTTTAAGGACTTAAGGAATATTGAACAATTTAGTACAAATTAATGAACTTTCATACTTCTTCGCCATTTATCGTCACAAGTGAGTTCTTATCTCATTTTACAAAATCATTTGAGTAATCTTATTGTTTTGTGTTGAGGAAATAAATTATAATTTATTATTCAGAAAAAAATAATTAAATACAATTAAATAAAAATTTGGCTTGCGATTGAGTGATTGTAAGTACTACTGTGGGCAAAAAATAGTAAGACTTTTTAATTTAAATTTCGAGCGGAAAACCATTCGTCGAAATATTTTTTTTTATATGTTGGTATGACTGTCAGCGACATCTGTGCCAAATGTCACATAAAACTAATCATTAGTGTTTAGTATACGCTTGTCTTTCTGAAGTACAAAAAGTGCATTCAGCGATTTTTACGTAATGAGTGAAATTATTCAACAAAGAAGTTCCATTAAATTTTGTGTGCGGAATCAATTTTGTCGCGCCGAAACGTTCAAAATGTTGCAAAAGGCCTTCGGTGATAATTGTATGTTGTGAGCAAGTGTTTTTGATTGGTACAAATTGTTCAAAGAGGGTCGAGAACGTGCCGACGACTAACCACGTCTAGGACGGCAATCAACATAAACTGATGATCAACACATCAATAAAATCAACGATTTTATTACGATCACGTTAATAAAATTGACGATTAATAGTCAGAGACCTTACTGGCATCGTTGAAATATCGGAAGGATCAGTGAAAACCCTTGGTTTTTGCACCACGATAATGCACCTGCTCATACTGCATTGGTTTTACGTGATTTTTTTGCCAAAAATTCCACCCATATCGTTCCGCAACCACCGTATTCGCCTGATTTAGTTCCGTGTGACTTCTGGCTGTTCAGTAAACTCAAACGACTGCTCCGGGGAAACTGTTTCGAGTCAATTGAAGACATTAGACGTGAATCGCTACGCGCATTGGGGTTATTCCGGAAATTGACTTTAACAACTATTTCGAGTATTGGAAAAAATGTTGGCAGTTGGCACAAGTGTATTGAGGCCGGGGGGATTACTTTGAGAGGGACAAAATAGATTTGGAGAAATAAATAAAGAATTTTAAAATTATAAACAAAGTCTTACTATATTTTTTGCCCACAGTAGTATAGTTGGAAATGTTAATTATTTTGAAACCTTAGAAAAAAACATAACTTTTGTTGAAATAAAACCAATAACCTGGTACATGGAATATTGTTTCTGCCGGATAAGAAATTGCAAGTTTGTTTCAGATGCAGCAAAGTAAGCAAAATTTCCTTCTAATAAAGGTGTATGCCGCCAATCATTTAGTTAGAACTAACTTTAATCTGAAACGTTTCGATATATAAATTGGTTCTGTTAAAATCTGGCAGACTGCTAAAATCGTTGATTTAAAAAATCATTAAAGATTTTATAAGCGAATACCTTACGCTTGACTCTGTAGCTCTTAGCAAGTTTTTTTTATTGAGCATTAGATACTTTTCATAATCATTCGACTGGTCTTTGGTAAATTATGAATTACTATTGTATTGCCCATTCAAGGCGACTTTACCTTTCGGAAAAATTTGATGCACTTATAAATGAAGAAAGCTGATAATCTTTATGTTTTAATTTTTCTGTGTTGGTATAAAAATCAATAGGACGGCGGTCGAGATTTTTAAAAGAAAGTGGCGAATCACCAAGAAAAATTTAGCTTTTTGTAGAAAATAGTAAAAAATACATAAATATCTATAAAAATATTTCCGGTTTTAGTAAAACATAAATATATTTAATATTCATGAGTTGGTATACCCGCGTTAAAATTGGATACGAATTGAACATTTTTTGTTTCGCATGGGACCACAAAGTGTGAAGGACAAGATTTGTTTGCAAAATAAAGCATATCGATTGCTCGAATATCAATACTCTTAGTCAAATTTATCCGGATAAAATTGGCATAACATAAAGCCGCCATCAAAATTAATTTCTACTTTATTCTTCCAAAAATTAAGATATCGAATGAAACTATACAAAATGGAGGCAACCATTTTAGGGTGAATTATTTGGAGCAAACGTGTCGTTCTATTAGAGTGCTCCCTACGATCCATGTACTATACTTCGCTTGTTATATAGGACTGCCATTCTCTAGTTTTAATTGCTATAGAACAATTCTAAAATGTTATTAGAAAGTTCCCGTATAAAGTCTGATTGTTGGGTCTACAATCCGAAAATACATTTTCATTCTTCGCTTATTATAAAGCTTATTTGCAGAAATAAACCGTAGTTTCATTTCCGTCTCTGTTATTACTTTTCAGTTGATTTTCGTCCTCATTGTTAGTGGTTATTCGTAATCGTTCTGAAACACTTGTATATCAGAATGTCGTTAAATGAAACTTTTATGATCCAAAGTGAAATACCTGAAATTATTACTGAAGTTAACTTTTCAAGTTTTGGTATTTGAAGTTTTTACCTCAATGTTTCGCTATAATTTTCGGTTTAACATAATTCATTGCTTCATCCGGCAATGTGTAACGGAATTCTTAGTCCACTATAAATTATGTTTTGAATTCTATTGCAGACTCCCTTATGGTTGCCCAGTACACTCAAGACGAACAGAACTACATATTTTATGCAAGAACTAATATCTGAAAAAAATGTATAAATTTTTAAAAAGATTTAAATTTGATACGTTCGAAAATGTGCAACAAAATTTTAACATTTATTGATAATCAAATTTCTATTTATCTTAAAATTTATTAATTTATCCGAAATAAAAAAAAATAAACTTGGAAAATAAATAGGCCAAAATAAACATAAATTTCCATAAATATATATTTACCCCGCTAGTAAATTTTGCGATCTACAAATTTTATAGACATTTAGTTTTAAATTTATAAAACAGACTAAATTAAACTTTTAGTTTAAAAGCGAACACTATACAAAAATTATGATTCTAAACTTTAATTACATAAAATAAAAAAAATTGTTTAATTAATTTACACCAATTCAACAATGTAGCGTTGCGGATCCGTTCCGTTGTTCGAAAATATCGTGTGTTTAACGGGATTGATACATGCAATTCATAAACCTCATTAACGTGGTTGATATGGTTCTCGACAGTGTCCCAATTATGCGTATTTTCTTTTAACGTCGGAGTATTTTGAAATTTAATTTTTTTATACTTTATTGTTCTTTACTCTTTAACAGCAAATACAAGCTCTCTTGTGATCCCAGGAAACACCCCCTCCCCCCAACGACTGTAAGCTAGAATGCTGTTGGGAATAACCACAAGGGAGTCTGCAATATAATTCAAACCATAAGCTATATTGTACTAAGAATTCTGTTACAAATGTGATGTGATACTGATTCCTTGGTTAACCAGTAAGTTTTTATTACAATGAGTTCGCTTATTGTTAGGATTTTTGCCCTTGAGAGACTTACTTTTTTTCTTATATAATCTAATGCTATAGACACATTACTGGTTTCATAACTATGGTTTCCAGTTAACCATGGTTTCATTGTAATGTGTCACCCCTAACAATGGTTTGCAACTCGGTTTAAACATAGTTTCGGAATGAGATATTTTTTCTCATCCCGAGGCATTTATGTGCTCGCAACGCCGAATACATCAAAAATGGAGATTCCGGACACTAATAGTTTACCAAGCAAATCTAATATCCTTTAAGTTTTCTATTTGTCATTGAGATATTTGGTTGGTGGGAACAAATTTTTTTCTGTTCTGTCAACAGAAAAGTCATTTTTATTGGCATTTTTGTCAATGCCTACTCCAATACTATTTAAAACCAAACGAGAAGACAAAAGAAATTGTAGTGTGTCTTGAGTTTTCATCTCGCAAACCATAATTTCCTAGTCCTACTTAGTTACGAAACCAGATATGTGTCTATGGTATAAGCTTACTATTGTTGCCAGCATTTAAATTTCCGTTAGAACTATTTTATTGCTGATTGTGTATTCTCTACCGCTTTGTTCCCAGTGTCCGTAATTATATCAATTTGTTGGTTGATTCGAATTTGATGATTATTTGTGTTAATTAAAGTTAGTTTATTGTGGTATTAATTATATGCTGACCCTCTACATCTCTTTACTATTACTTTACTCTCTCTACTTTTTGTTTGACTATATTATCTAGCCCTCACATAATTTATTGATGACAAGCTATTTAATAATTTAAACGTTAGTAAGGGCTACATTATCCTGATTTTAGTGTTAATATAGGGTTCTCCTGCGTTTTTTATTTTCAATTTTGGCGTCTAATATTGATAAAATCGGATAGTCTAAGTAATTATTTTCAATACCATTGTTGATTCTTGAAAAAGACAATAATGAAATTTTACAATTGATTATCAATTTATTTTGTAATTGTTTCTTGTGCTTACAACAAGGATTGATTTTATTTTTAGTTCTTTAAATTATTCTATTTAAAAATTAATATTTTATAAGAGGTTCTTAATAATATATTTTTACAATTACAAATTATTTTATTGAGAAACAATTTTTTTATATTTCAAATTAAGCTACTTTTCTAATCTCTTGATTTTATGATTATCTAGTCTAATATGTTTATTGAATGATTTAGAAGTTATATTTTCGACTTGGACTTTGACTCCTCTACCTTTTTTTATTACTGCGATTGTCTAGCACACTATGAGTTCAATTTCTACGTCTTGAGCTGGGTCATCACTATTTATCAATAATTTATCGAAGTTTGTTTCTCGTCGCAACATTGTGATTTTTGTACTGCGTTTCTGTCACCAAACAATTTATTTTCAATTCTAGAACGAAAATAAGTGAAATAGATATTGCGGAGGTTATGATAGTAATAGAAATAATTGATAAACGAAATAGAAATCAAATATCGAAAAATGGTGGTGTTAGAACATCCCGGCCCTGGATTTGATAATTCAAATGCGGTTTCGATTTTAAAACTTGTATCAGAATTTTCAGTGGTTCATAACATATATCTCATGTATTTTGAAATCTAAGAGAAATAGATATAGCTTAAATTTTGTACTAAAATTATCAATTATCTGTAGTAAAATCTTATGTTTATAGCTTTATTACTAGCTTAAGAATAAACATTAAAAAATGCGAAAAATTTAAGGAACATGCCCATTTACAAAATTAACCTCAAAAACATTAACGATTAACTGATTTTCTAACCATATATCCACCTAATATTGTGTATTAATAAATTTCATTTAATTCGTCCATATGTAGGACCAAAACAAAAGATCCCATGAAGAATTGAACTATACCCTGGACGATGAAACCCTCATAAAACGGGCACGGCTAGGATCAAGAGAAAAGTGTGTAAGTTTGCATTATCTAAAAAAATTGAGTGTGTTTGGATTTTTCTGCACGTCGCTGCCCAACCCCAAATTGTAAAAAATGTTCATCAGCTTTATTTAAAATGTATATGTTCCCGCTTTAAATTTTTATGTACCAATTTTTTTTAGATGAACACGAAAAATACTACATGTATAGATTATTGTCCACATTTTTAAGCTGTTTTATAAAATAAACAAACTATAAATATTACATTTTTTTGAAAAACACAGCATAAAAACCCAACAAATATTTATATTTAATCTCCACAAGTGTTCATTATTTATTCTATGGTACCAGGAAAAAAATACTGACAACAACAAAAACTGCATCTAATTATCATTATTTGATTAGATGTTTATTATTACGAAAGGAGTAAACAAAAAATTGAATTATAATGTTAGGTTTTGTCAATTAAGCTCGATTAGTATTACTGTAGGTATTTGGTGAACCTGTGGTGGATACCTTTCCTATTTCCAAATGTGTACCTACATATATGTAGCAAATACAAAAATGTTTCTGACATATATCTGGGTGGCAGGTACATTTAAAAATGAGTAAACACATTTACATAATTTAATATTGTAGTTTGTTACTTGTTTTTGTTGTCTTTTTAACTAAACCTTAAAAGCTTTTACGAGAATTTTGATGTAGGTAGGTAGGTTTCCTGGCAGAAGGGAAATTTAATTGGTATAATTTCATTTTGTTCTTATTTCGAAACAACTTATAATACTTTTTTTTTATTAAATAATCAATGTATAGTATCTCAAGTAATTGTGGTTGTTGTTGTCGATTTAGAAATACAAATAAGCTTTTAATTAGAAAAATTAATTAAAATCGAGTAGAGAAAGAATAAAACTAGGTAATATACATTATAGGTGTTATGTGACGAATAAGGATGTAAAAATCACAAAACCTGGTTTTGTTTGTCTGTAAATGACAGCTGTGACGTGTACACATTTATAATCAAGCAGCTATACCCTTTACATTTTATTTTATGTCGCGCTTCAGTTGATACATTAAATGATATTTCAAGCAACTCGATATTTTTTTTTGTCAATCACAAGAAAAATTAAACAATTTCCAAACCCATCATTTTTCATTATGAATTTATTAAAACAGCAAAATAAAACCAACTCTAAATCAAATCGAATAAAATAAACCAAAATTAAATTGTTTTTCAAAATACAATCATCGAGGGAAATCATTTCAAAATAAAATAGAAAATCTAGTCGATACGATTATATATAGCTAGAAATATTGTAAAAAATGTTGGATTTGAGGTGTTAGTGCTGTGTTTGGTAAGCTTGATAAAACTCTGGTACTATAAAATGATTGCTCGATGGATTACCCAACCCGTTTCACGTAAAATATTACCCAACCCGTCCTAATTTGGATAGGGCTAGATTTTCTCATATATTTGGATGTAGACTTCTTTTCTAGTTTTGTACGTATCTCTGCGTTCCAAAATGCAGTATAAGACAAGCGAAAAATACGAGATTACGCTACTCGCCACAAGTGTCAGCGTGTGAAAAAGAATTTTTATATTATTTTTTATTCATTTAGTATGTCTTTTACACAAAATAAAACACTCCAGTTTAATCCTGTAAAGACAAATTCTATAATTTTCTCCAAAATTCACTTAAAATACCTAACTAATACTACTAACCAAATTTTATCATAACCGACACTTTCGTGTCATTAAGTAGAAACTCTGATTTTTCTGATCAAATTCAACTTTACGGAAAAAATAATTGTTACAAAGATTAATTATCGAAATATTTGCCATTAATATCTATCTTCGCGATAGAGACTTGATGGTTTCGAACCAGAATAGTCAACGAGCCATTGTTGAACATCTTTAACTTTCGTGAACCGTAAATGGTCTGTTTGCCTCCAGAGCATCACTTAATTTAATCAATTGGGTCTGATAACGTTCAGCTGTAACAGTTTGACCAGGTTCCAGAAGCTTATAGTAAGTGACTCCTTTCCGATCCCACCAGACACACAATAATACTTTTTTGGCATGACTTCATTGCTTGGTGGGTAACTTCTAACTGTACTGCAAGCTCTTTTTGAGTTTTACACGGATTTTCATCCAGTATAACTTTAAGTTCTTCGTTGTTAAATTGTTTTACTGCACCTGGACGTGGATCGTCTTCAAGATTTAAATTGCCACTACGAAATCTTGCAAACCACTTTTTACTGTTGAATGACTCATAAAATGTTCACTGAAAGTCGAATTAATCAATTCCATGGCTTGAGCAGGATTTTTTTTTTCATTTGAAAACAGAATATAATGCAATGACGTAAATGTTGCTGATCGACATCCATCTCTTAAAATTGATACACACGAAACGACAGCTTGTAAATGACTGAAACAAAATGACGGGCGATTTGGCTGCGTTTTAAGTATATTTTATCTTTGGAACAGAATTTCTTCTTGCACACCTAATATCGACTGCTTCGAGATAACAACTTCTTTCTGATAATACTGAATTTTTCCGGAAAATGTTGTTTAAATTTTCAAGCCATCCCTGTGATTGAAATTGATTTTATGTGTTTCAATTTTTTGGCACCATAAATTGTAATTCTCATAACGAACTTAAATAATGTTTCAGAACAGAATTATTATTATAGTAAAAATTAAATATTTCAACCGTGTATAAGAACTAGAGAATCATTCATAGTCCTATGCAATTTATGTATCTTACTTGCAATGCTTGATGGTGAATTGTGTAAGGTATATCTAAGTTGAATCGTGTATAGGATTGAGGTAAATTTATATATGTAAATGACGTGAGCTCGTAACGTGTTAAGTTGTATAATCTTGAGGGCTTAGGATTCTCTAGTTATCAAAATAGATGATTCAATAAACTTTTCCTTCACCAAATTGGTTATTTCATTAGAAGTATGAATGTACGATATGTGACACCGTCTTGTTGAAATCAAACGATGTCTGCATCGACATCACCAATCTCTGGAAACAAAGAAAGTTGATTGTTGGTAACAGTGGCCACTGCAACATTTTTTAATAAAAATTGTCACAAGACCATAAACCGTTCCCGAATTCAGGGGCCTTACTATTGAATTCGACGTAAATTTTCGACGGCTCTCGTTTTCCTATAGCAGATATAGAAACAAAAAAGAAAATAATAGTAAAAATTTCATACATTTTTCTTTTATTGTCTACTATAGGAAAACGGTAGCCTTCGAAAATGAACGTCCAATTCAATAGTTAGGCCTCAGTTCTAACTCAGTTTTCAGGTTGTATTTTCAATTATTGAGTTTTTTTAATTGCTTTCACCCATAATTCTAATATTTTGCTTGGTCACCACGGCTCAACTACTTCACTCACATTTCACGCAATATTGGCACTAAATGTCACGAATTACACGTAATCTTTCACACGCAGATTCATTAATTTTATAATAAATTTTAATAATTTGCAAATGCGAATGTGTCAACAATTTTCACAATAATCTTTCCGGCAGGTGTGTAATATTCCAATTGACTAAACGTTTCATTTACAAAAGGTTTATTTGTCAATTCGAATAAAAAAAATGTTAACACGATGTTGACAATGGATGGCAGAGAAATAACGAGTCAACATAAAGCGTGTTGAAATACGAATTTTCTCTTTTCATCTCTCGATTGTTTACCTACATACCCACAAAACAAAAAAAAGTGCTTGATTAAATAACGTACATCGAAGATCTGTGATATATGTTTCGCTTAAGACATTATAATTAAAAAAGAAATGCATATGACATGTCTCGCTCTTGTCATCGAAAATGGAATTGGCCGAACCAATTTGGAAACTGGTGTGATCATCAATGAAATCATACTTCGTAAAGCTGAAAACGAGATCCTTACCCTTTACATGTGTTTAGTTTACTTGAATGTATAGGGGCAACGGCTTGCTTTTATCGGTCTGTAAACAAAGTTCTTGCACTCTTTATTGCTGTAATTATCATAAACGAAAACTTGGTTGTTTTGTTTCATAAAAAGTAAACTTCCCATAATCATTTGATGTACTAGGAAATGTTTGGTATTTCTGCAACGCCATGGTTTATATTTAACCATGTCGTAAAATAGCATGTTTAAGATTCATTTGATGTTAACACCGGTTGTGCTTGTTGCTTAACGCAATATTGGTCCTGATAATTTTTCTAAATTTTAACCGGGAATGACAATTTTCGGCGAAAAATGCGTTTTCAACAAAAAATTGCCTCTGTTGATGAAATTGCCCAGACGAATCGGGAAGAAATCTCATGCTAAAGCTTTTCTACAAATTTTGAGACCCCATTTATTTTTGGGCGAAATCGGTCAATCGGAAGTGGCAACTTCCTTAAGATCATTTTCGGGTTTTGCTAAATATTTTGGAAGTTAGCTACAAAAATTCAACCTTTGGAAATCTCAGTGATATTTGGCCAAAATCGGTCCACCGAAAGTGGCATTTTTCAGAGGAGCTTTTTCAGTTTTTGGAAATATTTTGAAAGGAATCTCAATTAAGAGTAAAACGACATTGAACTAAAAGGTTTGTAAATTAAATTTGCAAAAATATGAGCTTTTCGTTTTTTTAAATATGTTGAAAATTATGAAGCATTTATGAAAAAATGGATTGCAATGTAAGTTAAATTTCAAACAAAATTAGTAAAAATCATATTTTTAATTTGACCGGAAATGACGAGTTGAGATAAAAAAAAATTTCACGAAAGCTCGGCATCTCTAAATTTGAGGAACTATGCACAATGTGGTGGACATCTGCGTATACGAAGTGGCAATTTTCGTATAGAAGCTTTTTCGATTTTTGTATTGAAGATTAAATTTTAGGGTTGAAATTGTTGGTTTTCTGAAACTTGACCAGGAATAGTGATTTTGATTAGATTAGTTTCAATTTTTCCCTTTAGAAATTAAATGCGGTGTTATTCAGATATATTAAATATTTTTATTGAATTCTAATTAAAAACCACAAATCCCATCTAAAAATGGGATCGAATCCTATGTAAAAATACACGAAATCAGAATAAATTCTTATTCTGGGTTGGTCTCTATTATTTCTTCAATGACAAATTATTATACTGTCAAGAGTATTACACTATTATCACAACATTACAACAAAACATATTATTGAATAAATGAAATACTTTAATTAATAATAACAACATAATAATAATAAATCAATTCACCCTTCCCCCTCTTTTCTCTTTTGATAAAATTATACGCCATTAAAACTTGTACCCTATAGTTATGTCGTAACGTTCCAAGGTGCTTATAGAATCCAGTTGTTCTAAGGTCTCGAAACATTCTGTTCTGTAGACATATTTTACCTACACAATGTGTGCGGGTTTGTAACGAAACCTCGGTTTTAAAATCTCGGTTTTCAAAATCCCGGTTTTCAAAATCCCGGTTTTGTATAAACAATCCTAATTTTTATGAAATCCCTCTTTGAATTTTTAAAATTTGGCATGTGGGAAAATGGGACTCTTAAATGGTTTTTAAACAAAATTCAAAAATGAGTTTGCGATAAAGTTGGAATGGAATTGGAGGGCAAAGTGCCCGTGAGAGAATTATCGAAAAGTTATTGCAGTAATATTTGTTTGTAGAATTAAAAAATAAGCACCCGTAAACCTCGGCGAGTTCCTAGGTTTCCGAGCTAAAACAAAAAATTCTTAAAATATACAAATATTTTGCTTCTCGACTATACATAAAAAATATGCTTTTCCTTGCCTTCAAGTACAGAAAAAAATAAATATAAACAGATGCAAAGCTGCATATTAAATTTTTTCATAAAATATGGAACTCGATCCAGTTTAATATTGACCAAATGTACAATTACAGCTGTAATCTAAACGAAAAAATATAAAAAAGGTTTGTTTCAAATGTCATCAGTTAAATATTTATCCAACTATTCGATCACCCCAATGTTGGTAAAATTGGAAATGTGTAACTTTATTCTGGATAGAAATCAAGAAACATTTTATCGGCTAAAATATCATTAAACTTTAAATTTTTACAAAATTGTTTAAAAACTTTTGCAGAATATAATTTGCCAATTCTTCCACTAAAATTCATTTATCGAATAACATTTTTTTATGTCTTAACTCACCTTAAAATAAAGTAGATATTTTATCAAAATTATTTTTCAATATATATTTTAGTATCGATTGCGATATATGCATTTGTATTTATGTATATTACATAGCATATAAAATCGAACAAATCCATGAATATGAATGAATGAATGAATGAATGACAAAAACTAATACATTTTAAAATATAAAATACAAAATCAATAAAATCATGTAAAACTAAAATATATATTTTATTTATATGAAACAAAATAAAAAAGCTCTAGCAGTCATGACAATAAAATATAGTAATACAATTTTGTATACACAGAAAAAGCTTTCAGAAAAGATAAACTTATTTTTGTGCTTGTTTAGTTTTAGTAAAATGCAAGGTACTCTTCTACTGTTTATTTGTGTGATGAAATTCTACTTTTAGTTTGGAGTTTGTTTTAAATTAATTTAAATAAATATTATTATGCTTTTATTTAAATTTTTTTGTTTAACAACGAATTAATTTTATCATTTAATTAGTATTTTTTTTTAATAGTGCAATATAATTATTTTTATATTAATTATTAAAATGCCAATTGATTTTTTATATAAATATAACACATGTAATGTTTATACATAATACCTCTTGCATGTATATACATACGTAATGTGTGAAATCGAATTTTGAATAAATATTTATGGTTATTAGGAGCTTTAAATAACTGAATCCATAATTTGCAATAAATAAAAGTAGTTTGATTGTAGGTGTGCCTAAAATAGATAGGTATTTGGCGAGTTTTTTTATAGCAATTCATATAAGGTTGGAGTGAGGAAAGCAATTTTTTGTAAGTACTGAAAATATCTTCATTCAACCAAATTACAGATGATCAATGTTTTCTTCAAATTTGGAAATTCTGCTTCATATTGCGCAATTTCTAGATTTTTTTCTAGTGTAAAAGCAAAATTTTTAACTAAATCTTCAATTCTGTGTTAACTAATTGTTCTCGATATTTCAGATTTTCAAGCGACGACCATTTCAAGTTGTATCGATAATACCTCTTTATTGACGATGTTGTATTGAATCATTCTTTTTTCGTGTATTGGTTACATTTATTATAGATATGCACAGCCTGACTGCCGCAAACAATGTTAAAAAATGGTCTATTATAGCAAAGCCGTCTAGAAAATCAAGCCTCCTTATTCTACCTTTGTTCACTAACCTTATAATATTGGGTATACAAATTTTTATTTCCCTTTGATAAATATGAAAAATGGCTGATTTTCTTTTGTTTTAAGTTAATTTCAACACGAGCTTTAGAAATATTTTTCTCTCGAACAAATTGGCAAAAGTTCAAATTATAATTGGTTAAAAACACGATTACGAAAATATCTTAAAAATGTGTGAAAACTATCTTAGTTTCCTCTATTAAAACTTTAACATAACTCTATTTCTATTCTTTTTCTAATGCTATCTGCTTCAGGTTGATTTTTTCGATTAAATTATGTAATTTTGGTTGCTCAGTAATTCACAATAAACATTCATAGGTGGCAGTAACATCAACAAAGCAACCTGTGCTTGACTATTCGATATATACTAAATAGACGACTTTTCTTGGATAAAGGAAATATTAAATTAAATTAAAATAATGGAAGATGATATGAAAATTGTATTCTTTGCAAATGTTATTATTAACTACGAAATGCTTATAAATAAAACAAGTGTCGTGTGAAAGTTTGTACACAATAACACATTTGCATTACATACCAAATAATGACATTTGACAACTAACTTGAAAAGTTACCTCACGAGGAGACTTTCCGTTTGTAATCTGGCGGCGAATAGCGTAAGGTCATCTCAAAAAGTTTAGTTTATAATTTAACCGGAACAATCGGCCTGAGGCACACCGCATACAAGCACAATAGCAGGGAAATCGAAAATATAATTTATGAACGAGTATATAATTTTTTTATTTTTATTATTTATAAATAACATCAGAGTCATCAGAGTCACTAACGAACGTGGTTGGGAAAGCATACTTGATTTTGTAACGTGTATCGAATACCATAAGAGACACCGAAAAGACATAATGGTAGATCGATCGGTAATAGTGCGTTCATGGCATAGTGAGTTAGTTCGGAAAAAATTCTATGGAAACACACAAAATGTATTAAAACAACAACAAAGATAACACAATTTCAACTCGAGTTCGGAACTACACTGCTCGTCAAAAAAACCCGGACACTACATTTTTTCAGTAAATATTTGTGTTAACGGTAACTATTCGCATTATTCGCGTTATGGTTGTACGAAATAATATAATGTGCGCCAAAAGGCACTAACGGATCAAGTTTTTGTTTAATAAAAGTAACCACAGGATCAAAACATTTGAAATAACAAAATTACTGAAAAACGGATATTGATATTTCTTCACCTTTATTTAAATAAAAAGCAACAATCAATCTAAGTGGTCGGTACTCTAGTATCGAGTATTTCCCCCACGAGCTCTGATGACATCTAGCATTCTTTTTGACATACTGTGCACAAGGTTTGCAACGTACTCCTGAGGTATCATTTCCCATTCTTTCTGCAGAACTGATTAAAGATGATCCAAGGTTTCTGGAACGACTTCCCTTTGTCTTAAACGACGCCCTAGCATATCCCACATGTGCTCAATGTGATTAAGGTCAGGGCTGCGAGCGGGCCAAACAATTCGATCGATTTCCACCTCATCCAATTAATTGTTGACCACGTTTGCAACGTGAGGCCCGGCGATATCATGCATTAGCTTAAATTGCTGTCCAATAAATGGGGCGTGTGGAACCACAAATTCTTCTTGACATTCCACGATATTCCTTTGGGCAGTTATAGTGCCGCCGAGTAGAAATACAAGGTCCGTACGGGCGTCTATAGAAATGCCTGCTCACACCATTAGTGAGCGGCCATGAAATAGGTTTCTTGTGGATATTGCACATTGTGAATATCGCTCTCCGGATCTCCGCCATACTCTTTCCCGTCCATCCGGTGATCGCAGACTGAACCTTGATTCATCAGTAAACAACACGGACTTCCAGTCGTCCGTAGTCCAACTGACGTAGTTACGAGCAAAACCCAAACGGTTTCTTCGATGAGCTGGGAGAAGCTCTGGCCCTCTAGCAGCCCTCCTGGCCTACGGCCATCCTCACTCAAAGCGATTACATAATTATAATATTTGCTAATAATAATTATAATATTTGCTAATAATACAAGCACTGTTAACGTTAACTGTTGCAATAATTCTAACAATAAATGCTACTTTAAATGTTTCAAAACAATTGATAGATGCCGATTTATTTAGAAACGTAACAATCAAAATTTTGAATATTTTTGGTTAAGTGTAATAAATGACTTTGTTGCTGTGATTGGATTTTAAATAAAAAAATACGGTTTCTATTACACCTATTTTTCGGTTATGTACTATTTAATATGACAGTGCCTTTAAAATAGCGTAATTGCTCTAGAAATTGAAGATTTACGAAGAAATTCAAGTGTCCGGGTTTTTTTTACGAGCAGTGTAGTAGGCGTGGTACAAAGCATTTCAAATAATTTGATTGGTTTTGAGTTCGTTAGCGAGTATGGAAATATTTGTTGCTAGCCGAATTCTTGACTACTCAACCGATTTTACCAAGGAAATTTAAATTTCAAAGTATATTTTCAATTAGCAAAAATTCGCTATTTTTTGAATGTGTAAATTTAAAAAAATCGCGTAAAATCGCAAAAATAAACAAAAATTTTATGAAAAATGTATTTTGAAATTTAAAATTCATTGGTATAATTAGCTGTGTTCCAATGGAAACAATTTGCTACTCACAAGTACTTGTGAGTAGACACCCAAAGGAAAAGGCAAAATTATGACGGAAACATATTTTGTTATACAAAATTAAATTTGGTTGAATATTTGCATACACTTTGATAATAATGTCAAAAATTGGACATATCATGAAGGCAAAGCCATAATCTGTGCATTCGCTGACAGGAAAGAGGAGTATTGGGGTTAATAGTGAAAATGTTAATAAAATTAATTTACGTATATTTATTATAAAAATCCATCGCTTTAGTAGTCGAATCAATTCCTTCCATCAGTTTAAAATAGTACAAATATTGTATATGTATAATTGGATCGATTTAATAATTGTAATTTTAAAAATTTTATTGTAATTTAGTAATCAATTTTCCACAAAAATCCCTTATTGTCAATTATAACAAGCAAAAAATTGTAAAAAATGTGACATTTCAACATAACCTAACCATCACAAAGCCATCTCTTAGATTTTTTGAAACTAATATACCTACCGTCAAATTTATTGGTAACAGATTTTAACATCTACACCATCGTTTGACTATGGGTAGCTGCGAGTAGATACAAGTACTTGTGAGTAGTTTGCTTTCTCCATTTGAACACAGCTATTGATTGAGTAGTCAAGATTTCAGTTACCAAAATACTTCCTTGCTATAGCCGATCTGGTATCTACCCCAACAATTGTATGCAATTTAAAACTATAGTTTGTTTCTATTATTGGCTATAATATTTTTTTATTTGAGAGTGTGGCCTCATTCAATCATTTAATTGGAGAGCTTAGTGCTCAATAGCGAAAATATAACTTATGTAAAGCAGCTATCCCACACAATGTTTCAGAGCAGTTTCTTTTAATTTTGTATGCCAATGCTAGGATGTACCAAAAGTATCAAATTTTGAGATTCTTCGGATCGGGATCAAAAAATTTGTATTGTTTTCGTGTGTAGAGCCGACATCCAATCCAAAATCTGTATAAATTTCCAAATGGTTGTTATTCAATTTTTCTATTTATCCATGTAACCCGTTCAACAAAGCCTCGAATAAACTTTTCACAATTGTCGTAATTGTACAGCATTATATTTATACCTCTCGGTACGTACCAAGATTTTCGATTCCAACACTTAAATAGCGCAAACGAATATTTACATAAATATTTACCGGTTTATGGTTGTAAAGTTGAACAATTATAGAAATATTTTCCGCTTTTTCTTCAACATATAACTGCGATCTGGTAAGCTGGTTAGTAATTTTAGAAACCTAATGTTCCACTAGGAGGCGAATTATGTATGCCTTTTTATTTAAAGCATTTTGAGTTGTCGTAATTTCGACTTTTTGTTGTTGTGTTAGTCGTACACATTAATAAATTCAAGACAAAAGTCGTACTATCTGTTTTATTCTTGTTTTCATTGACAATTTGCCAAAATTAGTTTGAGTCGAAACTTGAAAGTTGTACTCGTAATGCTTACATAATTCGCCCCCAGATTTAACAATTTGAAACCAATACTTCATAATACAGTTTGTTCAAGTATCAACAATATGTTCAAATATCGTTTCTATAGTCCATTAGTTGAATATTTTTGACGCTCGACTTAAGTATAGTTTATATATTCTGGTTGGCCTTGTTTCGAAACGTAGTACCAATGGTAGGTTCAGATGTTTGGAACAATAAATAACCGTAGTAGAATGATAAGTGTCGAAACGCAAGGAAATGATTCTCATAAATGCAACAAGTTAATGATTTGTATTATGAAGCCGGTTTGTTCAGTAGGTACTTATAAAAGACTCCTTGTTTCTGAAAATAAAAGAGGTGATAAAGTTTAAACCGATGGACATAATTTTACCTACCACACTTGATCGCATCATTATTTAGGTCACTCGATTCTTTATTATTGCTATTCTGAAGTACTCTGATCGTACTCTCACCTCCTGATGGTATTATGTGAGTGGCTTATTTACGCCGGGTTTGGAGGTCACGAGTATCCCAAGCACTACATACATTGATACAATTGGACAGCTTCTGCCACTGAATTCCATTGCAACAACTCGTGTCCCGTATATGAATTATGTAGTGTAAAACGAAAGAGTAATTTTCGAGAATATTTGACAACATAACAAAATTGACAATCTAGATCACAATCGTAGTTGTGATAAAAATTATAAAACTCATGGATTTTTCGCAAAATTGGTTGATCGCTCGGTGGTTAGTAACTAAAACAGTAAAAATTGTTGTTAAATATGCCGAACATGAAGGTGGTAAATGCAGAACAGTAATATGTGGGTAATAGAAATGAAACCGAAAAGTAATTCATAGCAAATGACACAAACAATTTAATTGTAATCAAAACTTTAGTTTTATCCGAAAGATCAATACATGGCATTAATATTTTAAAATGATTTCGGGCATATGGGCATCGCCGCGGGTTTTCTTGACGAAACGCATTCTGGACGTCCAATTTTGGACCCCTTTTTCAAGCACTGCTGGCCGTATGTCACGAATAACATGAACAATGCTGGCCTCCAAGGCGTCAATTTTCCATGTAGTGGACGGGCGGAGCCCAATTCCTGCGAACGACGACGAATCGATAAATTTAGATCTTCTTCCACGCTTTCGTATACAGCGGCGATATTCTCTTCAGCACGCACATTCCTTCGACGTGTTGATGTTACTGCATCCTCTAGAGAGTATGTGGGACGAAATCTATCCACAGTTCGACGGATGACTTCCTCAGGTGCACGATTATGTGCGCCATAAAAATCACGAAGTCGGCTATATAAGTTGCGCGTGAATCAACGACTGATTTTTAATGTTTTAATAATTTCGTAGCGTTGTTCAAGCGTGAGTCTATTCATGATGATTTTCCAGAGTATACTGAGATCTGCCAGATTATATTTGTCAAAAAAAATTTTGTTTTATTTTTTACAATTTCAAGGTCTATCAGGCTTAAAAAAACACCCTTTACTTATGTACTTTTTGCACTGTTTTATAAATATACAGTCCGACCAATTAGCGACAACATTATGAACTACTTAGATTCAGAATATTCTATTTAGAGGATATCTTAATTACATATTACGTTGATATTTGGTTTTTACAATTTGACATTACCGAATACGACGATCAAGATCGAGTCGATTTTCTAATAGCTTCATGCCTTTTTAGTAGTAGTCAGTGCTCTGTTTCTCAAAATAGGCGTTTATTTCTGCAATAATATCTCAATCACCCCCTCCCCCCCCCGTAAACAACGCATATGCGTTTTAAATGTAGAGTACAACTATAGGCTCCTTTTTCGAATAAAACGCCCATAAACTTTATTCGTAATTAATTTGGTAACTTATTAATCTTCTTGTAGTAGGATAAATTTGTTACTCCCTTTCGAATATTCGTTATTTTTATTGTAGTTTACGTGCTGCACTTACATAAAAATCAAAAATATCGTAAGTACGATTACGTAAAGCAAATATTATTTAAGAAATAAGATTCAAAAGTTGAAAATTTGGTAAATTCGGTGGTCAATGATTTAAATAAATTGGAATAATAATTAATGATAATTAATTAATTCTTTGGTAACCGAGTGAAGGTATTCCATTTTTATGTACGATTATTTTAAAATATTTCACCTATGCGTGGTATTCAAATGAGCGCTGAACTCGAAAGCTTTACAAATTTGGTATATTTTGAGACTCAAATAAAACACCTAGGCGTTATTTACGAATGAAACAGGATTTTTTCGCTAAATATGGTCGTTTGGCCTCGCTTGCAGCATCAATTCAATGAAATAATTCACTTTAATATTGTGCAGTGATTTTTTTATGTTTTTGATAGTCAAAATTAATTATACCTACCATTCAAATCCCAAAAAACAGTTGCCAGTCGACTGTTACGTTTTCGGACGCTTCGGTACACTTCCATCCGCTTCCGCCACTGTTTTGATTATTCCTTGGGCTCTGGTGTGTAGTGATGTATCCATGTTTCATCAAAAGTTACAAAACAAAGTTACCTTTCGATTTTGCTTGAAAATGATCAAATTTTGTGAAGAAACATCAACTTTTTCTTACTTTTCCAGGTTGGTGTGCACACTATTTTTTTTGATTATTTCTGATGTGGGCACGTTGAAAGGCCAATCTTGAACGATCTCAGTTATTTGAGTTAATACCAAACATAAACTGTTGCAGCCAACGTTTGACTGTTGTATGGAGCAGATGTGCCATAACTGAGATAGTAACGGACAAATAACTTTTAAGCACAAAGTACTTGACGGATTGTTATGCAACATGAGATTTTATTTTTTCAGGTTGGCATGAGGCTCGGGACTTTTCAAAGCAACTCTTAAGCTTAAGATAGGAGTAATAGAGAAAAAATCACAAACAAAAAAACGAATGAAAATGAAAATACTTTTTCTTGTAATTTTTTCACTGAATGAGAAACGATTCTCTGTTAAAGTTACACAAAATCAAATGCCAGAAACTGTGGAAATTCCAGAATCGACAGTATCTACTTTCAAACCGATTCAAATTCGAATAAAAATGTTCCGCAAATAGCTTATTGAATTATAAATTATTTCCTGTATCGCCTCTTTAAGAAATTAGTCTCAGATATTTAAAAATATATTGGGATTCCGTGGACATATCTAGGATTAGTGAAAACTATTTTTTGGACTGTTAAAAATTACAAAACCGTTAAATTTCGGAAAGAAACTAAAAATAATTACAGAGTGCCGTATTGATCACTACGAAGGTGGTGGTTTGCATGATAATTATAAACACTGGCTGGGATCAACAAAAAAAATTATTCCAGATTTTCATAAACCTATCAGGTTCAATGGCATTTTCATTTTCGAATTACAATAAATTAATCTATTTTTTGATGCTCAATCGCTTCCAGACGTCATTCTATATAAAAGTGTCGGGTGAGCACGAATATTTTTTAATGTGTGGTATGCAAACTAACAAATTTATACTGGGTGAGTTTCATGAAACGGCATAACTTAATTTTAAGTTATCCAGTATGTAGCCAGTAATACACCAAGCATGAAGATGTTAGTAAGCCACATCTAAAAAATGTTCGGCCTAGTCTGTTGATTTTATAGAATAGGCTGCGGAAACAAGCAAGCGTAAATAAATTGGGCTATTTTTTGATCTTTGGAGGTATAAATTTAATTGTGTCACTCTAAGGCTTAGAAGTTTTATAATATTTGTATGCTATATCTAAAAAACATCCATCCTAATCCGACGCTTTTATAGAATCGACTATTGGAACGGATAGGCATAGTTAGTTTATGATATTTGTCATCCCAAATTTCTGGGATGATAGTGATCGGATAGAAAACTTTCGCTATCGAGACAGCTAGTTTAAATTTATTTTCTGGGATGATAGTTGTTTTTATTATTATTTTCCTGGATTTCCCTAAATTCTGGAATGGTCAATTTTATGGCCTGATAGTAATATTTGGCGATGCTAACCTCTCGTGACAGTTTATTGTTGCTATCGTCGCTTTGTGGGGTGAAACTGTTCTATCGATTCAATTCTATTTTTATTAGTATACAGTGCCCGTGAATTAAAACTTTCTTTACGAAGTTAAGAAAGAGATTTTTGCAGATTTATAACTCACTATACCGAAATTTGTAAATGTTGGTTTTTGTATGTTTTTCAAAGTAGTGCCTGTCTGTCGGCAAGTCAGGCGGATTGACTGATTTTAATAAAACTTCATACTAAAACCTTCGATACAACTTCATATAGTCTTTTTTCATGAACTAGGAAGTCCCACTTAAATTTGGTGAAATTCGGCCCACTGGAAGTGGCAACTTCCATATAAGTTTTAACGTTTTTCACAAATATTCTAAAAGGTACATCATTGGCAAATCTGGCGACATAGTCGATTAAGTAGAAACCGATTCTAAATTAGTTTTTCAATAAACTGGTTCATACCAAAATTAAGCAAAACTAAACTGTCATTTTATCAAATCCCAGCTATTTAAAGCCCAAACAGGTTGACTTCTGGGATTTCTTCTGGGACTTCTGGGAAAACCTAAAATTTTGTGATAAACTAGCAGATATCAGAAAGATTTGGCGAAAATTGGTGTGCCAGATTTTGTGCTTTCATAGTAACTTTTACGATTTTTGCCAATATTTTAAAATACCACCTTGATCAAAAAGTTCCCGGAATTTATTCAGAAAATTAAAAATCAAGTTTATTAATCTAAATCTATATTGTCCCTTTCAAAGTAATCCCCGTCGACTGCAACACATTTACGCCAGCGCTTGATCCAATCCGCGAAACATTTTTTATATTCGGTTTTCGGTATGTACATCAGTGCTTCCTGTGATTTTTCCATTATTTCCTCTCGGCTGCTGAAACGCGTTCCCCGTAATGGTTTTTTAACTCGATTGAACAGAAAGAAGTCACAGGGAGCCAAATCAGGTGAATTCGGTGGCTGTTGGATGGTATTTGTTGCATTTTTCGTCAAAAAATTACGAATAATGATGGCACTGTGCGACGGTGCGTTATCATGGTGCAAAATCCACGAGTTTTCTGCCCACAATTCTGGTTTCTTTCGGCGAATTGCTTCACACAAACGTCTTATAACGCCCAAATAATTCTCTTTGTTTCTGGTCTGTCGGATGTCGTAGTCGATGGTCTGTCACTGCGTTCATCATCTTCGATTGACTCACGACCACTTTTGAACCGCTCGTGCCACTGGTAAACGACCGTTTTCTTATAGAATTGTTGCCGAAATACTTTTCCAACATTTCCAACGTTCGCGCACCGTTAAATCCGTTTTTTACGCAAAATTTAATATAAGTTAATTGTTAGATAGATGTACTCTTGGCTACGTAAATTTTGCAAATGTCAAGTTATGACCCTAAGATTTAGAAGGAATATCAACAACAGATGTACCAAGTTAACAAAAAAAAACAGATTTCACATCGGAAGGATGGAAACGCCACACGGTGGTTATTCCGGGAACTTTTTGATCAAGGTGGTATACCTAAAACATTTATGCAAAAAAAGATTAGAAACAAATAGATTCTAAATTAGATCTGCAACAAAACTCTTGATCATTTTTCAAAAAATTAAAGATTTATAGGACTATAGAATTTGCACAAAAACCATTAAAGTCCAATACTCGGAATATACGATATTTGATGACAAAAATCGGTTAGAAGAAGTATAACGTTGAATAGAATTTTGACATAAGAGTTTCATGTGAATCAAATGTTGGGATTATTTAGTTGACTTTTAGTCGCCATTGTATTCGAAAACAGTTTGTGCGATTTACATGGGTATAGATACAACATATATTAGCCCTTCACATTTTTAAATAGTTTAGTTTAGGTTAAGATTATGTTTTATAGTAATTACACAAGAATTTGTAACGTTCCCTATTTCAATTTAACGAAAGCTCATGGTTTCATGTGTGTAAAATGAATTTATTCACCAATGTACGACTTACATAAGCCAAGCTGATATCATCGCTTGAAAGATAAATAAGATAATATTCTGAATTATGAGATCAACATTTTTAAGTGTACTCCGCTTGAGGAAATTTATAAATATAATGAGTTCAACGTTGGCTGAAACACATTTGGCTCCAAGGATAGCGACTGTTTCACATAACGCATATAAGTTTAGTATTAAATTTCAATTTGCGACATTTGTTTAGGCAGTTTATAAAAATAGTTTTATTTTGGCGTACTATATTTAGTTATACCAAAGCTTTGAATGTCTATTTCAAAAACTTGATTACTTGGTTTATCGTAAATAAATTTGGCACACCCTCTTTATTATGCTAAGCGGTTTCCTCGTTCACTAAAAATTATAAAAGAAAAACTACAAAAATAAACGGAAAACATTTTCCATTTTTGTTGTTGCTGTTATTTGAAATTTTATTAATAAGGTTACAATACACTGTGTGTGCCTCATACACAGTAAATATCGATTTGTAATTGTAATTTCATTTTTTAGTTTACAGTTATAAATAATTTGGTGATGTAATTTTAAAATATTTATTATATATTTACATACGAGTATATAGGACATTATAAAATTGCCCGAAGTGTGGGTGATATAATTATATACCTGTATGTAAAAAATATGCAAATACGCAAGCTTTTCGTTTGAACGATCAAATGTACTAAATAAAAACAATTTATACCGTTTAAAGATTAGTAGAATGCGATAACAACAAAATACCTGTTTGACTTGATTTACTGGCAAATATAAAAAAAAACTAAAAAAAAACGTTTTCGGTATTGATTTTATTACGGCTTATCAACAATTGCACATCGGCTTCCATCATTCAGTGAAAGTGTTAGACGTACCCTATATCGTGATTTTCATAAATATTTTATAATTTCCCCCTAAGTTAGTTTTGTTATGATTCCTCTAACGTGTGAGAAATTTAAGTATCAGAAAAATTTGCAACTTCAGGTTAGTAAAACAGACAATACGTGATTTTGCCACAATGCCGCGAAAAAGTACGCGATTTATCGAAAGTCTATATCTGTGAAAAACAAATAATTGTTGTTCGTGATATGTTTAATAATTCCATAAACCCTAGAGATTTGTAATTATTGAAATTTAATAAATAATTGAATTGTGTAAATAATTTAGCCTGATCAAATTAGTTATGCAAAAACACAGGACGCAGAGCCGTCCCAATAATACTTTTAATGGTTTGGGAGTCGTGTACAATTTTGGTTAATTAATTTTTGTTTAATTCATTAGTGTAAATATTAATATCTTCACCGCAATTGGTTGTAGTGCACCACCAGTTTATTGTTTACACGTAATTAATATTTTTTAAAATATCGATCAACTTTGTCTAATTAAAAAGGAGGACCTTTTATTCACAAATTAGGACATAAATAAGGTACTCCAGAATTGCTTATCTAAAAAAATACACGGGATTAATTTGCGGCTACAACTCAATATCGGGGATTAGTTGAATCTACTTTACGTAACGTACTCGTATAATATAGTTTCCCATTTCTAAATGTCTTAAATATAATAATGGGAATTTACGAGCTTTTGCATTTTTATTGACTTGCATGATAGTAAATTTATTTATTAAAGTTTCTTCTTATATTAGTGTTAAAATTTCACTGAAAATCGTAAATGTTGAATTTATGACTCCAATCGATTTCTGTTAAAAGATAGTGAATTTTTATTTGAAGCATTCAAATTTTTATTGCAGTTGGTTATAATAAATTGCTATAAATACTATCGTTATTCTATTAAATTACATCTCAGTAGATTTTAGTTTATTTTTGCAAAGACGTTTGTCATTTTCAGTTCAACACATCACAGTAATATACTAGAAGATCCGTTGATCTATCTCTATAATAGTCACCCCACAAAAAACTGTAAGTTACGACGTCTGTTAAAGTAAAATGAAAATTAACATTTTGTTTTCTGCTTGAACGCACGCACTATAGATAAGTGTAATATGGTAAATTTCTTAAAATAATTTAATTTAGCAGTTTACCGGAGTTGTTAAAGTTTTCGCAATTCAAGCGAAATTTTTTGTATTCCAGATTTCGAATTAAATAAGATAATTCCAACATCACAATTTTCTTTTATGATACAATTGAGGACTTTAATGTGGTCACCTTTTGTCTTTGAAATATAAGATCAAACGATGCCATACGGAATCATTGAGCTACTAACTCGGTGGTTCTAATGTTATTTGTATTTTCCTAAGAGTTTGTTAATGTTATCCTTGTATATATAGAAGTAAAATCGTTCGATTTTCCTCTGCGATTGAAAATGGTTATAAATGTTGATAATATAAATTGTATATCTCGAGGAACTCGTTAAGAAAAATTTCCGCTTTCGTTAGAATCTCTGCTATTTAATTTTAGTATTATTTCATGTATAAAGAAGATCCAATATTTGGATACGGTAGATGCACTGTAATTGTGTTTTAAAGCTGATTTGAGTTCACATTTTGGACAATTAAGTTTCCGTAATTAAGAAGATTGTTGTGAATTAGAATTTACATCAAATTCATTTACCTATTTATCTTAAGTTTATTGTTTGGTCTCTGGTTTTTAAACCATAACCGTTTCGACGGCGACAAAATCCCCCACGTATTTTATATCGTTCTGAATTTCTGATGTGCTTCCGATACAAAATTACAGATTTTAACGAGAGATATGTCATTTCTCCAATTCGTTTAGAAGATTTTTTAACTTATATTAATTTTGTTGCTTGATATTTAAGCATAATGTTCATGACCATCTGCAGTGTTGCGAAAACTTTTTTATACCTACTCGTGAAGTTTTGGAAGATTTTTTATGCGATTGTGTATGCGGTATCTATTACCGCACAAAAACAGGTTTGACTGTATTAATTTTCTGAACCTAAACTGAGCGAATTTCTCTGAATAAATGTCTCGCCCATGCTTTTATTTATCCCATCAAACCAACAAGTCAGGTCGTAACATTACAGCATTACAGGCATTGCAATGATACTATATGTCCTCACCCAGGCAGGTTGGAGCTTTCGTGATAACCATTTTATTCGTTGCGGGTTGTACTTTTATTATACGTACGAGTATGTCACACCTCTAGCCTTTATTTCGCTTTCCAAATTTTTCTTGTATACAAATTTGTTAATCTTATCAAGCTTTTCTTGCATTTTATCGTCGTTATATTGACGATACAACGCTGATGGTGCAACAACATCAAACTTATTAAATTAATTAATTTGGCTGGTGTAACCTCGGTCGAGCCATGTATTCGCTGGTCGATAAGCCATTCGAAACCATTGTATATACAGTACATGGCCAAATTAGTATAAACTTTTCAGAAATTAAAACAAAAATATTCAACCAGCTAATAGTTCACCCACCTCCCTTTATTTTTAAGCAAAACTGAAATACGGCGCGGCATACTATTGATCGACTGGATGATGATATCCTTGATTAAGGGGTCGTTGTACCAAATATTTTTAATTTCCTGAATCAACTTTGATTTAGTCGTGATGATTTTTTTCGCTAATTGCTGTTTTAATATAGCCCAAACATTTTTAATCGGGTTCACGTCTGGTGAATTACCAGCCCAATCCAGAATGGGTATATTTTTCCGTTTCATATACTCCAACACACGTTTTGCTGTGTGGCAGGGGGCTCCATCTTGTTAAAATATATATTTTTGATTACGGCGGAACATTTTTCGGAGTTTGGGCACCAGCACTATCCAGGAGCTGAATATATTTCTCGGCGTTCATCGTTCCTTCTACGATGTGCAGTGGTCCCGGGCCTTTTATGGTGATACAACCCCAAATCATTACTGACGTTGGATGCTTTACCATTTGTGTAATGCAGTCCTCGTTAAACCGTTCGTTCGAGCGACGTTTAACGAATATATTTTGTTCTGCTACAATTTGAATCTGAGATTCATCCGAGAAACAAACCTATTAATAACAGTAACATAAGAAAATGACTTAAATAATCGATAAATCTAAAATTTGTATTTACATTTTGCTAATCTGCTGTCGAAAACTGTTTACAAAGCTTTGCCCATGCCACACGTTTGGCCATCATGGTACTATTTAATTTTTTTTAATCGTCGGGCGGCAACTTTTTATGCCGAATTCTTTTAATCGGCGTCTTAGCGTTCTGGGAGAGATGTTGACAGTTTGCTCTTTAAAAACATTATGTATTGTCTTTACTGGTTTGCAAAACAAAGGAATATAAATATGTAACAAAACGATTTTTTAATTCTATGAAAATTTACAGTAATTGAAAAGATATTTAGAAAAATTTATAGTTTATTTTAATTTGGCCATTTACTGTATGTCGATCTTTAGTCGCCCTGCTTTTTATTCATAATCTTTGGTAAATTTTTCTCAAGTGTACCATTAAATCCTTTCACTATACGTAAAGGTTATGCCTTATTTATGCCGAACAACCAATAATATTCCTGGAATATTACTGAATATCCTCCTCAACTCATCAACGATAGAGATTATGTCCTGATTGGGCATAGGATAGTCTTCTGGCCATTTGCTGAAAAAGTTCACTATCAATTTTATGTACATATTTATTAAGTGCTTTCCGTAATGGTTCTACCATGTCCACGGCAATTATTTCGAATGGCGCATCGATTGTGTGCTTTTGCATTGACTATAGGATTTTTCATGTATGACCCGCATTCACTGCTGCACATTGATCACATTTTTGATATCACTCTACTATTCTGACCAATAAAATCGTACACGAATATATGTGAGTGTTTCATTTTTCCGCCATTTTCTAACAGAAGGCTGTCCTAATGGTGTAATATCCGAAATTTCACTCCTTGTTGGTCGGCGATCCTTTTCTGTCTAGTAACTGCTCCTACCGGATTGATTCATCTGTCTATTCCTAATCGGGTACAACTTTCAAAAACCGTACATTGATTATATTTTCCTTTCCTTTCATTCGCCAGCTGTGTTTTCACTCAACATGGCCACCTTGATAATGCGTTAGTATTCCCATGTGCGGTTCGAAACTCGATGTCAAAATCGCAGCTTTAGCAAGCATGCATAATAGTTACGCCCGGTTTCAATACAGTTTTTGAGTAATACAAAGACTCTCTCTCTCATCGATTAGGATATACGCAAGTATTGATGACGTCCAGCGCCGCTTCCGTAATTCGAAGAATGATTCCTCTTCCATTCAAACGGCTTGTACTTTCGTGTAATTTGTTCAAACTTTTGACAATATAGCCGAATCCTGGCACGAGACGTCTATAATAGGTACACAATCCAAGGAAGCGATGTAATTCATGTACATTTTTATGTCTAGGCCATTCTTTACCGTTGATATTTTTGCTTGGTCTATATGAATTCTATTTGAGATTACTTTGTGGCCGAACTACTTTACCTCTGTTCTAAAGAGTGAACATTTCTTGGGGTCAATTTTAACCTAGTCGATTGTATTCGTTCAAAGACTTCTTCAGCTAGGTTTCTCACGTGCTTTTCGAAAGTTTTCCCATGGTGATAATATCGTCTAAATATACAAGACACTTTCTCGAATGTAATCCTTTTAGTACGCGCTACATTAACCGTTCAGAAGTCGTTGGGGCATTACATAATCCAAATGGCATTACACTAAATTTCGTTTTTCACGATCTTATGATCGAAGATCAAATGTGGAAGACGTTCTGGCGCCCGATAAAGTGTAATGTATCATCGATTCGTGGTATTAGATAGTCTATATAAAATCTCATGTTGCCATCCTTCTTTTTGACCACCATCATCGGTGAGCTTCACGGATTGCTCGATTATTTTTCTGCTCATTCTTGTTTTGGCAAAGGCAGTCTTCTATATACGTTTGGTAAATTGGTATTTCTGTCCGGTGTCAATTCTTTGTTTTACCTGGAGGTGACATGTATTACGGGTGAGAAGTATGTCCTAACTTTGTCCCAACCTTTTGAAATGAGTTTGTATTGGTTAAACTCTCGTTACAACGAATTTTAAAATTTAATATAATTTTATATATTTATATAAAAACTATTGATATGAACGAATAAATAAGAACTTTCTACAAATGAAATTTAGGGCATTGCTAAATATTTTAAGCGAAATTCGAAGACGTAATCTTTCCAGCACCCAAAAACGATTAAGTATGATTTACGATTATAAATTCAATTCGGCTTGCAGTTGGTGCTAAGATATTAATTTTAAAAGCGATAAATGGTACCGTGATGTATATCGTTAGATTCGTTGGAGTGCCTTATATCACCCGACCAATATACAGAAATATTTTATAACCTATTACGGAAATATCTCATTTTCAGTAACACCTGCCGTAACGAATAATTAATTCAAAATTTCAATAACAAGTGCTCGTTAATCGTCTCTAATATTGAAATTTTGAATTAATTCTTTGTTACACAATAGACACCCATGAATTGCTTACATATACGATAGCATAATATGACCTTGAAAGGAAATAAATCTTTCCTTTCAAGGTCATGTAATTTTCTTGTCATTTGCACTGGTAGTAAAAGACACTTAAACCAATCCAACGACACATGACAAATCCACGTTTATTGTCTTCAATGTTGATATTTGGAATTATTTCGCATTCTCAAGGACGTGATACTTTGGATCTTAGCAAAATTCTTTTAAGATTTTAAACAATAATCGATAAGTGAAACACTGAAACGAATTAAATTAGCGAACCTTTAAAAATTTATTATTCGGAAGACATGATAGCTTAAAATAAATAAATTGTTTTCTGAAGCCGTTCTAAGACTGTGTGCCTGAGAGCGATTTTTTCGACTAAATTGCCGACTAAACTAAATTAATGACTGATTCATATCATTCATTCAAAGATGGCACTTGTATCTTTTAAATAAGCTGTGCCTCTGATTGTAAACTAAATTGCAAACTAAACTTAATTTGTTATTTATTAACACCGATTTTTTATTATTTAAAATCAACGGAATAGAAAAAATAAAACAAATATGGATATGGGAATCGCATTATTCATGAATGTGATTACAAATTACAATTGAAATTTAAGAATAAGAGTATTTCCTTTTAGACATTTTTACTCGAATATATTCGATAAAAAAATAATAAAAACAAGAAATGAAATTGACAACTAAATAGTCAAGCAACCTCAGCAGGAGTCTAAATGATAGAAACTGGTGGGTAATAGCATAATTACACATTAATTTAGTTTAGTCGGCAATTTAGTCGAAAAAATCGTTCTCAGGCACACAGTCTAAGAAATAAATTTTACAATCATTCAACAATATCAATCATTTGATCTGAACATTGATAATAATTACATATACATATTTCAAAATTCATTATAAAGAGTAAATAATTTATCTTTATTGGTTTATCCGAAAAAGGTATATTATATTCACTTATACGTATACAGTCTTGAGATTTAGGACAAACTTCACGTATTTATAAAGAAGCGTGAAGTTTGTTCTAAATTTGTTTTTGTAATTTTAGGACAAATTTAGGACATACTTCACGGGAATCATGTATGTATCCTTCTATTAATTGGTCCACTTTATTTGTCTCCTCCCTAGTCAGATATTCCGCATAAGTTGTCCTAATATTTTTTTTTTTTTCTGCTTGACGATCTTTAGTTATTATTCCTGTGTTGACTTTTTTCACCAGATTTTTCTGTCCACATTTCACTATTGTACTAACCTGTTCCCAATTTTCATTGATTTCCCTTTCTTGATTGCTTTTTATTTATTCGAGAGATGTAGAGCTTTAATTGGAACTCTCGTCGCTATTCGGTATTACTATAGCTTTCCTGATCATCACTTCTCTAATTCTGCCTCGTTATTTTCTACATCCCATAACCTGGGTGACCCAGATCCACCCTCCAATATTGCCGAAATAATTGTTTCAGTCTTTGGTGAGTGGTGTTCTCAGTCGTCAATTATTACTCGCCTGGTGGTTGTTAGATTTAAACCACTACTTTGAATTCGCATCTCAATGTTACAGTAGCTCAGGACCCCTTGTCCAACATCCAACACGACGCCATTCTTCAATATCGACCATTCGACAATATCGGCGACTAGTACTGCATGTTAAAAACTAGTATCCCGAATTCTTATTTTCACTATTTTATCATCTATGATGAGTGTACTGTCTGCAGTTGCTGTTTGAGTTCAACCCATCACTGGTTGTGTGCTTCCATTGATGAGATCCTTTCAAACAATCGTGTGCGTTGCTAACGAGAGGCACACTTTTAATGTTTTTATATATTCGTAAAAATGTACGTGAGTTTATATCTCAAAAATTGTGTATAAATCCAATATAGCATTAGTCTTGAAAACAATTTAATGAATTCGTTCTAATAAATGAATGTTAGTCGCATCGAAATAAATTGATCAATTGGCATTGATAAATTATATAAGTTTGCATTAAAAAAATATTTAAAAATATTATTTTAAACTGATTCTTATTAGAAAAAATAAATCTCTGCCCCTCTATTTAAAGCTCTACAAGGCTCTGAAAATCAACAACCACAAAAGTATTGTTTGAGCTTCCTCTGGCAATGGTAGTTTCTAACAAAAACATTATCCCCCACCACCCTGAATGTTTCTTAAAAACCTTTGCTCGGAACGTCAACCATAGTTTCTCTATTAGTATATTGGCTGCTTTTTGATGCATCTATTATATGCAGCTGTGATAGTAACATGTTAAAAATACATGTTACTATCCCAGCTGCATATAATAGATGCAACAAAAAGCAGCGAATATACTAATAGAGAAACTATGATTGACGTTCCGAAAAAGGGTTGGAGTTGTATGGGATTCTTGGAGTTGTATGCGGATGTATATATGCCACAAAATTAGTTGACCTGTAAGCGTTGACTGCAAAAAGGCTTTTCTGCTTGATTATGCATAAACGAATACGTTGACTTCTGATATTTACTAAAAAACCGGGGAAAACGTTTTTACCAAAAATTGCAATCCCTATAGTCTCCATTGGTTTTGTATGGCTCGCACAGCTTCTCTTAGATCAAAAATGTGCAGGTGTTAACGCTGTAAATTCAATAGGATCCTATGGTAGGTTTTTTTTTGTACTAAAGGACCGGCACTGACCCATTTTGGTCCGAGATCCGATAATATTGAATAAAGAAATCGAGAGTTTACCGTCTGCTCTCCAATTATTGCTAATTATTTAAATCTATGGGTTTCGCTCAAAACATGCTAACCCATGTAAATGTCTTTTATTGGTCTAGTTTTTGGTTGTTTAGATGTTTTCAATATTCAATTTTGGTTCTGATAGTAGCTTTATTATAGTTTAGGAGTTACTGCATTTTTAAATGTGTAAGTTTTTATTAATCTATAAGTACTGCTTCCTTCCGATTATACAAGTTGGTCACAAAATTATAAATTAATTCCACGATACACCGCTTATTCTCAGGGTTCTGATTGTGTGTAAGCACACAAGTTCAATTAAATGAAACAGTTAAAAAATAGTTGGTATGCGGACTATTTATTAAACGACTTTTTGAAAATTTCGGAAGGAGTGCAATTATTGTCATTCCTGAAACTTACAAACCATAATTAATTACTTAATTCTCGAGATTTATCAATCCCAGTCACTGTAGCCAGAAATATTGGTGGTTTTGTGGATTGGTGAATTTGTTTACGTATCAAACAAGGGCATGATTTCAATTGTGATGGTTTTGCATATGTAATTTTGGTTGGCGACCAAATTACCTATAGTTTTGGAAAACCGTCATTGGTTAAAATATTTCATCTGATCTTACTGAGTAGATTGTTCGTTCAGAAAATTCTGATTTAATTGAAACAAACAGGAAAATTTAAACAATAATAATTTGTCACGGGATCAAATTTTGCGGAACAATTGTTTTGAATAAGTTCCGAGAGTACTGCGCCATGAATATATATTTAACTTATTTCAAGCACTTTTCAACCATTTAATTATTCATCTTCATTTCGTTCAGAATTTCCCATTTTCTAATATAAAATCTAATTTGTCGCCAATCTCGTCTTATCTAAATTCAAGTATTTAGTGTTTCTTCGAGTATTCGACCTTCTATGTATTCATTTTCAAACCACAGTAAAATCGAAAAATTGACAAATGATTGTCATCAATAACATATTTAATATTTTAATGGCCATTATCCAAATTCAAGTAGATTCGATTTGTCATATTATTTTTTGTCGTCTCGAAATAGAAAATGTACACAGTAATAATATATAGAATGTTTTCATTGAAGTCGATGACAAATTAATTTTCATATGATATACAATACAGTACACATATAAATTATACATACCTTCTTACGTTGTGTATATATCGTATGTTATGTAAACCAAGGCGGGAAATTAATGTTAACGATATAAATAAAAAAATACTCATTAAATATCCACAGCAACATGACATTTAAATTATGCACAGGTGGTTGTGTAATTGAGAAAAATCTGATGAGAATGCACCGCTGTATATAAATCAAGTAAATCCACTACTGTATATACATTATAAATTAGTTTACGTTCCTTGGATTCCTGTTTTCCCGGTAGAAAAGCACAAAACGGAAAACATGCCAGAAAACTTAAAAATTATTTATTTTTTATCTCAAGTTTCCACAAAATCGTATATACAAAAGCAAAATTATTGAAAGCTTAGTAAAGCTATATGGTGTTTATGTACATTTTTTGTTGATGGGTATTTGTATCATACGAGTGTAGTAAAAAAAAGCTTCTTTGTAACACACATTTACATGAAAATAGTTGTATTTTGTTTTCTTGTGTATTCTCTTTCTCTTATACACTTATAAGCTCTGTGATTTTCCGCCATTCCTATATATACACATTTTTACTCTATGTGTAGGTGTTATCTGTTCAACAAGGGGGAAATATATGTGCACCACTTTATTTTTATGAAAATTAAAAATCTGTTTATGTGTGCTTTAGGATTATAGTCTAGTCTTGGATTTAGTTATTGTGGAATTTATCAGGGTTGGGAAAAATATCTCTAATATGTACGAATATTTTATTTTAGTGTTATTTTGTAGTCGTTATTCTAGTCCCTAGTAAAACTTGTTGTTTGCATTTTGGGGAAAATAAATGTCCTTGCAAATCGTTAAATATATAGTTTAATATCGATCTATATAAGAAAATGTCATTTTATATTGGAATCGAATGCAATGTTAACAAAGTTACAAATTTGTATTAATATTCTGTTGTGGCTTTCCGTGGCAATAGCTCCTGTCCGCGTAGAGAATAGTTTTTCACAAGAAAAGCTGTTTTCATATCCTGCTAAACTATAGAAGCATCATATCGTAGATTACTACCTGGCATTGGCAAATATCGGTTTCCGATTGTGATGTATCTTCACCTGGATTCATCTAGAAAGATTTGGTTGTAAATTTATTCTCGTTCATGGTTTGTATCAGTATCATTAGCAAGCTGATCTGTAAAATGTATTATTTTAAATCTATGGTGAAGTATCGTTACCGATTGTTTTCTGAAAGTCTGTTGATAAGATATCTAGAAAATTTTGGCCACTTCATGTTCTGGTGGTGGTAAATGTGTTTAAAGCTTTCTCTTGCACTTTTCAGCATATATGTATAATCTTTGTAAAGGTTAAACAATTTTGGCACTTAATCAGTCATCCTTTTTAAAGAAAGTAGTGATTTTAACATTTCTTTTAGTTGTTCCAGCTCGGCAACATTTATCATCTGCGATACTTTTATATTAGCACACATTATATGGTTGATATGGGACAACATTAATCATATATTGTAGTATATGAAATTCTAATTGGCCGTTTGTTAACTGATCATTGGCATTTACCTTTCGTTTAGACCGAACGACTATATCGTAAATATTTTGAAAAATTGTCATTTGACGTCGATTTGTGAGAATTATCGCTTGCCTTTATTTCTCAAATATTTGGAAAGAGCCTTAACAGTTTTTGTTATTAATTTCCCATTCCACAAGAACTTTTAATAGTTCAGCACTAATGTAATCGGCAGAGTGGGATTCAAACAACTAAAACACACCTAACATAACTAAGTACAATTTAAAATATATGCGGAAAACGATCCTCACACCCAGAAAGCCCCATTTGAAAATCGGTCCAAATATCCGTGGTTTTCAAGCCGAGCTTAGAAATGTTTAGCTTCTCTTTGATATCGATGCATAAAACTTCATATTTTACATCAATCATTTCCATAAATGTCTTGCTAGAAGGATCTTTGTAAAATAACACGAAATTTTTCATCTAAAAATGTTTCCAAATGTTTGCTTCCAAATTGAACGAAACTGTTTACAAATTAACAGAAACCTTTATCAAATAAAACGAAACCATTTCCAAATTTAATGAAACCTTATGCAATTGGAATGAAACTTTTTTCAATTGGAATGAAACCATTTACAATTCGAATCAAACTATTTACAAATGAAATGAAACCTTTTATAATTACTTGATCGCCTTTGAATTTAATACTGAGATTCATAAAGGATAGACTATAATAACTACTAATTGACTTGTTTTCAATTTAAAATTTAAAATTATTGATATATTATAAATTCAACAAAAATGTATTTAAAATTCAACAAAATTTAGTTTTAGTTGGTATTAACAAGAAATTTACGGCAATATTTCGCCTGCTGCTGCAGCAGGAAGTGTCATCATCATATCCATTATGAAGTTCGTATAGTCCGCAAATGTTATTGAACTCACACTGTCCCTTATAACTTCCACCATATTCTGTTCCCTCGTTGAACCCAATAAATTTATAGCATTTGCTTTTATTTTTGAAAATGCCTTTTTAATTGGGTTCAACATGGGGGAGAACGGTGGAAGAAACCTTAAATGATTTCCTGAGTTTTCTATTATATTCTTGACCTGCGCAGTTTTGTCGATTTGGGCATTATCCATTATAAAATAATATCCAGTACTCCCTAAATTTGCAATGAATTCGCAAAATTTGTTTGAATTGCATTTAGAGTTTGAAATTATTTTGTAATGGATCATGCCCCGATCCGTCAACCCTGCTATCAAGGTAACATTTCGAGCTCTTATTGTAGGAATGATAATTCGAGCAGGTGTATTTTTCTTCGAACGAACGTGTCTTCGGCGTAAATGGAGGTAAAAGCCGGATTCATTGATAAAAATTAACCCATATTATCCCATCGATCTATTTGTAGATCAATACAAAAAATCCCCTAAAAAGAGAATTGGAAAAACTATAACGGAATATTTTTACTGCAATGTTCTTTTTAAATTAAGATCCTTTCGAAAAAATATTTAGTATGGTTTTGCAATCGCAGCGGTGTACGCAGGTGAATTATTCAAATTACCATAATTTTCCAGAACACATTTACAATTATAACTTGTTACATAATTTCAAGGACTTTGAAGGTAAAGTTGGTATTTTTTGCATTTTCCGTACCAGTTACCTAACGGTTGTTTTTTATTTTTCCAAATATTTTTTGTTTTCCAAATTCATCATTCAAAATATTTGCTAAGCAGTTTATATTCTTTACAAAGAAAAGTAATTTGGGCTAATATGGGTTAATCTATCATGATTCTGATGAGCTAAGATAGAGAAATTAAAATAGAACAACTTGGTTTTCAAACCGGATCCTAGACAATAGTAATAATTAAGTTTTAATTTTCGGCATTCGTACAGTTACGGACAAGAAATTTTTACTTTAAGCTTCCGTCGCCATATTAATGCATTAATGCCAAATAAAATTGAATTTGTTGAATTTTAAATTATTGAAAACTGTTATTATAGATTATTCTTCATAAATCTCAGTATTAAATTCAAAGGCGATCAAGTAATTATAAAAGGTTCCATTCCATTTGTAAATATGTAGTTTCATTCCAATTGTAAATGGTTTCATTCCAATTGAAAAAAGTTTCATTCCAATTGCATAAGGTTTCATTAAATTTGGAAATGGTTTCGTTTTATTTGAAGAAGGTTTCTGTTAATTTGTAAATAGTTTCGTTCAATTTGGAAATGGTTTCATTTAATCTGAAAAACCTATAGTAAAATGAGTCTAATTGCTTAATATTGCAGAAATTCTCGGTTGTGGCAAAATCACAGAGAAACAAGCTTTGGCTTGGGATTTGTTTTCTATTTGTTCAGGCTGAATATTTATTAAGTTAAAATTTTCACTCACTTCCATAGGAGTATTCCTGTAATTTGGATACTTCTCTTTTAGATGAGCATCAAAATTTGAAATATTGCCCGAAGACTTCAAAATTTTGAAACACGAGATACATTTGGCTGTTTTGTCGTTTATTTTATTAATATTCAACCAAACTTTACTTTTAGTGGTATACAGGGGGCCATTATGAATTTTTTTTTCGATTCGATCCACCGCGAATGAAATCTATTATGAAATCTTTTTTGGTCGTAAAATTTAAGACCACGAAGTTTGCTGTTTTTGTGTTGTTATAGCTAAAATAAGACAACAGATTTTTGTTTAACAGATTTTTAGATGGGCCGACTTAATTTAATTCGTTTGTAATCTCACTCCACAAATGTTGAGTAGTCTCTTTATATTAAGGCGCATTTAAGGAAGATTTGACTATGTGAACATTTTTTTCCATAAAAGAAATTAAAATGTGAAATTGGCGACCATTGGTAATTGACCTATAGAAAATACAACAATAAAGTCTCAAATAAATTGTAATAAATTAAACTAGTCGCGAGAAATGAGTCCATTTTTGTAAAATAATTGAGTAACTTACGTTTTAAAAAGTAATTAAAGTATTTTATTTTAATAAAAAATAATAAGTATACGCTATTGTTTTCGTAAATACGATATTCGTCACCTATAATAGAGCAGTTGAATTTTCACATTTGATTTTCGTAAAATTCGATTTCGATTTTTTTTTTGGTTCATAATAGGGCGGATTTACGATTTTCGAATTTTACGAAAGCAAAAAAATTTCATAATACGAATTTTCACGGCGTATCGAATTTTACGAAATCGAAAAAATTTCATAATAGGCCCCCAGCCCTGAAATAAATAAATAACTAGAGATAGTAGTTGAGATATAGTGGTCCGAATTCAAGAATTATTCGTTGGTTGGAAATTAATTTACATTTTCTTCTGTAACAAAACGTAAGTCGCTAGTCCCAACGAATTGTTTTTGAAGCCGACGAATACTTCCTCAATTCATTCCTGAAAGAGTAAAGGCGATGATTCGTTTAGAAATTTTGTCTGACAGACATAAATAATAGTCGGTCTGATTGGCCGTCAGTCCGTCACTCAACTAATCGGAGCGGTTATTATTTATGTCTGACAAAATTTATTCATTAATCATCGCCTTATACAATCGAAAATGTATAATGTTTCAGTACAGCAATTTGAAAATATCACACGTGTCCCTTTCGAGTCCAACTATATTTATTTTTGAACTAATTGTAGACCAGATGTCACAAATGTGAGGGTTACAATATATGACGTTAACATAAAATTTATTTGTATAGCCCTTTACCCGCCTGCCCACACAATTGTGTAGGTCAGGCAAAAGAATCATGTCAAAAATTTATTTTTGGTTGTGTTTTGAACCAACTTACACATTTGTGTGCTCCTTTCAAACTTATTTTCATCCGAAAAAAACACTATAACTATACAGTACAATACAATTGTATTGGTTGTCCTCCAAATGAAGCGAAATTTTTTATAAGAAACGCAATTACATACTATGTTTTTTACTCACACATTTGTGTGGTTTGTATTTGAATTGAGCCAAATTTTTTTAATTCTTGGTCGGCAAAGGGATATGTAGCTTGCAGCCTGTATGTCACGTAGCCGACAAAAAAATATTACCAGCATAAATTATTTTTCTATAAACTCTCTTTGGTATGACTTAAAGCCCAGATGTCAGAATCGTGATGGTTAAAATTTGGTCGTTTTGACATGTCATTTACCGGGTTTTCTGAAAATATTCCTTGACTCGATTAGGTTTCGATCTATAAGTCGGGTTTCACTTCTAAAAAACTAAACTTCGTGTAAGGACGTTAAAAGCATAACCGCGGAAGAGCAGGGTGAGCCTTGAGCCCCAAAACAGATCGCATAGTTACCAATAAAAAAAACAAAAACTTCGTGTAATAATATCCTTTGTAAATTGTGGTTGTGTCACAAGTTTCATCATGTAAAAAGGTGAAAAATCGAGCCACCGAAAGTAACGGTGTTTAGTTTTAAAAAATTAGAATCAAATTCCAGATTCATTCGTAAAATTTTAATGCATAAGTTGAGTTTTATATTTGTTTAGTATGTAAATATAACTCATGTGACACTTGAACTTTACACCATACAATTTTTTTAGTTGTTTTTGGCATGGAATTTTGGGACGAAAATGAGGTGCAGAGGTGATATGTTTACCTGAAAAGTTTATTTTACTTTTAATAAACCCGGAATTCTTAAAATAAATGTTGTCGTTGTTATTTCTTGATCTACCGTACTCAGTTTGTCGGTTTATCTGGGCTCACATGAGAAGGCATTTGAATATATTAAATAATACGAATTTAGCAAAGAACAACCAGGATCAACACCGTACACAAATCTGCGTAGGGTCTGGTATTTAGTTATATCAAAAGTTGTATTGACTTTCGTTGCCAGTATCTTTCTTGGAGCTTAGAATTTTGTATTTTTAAACTTGTATTAATAAAATTATACAAAAAATTACCATTCGATTGGTATGTTCTGGGATGGATATTTGGCTATCTTCACGAAGGTTGAATTTTGTACCCTTTAATTTTGAATGTGCTTAAAAAAGGAAATGTCTTATCCTCTATTTCCATTCTGAACACCTGAGAGTGGAGGTTAGGGAGAAGGTCATCAATTAATCCTTTTTTATGCTCCGGATTACATTTGTCAATAAAGAATATTTCTTGTAAGTTAAACTACCAGAACAAGCAAAATTCATATCGTTCAACATTTTTTTGTTAGCAATTTTTATTTAACAATTGGGAAACAGGACACAGTTGGTTAAGAACCGTACATGTTTTATTTGTATTTTATGGCAATTTAATTTTTTCTAGTGAATATTTGTATTTTCTTCCCAAATGAATCTTGCTGAAATTTTACGCCGAACGGTGTAAAGTAAATATTTCCTGGGACTGCCGAGTTGTGATCAATTCGTATAAATTCCTAATTTTATTTTATTTTTTTTAATATTCAATCCAAATTTTAATCCATCCTTAATTCAAATCAAGTGGTTAGAATATTACAACCAAATATTCTAATAATACATATCGCAAATGTAACATCTTGCAATCTCAACGCAATTAATTGCACAACTCAAAATCGCCACACGGTTGTTTTACCACGTGCAACTGGTAAACAACATAAAATGTGGCTCGTTGTCAAATCGCCATCCATGTTGTTTACCATAATTCTTGATCAAAAATAAATTTACAAAAGTGAACAAACAAGAATATAAGGAACAATACGACAAGTATGTATTCCAAAACGAAAACAAAATTAGCGACACGACAAATATGCACAAGCAAAGCAAATTGTAATAAAATTCAGGAGCTCGCTGCATACTATGATGATACACTACATTTTAGAGTAGGTAATGAAAAAGCTGTAGTGCATGATATTAAAGCTTTATTTGTGATTATTTTAAAATGTAAAAAATCAGTTGTTATTTAAGCTGTTAAAGACCGCTTATCGACGGCCTCGAAATATTTTATGTAGTTTGGAAGATAATAACAATTGAAAATAATAGTTGAATCTTATTTTGTATAGAAAATGCATAACGCAGCTCAATTAAACCGTAATCATTTAGCATTCGTTGGAATAAAGCGATTAAATGCTGAATTTGGCAACTTACAACAAAAATCTACAAATTTATTTTGTTTTGTCCGTGCGTTGTATCGTAAATATTATTCCATACACAACAGGTTACCCATCACTGCCATTAAGCTTAAAATGTAAATAAAAAATATATATAATTCTCTCGTTATTTACGTACTCTCATTCTTACGTCGAACAAAGAGTTTTAAAGTATAACAGAACCTATAGAAAATGAGTAAAAAATGTATAAAATAAAGCTCGAAAAGCTTTCGTGAAAGTCTCGTTTTCCTGTACATTATGTATGTGTGTGTATATGTGTAATTTATTCAGTTGCTTTTTATAATCAGTATATAGCAACAACAAGAAGGGCAACAGCATTTCAAACCCGACTATATAGTACAGTTTGTAGTAGAGCAACAAACACACCGAGAGAGAATATAAAATATTTTTTCATGTGGTGGTTTATGTACGGTTGATATGTTTTCCAATTTTCCATTTCTTTTACAATAGTTTTTCAGAATTTTTTTTTTGTGGTGTACTCTGTGTGTATCGTGTTTTTTTTCGTTTCAGTTTTGTATTTAAATGTTGTACGCCGCCGTTCAATATCATAGCGATTGCTGTGTGCTGCTTAATTTTAATTTTATTTCGGTGTTTTGTGTTTTGTGTGCGGGTGTGGATATGTTTCAAGATAGAAAAAATTAAAACGAAAAATCATTTTCTGAAGTGTTTTTTGTTTTTATATTATTTTTTTATTATTTTGGTTTAATTAATTATTATTACTTTTTTGTGTGTGTGTATATATATATATAATAATACTATATGTATCTGTGTGTGCGTTTTGTGATTCGAGAAAATTGATTAAAGTGTTTGAATAAATAAAATAAATAATCAAAATAATTATTCATAATAAAATTATTTATTAAAGTGATTTGTGTGGATAGAAACATAGTATAGTATACAAAATGGATAGTGTACTTTAAACATATGTATATACGAAGGCACCACAGGATATTTGTTGTGAATCATTAATGGAGTGCATAGAACATACAAGGATTAATAATGTACTAAACAAAAGTCCAACAACTTTAAAGCACATACAATTTTTTCGCGGTGCGACAACGTCCCGATTGGCGTACGCGGGTTTTACTCGTTTGTATAGAAGAGACGAGACATAAAAAATTTCTAATTTCTAATTTAATCATAATTAAGAATACTAAGTATATAATTTTTAGAAGGGATCAACATGTTATGTTTATGTTATATGGAAATACCAAGCATTCTGTTTTTGTGGTGTTTAGTGCATATGTGTATCTGTATAGGTTAACAAAGAACGTTTTAGTTTTTTATGTGTTCTAAATGGCATTTAAATTTGAAAACTTTTCTAAAAGTTGTATTTCTAAAAATATAATATATGTTAGTCAGGTAAAAGACTAATATTTTTTGAGTTCGATTTTTCCCAAGAAAGTGGTTGTGTGTGTCATTTTTACTTAGGTACATATACCCTGAGCCTTTGTTTTATATGTACGTACATATATATCCGTTTATCATGTTACTGATTTAATTTATGATTTCTAGGAAAGAACTATACATATTCCGTATTTTGTGGGTGTGTGAATGAGAAAAATTTAGTTTTTTCGGTTTTTCAATAATATATTTTCTGAAGGTAAAATTGAAGGATTAAATCGTAGGAATACTTGGTCACCTTTTGTAATGTACACACATTACTAATATTTTTACGGCTTTTTCGAATTTGGAATATAAACTTAAAGCCCTTTCTGCAGAGAAAATTTAGGTTATATGAATTACTAGTATTTTATTAAACAAAAACTCTAAGCATAAGACGACATCCCTTTTTACAATTTTTTTTAATGCATATAAAACATTTCTCGGCTTATATAAATCATATTTCCTTTATGTAGGCAGTTATACATTTAAAATTTATTGCAATATTCAGCAACTCATTAAAATTATAAATTTAAAATTCTGGGATATACTTATAAACCACCAAATTGTGGTAGCTTAAAAGCTTTAATTTTAACATATCGGATAAAAAGAGTATAAAATGTATACAGATAATATTATGATATTTAAATCGATTTATAAATAAGCTCGATATACAAAATACGAATACTAAAATCGAAAGTATACATTCAACTATCTATTCGGTTGTTGTTTTTGAAATCAATTTAATAACGCGATGACACGCACCATTAGCAAAATTATTAAAATCGATTTACAACCGTGAAAATTTGCTTTCGTTTATATTTTTCAGGATATTTATGATTGTACCGTGACACAATCAGATGTCTCAACTCAATGACTTCTTTTTTCGATGTAGTACGTTCTAAGTAGAACATTTCAAGCGTAGTTTGTAGATTGATTAACGCATATAATACATGATATTGAGGTAGTTTAAATCAATCACTCGTTTTATTTTATGGAATGTTTCAATTGTATATTTTAACTCATTTCGTGCAAAAACTGTCCCATTTTAAAAATATATTTCCTCCGTGCTCTAGTTGAACAGGTCAAATCTATGCCTATGATTTTAATGTTGGATATTCCACTCGTAAAGTTGGGTTATCCACTCAAAACACATATAAATCAAAACAACTCTCAAAACTTACACAGAGAAGCCACGTGGAACAAATATACCTTGTTAAATCGATAGAGATTCGTTCCAAAATTTTTGAAATACAATACATAATTTAAAAAGGCACCAAGTAGTACTTAAAGTCATTCTCAATGAACAGTGCGAATTACTTTGAAAGTTATTCAGAATGCTTCGTTTTAAATGGTACCTTGTAAATATTTGTTTGTTTCCTCACTAGCAGAGTAAGAGGCGTGCTTGCTCAGTTATTAGGATTTCGAGGTTTGATTCTCAGTTTTATTTTGTACAATTCATATCCAATTAAAATTTAATTCATATTCAATCCATATTCAATTCATATTCAATTCATATTCAATTCATATTCAATTCATATTCAATTCATATTCAATTCATATTCAATTCATATTCAATTCATATTCAATTCATATTCAATTCATATTCAATTCATATTCAATTCATATTCAATTCATATTCAATTCATATTCAATTCATATTCAATTCATATTCAATTCATATTCAATTCATATTCAATTCATATTCAATTCATATTCAATTCATATTCAATTCATATTCAATCATATTCAATTCATAACCAATTCATATTTAATTCATATTTAATTCATATTCAATTCATATTTAATTCATACTCAATTCATATTCAACTCATATTCAATTCATATTCAATTCATATTCAATTAATATTCAATTAATATTCAATGCATATTCAATTCATATTCAATTAATATTCAATTAATATTCAATTCATATTCAATTCATATTCAATTCATATTCAATTCATATTCAATTTATATTCAATTCATATTCAATTCATATTCAATTTATATTCAATTTATATTCAATTCATATTCAATTCATATTCAATTCATAGTCAATTCATATTTAATTCATATTCAATTCATATTCAATGCATATTCAATTCATATTCAATTCATATTCAATTCATATTCAATTCACATTAAATTCATATTCAATTCATATTCAATTCATATTCAATTCATATTCAATTCACATTCAATTCACATTCAATTCACATTCAATTCACATTCAATTCAATTCATTCATTTATAAATAGTTCTAATTAGTGCCATCTACGTATACATATTTTTTACATCTGAATTGAATGTACAAGTTTAGATGCAAAACATGTATGAAGCAAAGAAATGATGAACATTTGTTGAAAACCTTATAATATTCACTTTATTGAAACATAAAATGAATTTAATAAAATTCGTATTTAGCCACGCGTTTTTGTTATTCCTGTAAGATAAATAACAACCTGATTGTATCACATCTTTAATATTAGCTATTTATGAATTTGGCATAAGAAACAACAAAATATTTTTGTAATTTATTAAATATTTGATTAAAAGTTACCTTGATGTTAAAAATATAAAATAAAGTATTTTTCTTAAATTTGAATAGATAAATTAACTAACATAAATAAATATTGAAACAAAATTTAAGAAATTAAAAACATGTTGTTTGCCAAGAAACATAATTCGTATCTTAAAAAAATTCTTAACCCATTAGCTAAGCAAACTACTCGTATAATTATATGGAACCTATGACTTATCGAAAATCATTGACCGCGAAATTATTCAATGGAGACGAAGTATTATCGCATCTGCTTCTACTCTCTTCAATATCTTAGAGTAACTAATCACAATTGTTTAATTATTGTTGCTTGACAAACATTTAGAAACATGCGTTATGTTTGTCTATGATAATTTATTTTTCAACGTTAATTGTTAAAATATTTAGTAATACAGGAGGTAATTTGTTGTTTCGGACAATTTCACAATAATTTTAAACTTAACTTTCAAATTTTGTTTCGATCAGTTAACCCGTCTGAGCTGTAGAGGTTAATTTTACGATACCATTTACCCCCTTCTTGACAGCACATGGCGAGTCACAATTTTTAGCATAATGAACAACTTTAAATACAAGATTATCGTTCATAGTTCGTCAAATAAATAATTGAAGTACAGTAAAAGCTTTAGTCAGCTATATGAAGGTAAACGTTTTCCAGTATGAATGATAAGCTCAACACGTTTGTGATAAAACATTAAGATAATCTGTTTGCGATAAAACACAATTCACAGGTGCTGCCATATTTAAATTATGGTGTTTTCGTAATAAGGGAATTGCTTTCTGTAAGTGAAGCATACGTGTGAAGGGTTGGAATTTGCAATAAAAGGTATGGTGAAACCCAAACTACAAACAGTTAAGTTGTGCTTAGGTTAACCAAACTTTCGCGAAACTAATCAGCTGCAATATTCTTGGAGCGATAATATTGCCACAATATTCTTCTTATTCTTATTTGGATTTAGAGAGCAATACGGCACAATAGAACAGGTGCACAGAATTGTAAATACAATTAAATTTTCCTTAGAAGAAAAGAAATATTACTCGGCAGTTTTCTTGGATATTGCGCAAGCTTTCGACAAAGTATGGCATGAAGGATTAAATTACAAAATTAAAACTCTTCTTCCTAGCCAATTTCATTCAATTCTTGAAAACTACTTAGCCCAAAGGATGTTCCACGTGAAACAAAATACGGCCACTACTGATCTAGCCAAGATAAAGGGAGGAGTACCGCAAGGTAGTGTATTGGGACCTGTGCTATACTTGCTATTCACAGCTGACTTACCAATTACTGAAAAAATTGTCACTTCAACTTTTGCTGATGACACAGCTATATTATTTTCGCACAAAAATCCTCAAACAGCATCCAGAAAATTACAAGAACATCTACACAAAAGAGAAGATTGGTTAAAAACTTGGCGGATAAGGACGAATTAATGTAAATCAACACATGTAACATTCACATTGAATAAACGTACATGTCCAGGAGTAAAATTAAACAATATCACAATTCCTCAACAAACAAACGTTAAATATCTCGGTCTTCATCTCGATAGAAGATTGACATGGAAAAAGCACATTGAAACAAAACGCAATCAATTAAAAATAAAATTTTCTAAAATGTACTGGATAATCGGTAGAAAATCGAAACTCTCCTGTGGATTTCACATTGGGACCTTCCAATTTATGCGGGGAAGAAAAAAAAATTGTGAAAGAAGTTTAATTCTGATTAGTTCCATCTGAGCTGTAAGACGAAGTTTGGCGGAAATAGGATTTTACCAAAAATTGCCAACTTAAATTTTTGGAAAATTATTTTAAGCCAATTTAGTCGAAAATACAATATTCATATTATATTTTTGTTCTTATATGTTTTCCTCATAAATGGTATACTTATCAAAGTATTTGGTGAAAAAGGAAAAAGCTAACATAGAAGCTGGCGACTATCGGTGTACCGATTTCAACAAAAAATTATTAGGATCTCTAAATTTTCCGAAAAAGTTTAACTTTGAAGTTCAGAATAACATACACACATAGAATTTTTTGATAGCCACTTTTCCGGGCTTCGGTGATATGGCAAATGGTAAATTTGCAAAAAATTCCGACGTCGCATATTTTCATTTTGTCAATAATGAATTTCTTGGTGCTTACAGATTAACTGCTAGTTCGATGAATTGTTATTTATTAATTCAAATGTTTAGGCGGATACTCGAGAAAGGGAAATTTCTTATTAATTAATTAACGGGAATAACAAATACAGTTAATTGTTTAAAGCCCGTAATATTGATTAGCCTGTAATGATTTTGCCATCTCTGGCTCGAAAATTCTGTAAATAAGTGACAAATTTAAATCAGATAAGTTGAAAGTTGTGTAATCAACAGACATTAGTGTTAAAACGGATTTTCTGATGTATTGTTGTACACTCGTGATGCTGCATCGCAAAACCTTACCTTTTTCGGGTCATCACTTATTGCCCCTCAAGCGTTGATTTACTCTAAATATTCAAGAAAAAAAAAAAACTTAGGATTTTCCTTAGTCAATTTAAGTTAGACGATTACACATACATACTGGCACTGCTTAAATGCCAAGGAAACATAAAACATCATATAACATCATATTCTTAATCTGCGTAACTATTAGCCAGAGCTATATATTTTCTCCTTGCCGTATTAACAACCAATAGAACATTCGGATTTATGGAATAATTAGGCTATAGGCAACACAATCAGCAAACGAACTTTTATCAACAAAATAATGAAAGTTTGATGTATTGTGTTCTACAAGTTGAAGATAAAGAGGTATTGGACTCATATGCTGTGATTAATTCGGTGGATCAATCGGTGGTTAATTAATTCGTCAAAATGCGAATAAATTCGTTCGAATAGCACGATCTGTATAATTTTCAATTAACAAAACTAGAAATCATTCATCTTACATAGAAATATAAACAAATCGATTTTAAACTTGCGAATTAACAATAGTGTGTATAGTGTATTGTTTAACGCATTTAAATTGCATAACCCAGGAATTTTTTCGAAAAATTTTCCTCTGTTTCGTTACTCTTTATAACATTTCATGCTCTTTGATTTTGACAAGAAGTTTATTAGTAGGGTACAATTAAGAGTTTTTAAAAGTTCGTTTTAAATCCAAATTCGTCATTTATTTAATTTTCGCACTTCGAGCTTAAATCTATTGTGCTTTCATGTATTTTTTACAAAATGTTCAGGTCGCCAATCAGTTTAAATTTTTTCATTAATTTTGATTTTTCCATGGTCATGAATGACAAGCTAAGCGATTTGTACAGCTCATCTCTCTCACCTCACAAATCCCAGGCCTGAATAAAGTTTCCTTGGCTTCCGGAATAGGTGATTTTATAAACGTATTGTAATTTTTTAGCTTTTAAGTCGACTTATTTAGCTAGGCAAGATCAACAAAGGCAGTATAGACAATGAAAGTATATTTTTCAGTTAACCTAAAATGTTCAAACAAAATTTATTTCTGATAATCCATTGTCAACATCATCGTTCTAAATAGGATTTTTCGTATAGTTATAGATTTTTAAATGAAAGAATTCGAAGCAAATTATCGCTTTTTCGTTTTCAAAAACATCATTTGTTTCTTTCTCACAGATTTTAAAACATTTGAAGTCTGGAATCATTTAAGCTTTTGCCAAGTGAATTGATGAATTTAGCATAAAGAAGTAAATGCTTTTAAAATTTTAGAAAATGTTCTAAAAAGTGGAAAGATACGTTAGAAGAGTTTGGATTGTAACAAAATTCGTGTTTCGCAGATATTTTGAAAAAATATAATATTTGCAAAAACAGTTTTGCTCTTAAAGTCACTTTTGGTGATGATGAATGATGATACATTTTCTTTTTATTCCGATATAGTCATGTGGAAAACCGCTTGAAAGGTCCTAGACCAAGCAATAATTTTCTTATTGTTTTGCTAAAAATTTATCTAAACCATCTTAGTACTAGGAACTATCACTATGACGCAGAAGGCAGGATAAAGTTTTAAAGTACGCTATATTTATGTACATGGCATACAAACCAATTTATGAAGGATGATGATCAACTTACTAATGATTTGTTTTGTGGTCAATTTTTGAGTGAACATTTTCGATTTTCCGTATTACACGGTTTTCTGAATTGCGTGGGGATTGAAGTTTTGATTACCTTAGGGGCAACATGTAGTATTTCTGTGATGTAAGCTAAAAAATTAAATTTTTCTGAATTAGCCATGGTAACTAGAAATGGGTAATTTCTTAACATCTTCCTGAAATTTCATTTGCATGATCGGATTGCGAAAATATCTTGGTCATAGAACTAACCTTAGTTGATTGGATTGGGGATGAAATTAGAGTTGTCGATAAGTCGATCTCGACTATTTCTGAAACAACTATAGCTAAATAATCTACGTATTATGACAGCATAGTGATTTAAAATGAATTTCAGAACCTTCTAATATGCGTGCTGATAAAACTTAACGTTAACTAATTTAACAATTAATTTTGTTCATATTTTGTTTAGAAGATCCGGTTGTGATTTTAGCAAAGAAGTGAACAAGCTGAGGTTTAATTCTAATTTCAGAATGGAAATGGGATGAACAAATTAATTATGATCGAAATTCTAAAATTTGTCTTGTTCATTTAACTCTAAGGAAGGTAGTAGAATTCAAACATAAATTTTGGATGACAGACTGAAACAAGGCCATGCTGAAGAAAACTTCCAAAGAATCTGAAATTTGTGCATACTCAATAAAACTCAACTAATTCTTAATCGATTATTATCTAATTCTCATTTTTACAATAGAAAAAAGATAATAATAAATTAATATCTAATTGAGAAAGTAGACCAGACTACCTATGTGAAGTTATCTGACGATTCTATTCCAGAAAATAAAAAATTTCAGTGAAGTTGGCTCAGACCAAAATTTATTTAATTTGATTCCAAATAAATGGTTTATTCGCAAAGCTAGGCGTGCCCAGGATTTACTAGAAATGACTCTCACAAAAATGAAAGTTGTTTCTTTTAAATTTTACAAATTTTAGCCATGCATTCGTTATATCTATATTACCCTCATGCCGTGCGTTTAGTAAAAATAGAAAAATGTCATTTCGTGGCCCCACATAGTGAAATTTCAACAAAAAATTCAATTAATTTGTTGCACAGTAATGAAATAAATTTGTTGGTGAAGACTGCTTTAAGAAAAAAGCAGAAAGAAAATAAGAAAGAGAAATCGTTCCTTGGTAACATTGCGGTATTGGGCCTTTTATATTCATACAACTCGAATTTGAACTAAATATGTATATCTGGCTCAGAGCCTAACAAAATTAGAATGCTCCTAAATTTTTGAAATAAAAAAAACAAAATTAAAAAGTAATAATTTTCAAAAAATTCTAACTATGAATTTTTAGCTACATAACCTGGATTTGGAAAAAAAATTGAAAATTGGGTTCGCTAGAACAAGATTTTTCTGAAATCCGCATTTTAAAAAAATCACTATAACAAAGAACGAAACGTTCGGGACATTAAACTACTTTAGTTCACATTATACCAAATAAACTAAGCCTTCTTATAATATAGTGTTGTACTGGTCGCTAAAGGTCAGAGTTGAGATTATAGTAGTAATAGTCTTTGGCCATCATCTTCACACGATTCAAAGTTTTGTTTTTACGTATGTTCATCTCTTTCCGAAGCGCAATCTTAAGTTTTCCGACTGCAGCTGGGAGTCATACCATGGTTAACAAATTTCTTCGCCCTACCTTGTCCAAAACGTCCGAGTGACCAGAGACCCAATCTATCTGGATATTGAAATAATCACTCATCTCGTTAAAAAGGTACATATTTTGCAACCATTTCATCTTTTTCCAGTATGTGAGCTTCTGTGCAGAGCTGCCGCGTATTAATACTCACTCTTTACGTAAATGTAGGTCTTATTACGGTAAAGGCAAAGTACAGACTCCGGTTTTCAATCACATCTTTGAAAAATGGTTTACATGCACTAGTACAAAACTGTAGTAAACTTGTTTACTGATTTAAAAAAAATGGCTTCCTACTCATTTTTCTTTTTAGAATATAGTGCCCAGTAATTTTACTTTAATGGTAAAAGTGATTGCCTTGCAAAACTGAAGTACTATGGAATGGAAATTTATCTAGAGAACCAAGTATAGCTTGAATGAGTTGACGTTTTTTGCTTGAGGCCCTTTAGCACTCAATGCTCCATTTTTGATTACTTTCTGTATGAGTTTCAAGATTCAAAGCTTCAGGGAAGGTAATTCTATTTGAAAACTAAAACGGTTTCCCACTTCAAACTGTTCATAAGGCGTTTGGTTTAACCAATTTACTGGAATTGCTTGAATTTGTACTGAGAAATTCTTAAAGCAAGAAGCCTTGGAAATACTTCCCTTTATCACAGAAGAATATTTATTCTATTTCCCAATATTACAAATAAATAGGTTTGTGTATAATAAGTAATCACAAGTGCCTCTCCCCTTTCAAATGTGTTCGTGGCAAATCGGGAATTTTTTACAGTATCCTAAATTAAGAAATTGGTCGGATTTTTAATATACAGAATTTTGAATTCCGAGATTTTAGTAGCTCTGGATTTCAATCTCTTTCTTTCTTTCGTTTCCCTATAGCCGAAATCACTTCACGCCGCCTACAGTAGTTTAAAACCATCGGACTCGAAAAATTATTTGCATTTTAAGTTTAACGGGCAAGTAATCCCTTTTGTACATCATTGCAAAAAATATTCGGTGCAAATCTATAATTTGTTGGATTTTGAATGGAAGTGATTTGGAACACATAATGTAAAAATATTGTTCCCTTTTCTGTTTTGTATTAGGGATATAATTTGCATACATAGTGGAAGCAAAACTTTAAAATTATTTAATTATTTTATGTTACAAGCTTTTGTAAAATGCTTGTTTCGCTGTCATGTATACGGTTAAATGATAAGCTTATTGATATCTATCGTGTCAAACAAATCATTTCGATTCTACCTTTTAAATGTACGGCTGCTTTCATATTGTTATTTAACAACAAGTTTATTTAAATTTTGCCCTAATTTCACAGTACAAATACAGCAATACAAAGTAGTGCCACAGTCAATGTGGATTAAACATGATGTTGGTTTTTCCATATACATATGTATTTCCATATAACATAACGAAAAAAAAAAAACGTTGGCTGATATAAAATAATTACATAATTTTTTTATATTCATAAAACATAATTAAATTAGAAATTATAATAATTTTTTGTTTTGTTTGTTGTACCTAGATTCAAAACCACAAACAATTATTTTTAATAATTCGAGAATATTACATAATTATAACGCAAGTATACAACGGTTCTAGTATACAAACCACACAGTATTATAAAAATATTATTGTTATTATCAAAACAAAGGAAAATAAAACAAAATTTTCTTTTTTGTTTACCCTCCTTCCCACCCCCTCTGGTTATCAAAGAAAATCATGTCAGATTCGAATTTACGTTCCATTAATTCGTGCATTGAATTATCTGAAATACGAAAATTGGATAAACTACTGAGCCAGTGCGAATCAAATAGCTGTGAAAATATTTTATTTTCCGATTACTGTTCCACATTTCAAAGCCTCGATAAAATTGATATAAGCGAGCTTTCATTTATAATGGATATGCAACAACAACAACAACAACAACCACATCAATCGAATAGTAAAAATAAATTTAATAAAAACAATAAAATATTTAATAACTCAAATTTTAATTTAATTACAAATTCAAAAGAATGTGATCTGCTGAGTAATAAATGTGATTGCGGTAGTGTTCAAACCGCAACCGATTGTGAATTAAAAACGCGAAGTTGTTTAAATTTACGACATAAACGGAATAATAGTAGTAGTTTTGAATATTATGATCGTAGTGGTAGTGGTGGTTGTGCAATAAATCAAAATTTATTAAATACAAATAGTGATAATAGTAATAATAGTGGCAATAATAGTTGTAACCTAAGTAATAATTTAAATCAAAATTGTTCCCGTAAACCAAATTTTGGTAAATGTCACTCGGTGAAGAGTGACGATTATAATATAATAAATCCGCCAAGTGTAACGGATGCAGCAACCGGTGACGCACCAATACCAAAACTATCGAAACCATTGTTAAAGAAACAAACGTCGATCGATAATGAGAATTTTTTTAAGAAAATATGCAAAAAATGTGGAAAATATTTTCGGGAACAGGAAAAAATTGTGAAAATCAAGAGTACCGAAATCGACATAAAAGTTATTGTTGATAATGCGGATGATGATGATGACGATAGTGATAATAACATGATATTGCATGATGATAATTTAGATTTTAACGATATCGAAATGGATGCAAACATCATGGAATGTAGCAGTGGCAGTGGTGGTAAATTAGTCGTTAATCGTAGAAATAGTTTAATTGAATCAGGTGCAGTACAAACTAGTACCGCAACTGGGACACCAATAAATGCCAAAAATAAAAATAACAAGAGTAATATTAATAGTAGTAGTTGTAGTAATAAGAATAATGAGAATACGCTCGATTGTATTAATCTTAGTAAAATCGATAAAATGTCGTCGTCCAGTATTAAAACCCGATCGAAATTTTCACCACAAATTTTGGCACGAAAATTTTCACGTCGAACATCGTCGGCCCATGAGGGGACCGATGTTGGTGGTGGTGGTGGTGGAGGCGGAAGTGGCGGCGGAGGTGGTGGCGGTGGCACCAGTGGTGATAATGAAAAAGCATCGGCTAAAGAGGCGCTGCTGAGCCATTGTCGAGTAGACAGTTTTCATATTGAAAAAAAATTACCAGAGACCGTTGAAACAGTATGTAATACAAATTATTTACTATAATTAATTTAATTATTCTAGAGTATTTTACTATTTAATATTAGAGCACGCGCATGATAGTTTTTATAAATCAATGTATTTATGACACCCATTCTGTTTTTATGTTTTTATATTTTATTTATTTATCGTGTATGCGAGTAATGTAATTATTCTATAAAATTAATTATGATGCTGTGTCTCGTCTATATGTATAATAAACGTTTTGTTCTCTGCATTGAATTATAGATGATAATACAATATTCATCTAAAATTAATGATTTGTTTTTCAATTTGGAATGCAATGTTAGACGATGCGAACTGAATTAGAAAATATGATATTATTTCTAAAATTATAAGTTGTAAATATATGAAAATCAATGCTTTTTGTTGCGGTTCATTTGCAAGATATTCACTATGGAATATACTGTGTCATGTTTGTAGTAGTTACGTGGGAGAAATCGTTTGCATAAAATGTCAAAAATTAGCTTAAATTTCGATAAGCAAATCTCGGTTGCAGAAAAATATATTGTGGATCTCAAGGTAGCAGTTTCACTTTATCCAATAGCTGCTTTCGCAATGTTAAATTATAAAATGAATCACCACTATACATTTTTTGTGTCTGGTTTAAAATTTTAGTTTCATATTTGTACGTAAATACGAAATACAGGTTGGTTGAAAAATATTGAAAGCAAAAATGAAAGAATATGCATTTTTTAATGAAATTAGTTTTTTTATTCACTATAATTTCCCTCAACTTCAATACACTTATTCCAATAATCCTCCAATAATTTTATACCATCTCTGTAATGCTTTTCCGGAAGCTCCGCAAAATACTGTTCCTCGGCTGCAATAGCTTCTTCATTCAACGGAAAACGCTTTCCACGAAAGAATTGTTTCAGGTTTCTGAATGGATAGTAATCGCTGGGAGCCAAATCTGGTGAATACTGGTAAATTTGTTCAAATTGGCCATCGTCAAAAGACTCGTGTTAACACGTGCATTGTCGTGATGAAAAATTATATTTTTCTTCTGTAAAGCGGGTCTTCTTTACAAATTTTTGCTATAATATGCAGAGTTCACTGTTTTATCCATTTTAAGGTAATCAATTAACAAAACCCCTTTTTATCTCAAAAAACTGATGCCATGACCTTTTTTGCCGATCGTGCTGACTTTGAACAACCAGCTTCAGGCTACTGTAAATGTTCGTGTTTTAATCTAGGGTCATGGTGGTATAGATTGAATTCTCATATACATATAGTTATAAATCTATATGCAGAAAATCGGTTTTATTCTGTTTTAAAACGCTTCAAATTACGCTGAGAAATTTATTTTCGATTCAGTTTTTGTTGAATTGTTAACAAATGCGGCACCAGTTTTCCAAGCAGGTTTTCCATGAGTAATTTTTCTTGTAAAATATGGAGTACTTCTCGCCTGCGCGAGATGCCTATGGTATCAGCAATTTTACGCTTAGTCAAACTTGGATCTTCACAAACAATATTATAAACTTGCTCAATAATTTCTGGTGTCGTTACACTTTTTGGACGTCCTCAACGTGGTTCATGTTTAACGCTTGAACTACCACGTTTAAATTCTAAAACCCATCGATGCACAGTTGGAAATTAAGGCGCAGATTCCTTAAACTCTTTTATTATTTTTATATGAAATTTTGTTGCTGATCAACCTTCCAAAACAAAGAATTTTATTACTGCACGATTTCGGTTTTTTCCATTATGAATGACTACACTGATACGTTAACTTCTAATGGGTTGTGAACAAAGAATGAATTTTCTCTCTCTCTCTCTCTCTCTCTGGTTCTTAAACCCATCATGGGATTTGGCCGCCTCAATTGAGGTTTCATAATCATATTTTCATTTCGGATAATGAATTATTAATTCATTGATCCTAAATCATCCTTGAATTTTTTTTTCGTCACCGCCAGGAATCGAACATTGGACCTCCGGCCGCTGGAGCAAGCTTGCTGACTACCTTGCCATCTGAGCGGCAAGGAATGAATTGCCAGATCGAAATAAAAATTTTCATATGTTCAAATAGAAGATGAAATATTAAAATGGCGTATAAATTGGTTTTTTAAACTCCGCTTTATTATGTTGACTTCGAGAATCTTTCTCTTGCTATTTTTTGGCGTTAATTGCTATATAAAAAGTATATTCCAAAAATCTAACTTAGAAAATATATTCACTAAGCATGTTCACTAGTGGGTTTTACTCGCGTTTTACCCTATTTTTTACCCCAGTTAACTTTAAGTCAATCAAAAAAGCCGAGTTTTTATGTGCACTAGAGAAAGCTATTTTTTTTTTTACTTGGCATTTAATATTTGACAGTTCGGTATAATATAAGTCAAAACAAAAGCGATGACAAGTAATACATTTTCACACAATTAATATTAAATAAATTATTTAAGAAAAAATATTGTTTGAATCTAGTGAATCTGAAACCGATGAAATGTTTTCAATTTTACGAAAGAAATTCTCCCGAAAATCGAAAATTACATTTATTTCGTAAGACGATCACATTTATTTATTAGCTAAAACCATTTAAAAAAATGACGTTTAACACAAAATAAATTTTAGCTGTCAAAAAACTCCAAAAACTGCCAACATAGACTAGAGTAAAAAAATACACCGATTTTTGAAAAAATTTTGGTTGCTTTTACCCCGAAAAACCACTAGTGAACAGCAGGACTAAGGTAATAAACAAAGTGTCCGGGTTAGAGATGATAATCCATTAAGGGGTGATTCCTTGGTGCATTCCGTGAAAAAAATCGAAGGGAGGAGCGGGAGAGGAGAAGGTGGTCAATTTTTGGTATCCTTTGAGATATTGAGGTACAGGGTGTTTAAATAAATTGGTTCAGAAAAAAAGTCTTCTCAAATATTAAACTGTAACTTCCAGAATTATTTATCAGAAAGCAACCAACTTAGTAATTGTTTTTTATAAAACAGTTATAATTTTTTTTACTTCATTTTAATTTACCAGGATTTCATTATAAAGTTTGTCTCGAGCGTAAAAGTACTACATATAGATTTAGAAAAAGTGTCAAAATGTCCTCCTTGTCATTGAAGACAGAGGCGTAACTATAGAATTCGACGTTTATTTTTGAAAGCTATCCTTTTCTTATAGTAGACGAAAGAAGAAAAAAGAAAAATATACGAAATTTTTACGTATTTGCGTATTTGATGGTGTTACGTTTGCGGGTTCTTGATGTGTGTACTCCTCACCTGAGAACTGTGCTATCATAATATTAATTTTCTTAAATTATTTAGAATTTTTGATTCACAACACTGACACAACACTACAGACAATTTCTCAAAACGAATGCGAATAGTTAATTTTATTTTTCCAACATTTAAACAAAGGAGTTGATAATCATCATCGCCAATCGTTTGGCTTGTTGAACAAAAAATTGTTACAATATTAATACTACAATATAAATAAACGGTATACGTAATAAATAAATAACTAGAAAAAACGGTATATATAAGAAAAACTCTGGCACGTGGGTACAAATAGTTAAATGGGGAATTGTAGAGGATGTCATGACCAATTTAATTTAAGTAAAAAGAACATTATAACTGCTGTTTTTTAACAGAAAAACTGAATTTACCTGACACCCTGTGTTTCAAAGGGTATCAAAAATTGAATCCCCCCCCTCATATGATTTTGTTCATAGAATGAACCAAGGAATTACTTATTAACAAATTAGCATATCCCGAACCCGAACACTGTATAGAGGATTCCTCTTAAAACCTCGTTTTAATAAAAAAATATCTTGTAAAAATCAGTACCTTTTGCTAAATTCTCAAAAACCGCACCCCGTTGTACGCAGAACTGAAATACCTTTTAAAAGATATATCGCTCAACCCGAACTATCATTTGCAAAAATCGGCTTCCCATTCTGGTTATTAATGGTTGGTAAATCGACGCCTCTGTTTTTAATATTTAAAATTGCTACGGAGGACAGTGGAAATTTTTTCGTGCAATTTACAAATAAAATCATCATCAAGTCACAGAAACATTATACTATACATTGAAGTTCAAGTGTGGGAAATGACTTCATAACGACACGAATGTGACCGATGTAGAGTATGAACTAACGCATACATTCTTAATCTAGTGTCAAAAAATTTGTAATTTTAAATAAAATTATGACCTCAACAGATGACAATGATAGCTCCAAAAAACACGCTATATTACCGACATAAAAAAATGGCGCAAAATTCTAAATAGTCGTATTTAATATTGGCTCTACATATGGCAGAATATGTTGTTCTTGTTGTTTCTCGATTTGCCTTGCGGCCTTACTCCGCCTATGTGGTTATTCCAAATTTTTTCAAGTTCCAATTGCTTGTTTTGATTATATTTGAAAGTTAATTGAGTTACAAGTTATTTTCTTATGTTGTTTTACAAAACAAAAATGGTTAAAGCTTAAAGCTTTCTTGATTCTTCTCGAATATCTGTTTGAGGAGATATTATAGTAAACAGTTTTGCCGCTAGGCTGACTTCTTAGATCTGCACATAAACAAATTTGGGTAAACGAATGAAATAAGTTTTAAACTGTTTTATATTCGTAGTAGTAGGAAACTGAAAAAATCGAAAATGAACTATATCACCACATTTTTTAACACTGAAACATAAAATGATTTCCCAGATGAAGTTTATGAATAACAGGAAACTGGGATGACCTTATTTTCCAAGAAAGAACGTCGTTATTTCGTAAAATTTGTGAAAGTAGAACTAGGCCACTCCGAAAAGTTCGAAAGAAAAACTAGGCGAATTCAAACCTGAACAATATGGATTGAGAATAGTTAGTAAATATGGTTTAAAAATAAGTTTTACATAAAATTTAAAATTATGCATCGCAGTCCCAATTTGCCCAACTACGGACGAAACTATGCTGAATTTTAAATAAGAAAGGGTTGTCCCAATTCTTAAAGGATCATTAAAATGGGACAAAACTACATTAGTTATGTGTATATGGTTCCAATGGTACTATCTTTTCCTCTTTATAAATTGATTCTATTATTGGCATGTTTGCCAATTTAATTGTGAAATTTACATTAAATACCCAAAAAATTTCAACTCAAAAAGAACATTCTCTCGATTCTTCTTCTTTGAGAGAAGTTGGACTCACACTCCCGTCTAACTTAAATCCCCATATCTAACTGATCACTCTCATTTTACAAGCTTTATCATGTTACTTGAAATAAAGCATAAAATTCCTCTGCTAGGCTATATTTAAGAAGCTATCCGCATTTTCACATCCACTTTTAATTAAGCATGCTAAACAAATTACATCATTGACGCGACTATTAATAAAATTTAATAAATATTCTTCAATACTAAGAATTTAATTAGAATGTTTTATTAAAACGAGGTTAGAAGATGCGGATAATTGGCAGCCAGCAGAAAGAACTTCTAGAATATAGGTGATCATCTCGGACATTTTTTTATCGGTTAATGAAACTCGCTTTATTTTATAGAACGAGCCATAATATTATTTTCGGTTAAATTCGTAAATTTATGAAATTATTTCAAAATTATATACACATTGAAACTCATGGCGTAAATTCCTTCTAAGCCCTTTACTTTATACGTATCTCGAAAATGTTTAGTGTGCCGGAAGCTAAATTTTTGATGCATCACTTTTTAAAAGAACGCAAAGGAAGCTTCTTGGAAAAGCTTATTTAATATTTAGCTCTCATGAAAGAGGCGGAAGTAAAATGAATAGATGAAATAAATAGAAATTTACACGTGATCGCCACTCTGAGTATGTATGCAGTGAAACTTATGTCCCATCAGTTTACTGTTAAGTTTTAATGGAAAAACGGCTTAAAATTCACTGCTTGTGATGAACTTAATGTGTAATGTATTTTCATGTTTGGATAACTTAAACATTTATTAACACAATCGGCATTAGAACCCGGAACTTAAATTGGTTTAGAAATAGGGAGATTATTCAAAGAATAACCCTGATTAAAACATAATACTCCATGCTAATGAAATTTATCCAAACTTATTCAAAAACGACATCAGTAGATGTAAACATTTAGGGAAATCTTTAGCTCATTACATGAGTCTCTTTTGGTCTAGCAGGGTGTTCAATGAACTTAAAACATTAAATTTTCAAAATATTGCCTAAGATTCATTCAAAAAGTAAATCTTAGTATTTTAGGTATTTTGAGGCAGTTACATGATAATTAAGGATTTCTACAAGATGTTTTACGAGGATATAAATTGTGCTTTTGAAATATGGTTTAAGTACTTACAGAGAAGACACAATAAAAAATCAATGGGAGTATCCAGCCAATGTAGGCCTCACTAAAAAATAGTAGGCCTCACACATAATATGGGCTGGATGCAAAATATCTCACTCAAAAAATGTAGATATCTCACTGTTTAGTGAGGCAAAAATTTTCTGTCTACTTTTGAGTAGATATATTTTTAGTGAACCTGTACTTTAAATAACAATTTATTTTGTTCCATTTTCATTTCTTTTTATTGTTTTTACCTTCATCGTCTGAAGTTTAATATATTAAGGACTGTCATATTTACTTAATAATTAAAATCAATTATATTAGACATAAACCAAAAATAATACGAATATATTGCATCCAGCCCATGTACAATTCTACAACTGAGGAAAATCTACAAGTGAGACATCTCAAATGTAGGCCTACTTGGGCTGGCTATACCCAATATCTGTCCAAAGTGTCCTATTCAGAATCTAAGGAGTCCGGTAATATTACTGAACGTACTAAACGCCTTGAAAATATTCATATTAACACTGGAATGCGTCTAAGGTACATTTAAAAATTTAGCTATTGAACATCTTCTGATATCCATAGAAAATCAAGCAACTGCATTAGAATACACTTTTAAATCTAATCAAACTGGCAAATAAGGTAAGATAAACTCAAATAAAAGACTTACAATGACTTTGTTTAGTACCAAGGCAGACGTGAAAAATTAAATTTTTTACTGTTATAGAACTTGTCTAGCCCACTAGAAAATATTATAATCGTCTATGGAAACTCATTTGTTCATCCTTCTTTGTGTCCCTATGCAGTCACCAAAATTTGTATTAACCATACCAATGTTGCTTGACGTGGTGTCAAGTTGTTTACGTATTTCACTTCTGTGCTGAGTCTTGTCTTGCAGTTTTTGAAGTTTATTTGAAATAAAAATTTTGTTATGCATTTTTCAAGAAGCAAATCTTTTTCGTTATTAACTTTTTAGAAGAAAACACATTTTCTGAATACACTTTTTATATCGTCTTCACTCTAATTAAAATTTTATTTCATTAAAAGCATTTTGAAAACATTAATTTCTTTTAGATAATGTTAACTCTGATTTTAAGGTAGGCTTATGAACAAACAAAATCAAAAATAAGAATAATAATTAGTTAGTGGGCAAACCACTATACAATTACCAATATTTCAATTAGCCTTCGACTACACTTTAATTCGCCACTTTCCCAATATTTGTACTTTTTTAAGTTTTTTGCTGCTTTTGTTTGTTCATAAGCTCACTCGATGGCATTTAAAGAACATGATGCTGGTCTGAAATTAAGTGAATATATAGTCGATTTTGCCCAATTCTCCCTCCGACACGTGTAGGTTAGCCACTTATGCTACATTGTTAAATATCTATGTATGGAAATCAAAGCTTTTTTTTGTGCTTTTTAATATTAATATGAATTTTTATGTACAGTTTTGAAAATATGAATGGTATGAAAAACTAATAAACAAACTAAAAAGAAAATAAAAATGGGGCAAATACAATAAAGCGAACACGCACACCTGTAGAAATATAAACTGTAATATTAATGTCATATCGCAGTCACCGTCTCTCAAAAAAAAATTTTTCAGTTATTTTCATTTTATCACCTATATACTTTTTGAACTTTGATTTTCCGAAATTTTTTACATATAAAGCGGTTTACTAAATATACCTTCGAATATAAAACTAATTCTGAAATGTGTCACAATATATACACCAACACTAATATAAAGTTGATATTTTGCATGTACAGCCGAAAAATTCGTGGAAAGGTCAAACAGTGCGTTTTGACAATCTTTTTGTTTTATAAATACAATGACTTTTAAGATTTAATGCTTCTATCATAATTGCCCTTTTCTTTTTTTCTTTTCTTTTTAAGCATTCCCAAATATTTTAGCGTTAAGCTTTCTCTATCCGCACACGTCTAAATGTACAACATTATACCGTTACTAATAGTATATTATGGAGACGAAAAATGCGCATGCCATTTACAGTTCAATTTGAATTCTATTGCGAAAGTAGTTTCAAAAGCGTACAAAATATTATTGCACATAGGAAAATTCTGAAAATAGTGAAAATGGTATGGATTTAGTTTTTGTGTGTTTGTGTGAAAATGTCAAGTTTTGCCCTAATTATAAACACACACATAATGTTTGCTGTTTTAACATTTCTCAGAATCTCAAATAAGCTCTTTAGTTTCGAATTTTATTTTTGTTTTGTGTGGCGTACAAAACCTGGCCAATAATTTTAAATCCAATGAGATTTTTTCGAGATTACATCCTTTTTCTGTACAGGTTTATTTATAATAAGAGGTATAAAGGGTATAATAAAAAGGGTTTACTTTTTAGTGGGTCTGATGTTATGTAGGTATGTGCCAAAGTGGAAAACTGAAAACTAATTAAGATTTATATAAAAATTGGATTATAGTTTAATGACAATGCTCGTATAAGAGTTATGGAAATATTTTTCTGGCTGTGTTATTCCACTAGAAAATTTGAGTTTAAGGTATGATTATTTTACAAGTTGCATAGACCTTGTATTCAAACTTCAGTAAGTGTTTTGTCATATAAAGTTAATTCAAGTTAAAGTTATGTATATTTTCACTATGGATTTCTAAAATGAAATATTTATGTAAGATTGTAACGTGAGCTAAGTAGCAATTCATTAATAGTTTCTAATTTATTTATATTTATGTCAATCCATCACTGCGGTCAGTGATCTAGTGCAATTGATATAACTTAAACCCACTTAAGCACTTTCAGACTAATTATTAGGTTTGTTTGTTTTTTAATCTTTGCTATCTTTTCTGGGTCCAAAGTATTCTCAACTTTTTGGCATTTCGCTTTCCACCTAACCATCGCAGTCGCCAAATCGAGGATGTACGGCTGTAGGTCCAAATTTCGTAAAACTATCTGTTGGTACATTGTACAGCTCCAGTCTATAATACTGACATGAAAGGTAGGTTGTCCCTTAAATTCTACGCTCCAATAGGAGATCATAGTTGTCTTCATTTTCATCACCATCGTACTTTTCGTACTTACTCCAAAGCTTTAACCACCGTGGCGTTTGGTCGGTTAACTCGTTTAGTGTATTCTTAGAACTTTAATAAACCATGCTCAATGAATTGTAATTAAAATTGGAGTTTAGGAATCGCCAAATGGAATTTGCAATTAAGCAATGATCGAATATTTATTATTTTAGTTACACAGTAAATCTTAATTCACAAGGTTCTTCTGACAAAGTTAAAATGGAGAGTTACAAGTAAAGTATTTTAAAGCAACTATTAAGCAAAATTTACTCCTAGATTGAGTAAAAATCAAAAGCTTTCATTGAATTCATTTTGTAACGAATCGATCACGTAAATAATCTCGTTAAAAAAATCGAAAGAGCTACAAATCGCTATACGCCTTATTTGTATCTCTTATTTCCTAGGAAGGTTGTCGTTCCTAATGCGACAGGGACATTATGGATGTATTATGGATTTATCATGTATTATGAACTCAGAATTTCTACCCATGATCCAACACATTTTCCTATATTTTATGTTTAAATGTTCTTTTTCCCTTTTGATGTGCTCTTTCTTTCTCAGCTGAGCGTAGAGACTAATGCCAATACAGTGTCGCTGTATTTACATGTGGGGTTTGTTTTGTTTTGTGTTGAATATGTCAAATTTTGTGATAACTAATTTGCGGGAAGTGTTAATTTTTTATTTTAATTGGAAAAAGAACGCAGCTAAAGCACATCGAATGTTTGTGGAAGTTTACGGTGACAATGCTCCAACCGATAAATCATGAAGAGAATGGTTTCGACGCTTCTAAAATGATGATTTCAGTGTTGAAGCCTTGCTAAGGACAGCCAAAAATATTCGTTGACGATGACTTAGAGGTATTGCTCGATGAAGGTCCGATTCGAACGCAAGAGGAACTTGTCGCTACATTGGGGGTGATCCAACAAACAATTTCTGTACAATTGAAGTCTATGGGAATGATTCAAAAGCAAGGCAATTGGGTCCCTTATGAATTGAAACGAAGAGACGTGGAAAAGCGATTTTTCTCTTGTGAGTAGCTTTTTCGAAAGCAAATAAGAAAGGGTTTTTTACATCGGATAGTGATTGGTAACGAGAAGTGGACCTCAACATCAACACCAAAGGCGAACATTCATGGTTCGAAGGTTATGCTATGTATCTGGTGGGATCGAAAAGGCGTTGTATACTATGAGCTACTACAACCTGGCGATTCCATTTCGGGCGAGCGGTACAGACTACAATTAATTCGTTTGAGCCATGCTTTACGGTTTTTCACAGGAATATGAGGAAAAACATGATAAAGTTATTCTTCTGCAAAACGACGCTCTGCCTTACGTTGCAAAAGTCGTAAACAAATACATGGAAACGCTCAAGTGGGATATATTACCGCACCCGCCGTATTTTCGCACACGATGCAACACGATTTGGCAGGTCACCGGTTCACTTCTTTCAAAGAAATTGAAAATTGGCTTCAAACTTGGATCGCCTCAAAAGACGAAACGTTTTTCCGAGATGGGATTCGAAAATTGCCTGAGAGGTGTTAAAAGTCGTAAGCAGCGATGGACAATATTTTAATTAATCTGTTCATTCATTTCATTTTAAAATAAATGCATTTTTAAAATTAAAGAAATGAACCGAATTAATTTGTACTACCAATATAATTTTTAAACCCCCAAGTTAAATAAATGCATAAGCAAAACGAATTAAAGTAGTACTTTTTGGTAGCCCAACGTGTTAATTTTGCGGATGTCTTTCTCGTTCGAAGTTCTAACAAAATTTGTATACTATATAATATGAAATTGTGCTAAAAATTCGAATGGCTCAGTTATAACGTATATATATGAAGCTAGCCCGAAAAAACCGATGGCAACGCAAAACTATCATATTATCGTGATATTTTACTATCCCACTCCGAAATAAAATTTCTATCGCGACAGTAAACCGTGGCATGATACACTACCATGACGTTTATATTTTAAAAGTACTTTTATGTATTTTTAAGATATTTATATTAGCTGTTTTGCTAACAGCATCTAGATTGGGCTGGTAATTCACCCAGATATGAACCCGACTGAATATTTTTGGGCTGTATTAAAAAAGCAATTTTCGAAAAAAGTTACCACGACTATGTCAAAGTTGATTGAGGAAATTAAAAATAGTTGGTACAACGACCTTTAATCAAGGATACCACCATGAAGTCGATCAACAGTCTGCAGCGTCGTATTTCAGTTTTGTTTAAACGTAAAGGGAGGTGGACGAAACATTAGCCGGTTGAATATTTTTTTTCTTGTTCTTTTTTAAAGTACAAAGGTTAATAAATCCATTTTAATGAATTAAGGTAAAAAATGTGCTTTTTAACCAAATTTCCGCTGAATACATAATGTTTTAGAAGTTCATGTTCATTTGGCCAGATACTATACATCCTTCAGTCAATCAAACGTGTACGGATGTATGTTTTTATTTGACAAAATCGCTCCAAAATTATCAAGAGTCTGTTCCAACGGGTATCAATATCTTAAAGAACGCTAAGCTCTTTCTTCGTCGTTTTTGATATGCTTTTGAAGAATATCATTTTTTAACGTGAGAACCTACAACAAGTGGGCACTTTAGCGATAATTGTGCCGATTTGTTGATGTTGAACTAGTGAGTGTTTATTTTTTATTATTATTTCGAAATGTTTGGTTTCTTCAGTTCGGATAGTTCGGTTAGTTTAGTATTAAAAATGGTAACAAAACAACTGGCAACATTTTTCAGCTCACAATGGCCGTTGAATATGGATTAAACCGAGATTCCAAAATGAAAACGATGAGAGTACCAAGGTCACCTTGGTTTATTCTTAAAGACATCTCTTTTTCAATGTAGTTTGTATGGATTAACCATATTCTAGTACCATTTGTTTACTGTATTCGGTGACTTCGGTATGTTTTTATATCCTTTATGTTTTAGTAATTAAACCAAATCATAAGATGTGTAAATTTTTATTAAAAGAAATGCAATCACATGAAGTTAGACGTGTGGTTACAGCTTGTAAATTATTATCAACAGTTTCTTTAAATGATTTTGTTATTTGTATATATTAATTGAATGTGCGAAACTACTGGAATGGCTGGCTTCACTTGTAGAAGCCTGTTGAATTGTTTTTATTTTTTATTTTTATCTGGTGTTGTCTCATTAAAAGATTGTGAAGCCCAATTTGTCTTCCACTAGCACATTTAATACTTCCACTACATTTTAAACATGATGCTGTATAATTAAAATTCTAATATTTACTGAAATACCGGTATTTTAGAGATGATTTACCAGTATGGCTGTAAGCAAATTTTAGTCGATTCGGTAAATCGGTAGACCGAACTACCGGTATTGCGAACACAAACCACCATGTAATTTAAGTATCATGAATTTTGAGCCCGAAATTTTAATTTGTAAATTATGGATATAGTTATTTGCAGTTTCGACACAAACTAAAAGATTTGCAGAAAAACTATTTGAAATAAGTGACTAAAGTCAATTAAATCTCGTCTCACAGGCGATTTACGAGTTCTTGATAATACAGTTGTATTCGTTGATGTTTTGACTAAAAACTAAAAAATTTGCAGAAAACTTCAATCTGGAATTTCTAGAATTTAGAATTTTTCTGCAAATCCCTCAGTTGGTAGTCAAACCTACAAAGAATCCTGCGGTATATGTCAAATGTCTGTGAGATGAGTCGTTTGTGAGACGAGATTTACGCGACAATTTCCGGATAATTCAATTTAAAAAAATTCTACAAATCTCTCAGTTCGTGGTCAAATTTTCTACGAATCCTCCAATACTTGATAAGTATTCGTGAGTCTCCTGTGAAGTTGTTAGTCATCCAGATAGAGTTTTTCTGTAAATCTCTCAGTTTGTAGCCAAACCTTTAACGAATCCGGTCCATTTGTTTGGTACTCGTGTATCGCCTAGGGGGCAAGATTTAATCGAGTATATAGAATTTTTCTGGAAATATCTCAGTTTTTTTTACCAAGGTTTCAACGAATCGTGTGGTATACGTAAAGTGGTTGTGTATCCGCCTTTGAGGCGAGATTTAAACGATTGTCGCAGAATATTGTTCCTGGAAACTTTTTTTGGAAATTGTTTTTTGAAAATATGACCTATTAATTTTTTTTTGCTTTGATGTTTTAGCAATAATAAATTTTTTTTTATTAGTTGTAATTTGCTTGTGACACAAATTTACTTTATAGTAACGATTGGCCTATATTTTGCGTCATGACAGAAGTGGTATTGCCATAAGTCAAAAATAAAAAATTTCGGGCTAGCTTCATGGAGGTTAATAACGCTTCGAAAAAAAGAAAAGGAGAGTAGTATTTTAAGTTTTTCACGGATTGTCGACCCTGAAAAATCAAAAAAACATGTTTGTTAATCAGTAAAAATTTTAAAATATGATTTTTTTAGAAGCATTATTAATGAGGCATTCTAACTTTTAGAATAATATCAATTCTAATATGTAAATTTTAATAGAATTCAGAACTGGATGACTTCATCAGCAAGGTGAAAATCTAAAAAAACGAATTTAATTACAAATATGTAAACAATTTCAAACAGATTGACGTTGGTTTACTAAAAATTATAGTAAAAAAAAATTAAAATATGAATTTTAGTGTTTTTGAGAGAAAGAGAGAGAGAGACGTTACAACTTTTAACAGAATACCCTTTCTAATATGTAAATTTTATTAGAATTCTAAACGGCTTGACAATGGCAAAGTAGTACTCATGTCGGTTTACCAAAAAATCATAGGAACATGTTTGCCAATTTGTGAAAATCTTAAGATTAATTTTTATAGAAGCGTTATAAATGAGATGTTCCAACATTTATTTGTATGACAGTTGTAGACTTGTTGATCTATCAAACAACGACAGTGACAAGTATGCCAACCTGTGAAAATCTTAAAATATGAGTTTTCTTATATGCGTTCATACCTACTGCAATAACAACTATTAGCAGAATAACAATTGTAATAAATAAATCTTATTAGAATCTCAAACGAGATGATATTGGCAAAGTAGAAATATGGTTCTACCAAAAAACCATTGTGATGTGTTTGCCCACCGTTGAAAGTCTCAGATTAAAAAGTATCTCTCGTACGATCGTAAAAACTGATAGTGAAGTCAGGATATACAAAAATAATGGAATTTCCCGCTTGACCTTCAAAATAATTTGAACTGTTTTACACCAATTAGACAACAGGCTTCTCTTATTGTTTGAGTCTATATTAAATAACTTGAATACAAATTTTCAATCTAATTTAGTCGGTAAAACGACGTCCCATTCAATAATTAAAAGAAATTTGAAACACATACGAGTAGGCTTCTATATATTGCAACGTTATGCTTTTTGACCTCTGTGAAGATAGCCCAAATTTCTATCCCCGAAAATTGAAAAAGTTGCTTATGGCATACTATTGCTATATTTAATTAACAATTATAGCAATAAATCTAAATTTTGCAATTTTTCCAGGAAAATTTTGAAATTTTTTCAATTTCTTTTACTTAGTTTGACACTTGAAGAATTGTATAAATTGTGGAAAAGTGGGGATTTGGGGGCGGCAGCCCCCATCCTGTAAGGTATACAAATAATTAAAATTACATTAAAAAATATTTTGTATATACTGATAGTTGATTTTTTTAACATTTGTGGCAGTATCAGAAGAAGCGATAAGAGCGATAAAAACTCTTTGATCTGTGCCTGCAAGGTTGACGAAGCAATTAATATTAATAAAATAAAAAAAAAATATTGGAAAAATAAAAAAAATAAAAAGTTTTCTTCTCCTAAAAACTGATAGGAAAAAATCTTGCATTTAAAAATTTCCAAAATATATACTCCTTACCTGATTTTTTTGATGTATACGTAAAGTAAAATTACGCCAAATATACCAACAGCGAAAATCAAAAATTACTTTAAATATTCCTTCTTCACCAAAATGCAATATTTTTACTCTTAGCCCAGAAAAATGTTTGTGTCATGATAGTTTTAGCTGTCATGACGGTAAATTTTCGGGCTGAGAGTAAAAATGTCATGATTGTTTGGGCTGAGAGTAAAAAAAAATGTCATTATAGCAATAATTAGTGTTGCCATCGCATTTTTCGGGGATGGAGTTTGAGCTATCTTCACATACATTGCTTTTTGTACAAATAATGGTAAACTAACCGTGGCTAAAGACTCTATGTTTTCTCTCTCTCGCTCTCTCTGGCACTATTTCACATCAAGGGATTTGGCCGCCTCAGATGAGGTTTCATAATCATATTTTCATTTCGGATAATGAATGATTAATTCATTCATCCTAAACCAGCCGTTAAATATTATCCTTGTCACCACCGGGAATCGAACCCGGGACCTCCGGTTGCTGGAACAAGCATGCTGACCACTTTGCCACGGCGCGGCAAAGACTTTATGTTGCCAAATTAAAAATTTTAATTTTAAATTTTAGCAAGTAGCACAAAAAATAAAATCTGGTACCCATGTAGACTATATATTTACCACTAGCGAAAGTAAAATATATATTCTCCATAATATCTTGATGAGCCAGTTTGGTATATATAGATTTATTTCGTAAAGCAAACATAACAAAATAAAAATCGGTGTCATTCAGTACATTAGACCAAATCGTATAAAATATAACTTTAAGTTTATAAATCCAAAATATAAATGCATTGTAATAAAAAACGAAACTATATCAAATAACATTTTTATCGCAATCACATATCGCAACAAGTATTTCATTTAAGCAAGAACACAACACAGATTAAAATCAACACTGTGTTGTGTATAATAATATATACTTGTGTGTGTATTTATGTTTAAAGCACAAGCAGGACACGAACTATCATCCCACAAAGAAACTTTTTGTTGCTTATTTTATGTAATATTTTAATGCTTTAATACGATATACATAATACGTACGTAATACAGTTGATAAAAAAACTATACCCAACTCTTAAAATTCATACCCCATTATTCCTCTCAAAACTTTAATATTTTCTGCCTTTCGTTTACATTTTTTTGTTGTTGTTTTATTCACTCTCGCAAACTTAAAAATTATTTTTGTTCATTTTTAATGAAAGCACAAAAAAAATTATAATAGTAATAACAAGAAAATAAAAAGCTCGACAGAAGAAGAATAAAAACTGTCGATTAGATTTTAAATATTTATTCGTGAAACATGTAAAATGTGGAACACACATATAAATAATGAAAACAATTTGGAGGAAAAGCTTTTTAAAGTTTTACTTATTTGGTATGTATATCACCAGTGTTTTAAAAAAAATTAGAAATTTAATGTCTGTACAGATATAAATTTTGGGAAATTATAAAGTTTTATTATTTCATGTCTTATATATCAGAACAGAAGGAATTTTTTTTTTGCTTAATTGAGCTTTTTTTATTACATATTTTTTCATTACCTTTCATAATTTGAATCTTGATATAATTTTTATATACTTTTGAGCTAGTAATTATTTTTAAATATATTATACAATATATATATTATTAAAAGGTAAGTTATCGTTCTGATATTACTATAAATTGATCGTTGGTATATCCAAAAGCTTTATAATAAATAGTAGCGGTATAAAAAGTATACAACACAAAAATTTTCCTAATACATACATATTTTAGTTTTTTGGGTTTTTATTTTGTTCTATTTTCTCTCATGTGTATGTCAAGTTAATATTTTACCTGGCCAAATTTATTTTCAACACGCATTTTGCGTTATTTTTGGTTGTCGTTGTGTTTGAAAATTCGAGAAAGAAAATTACTTTAAGTCGATATTTTGTTTCTTGTTTGATAGAATAAGAAATTTGTCTTTTTCTATATACATTTTTTTATTTAATGTAGCTTTAATGGCTCTATATGTCGGTATATGAAATTGATTTTATTAGATGAAATTATATAGTTAGTAGGGTAGAATGGGAATATGAAACTAAAATTTATCAAAAAATAAAAGTTGACCATTTTTTTTTACTTGATGTCTATAATTTTCTTAGGTATTTTTAAGATAACTTTTTAAAAGTTTTGTGATATAGTTTTAAACGTCAAGGTCACAGAGTTTTGTCGCTAAGAGAAATTATACCGATACAATTTTCGTTTTAGCCAAGAAAACTGAACTAATCATAATTTCAATTATTTATGTAATTTTTAATCTAGATCTAGACCACGACCGAGTGCGATTAATTTTCATATATTTTACTGAAATATTATTTTCATTATAATAATGTTGAAAGCTTTTCAAATTACGTTCAAACAAATTAGTTCTTTGTCGCGTGAGTTTTCCTTGAAAGTCTTTAATTTTTTTTTTCATAAATTTGAGCAAAAAAATATATGCCGTATTTATTAGGGCATTCGTTCTTTGGGTTTTAAAATATAATTAATTTCCAAAATTATTCTTAAAATCAAAATAAATAAATAAGCAATTAATATAATTTTTGGTTCAAAGAAGTTTATAATATGTGCTTTTCTGTTGCATGTGTGTTTCACTTTGTTAGTTTGCAGTTCACCAGCTATAAGAATAATGATTGTTGATCATTTACAAAGTATTTCAAAATAAATTGCTTGTATTATAATGTAAGTATCAATTATGTCTTAGGAATCAACGTAAAACACAACATTATTATGAAATAATCCGATATAACGAAAAATTCAGTCTGCCACGAATTTTCTTATTATGAACTTGTTTGGTCGAATTTGTCAAATATAAGCATGAAGTTAGCAATAATGCGTTTTGTAATTGACTTGAAGATGCTAAATTTTATTTTATTGTTCGTTTTTAATTTACTAATGACCTGTTAGGTGAAATCAATTTCATTTTCTAAAATATTCTTTGTGTGAAATATATGTATAAAAATGAAAAGGTTGTAAACAAATGATTTTTTGCGATTTCCTCATTTCGTTTCATAAAACCGATAGGTAACTCAAACTATCCTCAAGTTGTTGTTGTCGTCCTAATAAATTCAAAATAAATAATTTAATTATAATTATCATTTAAATATGAATATTTTTTATATATTATACTTACATTTTAAATACTGTTTAATTTAATTTTTTTAGTTTTTATATTTCGTTAAAATGATATATTGATTGAAATAGTTGAAGGAATACACACATTCGATAACAAAGAATGTAATTCATCAACTAAATACCAGTCGGATTTTGACATTCGATTTTCAGAACATCCGATTTCGTTTTTTCTTTTTAGTTTCATAATAGCAGATTTCTCGATATCGGATTTTCATAATAGCAAAATCCGCTTTCCAATCCGATGTCGAATTTTTTATAATACCCCACTCCCCCCCCCCCCCCCCCCTCCCCTCCCAGGTTTCTAAAGTGATATCTTATTTAGAAAGATTTAAATAGTAGCTAAAATAGAAGATTTCTTATTTGATTGGCGCTATCACAAGGGTAAAAAATTCACATGAGAAAAATAAATAAAACCGATCTGATTTAAATAACAATATTTTCAGTCACACATTTTAGAAAAAGTCTCATTTACTAGTCGTAACCCCGATTCGGAAACATTCGATTAATCTCATTTGATATCTCTTAAGAGATATCAATAATTAGTATCAAATTTGACAAGAACCGTTCTGTAAAAAATAATTTAGAACTCGTATAGTCAAATTTGAAGGAATTCACATACCACAAATCAAAATTGGCATCGTTTGATGTTACAAATATGTATTCGAACAGACCAATTGAAGAAACCATTGAAATCACCAATTAAAATAAATTATTAAAAGATATTACTTTCTAAAATTATTTAAATTTTAAATTAAAATTTTCAAAAATTCAATTACATTGAAAATGGAGCAAGATTCAAATATAAATTTCTTAGATTAGAAATATAGAAAACTAAAATCAAAAATATACTTCCAAATTTTTCGTGGACAGCACAAATGACTTAAACCGTCGATATTCGATCTAACTATCCTTGGTAAAATCCTAGACAAGCCCCAGGGCTGCTGAAAGGGATATACTGCTTTCGATGAGGCATGCTGACATGGGCGGGGGGTTTTGGTGGCGATTATGATAATCTTGTATTTTGCTTCTGTTTTACAATTTTAATTTAAGCTGTCCCGATGCGGTGATCCAAAGTTGTACTAACCCAAGAAACGATTGCTTGACGTCGATATAATGACGATATTGTCGCATTATCTCTCTTTGCTACGTGCTCACCAATCTAAACATTTAAGTAAATTTATTTAATCAAGTTATCCTTGCTGTTCTCAAAGTTGGTACGGTTTGTTTCAAAATTGAACAAGCATTTAACATCAAAATCGAAACGGCAAATTATGTGAAGAAAACTATTTCAATTCCACCCTCCCTTAAACTTGTAAGGTAGTATGTTCAGATTTTGGTCGAAAAGCTTTCGCCGTACTTGGTCGGATAAGATTACTGTGCAGACTTTCTAAACAATAAATATTCAACTGATTGTTTCTTTGATGTCTGTTAGGGAAAGTTTTTTCAACTGAAACTTTTAAAGGTTACAAATAATTCTGTCAATTTACGCTTTTTTACTATAAAAGCTCCTTTAGATCTATAAAGCTCAGTTACAAACCGGCTGCATAAATAGTAAATGACTAGTCGATTTGATGTTGATAGTTGAGCGTATTAGAATAGAATTGAGTTACGGCGTATCGTTGAAGGATTTTTGGTGCAAGTATTTCTCAATCTCTCGAAGTCAACTATTTTTCTTTTTCTTTTTTTATTTTTAAACGCTCGTTTGAGTTTGAATATTGCTACGGCCAGTTGCTGTTCGACTGTTTGGCCGGTTACTGAAATCAATTTGTGTATATTCTTATAAAGTCAATTATACGACAGTGAGCTTTTGAAAGACAATCCATCACATATACTTTTTCATTACTTTAGTTATTTGTAGTTAATGAATTTTAACAGAAAACAAGCTTTAACAGGCACATTATATTTGTCAAAGCTGTTGAAGCTCAGCGCATAAATTCGAAATTGTTTTACTAAACGTGCCAAAGATAAAATAGATCATGAGTTTGAGTCTTATTGTATAAGATGATGGTTGGATGCTCGAATTTATTTCTATTCGGAGTTGAATCTAAAAAATTGGTTCAATTTCCATTTTTCTTTGTACCAAACTTCACAAAATAAATTAATAATAGTCTACAGCCCAAACGGATTGACTTGATAGTTGTAAAATTTAATACTTCAACTTTTTTCATAATTTGTGAGATCTCAGTGAAGATTGGCCGAAATTGGTTCACCAATATTGGCAGCTCTCGTAGAAGTTTTTCTCGTAGATTGGCGAAACATTCGGTTGCAAATTTCGATTAATACAAATCACAAATAAGATTCCTTACTTTCGATAATTGCAATCTTTCTATTTGACTGAACCGTAAAGTAATTGAAACAATTTTTTATATAATAACCGGAAAAGTACTGAAAATGTTGTTGCTGCAGTAAACCATCTTTCTGATCTAAAATTTTAAACAATTAAGAAACATTTAGTAATTTTTTCTATTCTTTCTGCAATCGATTTTATTTATAGATGTATTGGATTTAGTTGTATTTTTTAATAGTTTTATTTAGCTTGCTCAATCGTATTTCTCAAATAATCAAAATGTCTTTTTTCACTTTAAGTGAAGCCCCGTAGGGGCCCTATTTATGATTAAGATACGAACATGGGAATTACTAAGAACTTATTAAGAAAAGACAGTTGTTTTATTATAATTCGGAAATTCGTGTAGAATTTAAATATACATGTCTGGCTACTGTGGGCTAAATATGGTATATATTTTTTCAATATGTGTAAAACTGAATATATATGAAGCAAAATTTAAACAACCTGGAAACTACGTTTGAAACTCGTATTATAGAAAGTAAAAGATTTACAAACTCGAGAAAGCCAACTTTCGTTTCGGAATACGCAGTCCCCATGATTCGCACAATTTTTATTTAAAATTTAACTAGTATTTTCTCTTTCGTAGCATATTCAGTGGCAGAATCATGAAATTGGAAGAGAAAAATTATTTGTTCCAAAATAACATTAACAAAAATTTTACGACGAAATTTTCGAAACCACCAGTTATTATCGAGCAATTTTGTACGGAAATCACTTACCTGTCAAAAATTATTCTGAAATTTGTCTAATAATTAAATCTCTACTATCAAAAACTATTCTAACACCATAGACAGACACAAACTAGATAATCATAAATTCTTGATGATCGCGATATTTCTCCTGTCTGTCATATCACTATTTTCATCAAAACAGGATTATTACGTTTATAGAACAAGATTATTACATTTAGGTTGTAGGAAGAAGATAAATGTGAAATATAAGAAAAAATCAGTAGTATTGTATGAGGCTGAGGAACATAAGTCATTTTCATTGAATAAATGTAGACAGAAAAATTGTTAGATTAAAAATTAAATTTTAAAATTATTAAACTGTCACAGAAATTATTTATACATTTGATTTAATTCAAAATCGGTAAATGCGCATTGCATTAGTTTTATTTCATTAATTAAATATGAATTTTAACGTTTGCAGAGTTACAAAATCGGGTGTCTGTCACCATAATTATAAAATCGCAATTTTATTTGTTTGACATGCAATCGTGATTGGAAGAAACCGCGATAATTTTTGTGTCTTTCCACGGTATAAGAAAAATTTACTTTCCACCACTAATACTCTATAGCAAATGTTATCAATTTGGATCGAGTAAGTTTGAAAATATTTCTCAAACCCCTAACAATTTCGGGTCGGTCTTCAGATTTCGTCTCAGAAATTGTTTTAAATGCGTAATAATTGCAATAGATTTATTAATTATAGGTCTCGCATATATTGGACAAAAAATTTAAATTAACTTTTAAACAAAAAAGTTAAATGATGATGAATTGATGAATTGAAAAGACTTATGTTCTATTTCGCCATTTTATTGCAAATATTTTTTCTATAGAATGGGTTGTGAAAATACGAATACGAGGGCTGCCTTTTATATTTCGGGATTAGAGAACAAAAACAAATATTAATCATCGAAAATCGCTTTATTGTTTTTCAAAATATTCCCCATGAAGATCTATACACTTTTGCATGCGTTTGAACCAATTGTCGAAGCACTTTTTCCACTCTGATTGAGTTATCTCCAAAACATGCATTCTGAACGCAGCAACCGCTTCTTCAGGTGTCGAAAAACGTTGACCTCTCAGTTTGTTTTTTACGTACGGGAATAAAAAGAAGTCATTTGGTGACAAGTCAGGACTATACGGCGGATGACTCATCAAATTGATGTTTTGAGTGCTCAAAAACGCAGTTGTTTGAGCCGATGTGTGAGAGCTTGCATTGTCGTCGTGAAGAGCGATCCGTCTTCGGCAGTTGGTTTTCCTGATTTCTTGGAAGACAACTGGCAAACAAATGGTTGTGTACCACTCAGAATTGACTGTTCTGTATTGTTCTAGTGGTACGGTTGCGACATGCCCATTTTTTCCGAAAAAACAGGCGATCATTTGCTTGCAAGTGCTTCGTACGCGAACAACTTTTGTTTGATTGTTAAACACCCATACAGTCGACTGCTGTTTACTTTCGGGCTCATACGCGTAAATCCATGATTCGTCACCTGTCACTATGTCATAGACGTGTTTTGAAGCACCGCGATCGTATTTTTTGAGCTTTTCTTTTGACCAATCGACACGAGCTTTTTTTTGAGCGATTGACAAATTGTGTGGGATCCAACGCAAATAAATTATTTTGACATTCAAATGTTTATACAATATTGAATGTATGCTGATCCCTTTAATGCCTTAGGTTGTCTCAATCTCACGATAGGTCACATGACAATCTTGCAATATCAGTTCGCGCCCCCATCAACGGTTTCCGGAACAACAACTGATTCTGAACGACCTTCACGAAATTCGTCTTGGAGTGAACTACGACCTCGATTGAATTCACCATACCATCGATAAACACTGGTCCTTGATGAAGCTTCATCGCCAAAAAATGAATTAAGTTCATCCATGCAATCTTGCTGCCTTAATCCACGTCGTAAGTTGTAAAAAATAATCGCACGAAAATGTTCACGATTTAATTCCATTTTTTCGCCGAGATGTTGAGTTAATGAGTACTGTAAACAACACAAATAGCGCTCGAATGTCAAAACGTTCTGAGTACGTATAATCTCAAAAAACGATAGAGCTGTCAGTTGCCAGAGATCAATACTAGGGTTGTCCAATCCCGAAATATAAAAGGCAACCCTCGTATCAGGTATGCACCTTAACTTTCGGGTTTCACATATAGATGGTGCTAGCGGCACATCTAGTTGTCATTTATGTCAGAAGTTGCGTTTTGTTCATAGCGTGGATAGTTCCTAAAATCACCGGTGAACTTTTCTCAAACGTAGCACTGATTTGAAATAAAATTTGCTTATTTGCACACGTTGTTCAACGTTATAATTTTCAACGGTGAATGCCATACCCCCGAACAATTCACAATAAATTTAACAGATATGTTTTTAGCAACATGGCTACTATAACCTTACAAATTTGGGGCGCCCCTGTTGAAAGACCTTTTAAAGTCCAATTTTAGCAAAAATCCGGTAAGTTTATTTTTTCTCTTTAGAAATCAAGTGTGGTGTATATAAAATGTTTGTATATATTCTTGGTAAAAGGAATTCTGGTGTTGGCCACAACATGTCTACCTCTTCAATTGCTTATCTTAAAATCTGTCTATCTACCTTGTGTGATTCTCATTGTTGGAATTTACAACTCAACGATATTGAGTGCAGGGGAAAAAATCGTATCGGTTGTCTTATTGCTATTACTGAAACCAGTTAAATAAATGCATTTTAAAATTACATATGAAACTGAAATTCAGCCAATTACTCTAATTTTGTTTTAAGGTTGAAACAAATAATAAACAAGAAATTTTAAAATTTGATAAAATTAATAGATAAATTAAAATAATAATTAAGATAATTTTTGGACACCTATAACTTTCTGACAATAAACTTAAACAATACTTCTTTAAAACCGTTATAACGCCGAATACGCCGCCTTGTCTGGACACTTTTCTTACAACTTAGCTAGATGCTGTTTTTAGAAGCTGTTCCTGGACGTATAAAGGGCCTAGATTATCTAGTTGTACGCTAAGCATTTAGATTTCTGGTGTTTTTGGGGTGCTGATTTCGAAAATTGGTCTTGTTACTCTAAGGTTGTTTTACCTGTCTTCCAAATTTAAATAACTCTCCTCATGAATTGTACGGGAAATTTTAATTAAAACACCAAATAAGTAATCGTTAACAATAGTGCGCGGGTACTTTATCTCATTAAAAACTAGGTCATTTTTAATCAGACCCATATTTTTGGCGTAAAATGTATTTTTGACATTATTACATCAATAATATTAAATTACGGTAATAAATAGTAAATTTGGGTGCTTTTGAATACAATGGCGCCTTATTATTACATTTTTTTATTATTTACTACATTTTGTAGTTAAACATTTGCTTGTAAAAAGTTTAATCATTTACTAGTAAATAGTGAGGTAATTTACTTATTGTAATTCATCTGCACCACACAGAATGTCCTGTCAATCCCTAGTAGTTGGTTAAGCTGCTACTTCCGGTGGGCTGATTCCGCCAAATTTATTCTGGGGCGAACCAATTTTTTGAAATAAGTTTAAGTATGAAGTTTCACCGAAATTAATCAATCCACCTGGGCTGTCGACAGACTTACCAACAGACATCACCATCCAGAAAATAGGTTTTCATGACTTCGACAATATCGATGACATTCTGTTATCATCAACAAGTGGCAAATATGCTTATTTTTTATTTTCGAAATACTGCTCAGGATTTCTTATGTGCGTCCATAAGCATCGAAGTGTTGTATTGTTAAAACCCAACCACTAGCATTGTAACGTAGATTCAAATATGCCATCTACCACTACATTTTGGGTGCACCTGCTAATCGTAAGCGTATTTTTTACTTGTTTGCCAAAGTTTTGAAACGTTTTTTTTGGTTCTCAGTGCGAGTTTTTACCATGAAGATGGTTGACAATAACGCTAATTCACTCCTATTTACCCCGATGCTTTTAGTTTCTGTTTGGTGCTAGTAATTTCTATACACCTAAATTAGCCCTCTCCATCTCTAGGAATATAAAAAAATTCCAGTAAAAAGACTATTTTTGTTGAATAGTATTTTGGCCTTAAAACTTTATTATTGCACCAAGCTTTAACAAATAATTTATAAAGAAAATAATCATAAAAAGCGACAGTTTTAATTAAACGTTAAAAGCTCATAATTCGACTGATTGTTTATTTTTATTGTAAAATATTGATGTAATCCTCATCTTTCTAGTTGTGCCGTTTATCAAGAAATTTTCTCGAATTACTTTAATCGCTCTTTGGATTATTTTATGCTTTTTTGGTACATAATCTGACATAATTCGTTTAACATAAAAATGTATATCTGTCAAAAAAGTTTTACTGAAAATTATTTTGACTAGGGTATGCAGTTATTGTATTAAGTTCCATTTCAATTGCAATCCCGCGTGAAGCGATTATATTTTAAATATTCATAAAAAATAAAATTATTATAATAATAATGCTTTATTATTGACCTTGACCCATTTATTTGTACAAAAGCTTTGTAAGGTAATGTAGAAATTATTATAGTTAGCAAGACGAATAAATTAAGATTTCGCATTGAATAGCAATAAAGCACGTGGTATATTAAATACAGGGAGACAAATCTAGGTCAAATTGAGCTTAATAATGCGGCGGGTGAGGAATATATAAAATATTACTTTCCGCACATTTATACGATGCATACGAATTATTATCTTTTTAAAACGAATAAAATCAATAGCTGACTATCGATAATGACGAATACAGATAAACCTAAATTACAGAGTTGGGAGTATTCAGAAAAATTTTTGTAAAATTAAATACGAAAACTTTTAAAATTTTCTTTCACAAAGTTTTTATTTCTGGTATATACGTGCTCATCGATAAATTATGACATAAATATTCGATGAATGGGAAAATAATATAAAATCCCAGTATTATAATTTTCATCATACAATAAAAAAGATGATGATTTGATTGGACAATTTTAGTTATTTTCTGTGTTGAACATATACAAATTATACTCGTAGAAGATTATTATGTTCGTGTGTGGCCATTGAAATGGAAAATTATTGAATAATTATTGATAATCGTTATTATGTTTGGGACGACCATTTATAACCACTCGTATAAAATAATTAAACCTTTGGTATTTACTTTAGAATGAGTAGGCGGAACAATATCGGGTATTATTCTAACGAAATACCATTTAATTATTTATAGGCTAAGGTTTGTTTGAATTGTCTACCATGGAAATTAATTAATTATGTGAATCAATCAGTTTTCGGGTGGACGAGTTATGAACGCACCTTTCGTTTACTGTTATGTTAGGGTTGGCTACTATTTTAAGATTATTATTTAACCCAGCAAAATGTAAAAAGATGCCACATGTCCTCTGTAAAAATCGATCATTCGCGTCAATAAAGAAGATATCGTTGACATTTAACCAATTTTTTATAGACATGCTCAAAACGGGCACAATTATTTAAAACATTTTGTATTATTTCAAAAATTTATTAATTTTTTAGTGACAATATTGCCGCTCAAAATCAACATCGGATATATGACACCGTATTTCGAAAATTCGCGTTTAACTATTTTCCTGTAGTTGGAAAACATTGAATAATCAAGATTATTTTTTTACAATTTAAAGCGCTTTTGTGCTTTAGCTTTCGCTTTGATAAGTAGGATAAGACGGTAAGAATACCAAATAGAAAATTTCCATTGGTTTTTTGAAATATAATCTGTGTATTTATAAATAGAAGAAAAATGTTACGATAAAAAATGTCAATTGCATTATCAGCTGATGAATTATGAATAATGATTTCCAATCAATAACAGCTCTGGCTGTTTATCTGAAACTGTAATTGGTGGATGATGACTATCAGTTCGAGTTAGTACATATATAATCGGCATTTTTAACATTGACGTTATTACCATCAATCTTCGAAAGGAATAGATCAAGTAGCTGGTTTTGAGCATTTCGTACGTGATTGAATTACGATAAAGAGTCAATTCCATAGTGTCAACCAAATATTCGGCAGTACCTTCCTCATAATTCGAAACAAATATGTTCTGAAGGTTATCAGTAGGGCAACCAAAAATATGCTCTTAAAAATAGGTTTTAGGGGTACATCATCTATCCAGTCGCAAATTATTTAATTGCGAGGCGAAATATGGTTACTAGATTTATTTTGCCATGCAAATTGGTAAATTTTTTTAAAATTTTAATTTTTTTTCCGATTGTAAATTAGAAATACATGAAAAGACTGCGACCTCGGAAAATGCGTAACAGTCTTTTCGTGTATTTCTTTTTTACAATCGTAGAATAAATTTAAATTTAAAAAAAATGTGTCAATTGGCATGACAAAATAAATCTGCTAACCATATTTCGCCTTGCAGTTAAATAATTTGCGACCCGATAGAAGATATACCCCTAAAACCTATTTTTAAGAGCATATTTTTGGTTGCCATACATTTTTGGTTGTATCAGTATTTTCAATTGTTGCATGATTAAAATCACCTACTATAATAAAATTCGAGTTAGCCTTACATGAGTTATAAGATTTGACATAATAATATGATCACATAATAAATTATAATCCTTGAAAGTAGCCCCGATGTTGAAGTACACAACACAAATAATTAAAGTTGATCCAGTTTTCAATTTAATTTTGATCCAAACATCATAAATAACATAACAGTTATTTAACCCACTAAGCCTCACAACATCTCAATCATTATCAACACCAACAAGAACTCCACCTGTTTATTACAATCGGTAAAATTACGATCGTTCACCACGAGATGATATTTTGGCCGCCTTATCCGAATCAGATTTCTTACAAAACAACATTTGAGCTAGACTTTGTACGATAAACGTATTTAAAATCAGCTTCCGAAATATTTGTAGCACCGACATAGTGAAAGACTTTAGTGAGAAGTTCATTTAACATTTCATTCTTTACTACAGGTACACCATATAATTGTAAACTCGATGAATAACAATGCCGGTCCAGTTGTTTAAAACGGGTACTCACATCTGTTGATTCCTTTCGCAATTTGGCATTTTCGTTAAACGAGGTTTGGCTTACGTCATTTAAGTTTGTTATATCAGTCTGCAATACACTTTTTTTCCAAGATTGATAAAGGCCACAATTCTATCACTAATAAAAGACAGAGTTAGCGAAACTCGTTTGTTGTTTTGTGAACTCGTCATGCTCAAACTCCAGCATATTAGTATTCCACTAGCAGTGCCCTAATTATCTAAGCAGTAAGATAATTTGTAAATGTGTAAACAATAATTTATCTTGCCTTTTTACAATATTTGCATTCTGTAATCGCACTCCAAGATAAAATTTAATACGGTTACGATAAATGAATGTCAAAACTTAACACACTCTTATGATGTATGTAGGTTCATCTTTAGACTTTGAGGGGCTACTTATTTGCGATATGTTTTTGAAATCCAATCGAATCTGTCTTAAGAAGATCATAATTTCAGTGTATTTGGTTGTTGAAGACCCATTTAGCTCTTTCCGATGCCCTATTTAGCTGTTTCCGCACATGCGGATCTCAAAAAGTTCGGGATTGTCTTATTAGAATTTTAGAATTTAGAGTAAACTACAAAAAGCCATGTGTTTTAAGCAATTAAAGAAAATTTGCGTTTAGAAGCTCATTTAAAGATCAAATTTAGTTAGCCACTGCCGCTTTTCCGAACTCCACGAGTTGCTCATCCTATATTTTTTTATGTGCCTCCTCAATAGCACCGAAAATTTGTTAATCGAAACCATTTCTAGTAGTTGATGTAGGTCTAGCTATGGAGGGACGTTTTAGTGTTACGATTTGTTTTTTTACCATGAGTTAATTTTTAATCTTTGTAAAATGTTTGGGTTAATCTTAAGGATCGGTAACGAGTAGGAGGTGAGACTTTGATCAATTACCTGCACTTTAGAAATCGAGTTTAAGCAATATGCATCTTGTTTGATCTTAGTGCTCGTTAAAAGCTAAAGTATTTAATGCATATAATATAATTAATTTTTCTACTCGTTCATTATTATTCGAAATTTGTTCTAATTATTAATTTCTCAAAACATAAGATTAATAAATAGTTTAGAATTAAAGCATTGTAAGATCTTATAGATAGACTGTTGAGAGCTCCTAGTGCCTTTAAGTGAAATAGTAAACAACAACAAACTGAAATTTGTTAACTAATTTAGATTTTCTATAGGCCGTCTCATTTATTGTGCTCGTCAGTTTTCTTAACTGTGCATGTGTAATGATCAAGTAAAATATTGCAAATGCCACATATTAGCAGAAAACTAACGGGATAACCATTAAATGAAGGAAATGGCTGTATTTGGAATTTTAATAAACTGCACATTTATTAAAACGTTTTACGTGTACGGTTTTATTCTAAATTGTAATGTTAATAAATAAATAAATAAATAAGTGCACACCAAGTTGAAAGCTTTGCTTGCTATGTGGAGAGCGGGTCTATTTTAGATGTTGTCAAATCAAACACTTGAAACACTTGACTTTTATATTTGAAAATTGACCAACTAAAATTGCTTTTTCTGTAATCCACAGACCATATCGTTCTAGGATATTCTACCCCTTAAGTCTTTTTCTTCTAATATAAATAGGTACATTATTTATTCCCTATTTTAAACATAAAATTATAAATAATAAATTTATTTTTTTTATTGTTTTTGTGAAAATAACCTAACCTAAGCAAAAGTATAGGTAAAGTGAAGACGATCGACTAAAATATTCAAATGTTTGATTCACTGAAAGAATATTTTAATTCCATCGATAACAGTCCACTTTTACATTCTAAATGGAAAGAATTGTATAACTTTTTTATGTAAAGTATCGCAGTTATTTAAATTGTTAGAACGTAGCTCCATCCAATTGCTAGCTGGCATCGTTTATGGTTAGAACTAGGGCGGTATCTGATCGCCTTCGAACCTCTAACTTTCGTTCTTGATGAATGAAAACATATTTGGCAAATGCTTTCGCTTATGTTAGTCTTACGACGGTCCACCAATTTCACCTCTCGCGCTTGTTTAATTCCAAAATAAAATTTTAAATTGAAATATCAAAAATTGCAATTAATTATTAATATTATCCCACCGAAAGCGTTTCAAGCAAAGTTATTCCGCGAACACATTCAAGCAAAGTTATTCCGCGATAAATTACTTGTGTTACTTTCTGACATAACTTGCCACTTTTTTTTTTATTTTTTTTTTTATTTTATTTACAATAAAATAAAATTACAATAAAATTATAATGTCAATTCCCCAATGGATTTACTGTCCTTTGAAGGGAAATTAACATATTTCTCATACATGGGTCAGATACATATATGCATTTCCAAGTTATACAATTTACAAAATGTAATTATTTAGCAATTCTCTATAATAGATCTTTAATTGTTTCTTGAATTGATGAATAGTCATTACGGTTTTCAATGACTCAGGCAATCTGTTGTAAATTTGGGGACCGGAAAATCGGATTGATCTGCTTCCAAATTCCTTTGTAATAGATCCGCATGATATGTTATTAGCAAATCTGGTTCCATATTTATGATTACTATTACTAAATTCTAAATTAGATAAGGTAGAAGAGACATTTAATGTCCTGTACATATACAATGAAACTTGGTAATCATACAGCGCACCCAACGGCAAAATTCCTTTGGATTCAATTTCATATAAATACAATGATGATGCTCGAAAAGGGAGCTTCAAGAAAGCTTTCACACTTTTGTTTTGCATGATTTGAAGAGGTTTTAACCTGCTCCGACTTGCCGTTCCGTAAACAACAATTCCATAAAGAATTCTGGGATGAATAAATGCAGAGTACATCAGTCTCAATACATAACTAGGCACAAAATACGAGAGTTTCCTTACCAATCCTACTAAAGGAGCCATTTTAGTACAAACGGATTTAATGTGTTCACCCCAAGATATGTGCGTATCAAAAGTCACTCCTAAGTACTTGAAATATTCAACTCTATCAACTACAACGTTATTTATATTAAGATATGGCAAATCAATTGGAGTTTTTTGTGGTGAATGAAAGATCATAAATTTTGTTTTATTTAAATTCAATGAGATTCCATTCGATTTGAAGTATTCCAGTAAGATGATCATATCATGCTCCATGCTATTCTGTATTGTAGAAGGGACTTTAGTTTCATAAAATATTGCAGTATCGTCTGCAAAAATTTGAATTTTGCCAATCAAGGGCAAATTCGAGAAGTCATTGATAAATATCAGGAACAGTAATGGTCCCAACACACTGCCTTGAGGAACCCCACATTTAACAGTTAAAATATTACTGCTAATTCCATTAATCATAACATATTGCTGGCGATTAGTTAAGTAACTATTAATCAATTTATAGGCTACACCACGAAATCCATAACCATATAGTTTATCGAGAAGCAGCTTGTGATCAATAGTATCAAAAGCTTTTTTTAGATCTAGAAAGAGGGCTGCAACATACTCCTTTCGATCCAAAGCATTGTAAATCATGTTAGTCATTTCAACAAGAGCCACATCAGTGCCCGCACCTTCTCCAAACCCATACTGATATGCGTAGAAAAAGTTCGATTCATTTAAGAAACTCCTGAATCGCGAATTTATAACTTTTTCAATAATTTTATCAAATACAGATAGAGTACAAATAGGTCTATAGTTAGAAATTAGATTTTTCTCACCAGTTTTGAAAACTGGGACAACTTTGGCAATTTTTAATTGATTAGGATATTCACCGGTTTGAAAAATTGTATTTATTAACTTCGCAATAATTTCAGTGAAGAAGGCTACATTACGCTTCAGAACCTGATTACGAATATTATCTGGTCCACTACCTTTACCATTATCTAGAGAACAAATAATATTACAAATCTCCGCAGGAGTAGTGGGCGATAGAAATATAGAGTCAGGATTCGAACGCAATGTATTAAATTTATTAATATCTCTATCACTTCCAATTGCTTCTCCCAGCGAATTACCTATACGTACAAAGTAATCGTTAAATATATCAACTATATCAGATATATTACTATATTTATCATCATTAACGACAATAGTTTGAATATCAGAGTTATAATTATTTCTATTTAAAAACTGGTTGATATTTTTCCATAAGTGTGTTTGGTTCACATTACTAAACATAATTTCATAAAATTGTTTCTTAGCATAATATTTCTCCGATGATATCTTTTTATTTAAATTACACAATTGTTCACGAATTACCATGTTATTGGAGTCTAATTTGTGTTTCTTTAATAATCTATTGCGTTTCCCAATGAGTTTCCACAAATTGTAAGTCATCCAAGGACAAGAGTTTCTCTTCAATTTAGCAACAACACTTTTAATTACTGTAAATTTTTCAACTAACTGATTATATTTCTCAATAATCAGTTTAAAAGTTGTATCAGGATCATTAGTATCAAAATGCGTGCTTTTGAGAAAATCAACAAAACATGAGTGAACTTTATCAAAGTCAATCAAACTCTTTTTTGCAGTTTTCGTCGGAAGAATTTCTCTTTGAAGTTAACCGACGTAAAGACAAAATTATGATCACTAATATTAGAGAAAATGGTGGAATTTTGAACTGTGCCAATATTAACAAAACTAGATACAACAAGATCAAGAATATTGTTACTAATTGATCTTGTAGCAAACGTGTTAGTAACAATCATTCCTGAGCTCATCAGAATATTTTTATAGTCATAAACTAAATTCGATTTTTTATTTACAGGTATATGTATGTCTCCAATAATAATAATAGTATCAGTTTTGCCCACATTAAAGCCATCCAAAAATTCTAAAAATAAGTTTACATCTGAATTTGGTGGTCTATAAACAGCTAATAATTTGGTCGATGTGTAATCAGTAAGCTCGATACATATAAAATGAAAGGGAAACTGATTATCATCGCACATAACAATATTAAAATTCAGATTATTTTTAACAAATATAGCTAAACCACCACCTATGCGATAACTAAAGAATGTTCCAAATTGATTTAGTGCATACAAATTTGACTTGGACCGAAGTAGCAAATCATCAAACTCGATGGTGATTTAAAAACACAAAAATTCACAGTTCCATAATTGTTATAACACTATACTGGATTCACAATATATTTTTAATTTTACGAAGTGTAACCGAAGTTTGTGTTTATTGCAAATACGTTGGCCACCCCGGTGGCAAAGTGGTTAGCATGCTTACTCCAGCGACCGGAGGTTCTTATAGCAGTTCTTATACAGCATTATTATCAAAATGAGTAACCTTGGTGATCACTGTTTTTATAACAAAATGAAATTTTATGCTTTAGGTTTCTTATGTCCTATGCAAGCAAGTTGCACACATTTACCATTTAACTATAAACTTTTACTTGGACACTTTAAATTTCACTGAACAAGACATTTAAACTATCACAATCAATTTTAGAAATTTGGATAGTTTTTTTAATTCTGCATATTATATTATTTCTCATTTAATTCAATTAATTGCTTTGAAAATAATGAATCCCTAACAAAAACAAATTTATATCGATAGTCCAATTACGGTTTAGCAAAAATAAATATGAAATTAAATCTCTTCTATTGTGATGTTGTTATATGTATAAGAAAAACTTAAGCGGTCGATGTTAAACTTGTAGTAGTCGTCCATGTTCAAGTGATGGCCGGCCATCAGGTATTATGAATAAATGCAATGAATATAAAGTCGCATTAATCAAAAATATTTCATTTAAGTATTTATAAGTAATAGATAATCCCTTGAAATAAGCAGGAATAACATCATTTATAACATCATTAATAACATCATTAAAATTCGTATCTTAAAAATATCAAGTTAAGTTATAGCCTTTCCTTCTATAAATTTGATCATAAAACTATATGTAGAATTTCCACATTTGCCTAAATTTACCACAAATTACGAAATTTAAAATGTTAATATAAGCAATATCCTTCTTCTAATTACAACCTCAATCTGTCTCGTAAGCAATCTGTCGTATAAAATTTTTATTCTGTAAACAAAATAAAATATTGTTTAAATTTTCTCCCACACTCAGAAGAACAGAATTGCATCCATTGTAACTGACCCAGTTTAAATTGATTATTTTCTAGAATCAAATCAGTACTTATATTGAAAACCAAGGTTCATCTTTAAAATTGAGCTCCATTCTACTATATTCAGAAATTATTTAATTTCAAATTGGTCACTTTAATCACACAAATATCATTTAATCGACAATTTTCACAACTAGCTTAATCCCACTTAGTTTGGCCAGCTTTCAGCATTTATTAGTTCCTTTTTTATTGGTAACATTTAGATTGAGAATTTTTCAGATCCACAATCGGAACACCCACTTTTTCATTGTACAAACTGGGAAATGACGTACCTGCTCTAATCAATTTTACAATTTTTCACACAACAACAATAAAAGTAATAGTAAAACTAAAAAAAACGAGATCGCCTCTCTCCCCGTCAAGCCAATATGTCTCATCCAGCAGCAGCAGCATGCTTCTTTCAGCATACGGGGATCTGGCTAGGTTTCAATTGACCATCATTTTTTACTCCGTAATTAAATTTAGAATGGAACCTTATTAGAAATTAAGCTATCAAATCTCTCAAGTGGAAGGTAGCCGAAAAAGTTGTGTTTGAGGTGGTATCTGTCTGTCTGTCGATTTATGTCCTCTGAAATGAAAGTGCATACTTAAGAATTATTCATTATTTGACAGGTTCTCGTGAAACTAATAAATTTGGTGGAAATTGATTTTTAAAATCTCATTTACGAAAAAATCAAGTAAATACAAAAGAATTCTAAATTAAATTTAGGACGATAAAAAATTGCCAATGTTTCTAAACAGCACAACATGTTAATCTTAAGAGATCAGATTAAAGATTTTGCGGAAATTGGTGTACCAAAGAGGGCAGCTGCTGTAGGGATTTCACATTTTTGCAATGATGTTCTCAAAAGTTTAGCATTTGCTAAGCATTTCAATTATTTACCTTTAATTTTGTTCTTTGATTCAAATAAATGTAAAGATTAAATTTCTAACCAGAGTTGTCCTTGTTTGTTTTTGGCAGTGTTTACAATATTTTGGCAGGTTTCTTGTTTCGCTTGATAAATCAAGTTTTTTTTCGAATTGTTGATATGATGCAAAAGTTATTCCACTTCTAGTGTTTTTTAGTGAAATCGCATGTACACCAAGTGAAAAATTAATTTCAAAAAAACCTGGAGTTCTTTTATAACTTTTTTTTGTAATACGATCTAGACATCATGTGAAGTTAAGCCAGTTTTTCATTGTATACCTCTATAAGACGATTTAAATTATAAACACAACAACAATCTCCCATCCTAGTTTTTCTTCGTTTATTTGTAGTTCATGTAAAACAAAACTTGGAAATATATGCTGTGTTTTAATATTGGAGCACTATCCGGAGCCAAATGGCAATTTTCTATTGAAACTGCAGCTATTATTCACTGGTGTCGCTGTACTATAAAAATTAAAACTAAATTCATCAATAAAACAAACATTTATCACCTGAAATATATTAATTGACATTTATTTTGACATGACGTTATAAACAAAAATTCATTTTGCTGCGTTTTAATTTTTTATTGTAAGATTTAGTTTCTAATGGCTTCAGGGGTTTACAAAATTAAAAGCCTTTTCAAATTTCCCATTGAAATGGATAGCGCTCCCGATAGCGGCTCCCGATAAATAAGTGAGCCGAGATATTTTTTTATCGATTTTTAATTAAAAATTTGAATGAAAAATCTTAGTTTAGATGTAAATAAATTAATTAAATGCAATAATAGCGCGCTAAATATAAGTTTTCACATAGAAAATTGGCTGCTCCGGATACAGCTATCGGGCGCTAATAAAAAAACACAGCAATAGTAATGTATTGTGTTTTGGCAATAGTAATTCTGTATATTTTAAGTTCGAAATAATAATGCGCCATAAATTTTGTTTAAAATGTTAAGGGTAATGGCATTCCAGAGCTAGCCGTATGCTACGATTGGTACAATCTTCCTGCTTCGATATGGCCCCATATAAATTTACATGAAATGTCTATAACTTCAAAACCCTTCATGGGCCGGAAAAAGCGATTTATGTTTTGTTTTTAATATAAACCAGAACAGTAAACCTTCGTTTTTCAGTAAACTATTAATGAACAATGAGATAAAGAGTATTGCAACGAAAGGCAAAAAAGGATACACAATAATGTGCAATAGTTTAGTAGTAGAAGGTATGTACATACTCGTATATATGTATTATGAAAATAAAGGCAGCCCGAAAATTATGCGCAACACAATTTAACACAATCATAAAAGTGCGACAAACAATTGTTAGAAATGAATTCAGAGAAGAATAATTGTAATACAAACAATTTTACACGGAAACAATTCTATACTGAACAATTCATCGAAAAATCAAATTTTGACTTTAACAACAAAAATGCGTATTATTTTATTCAAAATACGAATAAATATGTAATTTTTATATGAAATTTGATATTAGGATTGTATCTTAACAGTTTTTTGACAGTACAAGTAATTTTTCCTCGCAAATTTGCAATTTTTCTAGGAAAATTTTGACATTTTTTCAATTTTTTTTTACTTAGTTCAAAATAAAATTTGACACTTGAAGAATTGTATAAATTCTAGAAAAGCGGGGGTTTGAGGCGACAGCCCCCATCCTCTAAGGTATACAACGAATTAAAATTACATTAAAAAAATTTTTTATATTTACCAAAGTTGATTTTTTAACATTTGTGGCACTATCAGAAAAAGCGATAAGAACGAGAAAAACACTTTGATCTTTGTCTGAAAGGTTGGCGAAGCAATTATTATTAATAAAAATAAAATAAAAAATATTGAAAAAATGACAAAGTGAAAAAATTTCCGAAAAATTGAAAAATTTTCCGGGAAAATTTAATTTACCCCTCCTAAAAACTGATAGTAACTTTACAGTGGAAAATTTTGTTTTGATGAATTGTTTTTTGCAAAATTGTTTTCACGCACATTTGGTTATTGTAAAATTATAGTTATCATTTTTGTTTTTTGATGAATTTATCGCATAATTGTTTGTCGCAGTATTTTCGGGGAATCGTAAATAAACTCACTGTGCGAGTTCTTTTTTGGAATAAATTTATGTTTGTTTCTGTATAAGGAAATGAAAATAGACTTAAACATTTTGTTTTCTTAGTTTCTTCTAAAATAAATAATTAACCTAATCTAGTTTGTTGTTTAATTTTATTTCGATTATTTTCAATATTACACGCTCTTTAAGAAACAAACTACTACCTGTGCGAGTTCTTTACTGTACCACTGTATGTTTTTAAAGAACCGTTTGTATGGTATTGGTATGGTTTATGCAATGGCTTAGATCGCTAGGGGGTTGTCTGACGAAAGTTTGAATTATTAAATGAAAAAGTAAAGGAAAAACTCAGTCTTATGCATTCAGGAGAAATATTTTGGGCAGAATCTATTTGGGAGAAATTGTTTGTAATAACAACAAATTAAATTACAATCAACATCAACACTTAATAAACTTGTTGAAATTTTTGAAAATACAGAATATTTTTTCATTAGTTTTTTTTATACATAAATACTTCCTTCTTTACTATTTAAACTTCCGGCGAGTTTAATTTTTATAAAAAAAAATGCAAATTATTTAAATAATTCTAATAAAAGCATGTTAACAATTTGCCAATGGATAAATTCAATTAAAATTCTACTTAAAGCTAAAATTTATTTTGAATACTTCCGGTATACCTCTTTATTACTATACCATAATATTATACTTGATGAACTTTTATAAATAAAGTTTTGTTTGTGTTACGTTTTGTAAGCAAAATAAATCTTTGCATTAGAACGAACTATAAAATTCAACAATACGAGTAATAAAATAATTATTAAGTAGATATTAATTATAGTTAGTATAACATTTATCAGCATTTGTATCAATGTTATTTATATTATCTAGAAAAAGGATTAACAAGTGGGCGTTACGTTGTTGATAATGTTGATATATTATTATATGCAGATGAGCTTGATTTATTTTAAATTTACCCAAACATGAACTATAATGAATGGATGGAAAACACGCCAAAACAAGCTTTTTGTCATTGTTGATAGCTTTTGCAATAAAATGTCTGTGTAGATACAGTCGGATTAATAAAAGATATAACTAAAAGTTGTATGTACTTTAAAAAGTAATAAGCTTTATAAAGAACGAAATTGAAAAATATTAATACCAAAACTATAAACTTTCAACAAGCTTTACGATTATATGTACTATCAGTTACATTTTTAGGTGATTGATTGATTGATTGATTGGAATGTGCGACCAAACCTAAGTAAGATTCCCGGTTGACGCCGGGCCCATCCGCACACTCTTTTACATATAACAAGATGGAAGGATAGGAAAGGTTAGTTAATTATTATGGAAATTGACCCGGTTTCAGACACCTAAGTAGCCAATAGTTAGTAAATTGTTAGTTGAAATGTAATATAAGACGGTTAGCACGAGACAACACAATTATTTTTGATTATTTTGGATATATTCAGCAATCAGCATCCTAAAAAAAATTGATTATTATAATTAAAATTTATAATTAATTAAGTTGCAGTAAATTTCCTGAAATAAAATGTCATTATTATGAGTTAAATTATATTGATTAGAATGTACGGCCAAGACCAAGCAAGGATCCCGGACACGCCGGGGCAATCGTACACCCCCCTACATACAACAAGATGGAGGGATAGGAAAGGTTGTTAGGTATGATAGACTTGACCCGGTTACAGACACCTAAGTAGTCAATAGTTAGTCAAGCACAAGACGGCACAATTATTTTTGTTCTTCGGGATACAAACAATCAGCAAGCAACATCCTTAAAAGTAATTGATCAATTAGTAAATGTCCTGAAACAAAATTTCATTACTATGAGTGATGAAATTTTATTTAATACCACTTCCCCACATCAACCCACAACAACGCGACGCCAGGCCCTCCACACACCTTTACTATAGCATTTTAAAAAAATTGATAATCAATAATGTTGGCATCTTAGTGGTACGAGTAAGTTTCCTGAAATAAAATGTCATTATTATTCGTTAGAGAATCATTATTTTGTACGATACACCTAAATTATTCTTGAATAGAATAAATGTAATGCAATGTAATGATTATTATAACTAAATTAATTATAACTCGATTGTCGTAAAACAAATAAAATAAAATAAATCAAATCCAAATATTGTAGTATCAAACGGATGGATCCCCTCTTCAACGGATAACCCTACAATCCCTAACAAACCAATATGTTTATTAATAAAAATAAAAATGAAACAGACATCTGGTTTCAAAAATAGTCAATCTGGAATCTATAAGGAGTATTTATTCCTCGACGCTTACAAAATAATAAAGTTGCAAATAATAAAAATGTAGTCATTACGGCTTCAAAATTCTTCTGTAATCAAAAATGTTCATTAGAACTAAATAAATTAGCTTAATCAGGAACTGCAATGAATAATAAAGGGGTACCGAACTAAAAAAGTCCGAATCAAGAAAGTTCTCCAAAAATGAAGCAAAAAAGTTGATTTTTGTATGAACACCAGCGACTTATTTTAATTCATATTTTTAACTTAAAATTATGAATTAAAAAAGCGATTTAGAAAAAGGAGAAAACTCAGAAATGAATTAACAAAGGCTTATACTATTTCATTTTTAAAACACGTACCCTAACTCACCTTCAAAATGAATTAAAAAAGGCACATTCTATTTAAAATTTAAATTTAAATTCCAAAAAATTTTCATTAATGAAAATAATAGTTGCATGGATTTACATTGATTAGTTATAAAGTATAATTATAAATAAAAAAGGCTTATACTATTTCATTCTATAAACATTTATATTAATTCATTTTAAAAATGAATCAAGAAATGTCCCGCCCAAATTCCCCTTATCGAACTCTTTCATTTCTTCTTCAACTCCGATTTTAATTCATCCCCAAAGCGAATCAAAAACACTTATTTTAATTCAGAAAAAAACCCTTCAATTCGGACCCCTTTAATTCATGCAGCCCCTGATAAACCTTGATAACTCTAAGTTGCTCATCAAATAGAACATAATAAATATAACAATTTAATATTCAAACGGTGAATAATTGGAGGTAGGAATTAGTAAAATTAGTTAATTTCTGAAATCAAAATGTGGAAAGAATCATTTTCATAAATAATCTTAGTAAAATGTACCAAGAAAAATATGTAATGTAGATCCAGGAGTGCTCGCTACCCGCTCCTCTAGAATAAAAAAACCAACACACTGCAACCCATAAAGTTATTTCCCCAATCCAAATAGATGAAAACTCAGCGATCGCCCGTTAACATCAATATAAAAGAAAATTTATCGCAATACACATCCACCGCCCTGTGTAAATTGATCAACAAAATGAAATGAAAAAACAAAAAAAATCAATGATTGAATCGTTTTTTTTCACGTAGAAAAACATTTACACTACCAAGCACAAAAAGTAAAAATATAATAATTATGTAATGACATAAATAAAACAAAATGAAAACAAAAGTCCAAGCTTGTATATTTTTCGTTCGTAATCAATACCTACACATCCATACAAAGCACAGCCGAAAGCATATAACAAGCTTTGTATATACATTGCAAAACCACATTTTCGGTGGTATTGAAATGTACATTATATCCCGCTATACACCTCCAATACTAATTTCCATACAAAATATAATGTACGTCGTACGAGTAAATAAATATAAAAAACAAAAGTTAGAATTCAAAAGTACCAACGAAAAACAATCGTCGCAAAAAGAACAACAAAAATTGTTATCGAGTGTAACAAAACAGAATAACAGAATTGAAAAACACTTTCTGGCACAAACAATACTCAAACAATACTACCACCATGAGAATACTAGTACTCTACACCTTTATGAGTTATAGAATACAGTAATCATTTTATTATATACTTAAAATTTATTTTTGAAAAATATATGTTAATAATTAATATGTATTAAAACGTGTTAAAACAATGGAAAAAATGAGAAAACACTTATCTTATTCCTCCTCTGGAATCATAAAAGTCCTATACATATTGAAAAATTACATACATACAATGCGTATGATGCATTCAACAACGATATCAAAATACATATAAACGAAATTGTAATATACATATTCTACGCCATTGCAAGCGCATCACACACAAATTAATATAATATAACTATTCAATATGTATCTTATTACGGCTTCAAACTTCTTTAAATCATACAATATATTATTTATGTCTATGAACACTTAGATATATATTATTTAATTAATTAGTTAATTAAAACACATTTAAACTATTTATTTATTTTTAATTATTTAGAGGAGAGACAAAAAACACGTCTTTCCTCTACGACGTTCAATCGCCGACCATCAGTTACATTTTTAGGTGATTGAATACAAATTTATAAACTTCTCTGATTTCATTTTTCGTATTTTAATATTCATTGTATTTTTAACGATAATTCAATATCTTATGCATAGTTAGAAAACATATTTATGAAAATTCTGCATTTTGAACACATTTTGCTGTTCATATATGAATATTTTATGTACTACACATAACAAGAACATGATTCTATATTATTCTAAGTTTATTATATTGAATTACGTTCTTTTAAAACTTTTATTGTACGACGCGCTCGTCTAAAGAAGTCGTAATCAATTTTGGCTATGCTATAACCTAGAACAAACAATATTATTTACATAATAGTCTTGTTATTTCAATATATATGTATATATGGTAAAAAATAAACAAGAAATTCAAATAAAGTTCAAAGCTCCATTATCATCATATGTATTTGTCTAAAAATAATAAGAAAAACACTCGTTACATTTACTTGTTATTGTTATTGCTCCATATCATTTTATTTTATATGCTTTCTATAAAATTAAAATTAAGTTGCATCCTACTACATACATGGAGCTTTTAGCATACAAATATTTTTAATATAATAACATACAAAAACACTAGATCTATATTAGGTAACTTCATGTAGAATAAGGATCCAGTACTTGTTTGTTATCATTAAATGAACAAACAAAAAGCTTCGAACAGATGACGATGAACAAAAAAATTACAACTAAAATCGATTTTATGTTTGTTAAATTGGAAAATTTTTTTGTTGGAAATTTTCTTTTATTTAATTTAAACTGAAATAAAATAAAATTTATAAAGAATAAATTGTATAGTTTTGTGTATTTTGTACGATTTAATTTTTTTTTTAAATGTACCAATAGAGATAGAAGAAAGCTTTCAATATATGCTTATACTAATTATTGACGAAATGTAAACCTTTCCTATGGGAAATTTAATGAAACATGGATATGGAAAAAATGGTTGGTTATGTGATACATTTATAAATTCATTCTTTGGTATCCGATATCTCCTATCGTATTCGATTTTTATTACTGTAATCGATTTATTGTTTCGTGGTTTGGTGTACCCCCTTCTTTTAAAATTGTCGTTTTTCTAGTTTTCTTCTTATTTTTTAAATTTACTTGCAAATTAATATAAAGTTTATTTATTGATTTGACGTTGCATCTTTGTTAAGTAGTTCGTATTTCAGTAATATATTCAAATTTATTAAAGATATTGAAATATCCCGTTAAAGTAAGAAACATTTAAATTTTAAACAAGAATAAATGAAAAGCTAATAATATAATTTTCGTACTTCTTTGATGATGGATAAGACCCCAACCTAAAAAACAGGGGCAAATCTGTTGTGGCAAATTCAATAACTTTGATTTTATCAGTAGCACCGCATACTCCACCAAGATCTACCCATAGTGAGACAGAAACAGACCAACCAAGTTTGATCAACGCCCGTGGAACAACCATGCTATTGATGACCAACATGACCATAATAGAGGTTTTCTCGGATCAGGAAAAGAGATTGAGTCAGGAACGGAATAAACTTCAGACGCAAGTTTTGAATAACATTCCGAACACAACGGTGAATCCCTCATGTGTCCCACCATCTTTATTCAGTAAGAGCAACCCTTCACCATCTTATGTACACTTTGAAGATCGAAGACTCCATTATTCGTTGGCCCATCCCACGAGATTATGTGGATCTAGTGTCTCTACTTTAAATGCTCCGATTTCCTTGGTTGTGCTCACTAGTCTAAATCAACCCAATTAGAATCCTTTAATGACTTCATAACACAATAGCATGTTCAATTTTCTTGAAACAGAACAAAATAGAAGTCAGTGTGAAAATGTTGGCTACCCTTCATACAGTGAGAACACTTTCGGAAGGCTACAGTTATCACGGAGTGGCATTTCATATAGTGGGTCTCCTTCCGGCATAACGGTGGACATGTTTTTTTTTCAATTGGCGACCATGGCGCGTCTATGAATTTACTAAATGAGTCGATAATGATTGAAATGTGTACTGTATTGAAAGATGTGATACTGGACGTATCGCCAACCTAAACCCCTGGGCTCTTTCTCCGATTTAAAATGAAATTTTGTCGGACGGTTCAAGGTTCGAAGAAAATATTATGAGATTCGAAGAGCCATCGAAACTAGGAAACAGCACTCTAATACAAAAATTCATTGACTTTTATCCTCACGTATGAGGGTTTGACATTAAAATGACATACTTCATACCGTGATGAAGAACTCATACAACTATTAATGTCAAATATTAAACCTGCACTTCAATACCATCTAACCAACCAACGTTTTACTAATATCAAAAACCTTGTTAAATGCTGCAACGCAGCCGCCATTTCGTGTATTATTTTTCATAATAATTTTGCTTACTATCGTTATATTTTTATATCGTGATAGTTATAGTTTCATTATAATTTCTTAAATATATAGTGTTGCCATACTTAACTATAATCATTTTCCGGGATGACTTTACGGGGTAACTTCACAAAGGTTAGGTATATAGCTTTATGGAACATTAATATATATATATATATAATATATTTTTACTTAAAGTTACCATAACTATTTTGAAATACTATATGTACGAGACTTTATCTTTTTGAAACCCCATTTTTTTTTATTTTTGTGTCACTTAATGAAATTTTGTTTAATACTGAAGAGTTCTGTCGATAATTTGAAAATATATATCGAAAAAACGGGCAAAAAACTCGAATACTTGTGCAAGCTCATATCTTTAATTTCTGGCCACAACAATTCGGCTATTAGAGCGCTGTTCGGTACAAAGTGTTGCCAACATCAATTTCGAAGAAAGGTGGGACTATGAAGATGACACTCTCCAAACCACACTAATCTTACTGAGAATGTATTGGTTTCTCTACGATTACGTGTTTGTTTTCCGAAACAAAAAAAATAATTTTGCGAGCAAATTCGTCGTCAACTTGGGGTTGCTATAAGGCTCAAACGGAGAAGCAATATAGATGTGGGTGTTTGTTCCTTCCCCTTCAATTCCTGAGTTAAGTGGACCTAGTTGCGGACAACCCGACATCTTTATTCATAATTCTTCTCAGATTGGTACGGCTAATGTTGGGGCCCTGCGGTCTGTGGTGAGTTAATATTCCTGGATTGAGTGGCACCTTTTCGGCCTTTCAAAAACATTATCATTTGTTCGTACTATGACCACTGGGACTTTATTCACAAATTTGGGTACAGCAGGCGTGGTTGTTAGGTAGTTCATTTCGACCGAAATTTGTTAAAATTCACATTGTTTTAAAATGTCTATCACTTTTTTAAAATTCACACTGTTTCGACAACAAAGCACTCACTTTGGAAATAAGTTTTCAATATTTCTCAACGTTGATCAAGTGTAAATGTTTCGTTAAATTCCTTTAAAGTTACTATAATATTTTTTACTTTTCCGTCATTTCCTCTAGGTCTAGAGTAAGTAAATTTTTCTCAAAAAATTTCGTACATTATTTTTATATTTTCATAACTTACTTATTGTTTATGCTGCAGTGCAAGATAGATAGCCTTAGATCGAGTTTTAGCAGTTTCTTCAATGTTTTCTTGTGTGAGTGCTTGATGTACGATTTATTGCGATAAATTGTTTAATTGTTGCTTTTACTGACTGGCTCGTGATACCTGTGTTTCTTTCATTGATCTTTGAGCAGACTTGAGCAGATTGTTCCGCTATTTTACGTTGAAAATGAATTGAAATTTAGAAGCATGTGAAGTTAGCCCAGTTATATAAAAATGAATAATTGCCACTCTCCTAGCAATATTTATATTAGGAAATATGGAACTTTGCCATTTGCGCGAATCCTTCCTTAAGGCTGCACTGTCCGACTGGCCATAGTTAGTCCGTATCATGGTTTATTCGAAACATAAAGAATCATTTCCGGCAAATCATAGTTCTAGGAGAATAGCTTCATTTTCTGTTATTCATATATGGGGCCATATGGAACTTGCCCATTTGCGCCAATACTACCATACGGCTGGTACTGCCCCCTTAGTCATTGTAAGCACTTACTTTTACCAACTTGAAACAATATATTGACTGATATTGTTCTCATCTTTAATCAAAACAAACAATTATTATCATTTCACTTCGAAAAATTATTTTTAATCTTTTATTCATACGCAGAGTACAAAAACAACAATTAAATTAAAAAATCTGGGATAAATATTTTGTTGTTGAGAAAAAAAAAATTTTAAAACAATTTCCGTCTTACACAAGTTTACATAGAAAAAAACTGGGAGGAGATGAAATAGTATTGTTAAAGGATTTTTTTTTCTGGGTGAAAAACTGGGCTTACTTCACATGCTTGAAATTTAGTTGAAAGGCGACAGAAAGGCGTTTCAGAATTTTTTTTTTAATTAATAATTTTTTTAGAACAAAATAATACACTCAACATTCTGTCACTTTCAATAAGATTACTGGTTTTGAATAAATCAGTTATTTCATGGGGCGAGGCCATGGCGAGCAAACTTTTATTAACCACTATCATATAGATCACTTAGTCTTAACTGCGAGAAAGTCTGATAAAGTTGCTTTCGGTTTTCAAATAAATAAAATTCTGTAAATAACAACATTCTATTTAAATTTGAAAAATCAGTTTCCTGTAAAGGTGGGCCAAAGCACCGCTCCCAAAGCCATAAGGTGCGTATAACAAAAATATTGAAACTCACACCATCAATATTATAATTTAGCATAAATAATAATTAAAATATAATATGTTCTGTAGAAAGCCGCATTTAAATTGTATATAAATACAAAATACAATACAACATAATATAAAATTAAAAGTGCCAACGGTGTTCCCATTTTTTCACAAATAACGAGTATAGTAATTGAAAAATTCCTGAATATGAGCCAAAAATAAATTTAAAATCATAATAAATATACAAAACGATACGTGACAAAAAATGATGTTGATGTGTCGTCGTCTCTATGGCCAATTTCCAATAAATATTTATTGTTAAATAATAGTCTGTCAAGTTCATGACAGTGTATTTGTTTTGATACAGATGTGCCTCGTATATAGCGCAGGGTTCCTTATTTTATTGAAAATGTATGAAAACAAATGGGTTCTAAATTTAATTTGCAACTAAGTTATTCCAGATCAATGTTTTCAAAACTTAAGCGGTGGATATATTAATTTTTGACAATAACTGTTTTTCACAAAAATTTGGCCTTCCTAGTGCTCCATCACGTTAACTTAAAATTAAGGGATTCCAGTGAAACTACTTATAGGAAATCGGTGTACCGGATATAAAAGTTTACATAGATGCTTTTTCGTGATTTGAAAATACTCTAAAAATAAAGCATTTACGAAAAAATAAATTACGAACAAGGGTATGCTAAATTAAATAGGGAATAAAATTAGTTCGACTGAGTGATGATAATGGTTAATTTTCTCTGTAGCTGTAAGGACAAAAAGAAACAACGCAATGTGAGCTTCATATGAAATCGTGGTCGTATTGAATTTTAAGATGTAAACTCCTTGCGAATCATAAAATTTTGCAAAATAGTTTTACTCGCATTAGTAATCAAATTCAAATTCGCGATTTACATACATTCATAGTAAAATAAAGTGTACGCCCACAACTATAACATTCCCTCCCCACTTTTTAAAATTTAACGAAATTCAAAATTAAACTGTTCGAGAAAAGGATACAGCACAACCGAACTTAACCAATTTTTCCGGTTCATGTTACACTTCAATATAGATTGTAATTGTCAATGAATCACTTTAGTTCGGTAACTTACCGAATCTAAATGCACGTTGTAAAATACCGCAGCTTTCGTTCAAATGATCCCGCTGTTGCAACAAATTTGACTAATAAATGCCTAAATTCAGAAATGTGTATACCACTAACTCTTATTCTTTCAATAAACTTCTAGCATTTAAGACCCGATGGTCATTTGGGTCGAAATGTCTGCCATTCTTAGTTTGTTTTAATCGAATTCTTTGATTGATAGAACCAACTGTGCTCTTCTAAGGTTTTCTTTTTTTCGGTTCCTCAGTTTCTTAACTTGGAAAGATGAAAATTACGTCGACTTATGCGGAGTCAACTTATCTTGTCACGAAAAATGTGGGCGAAATCGATTTATATTTTAACGGAATGTTTAAAAATAGTACATTTGGTTTGTTTTAATAAACAACATGCTGTATTTTATCATTAAATACAATTTCCTAACCGTTTTTTAAAGTTTTAATACTCTAAAACACAATTGAATCTTTTTTACTATATAGTTTATATAACATATACTTTTTAAAAATATTTATTTTATTTTGTGATTTAAAAATAAACAAACAATATCACAACAAAAACTATAGTCACAAATTTACATTAAAGCGATAATTAAATATTACTATTTCGGTGGAAACTAGTTTTAGACGCTCGTCCATTTCCCGTTCAGTGTTGTATAGTTATTACTCTACAAGACAGCGGAAGATTACGCTACTTGCAATAAGTACGATCACAAAAAAAATTTTCTTGAATTTCTATCTCTTTCTACACAAAATAAAATATCTCAGCGGAATAAAATATTAAAGAGTGTTAAAATGACAAATTGATTGATCTCCGAAGTAAAGGAATTCGGTATATGAAATTTTGAAATTTAACAATATTCCGTCCTTCTATGACAAATTACGGCCGCAGAAAAACAAAAATTATAGTGAAAATTCTAAATTCATAAAGTTTCCCAAATTTATGATGTAATCTCAGTATGGCATAAACTATTAGAAAAACAACCAAAAGTAGTGGCTACTAGTGGACGATTTTGAGATATCGGCCAAAAACTGAAGAGAACTTATGTGGCCGCAAATTTTACAATATTAATTAAGAAATATCCGCGTTATATCTTGAATTAAATCCATTTTAATCGTGTAGAATGCACAGATGCCATATTTGAATCTAAAATTTATATTTCAATCAAAAATCAATGTACAATTCAAATTTTATAAGGGTTGGTGATGAAAGGCCAAATTTAGTCCAGCATAAACAGATCTTAGAATTTTGTCCAAAACTCACTTTAAAATACCTAACCAATACCAATAAATAACACTCTTAATATTTTATTATACACTGAGATGTTTTATTGTGTGGAAAAAGACATACAAAATTAATAAAAAATGTCCGCTTTTATTACCAGCGGACATTTTTTATTAATTATTAATTAAATGAGAAAAAAAATTATCTTGTGTTATACATAGTGCTGCGATTTGTGCCAAGTAGTGTAATCTCTTATTTTCCGCTGGAAAATTTCCGCTGTCTTATACAGCATGAGATTTTCCCATTTGTTAGTGCATTGGAAAATCGAGTTGCATAGAATATTTTTGTGGATTTTTGGATTTCAGTATATTAATTATTGGTCGGATCATAAAGATACCTATGGGTAGTGACTTAATCAAGTAACGGCATAATCAGTGCTCTTTGAAATAAAATTGTTTGCATGAGAAAACTACGAGATTTTTTTCATATGTTAATGCATTGAAAAATCAAGTTGCATATTTGAAGGTTTTTCGCTTGGTGTCTATTGTTTTTTAAGTTTATATATTCTAAATAATATATTTATAATAAAAAATATTATTATAAATATATTATTAAAATATATTTTTAATCTTCATAAGACCCACAATTGTACTCACTACTGCAAATCAAATAAAGATTTTTGTTGAAAATTGTGAAAGCTATACATACAAAATTTATGATCCATCAAAATTGGAACTTAGAACACCATTGCATCATTTTTTGTCATAAACTGGGGTTTTATCTAGTTTTGCTGTTGTTTCAATAGAAGTAAATATTAGTTTCTGACCATTGGAATAAACCCCCTCGTCCATCATCTTCATCACTCTTTTGCAGTGGCTTAACCAGTCATCTTACTTTCAATCAAGTTCGAGTCCTTTGTCTCCCCCCTTCCTCCCAGAGAAATTATTTTAAAATATTAATGTAATACCTGCACGGAGCGCCTAATTTTGGTTAAATATTTCCGTTGCTTTCGGCTTTTCTTTCGATTTTAATAAGAACCAACAAAAAAGTATAAGGAAAAATCTTAATAGTTTTTCGCGAGATAATTTTTAGGAAATGGGCGGATAATTCAAAATTCAAATCTCCGATTATATTGACTGATCAGGTTTTATGCGAACTAAATTTTTTGTTGATATTTAAAACCAAGAGTATTTCTTTTAAAACAAATAGCTAAATTTAGGATCATTACGAAGCATTTCATAGTGATGTATGCAGATATAAAAAAAATTGTATAGTGCAGTTGAGAGTCGGCTTTGTTAAAAAATAAGATAAATTTAGTCGCTCCTAAATGACAACCATGTTGTACACCAGAGGGTGTTGGGAAAGATCTGTAGTATTTTCGGCTCCTTACAGGCAAGCCCACTCTAAGTAAGAAATAGCCTGAGCAACCAAGATCATTTAATTAAAATTAATTATTTTGTGTACATTTTGAAAAAAATCGTTACTCAAATTAATCAAGATTATCCCTATCTAACCTTGAATTATCCCCAACCTAACTTAGTAGTACCATTGTGAAGTTAGCCCAGAATTCCATCCCAGCAAAATAAAAATTTCATTGGGTAACAATAAAACTGCAATGAAATTCCAGCTCAGAATTTAGTATCGCAATTTCGTTCAATCAAGAAATTTTAATCTAGCCCAGAATTTTTTCTAAAATTTTAAATATTAAAATCAAAATTAAAAATTAAGTCAATTGTAATTCTTGGAATTTTATAAAATAACGAAAAGTTATTTGTTGTGCTCTAAAAACATGATCAATAAAATTAGAACTAAGAACTAACTGAGCAACCTTGTTTAGAATATAAGACTTTCCGTTATTAGCCCCCGATATATATAGACAGATTAGGCTAACCTTTTTGATTCCCTTTGTTTACTGGATCTTATTTTATTGATCATGTTTTTATAGCACGACAAATAACTCTTCATTATTTTATAAAATCCCAGAATTATAATTTTTATTTAATTTTTTATTTTGGTTTAATATTTAAAATTTGAGAAGAAATGGGAAATTTGGGAAGAAATTCTGGGTTAACGTCTCGTCTCGTTCACGTTGTTGATAATGTATATATGATGCCTTTAATAAATTAGTCTTTATTCCAAATAATGTTTAATATTAACGAAAGTTAAATATAAATAACAAAAATTTATGTGTGCGTGTATATAAAATAACATACATTTCGGCGAACAAGGTTGCAAGAAACATGTATTCGATATGAACATATTTTTTGGCGTGGTTTGTTGCATGAAACGAAAGATGCACGAACAAACAAAATAGTTTTAGTGACTGAACTATACATAAGATATAACTCAGCCATGAAGGTTTGGTGGAGTGTAAGACTCAATGTAGTAGATAAAACATAAATATTTTGTTAATATTTATTAAAATTAACATGATGATATTGAGTTTTAAAATAAATATTTTGTGATAAAGTGGTTTCTGGAAAGTGGTGTCTGGATGGGTATTAAAAGTGCCAAGTGACTGATCCTAAGGAATGGCCATATAAAAAGAGGGCATTGTTTGGAACGATTGTTGATAAAGCTTCAAAGGAAATATAGGCAATGGTTTCTGGAAAGGTGTGGTTGTTTAAGAAACCATTCATATTAATAACAGGCATTATTTGCAACAATCGCGCAAAGCTTCAACGAACATTTGAGTTATAAAAATCAAAAGACCCTTGTCAGTGGTTTCTGGAAAAATTTGGATGTATACTGTATGGCAGAGCTGTCAAGTTTCAAAGAAAATGTTATTAAAAAAAAACAAAATAAAGGGTCTTCAGACAGTTGTTTCTGGAAAGATCTTGGTGTGTTTTGTATGCTACAAGTGCCAAGTGATGGATCTTTGGGGTCGGATATATAAATAAACTGACCCTTAGGATCTATCATTTGAACATTTCAGAACACACATCAAGACTTTTCCAGATCTTTTGATTTTTTTTTTTTAATCAATTTTCTCGTTGAAGTTTTGTACAACAATCGTTTCAATTAATGCGAGTTATATATAAGGCCAATGCCTAGGATCAACCACTTCCAGGACCGACCGTCATCCAGAAGCCATTGTCCAAATAGGAGTCTTTTGTTGTTTAGAAAACAAAAGAAGTTTTGTGCAACAATCATTCCAAATAATGGCCGACCCTTACGATCGATTACTTGTCACTTTCATCATATAGTACGCATCAAGACCTTTCCAGAAACCACTGCGTCTATATCTCTTTTGGTTGTTTTTCGATTTGCATAGAACAAAATTGTTTATTGCTTGTTTTAATATGGCCTTACGTTTCAATCATTTGTAAGTTGTCTACAATTCACCCCAAAGTTGTTGCATAATTGCTTATTACAACAAGAAATTTGAAAACTAACTTTTTGAATTAATTTGATCAAAGAATATAAATTTTTTTCTTGTTATATATGTATTTTATATATGTACTTCAATTTTTTTATTTTTTTTCGAAATGTGAATTTTGCTTTTAAGCAACATTTAGGACCTCAAGTTACAATTACGTATACGGTTATTGATATACTTTCGTATTTTGTTGTTTTTGTAACGTATTCCACATCTGTTAATATGATTAGATATTAGATAACTGTTTAAATATAAGCTGATTATTTTCAATTTGGCTTCTATTCGGCGAATGCCATCCCTTGTATGTGTAAGTTTTGCGGTATGCTCCTTTTCTAATAAAATAGTTGAGTTTAGGTATTTAGAAGAAAGCTCAGATTAATTTGGGTGCACCCAAATACGTGTACGTACATATACCTAATTGATTGTATTATTACGTTTAAATATTTGGATATTTATTAATACTAATTCGTAAAATGTTTCAAAACTTCATTGTCAACCGCCTTGAAAATCGTTATTAAATACTTTAAATCCCTTCACGTTCGGCTTTATGAAAACAAGGAGTAGAAGCAAAAATGTACTTCACATAAAGATGAATTATAAGTACCGTTAAAAGTTTTTATAACTTTTTTTAGTTGGCTGAATTCATAATCGCAGTTCCACGAATTTAAACATAATAAAATTGTGGTACCATATTCACGTGCTTATTAAAAACACATTTAAACTTTTCAATTTTTTTGTAAACTTTAGATATAAACTTTTTCAACTTTTACAAATCCAATATTATTAATAGTAAAACTTTTGTTGGAAACCTATATGAAAAAAATCCTTTACAGCTAAACAACATAATTTGCAACTTAAACGCTCTATTTTTACTTTGATAAACTAAAATACTATATCTAAATTATGTATTATAAAACCTCCAAGGTTAATTTCGCCACAGTGTTTAGCTAGGTATTTATGTAGGGGTCCATGCTATTTGTATATAAAACACTTAACTATAGTTTACTCCTTTATTTCTCAATTATGTAAACATAAAAGTGTATTGTATTCAAACAATATAAAATATGCTTAGTACAAAATTACAATACACCAAAAAATATCATATGCTTTATAGTTTATATACTTTATAGTAGCTATGACGACAATAATCGTCTATAAAGACATTAATCGCACTTTTTATTTTGAGGTCAACATAATTTTACTAAGCCGACCACACGTTTCGAAAATAAAATTCCAATTAATACACCATGATTTAGCTGTATGGTGCTGAAATGTTAAATTGATTGTTAGTATCGATTTTTTAGCGCACCTAATTTCCTGATTTTATCATAATTAAAACTATTCGTCTTACACCACAAACTTCATTAATTACATTTTTATTTTATGTATACAATTTATATACAAATTAATCGATATGATTTGCGAAAGCTTTTTTTTAAAACAAAATGTAGATTGGTCAGCTATCTACCATCGTAATGATGTAATTACATTGTAATATTATTTCCGCTATTACTCTATAGATGTCACAATAAATTGTAAATGGGAATAAAAACTGAAAGCTTTCGACATTGTAACGCATGCCCTATATATAGTATATATTTAACACACACCCACATGTCGTCGTTCCAACACGAAAAAGCTTTTTAATCGATAAACTAACGGAATTAAAGTGATGTTATGTATGGTTACCATTAAAACAGACAATAGAAAGCTTTTTATTATTTTATGTAACTGTATTCAGTCTCTCCTTCCTTGCTTTTATGCATAATAACTTTTTTGATTGATTCTTTCTCAGAAAATTGTATAATATGGTAATATACATCTTGCAGCACATACCTGTAATTAGACGTACATACGTAAACTCAATTATATGTATATAGTAAATCATATGAATTGCCATGGAAAAGATAATTTCACATTTTCGTTGTATGGTTGAACATTTTCCATATATATACCTACTTTGAATAAATGAATTTGAATAGAAATGTAATTCAAAACATAATGTATAGCATTTAGGATTATCTTACTTCGTACTTTTGTTTCATAATAAGGAGTTGTTAGGCGACGCCTGGTGAACTTTTTGGTTCGTCTGCCAATAAAATTTTAACTGATATAAATTTGGCACGAGAATTGCAAAGATCTTGTTTAACCTTAGGTCATAAACGATAATGTTATACAGGCCAATTATATCGTGTAATTGCATTATCACATAATATTGCTGTATGTTGTGTGGGCGATGAAAATTTTTTTGTTTAGAAATATTTGTATATCCTGATATGGAACATACATCGCTCATAAGATAATATTTTGATTTGTTCAAATAAACTTGATGTGACGCCGAGGCAAATAGACTAATAATTTTTTGTTGTTGGTTTTTTTTTGTTATTTCGACCATATGTAATTTTCAGTTAACATAATAAAATGTTTTACGTCGCTGTTTCCGGTAAAAGTTCAATAAATTGAAATTTTTTCTTAACCAAAGTTGTTTAATTATGTGTTTTAGCTATATTCCTTTGTAGAACTGAAATAATGTTGCTTAGGGCGATTAGATTTTATTTAACCGATGTAAAATGTTTTTAATTTATAGTATCCTTTGGGGTTAAATCAGATTTGTACTAACATATGTTGAAATCTTATTTTATAACAATGGTAAAAAACATTCGTGATTAATTTTTAGATTCCATTTTCATGTTTGTCCTGATAACGTGAACGTTTACATAAAAATGATTTTAATCCACCGCTCTTATTTAAAATCCAACATAAGTCATTATTTTCGGTCAAAATTAATTCAGCTGTTAGTCATCAATGAGTGACATTTTAACTAATAAAAGTAGGTGAAAAACCAATTTAGGCAATAGTTCTCTAAAAATATTGGTCCCAATTCTTTATTCCCAGGGAAAGCCAGAATTGTGTAAATGATGGTTTCGCAACAGATTTTTATCAAACCCTTCGTATAAAAGTTAATCTTGTCAGTGACATTATTATAGTCATGAGACAGTAAGCTTGTTGATGAATTAAATGCCATTACAAATTAGACTCAGTCCATATAGGCCGCAAGAATTTGTATGTGATTGATAAAGCGCCCAAACTTGTATGAAATTGGAAAATGCAATTCACATTTGTGGTATTAACATTGAATATTCATTGTTATGATATTATTACTATGACGTTTCTACTTTGACTTTTAATTTGGTATTTAATTAGGATTAACATCCTGTTAATATACTAAAAGAAAGGGTAAAGGTTTAATGGCTACAAATGGTATTAACAAAAAATATTTTTATTTCTTATGAATCTGGACATATTCAGAAGTTTAATTCCAAATTAATACTTTTTGGTTTCCTCAAGAATATAAAAATTAATTGACTTACACATTTTACTAAACTGGTTTTTTATGTCCAAAAATAATATTTTTTGAATATTTTAATAAAAAATCTGTCCAAATGGTTTAAAAAACTCACTTGATCGGTTTCGACTTGTTAGGTTATCATCAGAAGTACCTACTGATTTGTAAAAATAAAAATTTAATTAGGAAATATAGTAGGAAAAAGCAAAAAAATAAATAAAAGAAGAAGAGACAGCAAATGGGCAATAAAAATAAATCTATTGATCGTCCCAAGCATCTGTTGTTTATACAGATTTTTTAAATAAATAAAGTGGATAGCAGGTAAGCGATTAGACTTTGGCTGAGTAGCTGGAGCGAACTTGCTATCTCCCTTATTTATTTAAAAAAAAATCGTATAAGCAAAAGATGGTTGGTACGAGCATTAGATTAAGTTTTATTGCCTATTTTTTGTCTTTCCTTCTTTTATTTCATTTTTTTTTTTACAAATCAGTAGATACTCCTGATGATGAACAAGTCAAAATCGATCGAGTGAGTTTGTAAAACTGTTTGGAAAGTGTTGAGTAAGATGTGTTTATTAAGTGTTAGTGTAGCCAAGTGCCTACGGCAAATAGTGTTAAAAGTGATAATTTATTAAATTATATTTCTATAAAATGTATATTTGAGATAATATTTAAATAATCTGATTTCCTCACACCAAAATGGCTATTTGTGATACTACTTCATTCATTTGTTAATACTCCAATCATCATCTAAATGAACAGAGATGGTTAAAACAAAAAGCAAACAGTGCCATACGCGCCATAGTGCCTTAACAAAAAAGACTTATATTTTGATCGAAATTGTATTTTTGCCACTCCATTAACCAAAAGCACCACCTCATTAAATCTAGTTTGTGACAAAGAGGAACTGTGCTTCTGAATTAGGCAAGCAACATGTGGCGCGCAGCACATAAATAGATTTTGACCGTCACATGTGAATATCTGTGATGTGGAAAACACAACCACCACCAAAGTGAAGAACCAAAACCTAAAATTTCCTTCCATAGAAATTCCGCTAACCAAAGTATCTTTCAGGTTTGTCAAAACGAGATTCAAAATCAGCGCAAACTTGGTAAAACAGATTCGCTCATTTAGATAAAAAAAATTGTGGTTAACTTGAAAAAATGTACTTATAATAAATATTTAGAAGTTTTCGTACACAGTTTTCATTTAAAAGCACAATGATGGAAAACGATTTTTGTTAATCAAAAAAATTTAAAACAGGCTTGCTTTGGAGCATGTATTTATTCTATTTTGCACGGTGTAATTTTCCTGCCGAATTACAGCATGACTTTACTATGCTAAAGGACCACCTTGGGGGTAGATGCTGATAAGATTGCAATAATCTATGATACAAATTTTCTAAATTTTTTAATTATTTGTTTATTTTAAGAACTTAGTTTTCAATTTCGATTTAATTACATACAAGAAAGGTTTTAAAATTGTATTCCCACTAAATTTATAAGAAAATGTACACTCACCGAAAATTAAATAGGTGACTGACTATTTTGTGCTATTTGCTACAAAAAATTTTGTCACATTTTGAAAAAGTTATTTCGTCAGCATCGCTTTTTATAACTCACAACTAAATTGTCATTTTATTGCAGTTACAGTTTTTATGTAAACATGTTGCGTGGTATCTGACAAATGAATGACATTTTTGTATCTTTGTAACAATCGTATCGCGCAACATGTTTGCATATAGTCTGTAGATATTACAAAATGGTGCTATATGGCCTCATTCCTATACGTTAGTACACTTATTTTACTACAATCACAAATGCCTGTCGCTATTTCACTAATGAAAGCAATATTGTGATTTTGATTAAATTTATGTCTAATCGCTGCGTTTCATCTTTATAACCCTCTGCTTCCGTCAAAATTGGTTGTAAAAATGGAGGTGTGCTCCCGTGCTCGACTGAATTTATATTGAAGTTATATTCTCTGTTCTGTTTTAGATTTCTATATACTGATATACAACAAAAATGTTATAAAGCTATCATTTATGCTTCTACTTTAACCTAAATGTCACTAATCTAACAAAAATGTCATTAATTTCCTAAACTTTAAATAAGAAATTTTCGGTGAATATCTGTTTCGACCCAGCTGAATTAATTGCCCATGAAATGGCAAGCCCGTTCCACCTAGTATCGTTGTCGCTTCTCCAAATTCCTTTCTCTTTGTGTATCTTTTCCATTCTAAAACAATCTTGACAAATATGTTCCACACATTTTCCTACTGACATTATTATCTTATATATTTATATTTAGCCAGTATCTTTTCCAGATAGATTTCAATATCCTAGCCAACAGAAGTGTATCCGAATCGAAGATGCTCAAATAATCCCATATCAATTCGGCCAGAATTCGTTTAACTTAAGTATATATATCCCGTCTCAATGAAACTGCCCAAATGCTCTTCGGAATCATCCGAGAGCATCGCCACACCTGCAACGAGTTTCTTATTTTTCTGTATCATACTCTGTTTCAGTTGATATTCTCTTCCAGTTTGATATTCTCCTTCTCCTCAACACCTTCAGCATCAGCGTTATCACTTTCATCAAGGTTGCTGGTCAAGTTTGCCCAATATTACAACTGATTCAGGGATCATCTAGGAATTTATCTATCCTAATTTCTCGGATTAGGATGAGTATCACAAATTAAACAATGTGAAAATGCAGAAGTTACAACAAAAAATAACCTAACCTACAACTTTCATAAATTTGCCTACTACATTGTTATAGGTTATTCTCGCAACGGTTTCATTTATAAAGAAGCAAGGTAATAATATTTCTGACTCAACGAACAAATTTTATAAATTTATCGTGAAGCTTAACTAGTGAGCCGGACGTTTAAATGAATTTACATCTTAAATCGCTAAGGGGTAATACTAAATAGCGTTACAGGTTATTCTCGTCGACTTCACTGATAGGCGAGCAAGATAATAGTACTACCGACTCAATCAAAAAGTTTAAAGTTTCATAAATTTATTGTGGCTCTTATAAGTGAGCCGTTAAGTGAATTTACGTTTTAAATCGCTTCTCGGCGCCACTTTACGGTATTACCACAGCGATTTATAATTCTCCGTGGTAATAATTCTGTGTGCTTATAATTCTCTGTGGTAATACTAAATAGCATATCAGAACAGAGCATAAACCCCGTTTAGTAAATCGACTTTGAACTCGTTCAATGCGATTAATATGACTGACAACTAAAGTATAATACACTGCGCAACAAAAAAACGCAACAATAAAATTTTTAGAAAAAATCTTGGTGAAATGTCATATAATTTTATTTTTTACTTTTAAAATGTGAGAAATTTACCCCCCGATTCTAACGTACAGTCACAGACGTATTTTCAGTCTTAGCAAAACTTTTGTCTTACCGAAGACTATAAGCTTTCAATTCTTATTTTGCACTTAGTCTTATGTGTCAGTAGTCTTAAAAAATTGTCTTCGTTAATATCAGCGAAATAGGTGGTCTTAGGAGTCATAATTTTGACATTAAACAGAAACAATAATTATATGTATTTCGAATTGAACTGTCGCTTTTCGTTCATAAATTTGAAACAATATGATGTAAATTTGGTTTGGCAGCTCTACAAAAGTGTTTGGAGAGTTTGTAATATATTATTTAAGACTACTGCTTTCAGAATTTCAATGAAGACTTTAGTCTTAAAAAAAAAAGTCTTTACAATAAAGTTTTAGCTAAGATGGTCTTAGTAGTCTTATCGTCAGAATCGGGGGGTTAGCCTACTTTCCGTTTTTTATTACTTTTTTATGACTTTTTTTTAGTCACATAAACATTTTTGGTTTATAACAAGAATAAAATCCGTCACTTTAAGACTGCAAACGAACTTTCCTGATACATATTTCATTCCCAATCCAAATAACCCATTTTATAGATGATTTAGAAATATTGGGAATGAGGCTATTGAAATTGATGTACGACAAATCGCTGTTGAGTTACTGTAGTTTTAACGAAAAACAGGACAAAAATCGTAAACTTATTTAGTTTTCTTGTACACGAAGCACCCTACTAAAAATTGTTATATCAAATTACTTAATGAAAACACATTTTGTGGAAAACAATAGTTTGCTAGAAAATGGCAATAACTCAAGAGCAATCGGAAACTAGACTAAATTTTCTACATTGTAAAAGTAAAAACAAAGAAAATTTAAACTGACATTTCACGAAGATACAAGGTTTGAAAAAGAGTATAGCCCTGTCTTGACACGATAATTAATTGGAGCATAATTTGAATTATCAGTGTAATATTACACAGTAAATATAAAATACGGACATAATTTGATCATTTTTAGTACAATTTAGTACTATAATTAATTGGAACATACTTTTACATCTCAGAAAATGCGGGTGCATCGCAGCAATCTATATGTCCAATAAGTGAATAACATGAATGTTTCTACACACAGACAAAGTAAAAAGAGAAATATACAAAATATAAATAAAAGTATACACAATAAAAAACAGAAAATTCAATATTTTACATTCACCATCAAGACTAAAAATCCAATTTATGATCATAAAATTAATTTTTAGAACTGTAACTAGTTTTATCGTCAAGACAAGGCTTATATTTTTAAAAATTTACTGTTGCGTTTTTTGTTTTGTGCAGTGTACTAATGTTCTAAATAAAAATTCCATCATTGCGTTAGCTTTATTGATAATCTTTTGTTCACTCACTCTCGTTGTGTACTAAAATTTGTTTCTGACGGTTGCGGATTGATTGAGAACGTATAACAAACTGAAATGACTATCGTTCATATTATTAAAATGAATCGAGCATCTTCAGAATAATTCTACTCTTCAGTGATAAAATCTCTATTTAATGATTTTAAAGTAAATAAATTGCCCTAACCTGTCCGCTGAGTTTCCAGAAGTGCATTCCCGTTCACGTTTATAAACAAATGCAGAAATACGTACAGCCTATAATATTTGAAAGGTCCTATCTACTGGCCCGATCTCTCGGGTTACCGAATTTGAACTAACATAAGTTTCTGCGTACTGGTTGGAGTTCAAAAATTATTTCTCGCATATCACTCAATAAATTAGCATGCATCGGCAGCTCACGTTAACCCATTTAATTCGAACCGATACTAACGTATATCCACTTCGAATAAATATTCGAAAAAATATCCGTAAATTCGGAGCTATGACAAATATTTTTACAACATTTAGGGCTGCTCTAAAGTAATTAGTAATTTAAACTCTAATCGAAATTATATCTTTAAAAGGGCTTTATCAAATGTTGGTATAAAATGTCCTTTCATATGAGTTTAAACCCTGCTGCAAAAGCACATTCCTATGCAATGTGCTAATTGTTACGGTCATCTCCGAAACGAATGCTGTATACGTGCTGATTACCAAGTTTAACGTTGGTTTTTTGTGCGGCGTACAAATAAGAGCGGCCACCCGACGTGGAGATTTTCTCCCAATATTTTTCCTCTCTATAAATACCGTTTCATATAAATATTGGGTATGTGATTTCACCAGATAAAAATTAGTATTTTCTATTAGTTGTGATTAAATTTTTCTTGAAATGAACCAATAGCTTGAGGATCAGTAAATATTTCTATGGCAATTCAACATAATCACTTAACTGAAATTCAGTTAAAATTCGGAGTGTTTTTTCCAAAACAATAAAGTAACATATAGCAATTCAGTGCAGTTAAATGGTTTTGTTTTATAGCCACAACATGGTCAAAAATCATACAAAATCGTCCAAAGTTGGCTTGGGTCATAAATGATGCGAAAAGCAACAAATAGAAATAAAATTTGACAAAATTACTTAACTGATATTAAGTGGTTATGTTGAATTGCCACAGATTTATTTGTCTGAGAAATTGTTTTGTGCTTTAAAATTATATTGCAAGGAGTGTCATACGTATATTATATACATGTGTGGTAAGAATGAAGCTTCCTCTTGAAGTGGTTCCATTTAAAAATGGGATACTCGATATCTCTTTCACCAGGTCGCTTAGGAACTTTTTAATGAGTTCGTTCTTGCTTTCTTTAATTTTCAATTTTAGTTTATTCTACGAAAAACTACGAGTTATTTTATATTCGAGCACTCGACTGTTTTTCTTGCTTTTCATTTTGCTGCAACCAGTTCCCTAACTTCCAAAAGATGAATAATATTTCGGAGCGTTCCCTTGAACTTGAGCGGGATACTATTCCACGGGTTGGGCTCATTTTCCCGAATTTCAAAATCCCAAAATCAAAATCCCGACTTTTAAAATCCCGACTTTCAAAATCCCGACTTTCAAAATCACGACTTTCAAAATACCGATTTTCAAAAGCACGTTTTTTTTTTTAATTTTATGAATTCGGGCGCCCGCGGTCCTGAATTTTGAAATGCAATAATTGTAGAGGCTAACGGCTTCGATAACTCTCAGGGGCACGCAAGAGATCGCTGCCTCTCCCTCCGCTTAGCCTTCCGATGGGCTTTAGATTTCAACTTGGGGGGACGTAGCAGCCGGGATCAGCAAACATGTCGCTGTGTTTCCTGCACGTAGGAGCGGATTATATATAATCTATTAATGACGCCTGCTCTAAGTTATAAAAATATTAAATATTAAATTTTGATTTTTTAGTTATAAAAAAACAAAATTTAATATTTAATATTTTTAAAATAAATTCGACTTTTGTCGGAATTTTTAAGGTTTCAGCAAAGCCGGGATTTTGAAAACCGGGATTTTGAAAATCGGGTTTTTGTAAGTCGGGATCCTGAAAGTCGGGATTTTGAAAGTCGGGATTTTAAACGTCGGGATTTTGAGAGTCGGGATTTTGAAAGTCGCGATTTTTTTTGTCGGGATTTTGATGATTCGGGATTTAGTGATTCGGGATTTTGAGCCGATCCCCTATTTCACGCCGCTGTTAGCATATTGAGTTGTTCAAGAATTGTAGCTGTATTCAATTTTAAATTGGCACCTGAAGATTAATATTATCATTAACTAGTTTCTGGAATTTCACGTAGCTTTGCTATTTATTAGTCAAGGTGAATTAGTTTTCTTAACAAATGCTGCACTGATCGCTTAGTGTTGATTGTTCAGAAATTTAAAAAAAAATTGAAATTACAAAGAAAATATTGTGATATGAAATTCTTTGAATATGGAATTTCTTTAAATCGGTTCCAATAGAATGTCCACAAGCAATCAAAGTGGTTTTAATTTGACATTTTATGTAAAAATTCAAAAAGTGTCATTAACAAAATATTATAATATAATATTATTATATTTAAATATTAATTCACTAATTCGTCTTCTACGTATCCTAGAAAAGTTACCGAAGTGGCTTTTAATTGGCGTTAGATACAGAAACATATTATTGGTCTACATGATTTGTAATCTCTGAATATTTTGTAAATTGACATAGAGAATATGTTTAATGTAATTTATAATTCTTAAAATTTTTACACTCGTTAACCCGATTTTTACAGATCACACAGAAGTTATTGAAGTGGTTCTGGCTTGGAATTTGATATATAAATTCGATCTTACTCCATTACCCTAAAAGTAGTAATTGTTTGAGAAAGTGTCTTAATTTTTGTTATTAGGGAGACAAAATCGGTGAGTTTAATAAAACAATTTGTAACTTCCCCCTTTATGAATCGCACAGAGATAATTGAAGCAGTCTTGCATTGGAGTTGAAGGAGAGAGTTGGAGTGAGTTTGTTTGAATTTGTGTAAAACCAGAGCTATAATTCTACGTATCGCAGAGAGATGATTAAAGTAGTTTTGAATAGACATTCTGCGCTCGCTCTCGCATAAACTTAACTCCAATTCTTTGATGACCGTGATTTGCATTTTGGCTAACCTTCCAGAACAATATAGTACGATCTTGTCTATAAATATTGATTTAAAAGTCTAAGTATACAGTTATTATCCTACATTTTACCAATAAGGTTAGATGCTAGTATAAACTCGAAGTAAGGTTCGGAACTGTCGATTATTTCGATAACGTCGAAAATCACTATTAGTTTTTTGATTGTATCGAAAATATGAAAATCTTAACAAAATCTTATTAAAAAAAAGTTTATGTAATTAAATTCCTTAATTAAAATTACTTAATCCAATATTTAAAATTTTCAACGATATTCAACAACTTACGAGGTGTCGTAAAATTTCGATAATACCGACCAAAAACGTTGTCGAAAAATTTCATAATAGATTCCTGGACTCAAAAATCGTGTTAAGGTTTTTCATGGTTCTACATATTTAAGTTTTATTTCAGCTTAAATAGGTTTACATAACTAGACAAATTTCCGACATAGTCTACAAAAAACAACTTTTTAGTAGTAATTTCTAATCCAAACGGCTTTGAGCCTGGTTCAAAACTACTAGGTGTCCTTGCAGCTCCATTATGCTAGAACCTCACTTTTGAAAAATTGATTTTTTTCCTATTGAAAATGTTTAACAGTTCATTGATGGTCAAAGACGGACAAATACAAATATTTGATAGATTCTAGTTTCTTTATTTTTAAGAAAACATTATTCACTGTTAAGTCAGAACCCCATGAAATTATGAATGACAGGAAAGTAATTTATTTGACGGTAATTATTTAAATGTATGCCGTGCTTTCTAATAAAACTATCTGCATATGACGTCACTCAAAATTTATATTTTAAATAAATTGACTTCTAGGAGTGTAAGCGACTCGGTGTTTGTGTCAATTTAAGTATCTGGACATAAGTTAAAAATGTCAAATTTTATTCACCCTCTAATTCAAAATTCACCACAGTTATTAATTATGGAGAAAATAAAATTGTCTAATGGTTGTGTTTCCCATACCAAATTTGTTGTTTTTATTTTACATCGATATAGAATCATTCAACAATCATTGAACCGTTCGCAAATTCATAAGACGATAATTATTTAAACAGGCACACCATATTTTACATAAAGTTTGAAGGCTAAGATGTCACTCAATTTTTTGGTGCCAAATTTTAATCGCCACTCTTATTTACGATCATTTACTATGTGAAGGAAACAAAATAGAAAAGTACATATTCCTATCGTACCATGTTTTGGACAGTACTTTAACTTTAACAGTTCATACTTTTCCATCAAAACCATCATTATAACACTTTATAGTCTCTAAAACTTGACTTTTTGGCCGCTTTTTTGGAAGATGTTTTGCTTTTATTAACATCACCGATCGTAATCGATGATGAAAATTTGCTTTGCATCCAGCCTCTGGTAGGGATTCGAACCCAGTATCTTGATAATGTAACCAGCAACTAAAAGCGGCTTAGCATTGGTTTACTTTGGGCAACGACCACCGAAATTTTAAATATTTTGCTGCTTCAAATTTTTACTTTAAAAACGAGTTGTCCTGAAATCCGCTTAATATTGTAATATTTGCGCAAGATAGGTGGAAAAATTATTTTAAAAATGAATAAATGCTAAAAAAATTATTTAATAAAAAAAAATTTTATTTTTCGATTAACTTTCTTTCGAATATTAAATTAACGATAAACATCTTTACGGTGTTTTTGCAAAACGAAATATTTTTTTTCTCGATTTTCATTTCTCATTTTTCAGAATTGAAATGAAATATTTTAATAAGAAATTTACAATTGTGTAGATGCTTTATTTTCGTGTAGATGCTTTATTTTCCAATCGTCATTTTAAGTCGGTTTCGCCTTATTTAGCAGAAGAAACTGATTTTGACCTACAAAAACGTCGGATATATTTTATCGTAAATTTAATATACGGAAATAAAAAAATTGAACTTTTTTTAACCAAGAAATAATCGCAAAATAAAATATCGCCCATAGAGGAGATCTCCATTTTGTTTGTTTTCATCATATGCTCAATAAAAACACGGACGTCCTAACATTGAATCTTTATATAAAATACGGTACAACTATTTAAAGAATTACCGCCAATTGAAACTTCTACCCCATCTATGATTGTTGACGATTCTATGCGTTAGCTAATTTTATTTTATTCATATAGTAAAAACCGAGGTAAATTTTGAAAAATCAGGGTAAATAAAATTGAATTTTTTTTAGATCTTTCATGAACTGACCTACCTTTCTATCGACACCATCAACGGATATCCTAACTATGTTAGGAAACTATTGTCTATGGATGGCTGGAACAAAAATTTGATATGATGGCCACGTGTTTGGGGAAATTTTATTTTCTTCATAATAAATAACAGAGGTGAATTTTAAATAAGCGCGGTGAATAAAATTTAACTTTTTGAGAGCCTTCATGTAAGTCTATTTGAAGTTTTAATATGACAGAAACGCATCTCCAAAAGAATTTTGCACACGAAATATTATTTTTAATAGCATCTACAAAGTTTACAATTTTTCCAGTCATAGAAAACAAAGAGGAAATTTACTCACAATATATCTACCACAAAAAGGAGAAAATTAATTCACCTCCCTTTAACCCCCGGGGTCATTGTGTAAAAATACATACAATCCTTACAATAATGAGAACCTCCTCAAGTTCTTTCGTGGCAGTCTGGTTTCGTAATGAAAAATAGTTGGTCTACTCATCAGGTTGCAACGAATAAGAAGCAAAAATTTAACTCTTGCTTTGTACCTATAGTACAAAACAAGAACTTACAATTTGGCGAAATATATTACCAAATCAGAAACTTATGGAAATTCTCACTCTGTATGTGTACTAGGCCAACACATATAATTAAGAAATTTTTTAAAATCGTCCGTAATATTAATTTATTTAAGATTTTTTTTATCTTATTTTTTTTTTAAATAAACTAATTTAACGGAAGATTTTATAAACAAAACATTTAAAAGCCTGCATACCCGAAATTTTACATCGAAGCCACAACCGATTCCCTTAGACACCTAAAAATCAATTTATTTAAATCATAAATGTTGGGTAATTTATATACGAGAAACTAAATTTAATTAATTAACGTCAAAAGGAACAATTGTCTCGTCAGAAAATAACGTAAACCAATTATGTGGTTTGAGTAATTTTATTTTCTTAATAATAAATAGCCGTGGCGAACTTCAAATAAGAATGGTAAATAAACCTTCTTGAGACCGTTAATATCCAGACCTTTCCATCGATACCTCCACCGAGTTCCGAGATACCTAGAATTTTTATTTATTTATGATTTTTGAGATACGTCACAACACTGGATGTTTATGTAGGATACGGTATAACAGTCAAATAATTATTAGCTGAATTTTATATAAGCGTAGTGAACAAAAATCAATTTTACAAAAGTTAATATACTACGAATATCTTCATTTAGATAGATTATTACTATTTGAATTCAGTACGTTATAAAGCTTAAAATATCTGTACCAAATTGTAACCAATTTTTCTAACATAAATCTAAGCTACAAATTTAACACACAACAATTTCCATTGAATAACGTCGAATCTAGTTTATTGTTCATAGTACATTAAATCAAAAAACCTTTATCCAGGCAAAGTCGCGGGAAAAAGTAAAAACTTGGACATGCGTATAAAAATCCACAAACTGATGTTACAAAAGCACAGTTGCTTCAGGTTATAAAAATAAAATAAAGGATAATAGCCTCGAACCGTAAATACATCCCAAAATCTCAATTATTCGTATAAAAATAAACATTCAACTTTATCTTCAAGCCACGTATTCTGATGAGATCAGGGTAGCATTTTCCTTTTTTTTTAAAATAAACAAACATAAACTAATTAGTTCACATTAAACAAACGATTTAGGTTGTTTACATACACAAGCACGACACACGGTGACCTACCACATCGCATCACACCTAATGAATAATGCTGTTAAATCCTATCACTGTGTATACACGACCTTAAACCAACAACGAAAAATACTACAATTTAATTGAGAAATTTATTTCATTAAACAAAAAGCTCATTTTAAAGTTGTATACATACACACACTTGATACGAAAGCTTATACATGTTGTATCGACATAAAAACACTGAGCATAACAGTAAAAGCAAATATAGAAAATCCTACCATATAACAAAAAAAAAATTGAAGCTTTTTAGCTTTGTGTTGTTTGTATACTGTACTGCTACTTTGTATCAGTCAAAATCCATGTAGAAAGGAACGATAAAAGAAAAATGAGAGGAAAATGAAAAAAAAACACTGGGAGGATTTTTTTGTACGATTTTATGTGTATTCGAATCAGTTACCAGCTAGTTCATAATCAAGGTGGTTCTGTTTTGTAAATTTTGTATTTTAAAAAAGTTTTAAATAAATTAAAATTTATAAGTTTTATATTCATCGTGTAGTTTTTTTAATTTTTTAATTTTTATAAATATTTAATTATTTTTATTAATATTTTTTTTTGTAAGACGTACAAAAAAGTTTTATACGTTTTAGACATTTGTTATATAAGTTTAAAATAAAAAAATAAAATAAAAAAAATGTTAGGTGGTGTGGTGGTAGTGATTTAAGAAAAAAATGTTTTTCTTTTAAAGTGTTTCTTTGAAATTAGAATTTTATTTTTATCAAATTGAAAATGAAAAATTTAAGTAGAAACAGTGAAAATTTAGTGTGTGCGTGTGTGTATTTGTGTAACACTATTATGCATAACAAAAAGAACTCGTTTAGATTATTTATCACACTATAGATAATTATGGAAATGGATTAAAGCTCAATTATTTGTGATCTCTGATTTCTTCTTCTGAATTCTTTTAACAATATTTTTTTTTTGTATTTCATATGTATTTAAATTTTTATAGTTTGTTTTTGGCATTTTTTGGATATAAACGAATCAGGATTTTATGTAGTATATTAAGCGCGTGGTGCCAAACCATCAAATCGAGGACGGTCTTACCAAAAATTAATATATTAAAATGAGCCGTCACTCATGTACCGATTCCACGAATGTCCCACTTATTATCACAACAAATGAATCGGGCGAAAAGCCAACGACATCAACAGCATCATCATTAGATAATAGTTTTAAGGCAAAATCATGTCGTAGCTTTGTAAGGCAATCGAAATTAAATACCGAGCATCGTAATAAATCGGTGCCACAAAATTTACAGGTGTGACAATCATAATCTCTATAAATGTTTACATACATATAATATAAAACACAAAATTATTATTTTTATATTTATTAATTTTGAAAAGGAATTATGTTTTTATATATTATGGCATTACTCGTTTTAGAGGATGTTCGTTTATCGATTTACTTTTACAACATATACTACACAAAAAAGGTTTTTCTCGTACCCCATTCTCCTCTCATATTATTTAACATTTTTTTATTTCGCTTTTTTTGGAAGATGTTGTACATGCCTATCAGTAAATACCGAAAATTTCCGGAATTCAGTCACGCTTTCTAAAACTAGTTTTGGCACAAAGCGCGCACTCAATAAATACAAATATATTTAAATTTAAGTCACACAGGACTAGCCCGGGATTATTTTTAGATTTATAATGCTATACCATAACATATTTCTCGATGTTGCATTTAAAGGAATATAATTTTTGTGTACAAAACAGCGCCTGCGTTTACTTTCATCCAGCAGCAGATGATTTTTTTGGTACATCTTCCTCTTTATAGTTTAACTAAATTAATTCGGTCACATTTTTTAGCTTAGATCCTTAATTTAATTAAAAACTTAATGCAATCTGTGTTTTGTTTATTTACGATAGTGTTGGTACAGTGAATTTGTTAGCCGATTATTGGGTGTGGAGTGTGAGATTTTTATGAAGAAAATACAAAGAAGGAATTTTATTTTAGCGCGCAGAATCCTCTTCTTAGAATTTCAAACCAATTATTTATTACTATAAATGAATACTAAGGTAAACATTTTTATAGAGGTATTTCTATTGTTGTAATACTTTAATAATGTTAATTGGGAATCGATCGGCGAGCGACACAGTTCATGGGTGGTCTGTTAATACATTTTCCCCACATAAAACAAATTTACTGATTCTTAAAGAAGATATATAAGCTCAAATATTTACTTATGATTTTGTATAGTCCGAGAGAGAAGTAACTACATAATTATAGAATGTTTGGTGTACGTTAAAAATATAATTTTGGCACAATCTCAACGAATAATTTAATATTTTGCTTAAATTCGTATGTCTGTTCATCATGAGACTTAAGATAATTAGGTTTAGTCTCGCAGGAAGTATAAAACAAATTTTTTTAAATATTCACGTTTCAACAGCTTGTCACTTCAACAAGGGTCAATTTCATAGCAATATATAAATCTAATCTTAGCATGATAAGGGTATTTTAATGGTACTTTAGGAATTCCGAAATTTATTTATGGTATGGCATAATTGATTATTTCCGATGGTTGACCATCATAGCGTGCCTAACTTTATGTATTTTGAACATTGTGAGCAACAAATCTTATTCGTACTATTACTACTTATTTTTGTTATGGTCACTTGAAGTTAAATGAAAATCATGATGATAAATATAACGAAGATTTCTGGGAATTTTTTTATAACCCTCAAAAAACACCCCAAATTCTAGTCAAAATGAAAAGAATTCAAGACATAAAATTTTATAGATACAAAGTTGGGTCAAACAACTATTTTAACTAAAATGCCTTTATTTAATTTTGGCTGAAAAACATTCTTGAAAAGTATTTCAGTTACAAATATTTGGAAATCGGGTTTTGTTTGCTTTTTGATAAATATGTCTTATGTGGGGTTTAGTCCCTATAATTATTTTATTGGAAATAATCCGCGAGTCATAAGGTTACATATAATATAGCAAAATAAGGCTGACACTGGTTTTCATAATTATCACAGAACTTAAAATATTCAACCCAAAGCTAAAATTATTAGACTCGCGGGTGCCACGATTTCTTAACATAAAATTCAATAGAACAACTGTAAATTTGAGATGGGCCTATATAGCTAAATTTTTAAGGAGAAATGAGTGTAAACAGTCGCTAAGTGATGCAGCGAGCATTAAAGTGACACAAATACCGAGAGGCAGCTTAAGCCAATTGGGAGGTATTACAGAAAACAAAACCAAGTTCTAGAGCGTTTAACCTTCAGAAGATCACTTTTATCTTTGAAATTTTCGTTAACGAAAGTACTTAATCTTAAAAAAAAATAAAGCGTCATCTTCGCCTTCTATTTATACTTGATTAGAAAGTTTTTGTTTGTCGTGAGTGGCGTTTAACCCTAAAGGAACTGGACAAAAACCGAAACTCACCCCCTATTATTTGTGGCCTGAGAAAAACGTATGAAAAGCAGACCAAAAATAGTGCACGAGCTAGAATAAAGGGATAAGATTTTGAAAAATGCTGCTAAAATATTTGCTAAGCAAAACTATTTCCCTCCTTAGTAAACATACCAATTTTCAAAATGTATGTAATTACTAAATTTAGTAATGAAATTTATTAAAATTTATTTTTTTAATTTACATGGTCTATTATTGGATTTATTATTTTGAGAAATACAAGACTTCAAAATACGTGGAAGATTTCGGAACGTTTCTAAAATTAAGAATTTTCAAATCAAGAAACTAAAATACAAGTTTAAGAAAATTTCATAAAATTCCGGCATACTTTCAAAGTAAACAGTTCTCAAAACACGAAAATAAAATAGAAGTTTGAAAATATGACCGACAATTCCTCAACGCCTTGAATGCAAAAATTCTTAAAATAAGAAACGAAAATAGGAACTTGAGAAATATGTACACTATTCCAGAACACTTTCAAAGCGAATGATTGATTGGAATACATACTTTCAAAGAGGACAATTCACAAAACAAAAAAACTCCATTTTTAAAGCAAACAATTCTCAAAAAAAGTAAAGAAAATATAAAATTGAGAAATAAATTCACGATTCTACAATATTTTCAAAGTGAAAAATACTCAAAACAAAATAGAAAACTATATTCAAATCCAATTCTCAAATAGAAATGTTGGGTTAATCTATTTGATGACCCGATGTTTTTGGAGTTCGGATTACGTAAAGTACCTGATCCACATATGTTATTACTACTAATGAATGACAAATACGAAAAATTAGTAATTCTTGTTCGAACAATGATGGAAGCTAATGAAAATGTAATCTTGAAGGTTGACGGAATTACTCCAATAGATTTATTTGTATTACACTTTGTATTAAACTAACATGAATTAATTTAATGTTTCAATTGAAAATAGCGTACAAGAAAATGCAAAAACCCCGGAATGATGTTTACATTATTTAGAAATCGTATGAGATATAATCTCGAAGGTCAGGCCTATTAGAATGTAGTTGGAGTGGATTTATAGAGGAATTTGTTAAGATTTCGTTACAATAGACAAATTTAAAATTAATGAAAAATAGTGAAAATTTCTAAATTTTGTTTAAAATAGAAATAAACGATAACAGCGGAACAGTCGTAAGTCTGAAACTGTCCAAAAGTATAAACTTGGCCCTTTCAACTTCTCTTGAATTCCAGTTATTCGATGTTAACTTTCTGTTAGTAAAATAAAATTTGTGTAGTAATCATGAAAAATTGTGACTTTCAGATTTATGCAGGCTTACCATTTGCCACCAAAATTTCATTCAAACTTTTTCCATAAATTTGGAGATCTCAGTGGTTTTAGGCCGAAATTGGTCCATCAGCTTTTTCGTTTCTCGCAAATATTTTGAAAAGTATATGACATTTACGAAGAAAACGTCTAAAACAAAAAGATTGTACATTAACCCATTGAGTGCCAAGAAGCACGATCCTTAATACACTGGCTGAAAATGACAGGAGCGCGATCGCGCTTTTACTTCCGCACGAACTAATATGATCTCTATTTCATAATTTTCCCTTCTTGTATATTGTTTTTAGAATTGGAACTAGAGAGTGCGGAGTCCCCCACTTCCCGCGCCTGGGTAGTGCGTGAATGCAATCAGTGGTTCCACAGTGGAGCCTTCTTTGAAGCGCACTGCTTTTTGCTTCAAAATAAGCCATCATCTATTAATGTTTAAAAGTAATATAAAAAAAGCATTTTTGAAATGTGTTCGCACAGTTGGCATCGTCTGCAATATAATTTATCGAAAATAACTTACACAAAAATATGTTGATAAATGGAAAATATGTGTATTTTATGTATAAATAAAAATAATTAATTATATTTTTTTTTATCTATTAAGCACTTTTAGCTAATTCTCTAAAAATGATGTTTGAGTAAATTTCACAAAATTTGTTCAGACACTTAGATCTTTATTTTATCAAAATTCGGCATCTCCACAGTCCAGGCTGATTGACTTGCGATTCGGAATGAAACTTTATACTTATGCTTTTCTATATATATTCGCAGATCCTTACGAAATTTGGTTGTCATTTGTATACCGGAAGTGGCAGTATTCTTGATTATATAAGATAGACTCGTGGGCAAAATTAACGCATATTTCAGTGGAACTGGTATCAAATGATCCCAAATTAATATTTTTCTCAAAAGAGGCAGAAATGTGACTATTTTTCATTGCAAAATGTTAAAATGTGTCGAACTATTTTCTTTTATTTAACGAATTACGCTGCAATACTTAGCTCTGCTATCGAATCTGGTGCTCAATTTCTAGCTCTAATACAGCATTTTAGAATTTCCCATACGTGTTCAATCGGATTTAGTTCGAAGTGCATGAATGCCGATGTCTTGGAGATATGGATATACCACATAGCACAAAACGTGATCGCCAAGAATGTTGCGAACATATCAGTCTGCATTCATCCTCAAACCAATTTCCACCAGCTCCATACGGCCTTCTCAACTGATTCCACCCCAATCATTATTGAACCTCCACCAAAACTTACATTTTGCACTATATATTATATGGTGCGTAGCATTCTCCAACCCTTCTGTATACAAGATTACGTCGATCTAGTTTCTACATAATTGGATTCTGGTCTCATCTGAAAAGAGAACATAGTCCCATTGATCAATTTCCAAATTAACATGAGTATATGCGAAAATTCTAAACGGCGGGATTTGTTACGGGGAAGAAGCCGTAGAACTTTTGCGGGCCGTTTTTAGTTAGGTTCAATTCTTTTAATCTTCGTCTAATTGTTCTGGCAAACAATTAGTCTAATATTCACTTGACGGGCACTAAGCAACTCATTTAGTACGCTTTCAATCTCGTAACGATCTAATTTTTAAAAATCGGTCGTCATGCTCGGTTGTGCACATTTTATGTCCTTGTCCTTTCTTTTATATCTCCAGTCTCTCCATATCGCTTAAGTATTCGTAAAACCGAAGATTGGTTCAATCCTAATTTTCGTGTAATTTGTACTTGAGTATAACTTCCTGATACAATGTGGCGACTTTAACCGCCTCCATCTAATGAAAGGTTGCCATATTATAATAAGGCTTATATTAAGTGTTTGCTATAGAACACATTTACAATAATTAGTGGTCCTGCATTTACAAATAATTGATACGCAATGGTACAAAAGCCGATCGTTGCTTGGAATTTCAAACAACATGCACTCTTGATTAAGCATTTTGGAAAAATTTAACTGATTGGCTTGCAGTAGACTAGGTTGTTCTAGGTGGTTTCTGATAAAAATATAAATGTGTTATCATTTGACCAGCAGGATTTTATTTTATTACAAAAAAAAAATATGCGTTAATTTTGTCCAGTAGTGTATAGTTTTTACCAAAAGTCTGATAAGTTTGTTTTTTGCTTTAGAAATCGTGTACATTCATAATAAAAGAAAGTCAGGTGTTGGTCAAAATATTTCCATAGTTTGGTAAAATCCAATTGGCGAAAATACCAAAATTTCCAACTCAGAAAAATTTAGTAATTAAGAATTTCTAATTTTGGAAACAATGGTGAAAACTATGATTTAAAAATCTTTTTCCACTGCATTGATAAAAAAATTATAGACCTATTCAAATAAATGAATGAGCACGGGTTCTCGTTCAATTCGAATTTCTGAAATATGCAGTATAACCGTAAACGTCCAAATGATGTTCACCACACACATAAGGTTTCGACGAAGCTACCCAACCATGCGGGTGGGACTTCGTGAACATTTCTAGGGTCAGTGAAACAAAATTTGAAAATTTATTCAATTCCTTAGAACTCCTTTCTATAGCATATATGACACAATAAATATCATTATAATCAAACTCCTTTCATTTCATTGTTTGATCTGTGTCTAGGCTTTCCTTAAATATATGTATATCTATAGAAATCTGTTATCATCTCTAGGACCGAAGTAATACTCATGTAACAGAAAAATAGGTTAATAGTTTGAAATCAAAAACCACAAACGTTTAAAATAGGAATTTGATTTATGCGTGTACAATTACAAGTGTTCAGTGAGAAAAAAACTAACTGGTAACCGATCATCTGTTGTGACAATGTTAGAAAAATCAAGAGGAAGCTCAAAAAGAATAGGCGAAAGCACCAAAAGAAGGACCACCATCAATATATCTGCGAGAAGCGCCGTCTCAACAACTAGTAGCCGCTATTACAAATGAAACATTTTGGGAGGTTTTCATTGCTCGAATTAAACAACACAATATCTGTGAAACCAGAATTCAAGAAACGAACATCGAAGCATATACATAGTATAATTGTTGCCATCTTAGAAGCAGGTAATAAATAATTTTACACATATATAGACTAAAGAGTTGAAGAGGTCTAATTGTCTTAACAAAAGTAATCTGTATCATCACACGAGATGACTGAGCAACACACTGCCAAGAGTTTCCTAATAATAAGCGCAATACTAACAAGTACATCGGAAAATAATACCGCTAATTACAGAGGATGCATTGTATATAAGGAGTTAAGGAAACTAATAACACGAACGTAACGAATTGAGGAATAAGCAATCATCCAAATACATAAACACTCAAATAATGAGAAAATTATTCATGCAACCGCATCAAATCAGAAACATCGTTCGCAGGAATTTACAAAATTATAAGTACCCTCACGGAATCAATGAATAAATTTATACAATTTATAGAAACAAATATGGGATTCATGTTGCAATAGAACCCTTATGCATCTTATGAAATGCCAATGGGGAAGCGCAACATAAATTAGAAGTACAGCATTTTCTTAATGAACACAACACGTCGATTATAGAATTCTCGGGAGCGAATCGATTGCGGATTGAAAACTGCATAAATAAAACAAATATGAAACAATATTTTAAATCATAGTATCTTAGAAATTCCTAATATTTGCTAAGCAAAACTATTTCCCTCCTTAGTAAACATACCAATTTTCAAAATGTATGTAATTACTAAATTTAGTAATGAAATTTATTAAAATTTATTTTTTTAATTTACATGGTCTATTATTGGATTTATTATTTTGAGAAATACAAGACTTCAAAATACGTGGAAGATTTCGGAACGTTTCTAAAATTAAGAATTTTCAAATCAAGAAACTAAAATACAAGTTTAAGAAAATTTCATAAAATTCCGGCATACTTTCAAAGTAAACAGTTATCAAAACACGAAAATAAAATAGAAGTTTGAAAATATGACCGACAATTCCTCAACGCCTTGAATGCAAAAATTCTTAAAATAAGAAACGAAAATAGGAACTTGAGAAATATGTACACTATTCCAGAACACTTTCAAAGCGAATGATTGATTGGAATACATACTTTCAAAGAGGACAATTCACAAAACAAAAAAACTCCATTTTTAAAGCAAACAATTCTCAAAAAAAGTAAAGAAAATATAAAATTGAGAAATAAATTCACGATTCTACAATATTTTCAAAGTGAAAAATACTCAAAACAAAATAGAAAACTATATTCAAATCCAATTCTCAAATAGAAATGTTGGGTTAATCTATTTGATGACCCGATGTTTTTGGAGTTCGGATTACGTAAAGTACCTGATCCACATATGTTATTACTACTAATGAATGACAAATACGAAAAATTAGTAATTCTTGTTCGAACAATGATGGAAGCTAATGAAAATGTAATCTTGAAGGTTGACGGAATTACTCCAATAGATTTATTTGTATTACACTTTGTATTAAACTAACATGAATTAATTTAATGTTTCAATTGAAAATAGCGTACAAGAAAATGCAAAAACCCCGGAATGATGTTTACATTATTTAGAAATCGTATGAGATATAATCTCGAAGGTCAGGCCTATTAGAATGTAGTTGGGGTGGATTTATAGAGGAATTTGTTAAGATTTCGTTACAATAGACAAATTTAAAATTAATGAAAAATAGTGAAAATTTCTAAATTTTGTTTAAAATAGAAATAAACGATAACAGCGGAACAGTCGTAAGTCTGAAACTGTCCAAAAGTATAAACTTGGCCCTTTCAACTTCTCTTGAATTCCAGTTATTCGATGTTAACTTTCTGTTAGTAAAATAAAATTTGTGTAGTAATCATGAAAAATTGTGACTTTCAGATTTATGCAGGCTTACCATTTGCCACCAAAATTTCATTCAAACTTTTTCCATAAATTTGGAGATCTCAGTGGTTTTAGGCCGAAATTGGTCCATCAGCTTTTTCGTTTCTCGCAAATATTTTGAAAAGTATATGACATTTACGAAGAAAACGTCTAAAACAAAAAGATTGTACATTAACCCATTGAGTGCCAAGAAGCACGATCCTTAATACACTGGCTGAAAATGACAGGAGCGCGATCGCGCTTTTACTTCCGCACGAACTAATATGATCTCTATTTCATAATTTTCCCTTCTTGTATATTGTTTTTAGAATTGGAACTAGAGAGTGCGGAGTCCCCCACTTCCCGCGCCTGGGTAGTGCGTGAATGCAATCAGTGGTTCCACAGTGGAGCCTTCTTTGAAGCGCACTGCTTTTTGCTTCAAAATAAGCCATCATCTATTAATGTTTAAAAGTAATATAAAAAAAGCATTTTTGAAATGTGTTCGCACAGTTGGCATCGTCTGCAATATAATTTATCGAAAATAACTTACACAAAAATATGTTGATAAATGGAAAATATGTGTATTTTATGTATAAATAAAAATAATTAATTATATTTTTTTTTATCTATTAAGCACTTTTAGCTAATTCTCTAAAAATGATGTTTGAGTAAATTTCACAAAATTTGTTCAGACACTTAGATCTTTATTTTATCAAAATTCGGCATCTCCACTAAGACATAGTATCTTAGAAATTCCTATGGATTTTGATACAATTAGTAAAGTAAAATTTGTTTTTGATCCGCAACTATTTTATTGCGTTTGTGCGGGGAATCATAAAAAATGGTTTGTGTGGAAATTAATACATATTTTCCAGGCTACTTTGATTTATTGTTTTTAATTTTTTTATATGCAGTTTTCAATCCGCAATCGATTCGCTTATTCTTACAAATTATTCGATTATTTTTACAAATCAAATAAGTGAGATTAGAACACCTTCGATATGACAACAGAACATTTCAGTAGAACCAAAAAACCGATCAAATTTAGATACCTAGCGGAATGGAAAATAAACCAGTTTTAGTCGGGTTTTTTTCAAAAAAAGATTTTGTTGCCAAGAAAAAGCAGATATATGTAAGGTTTTGCATATAAAATTAACAACTAAAAGGAACATTTTGTTTCAAATAATCTTACTAAAAACTGTAACATATTTATTCTGAACTTATTTCAAAATTGGATTGAAATTTATTAGTGTTTTGTTAAATTTTTCACGGAACCTTCAATCATGTCCGATTCTTCATCTCTTTCAATATTACGTTTAAATCCAGGTGATAGTTCTATTTATTTCGGTAATCAACTGAGGATAATATAAAATAAGGGCCCCGATTTTGCAACTCGTAGGTAGGTCTTGAAATGAATCTTTTAAAATTAACTGAACCCATATGTCTCAGGATCATACAAAACTGCATTTATGCCTGTCACATGAAAATTTCTGCTTGGGCGGATTGTGGTATATCGTTGAGATTCTGAGCCAGTGAAATCTTTGAAAAACTCACAATTGTGTTGGATTACTTCAAATGGCTCTGGCTTGTGTACAGCTTCCTTGAATGCTTTAAAATAATCGCGGAAATTCAGTTACTCTACTTTAAAGGTCCTTTCAATCCAACTTTGTACTGAACCGCAGTCCATTTGAGTTTGCTCTATTGTAAGACATATTTGTGTAATTTGAATGGAGTGCATGTTAGCGAAGTTAAGTAGAGCATTTGCCAAAATAATATTGCGATTTTGGCATATATAGTTATCAGAAATATTGGGGGAATGTTTGTAAAGTTTCCCAGATAGTGTGTAACACAAGAAACATATGTGGTGGCTGATAGTTTACAATTAATTTCAGTAAACCATTAAGAGGTCGCTTGATGACTAACACAGTTGTAAATTGTGGATGGCATCAACATTGGTTTTCAAATAAATTTGTGTACCATTTAACGCACTCGTGTAGCATAATAAATTGATTCTGCAATGCTTCGGCTTTATAATATGAAAGCTCCTTGCATGCGTTACTCCAACTTTCAACGTGTTTCTTCTACTGATTCTCATCGATATTTTGATTTTCATACTCAATACATATGTCGCATCGAACCGTCTTAGGAGTGAATATACAGAAATTTAAAATTTTTTGCCTTAAATTTCTCCGAACCAGAATTTTTTGGTTTTCATTGTACATTTCTGTATAAAATCCATATAATTGATTTAAAGCCACGAAATGGTTCCACGAAAATGTATTTCTTTTCCAAATTCTTTTTTGGTGTATTTTTGAAAAATATTGACGTTCTTAGTTGGTGATTTCCGAGATAAGGGCATCCAGATTATCTGCCAATTCTGTTTCATCCTCCTTCAATTATATATGAAACTTTTCGTCTTGATCATCATTATCGTCCTCTGAACCGGAGTCACCACCGTCATTATAGGGTGCTTGCCCAGAGGATTTAGGTTCTTGATAGAGGATTTCTAACATTGCTAATGAATTCCGTGAGCGAAGCAGAGTTGTTAGGTAAAAGGACAATATTTTCCCGACCTTTTGTATCACAGCGGCACCGTCTATTATGATGCATATGATGTTTTCATGCAAGTTTAACCCATACATCTCCAGTCTTTCTTTAGGTTTGATGCAGCATTCTGTTGGCAATGATCCACGCACTCGTACTAGCCCCAAATTCTAAAATTTTAATTTAATGTGCGCGTTTATATTTAAATAGCTTCGGTTTCTAGACGAAGTTCACTCATCGAAAGTGAAGCTAAATAGCTTGTCTCGGGATTCCAAACCTTCTAGTTCAATCTTATATTTTTCCCGAGTAATTTGTCCGTATTTTATTACCACGTCTCGAATTGTTTCGGCTGATGTTGGAACATCAAATCCACGCACTATCATTGACGCATATTAATTGAAGTAATGAAAATTCTGAATGGTATAACATCTTCGGTCGTCAAACGAGATAGTACCGCTTCAAGAGTGTTATCACGAATGATTATAGGTAGTTCGTTATCGTAGAAGTTTGTAAATTGTTGCGCTTTGCTGGTAGTGTTGATGTTCTTTCTGTACTTTCATTTACATATTTCTTCACAGGTTTTAATACAATCTTGTGAATATAGATACAAAATATTTATGGAGAGAACTTGTTGTTCCAGCTGTCTTCAATTGTTTCTGACAACTTTACAACGAATATAGCATAAAATTTACTATTACATTTTGTGCAATTTTTTCCGTTAAACTTTAACAGTTGAAAATTAAAAAAACTAATTATTAATTAAAAGAGTTATGTTTAAAATTTTATTTGCGATAAAAAGTCATTCAGAATATAACGCTATCAATATTCGATACTTTTTTTTTATAATAATATACAATATAATTTCTTTGAATCGGAGTTACAGTTTTACGTTTATATACCTCGCGCGTCGTTTTGTTTTAGCGAAGTATTAAAATATTGTAATTTTTTCGTCATGATTGTAGATTGCATTGTGTAGAGGTAAGAATATTTTATGGTATTTTTGTTTTTTACTATTCATCATCCTTAAATGTCGACAAATTCGTCTCTTTTTTTACATTTTAAATATTTTATAAAAGAATTTATATTTTCAGTTTATTATATTTGTTTACCGATGTGAAACTAGCACGAAAAGTTAGCACGTATTTTAAAATGTACATATGGTAATACATTTATCAAATATCAAACCCAATTTTTTTTTCCATTGAATAGTACTAAAAAAATGTAAAAAACAAAATAATCAATAATTATAATAATAAATATAAAAACATGCACATATTTAAGTCTACTATAAAACTGGACCTTTCCATTTAATAATAATTTCGTTAAATGATCCATCGTCCAATAATTAATTTTTTATTATTAAATAAAATAGAAGACTCTATAATAAATTTATCAAAACCATAATGATGGTTTGAGTATTAGCTACACACAAAAAATAAAAGGTTACCACAACACCGAATCGGTGTTACATAGTGTCCCACCGATCGGATATTTATAATTTGAATCCAATCGGATGTTATAATAAAAATGACAAAAAATACTATTAGATAAAAACTTTTACACCGAATACAAAATATATTTTTATATTTTCCGGAGCTTATATATTTTAACACCGATTTTATTCTAATAGCAACACCGATCAAAGTTATATAATCACACCGAATTGATGAACGTCGTAACACCTCTCTTGTATTTTGCAAATATCCTCTTGGGCATTTTTACAGACCCAAATTGGGTATTTTCGAAATGAATAAATTGTATTTTATAATTTTTTTTAATTTTATTTAGTAAATAATATGGTTTACAATTTGGTTTTAATTTATTTCTTTTCAAAGTACCTACAATTTTGTTTTTAATAAACAGGTTTTATTAACACACCCAAAATTAAATTCAAAGTTAAATTAATCAATCAAAATAAAAATTAAGTTCAAAGTATAATTAATTATTAAAATTAATTTCAAAGTAGCTTAAAAAATTAGGAACTTAAACTATTTTTTATCTCCATTTAACTTGCCGTTTACTGAACTTTATTCATCCTTAGAAATGTCTCCTGTGAGACAATAATGCTGAACAACAAAATTTGATTTTTGGAGGGCCTCGCTCGAAGAATCAGATGTGCTCGAACAATAAAATGTGGCTGCGTAATTACATCTAGATAGTTGTTTGAGTCTGAAAATATATGTTATTGTTTTATTAAAACGAAGGTTTTAATTTGTAATTGTGAATTACTACTACACTTACTTATCCAAACATTGGCCAATGGAATATCTGGTGACGTTGATACATTTTGTGCCTGCAAGTACCGCAAAGATGTTTCAATACAAGCTGCACACTGATATTGTCATCAAATTCTAAATAAATTAAAAGAACCCAAATTAAAATTAATTACATTGTGTTTATCATTTTTTTTATTAATTTATTTGTTTACCATTTTAATTAATTCTTAAGAATTAAAATCTCACTTGAATATTTTCACAAATTGAATACATAGTACTACAACTTTTTACTTTAAATTTACAAAAATGTAATGCAATTTTGAAGTGATATCCACAAAATCTAAATGAAGACTGAAATGTAATATTTAAAATCGTAAATCCTTGAAATACTTTTTTACAAAAAACACCAAAAAGGATTAAATTTTATCCAAAAGAAGTTTCCCTGAGTTTTTGGGGGTTTCCCGTGTAATATAGAACATATTCAGAGACGGCTAAAAATTCTTTAACACCAAAAGAGGTAACAAATTTTATTTACAAAAATAGTTATCCCATCGGATAAAATTAAATATTTATCCGATGATGCGGTGTTAGATTCTAAAATAATTATCCGATTGGATAAAAATAAACTAGTTATTAGGATAAAAATTCTATTAGCACCGGTTATTTTTTTGTGTGTAGAGTTAGCACGAAAATTTAATATAAAAATTAATTGAGATAAATCGAATCGTGCTGGGCCTTTCCAAAAATTTCATGTTTCATATTTTTATAAAAATTTCAAATTTTTTTTTATACAAAAATTTTTCAGAATTTTCTTATGATTTACTAAGGGTTCAATAATTTTGTAATTGGTCCGTCTTTAATATAAAATCAATTTCATGTCCGACAAATTTTTGGAAAAGCCCAGCACGAATCGATTTATCTCAATTAATTTGTATATTAAATTTTCGTGCTAACTCTAGCTAATACTCAAACCGCTATATGTTTTAAGAACATTTTATTATTGAATCTTCTGATTTATTTATTAATAAAAATTTAATTATTGGACTATGGATCAATAAACGAAAATATGTTTCGTTTTAAAAAGTTAAGTTATCTAGTAAAATTAAATATGTGCATGTTTTTATATTTGTTATTATAATAAATGCTTATTTTGTTTTGTACATTATTTTAGTACTGTTCAATGGGGGGGAAAATGGGCTAGATATTTGATAAATGTTTTACAATATTATGTACATTTTTAAAAAATTCGTGCTAACTTTTCGTGCTAGCTTCACATCAGTATATAAATATATTTTTTTCCGTGTTTAATAATCTGTTTAAAAAAATCATTACTAACTTTTTAAATAATACATGAGAAATACATTTTTAGTGCTAACATGTACTAAAATAACAGTATTCTAGACCCAAACCATTAGTGTTGCCTCAGTGTTTTACGTGATAACTTTTCGGCCCAGCTTCACAGACATTATTTTTTCCAAAACTCTATTTTTTTATAAAGGAATTTTTTATAAATTTAATCCCGGTTTTCGGCTCCGGAAAATGTTTGGTAAAACCGGGTTTCGTGATCCCGGTATTGTTTGCTCTAGTACGGACTTACACATAAACTTCACGCACAACTACCAACGAACTATCATGCGATCATTAAAAATTTCCTACTAAATTGGAAATTCTTGGTAAAATATAATAGCGCATCTTCCTATTTAAATAATAATGCAAACGGAAGGAATCTCTTCAAGACAGTCTTACAAGACAGTGCTCTGGGTTCAGTATTATATTTAATTATACAGCGGATCTGCCCACTTCAAATTATGGAAAACTTTCAACATTTTCCGATCTTACAGCATTGTTGGATGGACTTGTGGATTCGAATTGTGGGATCATCCTGCGCTTCAAATATAATGCAACGTATACAATCAAAAATATTACGATGGATTGTAAACGCAACAAAAACATATTATACCGTGAAAATATCACATACAGTTATAACTACATCCCAACACATTAGCTCGAGAAATATTATAGCGGCCTAGCTAAAGCTAAAATAAAGCCAACGGCAGCGTTAGAATTTGTTTTAGCTTTACACGACATCGTTAGGAACTTGGGGACTTTAAAAATAAAAGTTAAAAATAATTTAAAAAATTTTAAATTTTACTAAAAAACAAATTTTTAAATTTAACAGTGTAATTGTTTGGCATTATTTTTGCATGCATTTCACAATCATATCTATATAGGTAGCAAAATTAGTTCCAATTGTAGCGTTCCATTTTTACGTTCAAGAAATTTTAATTAACCGAATATATCTGGAAAAGGCTAAGAAATACCGAACTACATGATTCGATAAAACTATACATAATTCACCCACTTTGGGTGTGTTTTGATGATCAAACTATTATTTAGTTTTTCCAATTGCATGATATATTATCATTCCTTCATATCCCTATAGTTTTGAACTTTATAGATATGATAAATTATAATTCGCACACTCCCCATTTTCTTCGCCTTGGCGTAGCAATCTGAGCATAACTACATAATTACTCGTATCTATCCACTCGGGCATTCAACCAAATTATTAAATTGTGTGAAATCCCATTATTTTGCCCGCCCATATACAAAGAAATTAGTAGCCGCAAACAAATTAAAAATTTACTTTGTGTTGTACAAAATAAAAATTAAATTACTAACTTAACCCGGACGAAATGAACATTTACGTAATGTTAGGGATGCGGCCTCTTGAAATCATTCAAATTCATTTTCATCGCAAACTCCATTAAAAGTCAACGAGATGACAAAAAAAAAACTATAACAATTTCACATTACGAATCATAAAGTTTTTATGTTTCATACAAGCGACATAAATTACATAAGATTATTATGTATATAGAATTGTTTGTATATACATATTTATGTAGGCACATAAGGAATTTTATTTTTGTGTATATAGACGGTTTTATCGATTGAACTCGTCGTTGTCTTTGTTATGTATTAAAATATGCATGAGATTAGATGATTACTAGATATAGACCAAACAAACTCTATTAAATTGAATGTGCGACTGCTTTTAAAACATTAATTATGTAAATTATGTAATTAAAAAACAATGTACAAAACATGAAAATTACATAAATTATGTAATACAGATTTAATAAATACTAAAATTGAACAGGTATAAATTATGTACGTGAAATTCCATTTATAGAGCTTATTATAGATTTTGCACACTTTTACCGTGTGCACATGGCATACACACATATATACGTGCCGTTGTGTGCGAGATTCAAATTTAAACTTTATTAATTAGTCTAGCACATGTTAAGTGGATGAAAAGGGAAAATTATAGTGGTAATCAAGTCACGCAAAATAAATATTTTCCAGTTGTCATTTTGTTATACAATATGCTGTAGAAAATACAAATTTATGTTCTGAGTGTTGTTGACATGCGGTTCAAAGCACAGATACGAAGTGCTTAATGAATAGAGACAATTATGAATTAATTAATTTAAGTGTGTAATTAATTCGATTACTATCGTATTGAAAAACGATTCTTCACGTATTATTGAATCCATTATTTGATTGTAATAATTCATATCAACGTTAATTTAATTAGAAATTTATTCACAATTCATAAACTGCCTAAGAATTTTTTAATTAAAATGTAAAACAATTCTTCCTAGAATCTGTCGCTTGAATGCATACGCAACGGATATCTCAAATAAAGGTTTTCTTCCTAGAATCTGTTCTACATTCATATATTAAAATTGTGACATCGTTTTAAAAATCTACAAAATCTAATTATAATATTTTTATCAAACGACGAGTAAAATAGCACAATGTGTTTCACACTGAGTAGATTTTATTTATTACATTTTCTTTGAATGAAAGTTTGAACTTTTTTAAGTTTTTTAATTTAGTCGGAACCTGTCATCTTGTTACTGCACTAAAATTATAAATTTCATTGTTTTGTATGATATCAATAAAATTTTGCTTTAACCTTGCAGTCCAAGATATATATACAAAGTCGACATTCAAACTGTTTTGACTAATTTAAGGTGGACATAGTATATCAGCACGACGTTTATTCAGTGATTTCAGTGGGAAGCCCTAGCAGGTCTATTACGGATATTACGGAAAACGTAAAAATCATTTCTGCACTGCTTTATGTGTATTGCATGGTAAGGAGGCCATTTCTGGGTTTGTATAGTCAGGTGTAGGTCGAACATAAGTACTGTATAGTATTTTTGAAAGTCAGGGTCACGAAACTTATTTGACAAGGGCTTAATATATCCTAAAGTTGAATTTGTCTTATTGATTACACGAGCATATTGCTGTTTAAAGTCTACTATCTCATCGATGTCAGACACCAGTCACAAGTAGTACCTTGTAAGTTGCTTACCATTAAGTGTGAAGGCGTAGTCTGGAATAGTATTTATTATTATCCGAAAAACCGATATTATTTGACACTTGACTGCATCCAGCTCTCTGGATTCTATCTAGGTAGTCCTCGAGCAATGTGCAGTCTAACATGGAAGAAATGACTCGCGATAATTTGCATTCATAGATGGAATTAAAAAGCAGAAATGCAAAGCAGTCTAGATAGGTATTTCGGATACCAGATGGTACGTCTTTAGTAGAAACGACGAAGCTGAACCTGTAGACAAGAACCGGAAAATTACTTGATGTTTCCGTTTACTCAAATAAAAGTCAAGACATTTTACACTCAGAAAAACCGCTTTATGCTTTCTTAGAATGATACCATGAGTAATCTTGTCAAATGCCTTGCATCAATAAAAATAGCATCAACCTGATAGCTATTTTCAATAGCGCTGATACATTTAGAGACAAAAGGAACAAAATTGGCAACGGAACTTCTATCTCTTTCGAACCTACGCTGTATTTCTGTGTCTCACATATAACTGGCCTGCAGAACTTATAAAGCCGATTGTAAATTAGACGTTCGAAGAGTTTTGGTAGACGAGACATTTTTACGATGAATCGATATTTCGTGATATCTGAATAGACCACTTTTGTGTATTGGAATTACGTGAGATATTTCCAGAGCTATGATGGGAGATGATGGCAGATATAAATATCAAAAAAAAAAAATAATTTCTTACTTCAATCCAAATAAAATAATTGCAGTGTTAGATTTTGTGAGTTCATTATCTTTAGGATGAAGTTAATTATAAAAACGAACAGATTTAATGGCATATGAACAATTTGGCATATGGACAACAAACGTTAAATCGATTTTTTTTATTAGTAAAAAGGAGTTGGGAGATATTGAGGTCTTTTTCATTCGAATTAATATACGAAGTGACAAAATTCAACCAAATTCATCCAAAATTAGTCCGAACCGAACTATGCTACGTCATTTTCTTCATATCACACTTTATATCTCACGAAATGTTATATAACCACTCTGATCAATTTTGACTCATTAAGTCGTATAACTTCTGTTAGATGTCGAACAAAATCGAACTAATGATCAAATGTTCTCAATTAGGTTTAGATCTAGACTACGGGCGAATCAGTCCAATAATGAGATGTTATTAGACTTTAAAACAGTTTAGTTAGTTGATTCGAATGAAGTCGTGCGTTATCTTGTTGGAAAATGTAAGGTTGCTTGTAAATCGTCCAACAATTCCACATACTTGGTCACAGTCATTTAGGAGATAATGCATATATGATTTTCATATAATATCCAATTGCCTCCAAATCAGCAACATTCTATCGCTAAAATTACGACACAATTACGTGTTAACATTTCCGTGATTCATCAGGACCATTGAACTTTTCCTCATCTGAAAATATAACTTCTTTCCACTCTTCTTCTCAACATTGGTATTGGTCCGCGAAATCTATAAACATCGCTCGTTTGCAACTCTTCGTTCAAGTCACAGGACAATCAAAATTTGCTGAACCCATTTTACAGTGAAGTTGAGATTAAGGGGGGCAGGACTAATGAATTTGTGAACTGCCAGTCGTTTTATCTTCCGCATACTCTAGCAGAGATAAAAGGTTTTCTTCCAGAGGTTTTCTTTTGGCCGTATTATTCTCCCAGTTTCAGAAAATTTATAACCACCATATCCTATACTTCTTCCAATTCGAGCAATAGCTTCTCGGGTGTCATTTCTGATGCACGATAGGCTCAAATTTGCCCTTTCTCCTTATCCGTCAACTATTTACCTCGACCCTTTTCAGCTTACTTACAATTTTGTTAATTTTTATTACAATTACGAATTTAAAAGACTTTTACACAGATAATTCAATAACAATCTCTATTGATGAACCGATCAGAACTAAAACCGAAATAGACAATGTGGTTTCGTCCTATGTTTATTTGGCACTGCAATTTTATTCAACGACGACTTAACGGTTCATGCAAACTGAAATTAAAACAACTACTTTCTATAAATTATCAAGTCTAGATTTATTTTGGATATCGTGATGTTTTAGAAAATCACAATCTCCAAATGTTATTCAAGATAAAATGTAAAGTGGCAGGGGGATAACTTTACTTGGTTGATGTGTAAAAGGTTTTCGTTTGGACATCATTTAAAATTAATTAGAACTTTGGATATTTTAGTTTATAGTTTTATTTTCGATTTCATTAAGCACAAGCTCTAACAATTTTAATAACTAAAACAACTCATTCAGTCATCTTACTCGACTTCTACCCATTCTTTTGCCTAGTTTGATCTCCAGTTTTTCCACAAATACAACAGACAAATAAATTGATCATTTGTAATTTTATGTTAATAGCAAAGAATAAAAGAAATTTCCTGTTTAGATTAGAAGGAAGAAGACTTAACATTTTCGCTGCCACAGATGCTACAATACATAACGCATTTTTTTCCATATCGCTACTGTGATAATTTTTGCATTATACCTCGCCACATGTGCATTTCACGTCATGCTTTTTTTACTTCCACTAAACTTCTGATGCACCGGGATACTATGCATTTTTATCTCTCTTGCTACACCGAAATAAATAAAATTTGAATAAATAATTTTATTGGTTCTTTATTTCAAACATATTCCACAATTCAACCATAAAATAATAAAAGGAATAAAACAATAAAAGGAATAGATAACCAACAAAACTTTTAAAATGTTGGAGTCGTTCATGGCTTATTTTTCATATTAAAATTATTAAAACATAAATGTTGTTGCACTTGCCACTTGCCTTCCTCAAAATGTACTGACATATTTGGCTTTGTTACGTGCTGCCTAAGGACCAATCCGACTTGAAATTTCTTTATAATACAATTTGCAAGGACTTCTTAGTTTTCGGTTTGACTTCGACTTGTTGGAAGTTTCTTGTGGATATAATCAAACTCTCTTTAAAGTCAGATATTTTCACTTTTTTGTAATACCTGTTATAAAGTTTTAAAGCATTAATTGTATTTAACAGTAATTCAAACGCTACTGCAGAGACCAGAAAAATAGCGGAATAACTGATCCGACACGTCCACGCCTTGCTTAATCTCTTATTGTATGAAAAAATTATGTAAGATTTTTTTAATATCTTGCTTATTTCAATCTTTTTTAGTAACTTCCATTGTTCCGAATTCTTTATTTGATAATAAATATTCTTCGCGTTTGTCCCACCATGCCCGTAGTACAATTCCATTCTGTTCCGGAATTCTGCCATTCCAACCCTGGACTATTTTTTCGTTTCTTGCGAATCGTGTCTCGTGGGCAAATATATGTTAAGAACAAAATACGGGAGTATTTTGTTCTAAACATATATTTGCCAGTTCAAGCGATGTGAAGAAATCATCGGTCGTCAAACATCGTGCAGCGTTAAAATAATATTTCATTCAGTATAAACGCAAACGGGTGTGGCTATCGAAAATTTAGAACATACAGTACCTTTTCCCGCATAAAGTTTTGAGTTGTAAGTATAGCATTGTGGATCTATTATTTTAAAAACCTTAATAGTCCAGTAAATGAAGGAGTAAACCTGTAAGTTATTAGTTGCGATTTTCATTTTCTGGTGATAAGTGGCATTTGGTATCTCATTAAAAATGAGACCAAGTTTTTAAGAAAACATTCTGTTGTAGGGGGAGAAAATGGCCCCAAAAGAGCTGGAAATCGATTTTCGGCGAATATCTCCCAAAATATGGCAGTTACAGATTTTTTGTTCAGAAAAACATTGAAGATCGTTTAATTTTCTACAAAAATGGTCGTGATGATTTTTTCAAAAAATTGACCGTTTCCGAGATAAACGGGCCCAAGTGCACTTAGAATATTGAGTTTCTGTGTTGTAAGCCGGAGAGCACAGTCCTTGCATTTACACATGAGCGGGCGGACAAATTATTCAATAACTTTGTTAAAAATCAATATTTTCTCATGATTCAGAGTTCATGTGGAAGATGAAATTTACCGCTATCATACCCTGTGACTTGAGTCACGTTTTCACTCTTTGGCCATATTGGCAAAACGGGTCAAACTTTCTGCTCCCGTGTAATTGTGACCTTGCCAGGAATTTGTTCCTATTTTTTTGTATTGCACTAATTTGCTCCAAATTTTCTTGGTTATGGGTCCTCAGAAGGTCCTTTTTCATCTGTGAAATTTGTATAATCTAATTTTCTTCCATTTTGATTAAAACTTTGTTTGTTGAATCTCAAATTTTTGCTGTTTTTGAAGCGCGGGGAAATTTTGTAAACAACCACCAATCAAAAATTCATAAATGATCGGATTGGTCTCTATGACATATAATTTGAAAGCTGAGAACGTCTACTTTTTGGCTGTGCAATTATTTTTTTTCACAAAATCGGCCATTTACCAATAAATTTTGAAAACTCGTGCTCAAGGAAAAAGCGCACTTTTACTTTTCGTAGCTTTTTTCTCGCGGCTCTTTATTTCTGACGTTTTGAAACCATGGCTAATGTAAAGGTGTAATTCTAACCTTTCCATCAATGTATATAAAGTCATCTCATTGATACACGGGGAAAAACCCGAGTTCTAAACGTAATGCTATAATTTCATTACTTCCGTCGTTCGTCGCGTGTGTACTCTATTTTTTGTTTTTCCTAATATTATCCTTGTACTGATAACAGCTCTGACCCCAAACACCAAACAATTTATTTCTTGAAGCCTGGAAAGGGAACAAAACCCCAGCAAATGTTTCCCTCCAAGAGCTTGGATGCGCGCGCGGCCCATCGTTATAGACAATATTTTATTTATCCATGCGATTTCGGGAAGCGATACAACTTCCGCTTTTTTCGGGAAAGAAAAAATGTCTATAGGCGCCAAATTAGAGGGAAATTTTACGAAGAACAGAGACACGGGACTGGAAGCGGTCATTAAAAGTTTTAAAAACCATAATCTTCCTCACAAGACCGTATTTCAGGACGGGCAAACTGTCATTGCGTCGATGTACAGTGATGATGATACACAAACCCTGACAAAAATTGGATACGAGATCTTCAAGCGATTCACCAGAGACAGAAACAGAAACCAAACCGCGCTCAAACTAGCAAATTTGCAAACCACACCTGAAGCTGCAAGGCAACACCTTTATCGGGTATATCTGCAAACCAAGCAGTGGCTCGGAAACGAACTGTCACCAGAAAACTGGGGATGGAAACGTGTAGGGGTATACTCATGCCCGTCCAAACCACTTAAGAGCCAGCGGTTGCGGAACTCTTAAAGATGACATTTTGTCAATGTAAGAAAGAATGTAAGGGAACATGTTCATGCAAGAAAGCAGGGCTATCATGCTCATCTATTTGTGGTTCATGTGAGTCCCGCCAGTGTTCGAATTGTAAAGGGAGCCAAATACGTTATCTGAAGAGGTAAAACTATAGGAAACTCTAGAACCAGAAGGAGTTGTAGGCGAGGGCGACGTTGATGACCAAGAATAATTATTGGAGTCTTTTGACGGGGACTGGTGATTAACAGATTTATGTCATAATTTCAATGTATTTTTAAAAAACCTCGATCTGCGTGGGGTTGCAAAAAATTTGCAAATATTTGCCGAGAATCGGCAAGAAATTGTTGTTCAGTATTATGAATAAATATTCTTCACTCTTTAGAGGTTATAGTTTTCGTTAGGAAAAACCTCATTGGACAATAGTTTGTCATATGGGCAAAACTGATTTTCGCTAGTTTTTCACCAATTAGTGGGGTCCATCCTTCTGTAATTAACCGTATAGTCTGCTTTCCTAATAGATATAACTTGAGCCCTCATCTCCGAGAAAAACAAGACGCTCGGAACATGAAAATTCTTGAAAATTACATGGTTTACGGCGTTTCCCATTTATCGCCCGAAGATTTTGCCAGTGGATGGATGGTAGTGGCGCCATGTACAATTGGTTTCTACAGTCCAAAACATTGAAAATATTATATTTGCAACACCCGCCCGTCTCAAATTTTGTAAAAAACTTGCATATTTCATGAGTCTCAAAATTTTGAATTTTTCAACCAAACTTTTTGCAAAAAATATTACTGTTGCGAAAAAAATCGTGGGGAACTTTTTTGTAGAAAATTACCTGATCTTCAATCCTTATCTGAACTAAAAATCTCTAACTGCCATATTTTGGATGATATTCGCCGAAAACGGATTTTCCGGGTCTTTTGGGGCCATTTTCTCCCCCTACAGCAGAATGTTTTCTTGAAAACTCGGTCTCATTTTTAATGAGGTATCAAATGCCACTTATCACCAGAAAATGAAAATTGCAACTAATAACTCACAGGTTAGCATTTTTTTACTCCTTTATTTACTGGACTATTGTGGATATAATCAAACTCTCTGTCAGATAAAAAATGTTTTTTTATCCTAACTGATAACGTCTAAGTCAGATATTTTCACTTTTTGTAATAACTGTTATAAAGTTTTAAAGCATTAATCGTATTTAACAGTAATTCAAACGCTACTGCAGAGACCAGAAAAATAGCTGAATAACTGATCTGACACGTCCACGCCTTGCCTAATCTCTTATTGTATGAAAAAATATTGTAAGATTTTTTTAATATTTTGGTTATTTCAATCTTTTTTAGTAATTTCGATTGTTCCGAATTCTTTATTTGATAAGAAATATACTTCGCGTTTGTCCCACCATGCCCGTAGTACAATTCCGTTCTGTTCCGGAATTCTTCCATTCAAACCCCGGATAATTTTTTCGTTTCTTGCGAATCGTGTCTCGTGGGTGAGTATTTTGTTCTAAACATATATTTGCCAGTTCAAGCGATGTGAAAAAATCATCGGTCGTCAAACATCATGCAGCGTTAACATAATCTTTCATTCAGTAAACGCAAAAGGATGTAGCTACTGTAAATTCAGAACACATTGTTCTTTTCCTGTACAAATTTTTGATTTGTAGGTATAGCCTTGTGAATCTATTATTTTAGAAACCTTGATACCATCATATTTGTGAACTTTTCCTAGAAGATATAAGCGAAATGATAATCTTCCTCAAAATGGAATCATAGATTCATCAATAACCAAATCTTGACCTAAAAGTGTAATGAGAAAAGTGCTCGAGATGAAGTCGCTTGAGCCAAATTGACTCCTGTATTGCACATACCATCGACATAAATTGTGTTTAGGTTGTCGAAACTACAACAGTGGGTTGACGTTTTGATTCCCAAGAAATAACTGCACCCTGCATGATGAAAACATAGCCAGTGAACGATTTTCTTTTGTCGAGATCACTAGCCCAGTCTGCATCACAATATTCTCTGATTTCATTCGAAGATTTCTCACAGACCAACTTTTTGTCGATCGTTGCTTTCAAATATCGCATCACGCGCTTCAATGCTGCCCAATGTGCCTTTCCAGGATCTTTGCTATATCGACTCAATAAATTTACTGCATAGCAAATATTAGGTCGAGTTATCTGCGGTGCAAATAACAAACTACCTATTGCTTGCATATATAGTACGTTTGACATCTCTTATCGTTCATCACACGACTTTGGACACATGCTCAACGGAATTTTCTGATTTAAATGCAATGGTGTAGCAATTGGATTGCAATCACTCATACCGAAACGATTTAAAATTTCCAATATGTACTGCGACTGGTCAATTGAAATTGTACCAGCTACCCTGTCACGAGTGATACAAATTACCCAAATCTTTCATCTCGAAGTGTTTACATAACTCGTTCTTTAACAATCGTTCTCGGATTTCGTCATTAGAAAAAATCAATACGTCATCCACATAAATAGCGACAAATATCATTTTGTTACAATTCACCTTATAGTAAATGCATTGGTCGGCAATCAAACGTTTCAGGCCAAATTTAACCAGCACCCCTTTCAGTTTCTCGTTCCATACACGACTTGATTGCTTTAAGCCGTATAACGATTTGTGTAGCCTGCAAACTTTGCTCGAATCATTGATAAATTCTTCGGGTTGACACAAGTATATTTCTTCCTTCAGTTCGTCGTTGAGAAAAGCTGTAACTGCATCCATTTGACGAATGTTTAGATTGAATTTCGCTGCACCCGCCATTAGGAATCGAATCGATGTATACTTTACAACGGGAGAAAACGTTTCATGGTAGTCGACGTTGCGAAAAATCTTTCACTACCAATCTCGCCTTGTATCGCATAACTTTACCGTCTGCATTGTTCTTAATTTTAAACACCCACTTGCTTTTAATCGGTCTTTTGTCACGAGGTAAATCGACCATAGTCCAAGTTTGATTGTCATGCAACGATTTCATTTCTTCACACATTGCTTTTCTCCACAACTCAGCATTTGGACTCAACAATGCTTCTGTAACGGTTTCAGGATCACCTCCCATAATTTCCTCTGTCAAGAAATTATAACGTTTAGTATCCATATTTCGGATACGTCGGAAGTACGAACCTTTATTGGTGTTTCTACAGCCTCATCAGGAACATATAATTCGTCACCATAACTGCCTGATGTAACGTTACTCTCGGATATGTCATTAACGCTATTTTCAACAGTTAAATCCTTCACTTCAGTTTGATCACCAGACTTCCCAACGACAATGGAAGATTCAGCATCACGCACACCACCTGAATTGATATTGGTGTCAACTTCATCTTCATCACTGGTCAAGATCACTACCGGCGAAAAAAAGAATTAGTACTTAAATCTTTATGTTCAATTACCTTCGGATTTGGCTTTTCAGGAAGGCTTGACTCCATAAACAAGACATCTCTGCTTATCTCAACTTTCCTAGCTGCCATATTGTACAACCGATATGCTTTCGATTCATTGCTATACCCAAGCATAATGGATTCAGTTGATTTCGAGTCGAGCTACCGCCATTTTTTTTGCTAAAAAATCGTCAAATTGTTGATTACAATACTCCGTTCCATTATCAGTACGCAGAACTTTGATTTTTCTTAAGCACTGATTTTCGACAAGAGCTTTGAGCTCCAAGAAAACGTTGAAGACTTGACTTTTTTCTGTTAATGGAAAAACAAATAGCTTTCTGCTGTAATTGTCGACAAATGTAACGAAATATTTCGCATCAACAATTGATTGTTCTTGCAATGGACCACAGACGTCGGAATGAACCAAATGGAGCAAATTGCAAATATCTTTAAATGAAGTGCGAGTTTGCTTCCCTTTAACGCATACTGTGCATTTGTTGTTGCTTCTTTGGCCCCAATTTACACCAATTACTGCGCCACACACCTTTTTTAAATTTTCATCACAAATATGACCCAAGCGCCGATGCCACAAATTATTGTTTATTTTGCCACTCAATGCCGTTTCAATCATTGAAGTCTCGTTTTTAATTTCATAGTTCGGCAATACACAATTCAGCCGATACATGTCATCAATGTCGCTGTTGCTATTAAGTTATATTTTGCGTTGAAAATTTTGCAATTTTCTTTATCAAATGCAACACGATTGCCGTTTTAGACCATCTGGCTTACAGAAAGTAAATTCGCGCACAAACCCGGAACATATTGAACGTTCGTTAACGTTGCATTTGTTTTTGACGGTTATGTTTACTTCACCAACACAATCGATTTTCAAAACTTCTTTGTTCGCAACAATAACTTCTTTGTTGGACGGAATTTTGATGTTTTATTAACAATCGACATAAATTTTGTCATGTGTGCGTAATTTTGCGCCTCCAACAACAAAATAATGTCTGATCTTGCCTTCAGATCGTTCGCTTTTGCCACATCATTAGCATTTTTAGCCAATTCATTTTCTACATGTGACCACAATCCGTTGATCACCAAATATGATTCGGCTGCAATTTTCCATACGTCCAAGTTCTCACGACCTTTCAATTTTTCTATTAATATGTTTGATGAAGCCATATTAATATAGGTAAAAATTTTTTTTAACAAAATTACAAAATAACTGCAACGAAATATTCAGACACTTGTTACTTTTTATTTAGGCGACACTTATTTATGGAAAAATCTGGGCCTATAACCTGATGTAATTTGATATCAAATAAGTGTGATAGAAACACGTCTGACTTGTACAATCTTCGAGACCGGAAGAGACCATTCATTTAATAAATACATTTGACATTCACATAAACAATACACTGAACCTAACTATACATATAAAGGTCTATTCACACCAATAGAACCAGTTTGAAAGACAAAGGACTATTCAGACAAACAATTAAGAGCAAAAATTTGTAATATTTACCTATCTGAGGTTTTGACTTTTTCGAAATTTTTATTAAGAATGTTAACAAATTCATCAATTTTCTAAAGTTTTGAATTGAGAATGTTTGTTTTACACATCTGGGATATGGTACCACTTCCATATAGATAATTAATTCAGAAAATTGTAATCTTTCATCAGAAGTTCAATTTTGTACACGATACCAATTGGTTCTTGGCTCACCCGCATTTCGATTTGTTTTTTTGACTATCATATATAAAATATCATCAGTATATGAAACTTATGAAAATAGCTGAAATGACAATTGTTTTCAGGTGTTTCATGGAATCTTGGTCCAGTATTAAAGTCACCCAAATTATTAAAATCATCTAAATTTGATATTTCTGTACCTAAATAATTGCTTTCATCATAGTCAGAATAACTAGGTTCATAATTGTCTTTACTATCCGAACCAGAAAAATCAGCATCAGATTCAAATAAAACTGGACTATTTGGCTTGCAACTAATTGAGTAACATAATTAAATGTTCCCTCTCGACTGAAATAAACTTGTTTGCAATTGCATTCAAATATGTGACAAAAATTTTATTTGGGGGTAGAATATCATATAATAAAATAGTTTGTGGATTACTGCAAAAACCATTATATTCGCTCAATTTTCAAGTATTAAAAACAAGTGTCTCATTTGACAACATCTGTGAATCAGTTTTCAACCCGCATAATAAGTAAAACTTTCAACTTGTTGTGCACCGTGTGGCCAAGTGAAAATTGTTAATATTAATTCATTTAGAGGCACTATTAACTCTCAACAAATTTTAAGACCGTGCAACACTTTAATTCAACATTTTATTTCTCCATTTATTAATCCCGTGTTTGAGAAATGTATAATTAGGACAAATTTAGAACAAAAATGAACGAGTACAAAATTTAATTACATGATGCATTAAAAATAAATTTTAACTATGCACTAAGGACAAATAAAATATCGTTTCTTGCTTGATACTCGTTACTGATCCTAAAGATAAACCCGTACATTTTACAAAGATTAAACATTAGCTCAAGTTAAAAAGCAAGTGTTAAAATAAAAACTTCCCGCCGCATAATTAGACTAAATCAAATAACTAGAAATGGTTTCGATTAATAAATTTTTGGTGCTATCCGGTGCTATAAATTTTTAGTGCAATTTTGGAGAAAAGGGCAAATTTAATTTCACGTCTGCGGCGTACTAGCTTCTATATTGGATGATTGAGCGAAACGGGTAGGAAAAGCAAAAAAAATCGAAACATTTAAAAATCTAGTAGATGTTGAAACACAATGTAAAAGTCCCCTGCAATTATTAAAGGCTGCTGCACGACTGTGAGATTTTACCCGCACTCACAGTCTGAAGTTAGTTACTAATAGTTTTTGCTCAATAAAATACGTGTACTTTTTTGACGTTTCCTTCATCCTATATTGAAAATTTTGTCAAGAGGTGTGTATTTTTTAAGATACCAAAGCCCACATTCAATCACGAGATGAGAATACCTGCTTAAAGGGTTAGGTACCACTTTTATTCCTTCATCAACAACAATTTTTGGCGGCTTATGGTTTACAAATTTTTGTTCGAAACTCACTTTGCCTATACCAGACTTGCATGGTGTTTAAAATAAATTTGAAAAATATGTAAAACCAAATACGCATATGTTTTAATTTTTTTTTCTATTAAATGACAAATAAATTAAAATCAAAATCACATATTAGGATATTTACACCAAATGTGTCAACTGTCTAACTGCATTAAAATTGTTGACACGCACATTTGAATATAATTTACGTTCAAAAATTATAAATTCCAATTAAAATTGTTTTCCCAAACCCAAAATAATAATATAAGACTTTTATTGATTGATTTACCAATTAAATTGAACCTAAATCTATTTCAAAATTTTGTTGAAATATATTATGAACGACTTTACAATATAATAATATGTACTAATAATCCAATAGTAAATAATATGTTCACATCAATTTTCCAATTTTATAAAAATGAAAAATTGGAAAATTCTCTTGGCATTTTGAAATGGGACAGCTTATAAATAAAATATTAGTCTGTATTCTACTATAATATGTGTATTGTTGTTGGTTGGTTTAATAAAAAATCTAGAAAATTTTGAACGCATGCGTTTCTCCAAGCTCCGTCTGAATACAATATTTTGATGATGATTAGAAAGATTGTTATGGTTATTACTCCTATATATTACTATTTTCCGATTAGTTTTCCATTTTCAATTCATAATAATAAACTTGTCGTTTTATATATTCTTTGAATATGTATATTACGAGTATTATTATTATGATATTGTTTGTGTGACGCCACACGGTTTTATCGTTGTATGGCTGATTTAATAAATTTCAACAGAATTTGTATATCTGAATGTGATTCATTCAAATTTGTCGAGAGTGTGCGGCATATTTGTTAGTGCTAATGGCCCTATTAAGATAGGGTCGAGATACAAATCTAATTTATATGAATATTTTATGCAAACTAATGTGAAAAACAGACACCAAAATGGTCTATAAATTATGGGCACATTATACGAATATAATTTGTTTGCTTTGTGGTGTGTACGGTTTAGATATTTTCCAAGTCATTAGATTAACGCAATAACGCAAATGGAAATACGTTAATTAAAAAATAACTGTAATTGTAACTTGCTAAAGAAAATCGATTCACTACTTGTGCAAATTCTAAATTTATGTATGTGAAAATTTTGTGCCAACGCTTTCCTAAGTAGTAAACGGTATATGAATGGAACTAAAAATTCTCTAGAAAAGATTATTAGTGTTATATGTCAAGGTCTAGGTTATCATTTAAATTTATTTGATATTTGAAATTTATACAAATATATTATGAAATTGGAAAGAAAGGTTTTATAAGTTTTACGTTATTATGTAGCATAATTAAGTTTTGTCCAAATTCCTTTTATTTTGTAAGCACGCAACATGAAATTGATAAAGGAAATACCAAACTGGAAAATGTTATACCGCCTACCGATCACAAAATGTAATTTAGTTTTACTTCAGCCGTAGGTTTTGTGATGCGAGTCCTAATTTATATAGATATCCCAACATTACAAAAATTTAAATATATTAAGTTTTTTAATGTAATAATTATGTCTCTGAGTTTAACTGGGCTCGAATTATTTTTCTTGCCCATCTATAGAAATACGCAGTAATAAAATAAAGGGCACCATATGTTTGGGGATGTCAGATGAGTTTTTTATAAGATAAAAAACTAAAGTTTTGCTTAAGAAGGGCCCCTTCGAATTCCATTGACGTATGTGTGTGTGATGCATTAAAACACGAGTAAATGTTTCAGAACGTATTGAGATGGTTGAGCTCTTGATGTGCTAGCCCACCTACTATGTAAAAATTGATTTGCCTGGATCGGTAGCTTCTGGAGCTTTAGTTTTTAAAATACTTTGCGGATTATACTCATTTTCAAACATATGAACTTATCCCAGTTTTTCATCTCAGGACAAAACATTTTTTTATTTACACGAAACTATTAAATTCCACCCCCATTTTTCTCATTTTATACCTCAATATTGATTTTTTTATAAACACAACACAATATCCCATCCCAGTTCTTTCCGTTTATTTGTTGGTTTTGTAAATTAAATAAACACAAAAATATGGAAATATTATTCTGAGGTTTGGAAATAGTAATTCTTTGTAGTTTACGTTCGAAATATTACATCGTCATATTTTGAGATGAAAACATTAAGGGAAACATATGGTGAGTTCCCCAGTGCAATACCGTAGGATTATCACAATTTTCTTACTTCGATATGGCCCCATATTTATATGAAAATCATCTATAAAAATTATATATGTAAATGCCTCGACCAAGTGGTCACCACTAGCAGTAATGTTCAAATTTGAGTAAATGGCTAACTTCCAAAATCGCACTTGATGAATTTGCATTCCTTGTGTTATATGAAAATAGTCTATAACTTCCAAAAACTTTCTGATGAAGTGGTCAGCACCAGCCGTAAGTTCAAATTTTAATAAATGGCCAAATTTCAAAGTCCCAGTTGATGTTAAATTAAAATGTGTATCATTTAAGAATTTTCTAGGCTGAAACTGGTTCTTTATTTATTGAGTTGACAATGATAGACGCAAATCGTATGGTGAGCTCCTTAGTAACAGCCTTATGTTGAGATTGGCATAATCTTCCAATCTCTATATGAAATAACGAGGCTGTTACACGGATTTTTGTTAGAAGCTCGTTGTTAGCTCGTGTTTCCTACCGTTCCGTTAATCCCAACCCATTATTCATTATCCCTGACCAACTATACCGGCATCTCTTGACGAAATAACTCCGCACTTTGGTTTATTCAAAAACCCAAGTTTAATGTCAAGATTCTTGAAATAATCACCAATTTTTTTAGAAGCGCATAAAAAGCTGTTCTGTTTAATTTCAATATTTAACTCGTAGTAAGCCTAACCAATTATTCATTATGCTTGGCCAAAGACCAGGATCTATTACCGAAATTAACTCCGAATTTTGATTTATTCAAAATACCCAAGTTCATCGATAAAAAAAATTGGATTAAATCATGGACTCCAAATAATTAGAAATATAGATTTGCAACAAATTGTGATATTTTAACAAACATACTCAAGTTCTTTAAGAATTACAAACCTCTTATTCATATTAACTAACTATAATTATCGATGTATTTTGCTAGGCGAAATTTTGCACAAATATTGAAAATAAACACTTAAGATTCAGTCGCAAATTTTATTTGTGTTGCGTGTGCATCTCTATATATATATAACAAAAACCTTCTGTGTGACATTTTATCAAACTCGCGCAACGCAGCATTATAAGTTAATCTTTTTAGCTTTGAAAATCAAATTCTTTCAAAATTGAATCACTTTGAAGGCCTAACCAATTTTTGGTTTAGCTGAATCTCGAGAATTTCGAGCTTAATTAATGGCATTTATTTTTTTACTTTTCATTACTTGGGGGTGCTAAAATTATTTTTAGTTTACCTTGAAAATTTTTAAAACGTTTTAAAAAATTCCTGTTGCTAACCATTTTTACTGGAAAAAATTGTTCAATTGTGACCAATTAGGTCTACTATTTTCTACAAAATTTGCCTGTGCTACCAGCTTCATGAAGGCGAACAATTATGCAGAAAACCAGAATTTTTGTCTAAAAGTCACGGAAAATTACCCAAATCTGGGCCATCAATTGGAACATTTTTGTGATTATGAATATTTTCCCAGAGTACCCATTTAAATTTTCATGACGATTTTAGTATTTCTAAAGATACATCTTTCCCGTCAAACGAAGCTCCAATATCGAAAATATCCTTACACGCCCATTTCTCAGCTCGTATTTAAAATAGCATAAAATGACTTACTGTTCTGATGATTAAGGTAAATAACAAATCTATATGAATTGCCTGGAATTTACACTGATTTTTTAAAAATAGGCGATTGAACCGATGAGTGACAGATAATTTGAATTTAGGAATATTAAACACATGTTTACAATTGCGACGTATAATGTGTCATAGTTTTAGTCAGAAAATTTATTTATTTTTCGAATTATAATTTGTTAATAAAAAATTAAAAAACAAAATTTTACTCCTGATGAAAAGGTATATTGTCCCATAGCAATTGAAATTGTTCCAATTAAATTAGGCACCAGCACCACATGACAATAATCCGCTGCAAAATCTGCTTAATATCGATATAATTTTATTTTGGTGAACCGTAAAATCATAGGAAATTTCTTTGAAACCCGAAAAATGCGCGATAATGAATTGATGTGGGGGAGGCGGGATGCGAAATATTAAAATAAAATTCAATCGCTCGAATCATTAAATCTCTGCAAATTGCCTACTAAAGTAATGCATTTATTAAAGAAGGTAGGGTATGTAAAGAAGTCCTTAAGTGGTCTCCCTTTGGTCACATTTACCAAAATAGCACGATAAAAATGTCTATTTAAAAAAATAAAATATTTAAATTTAGAAATAATATATATCCCCATCCAGTGTCAATACATTATGGATTAAAATCCTCAATAAGTCAATATTAACCAACTATTCCGAAGCGATATTAACATACAAATTTGGATCTCTTGAATTATATGCATGGCCAGGTACTTTGGTCTGAATATCACTAAATTTAGTACCTTTTCATTAAAATTGTTGATGTCGGGACATGGAGGTTGGCATCTACGAGGGCGGATTGAAAATGAAGCTACCTAAGTAGGAAAACAAATTTTTTTTTTGCCAAAAACCATTTATTTCTCAACATAGTCTCCATTTAATTCGACACACTTAGTAAGACGATATTCCAACTTTCTTATACCATCTGAATAATACGATTTCGGGAACCCCTCAAAATACGCGTTAGTTTCGATAATCACTTCTTCGTCTGAGATGAATCTTTGTCCTGCGAGCCATTTTTTCAAGTTTGGAAACAGGAAAAAGTCACTAGGAGCTAAATCTGGACTATAAGGTGGATGATCAACCAATTCGAAGTGTATTTCACGTAATTTTAGCATCGTATCTAATGCTGTGTGAACCAGTGCGTTCGTTGTCTTGAAGAAAGAGCACTTTTTTCTTCTTTAAATGTGGTCGTTTTTCCTTGATTACATTAACCAATTGATCCAATAATGCACGATAATACTTTCCTGTGATTGTGGATCCTTTTTTAAGATAATCGATGAGCAATATTCCGTGTGCATCCCAAAATATAGTGGCCATAACCTTACCAACCGATTTCACTGCCTTTGCCTTCTTCGGAGGACCCACGTTTCATCAACAGTAATTAATCAACGCCAAAAATCAACAGGATTACGCTTTATCATGTCCAAACACCGCTGTAAGTGGTCTGTCGAACTCGTTTTTGTTCGACACTGAGCAAACGCGGCACCCATCTTGCCGATAGCTTTTTCATATGCAAATGTTCATGCAAAATGTTGAACACACGTTCATATGATATGTTTACCATTTCAACAATCTCACGCAACTTGATTCGGCGATCATTCATAACGATATCGAGAATTTTCTTCAGTAACCACCTCTTTTGCCCTTCTTGTTGATGGTATTGTTGCAGTGCTTCTTCGGCTGCGTTTAAATTCAGCAATCCAATATTTTACCATGTAATCTGACGGAGCAGACTCACCGTAATGTTTATCGAGCTTTTTTTTGTTTCTTTCGCCGTTTTCCCTTTCAAATAATAGTGTTTAATCACTGCACGAAATTCGTTTTTTTCCATTTTTCAAGAAACACAAAAGTTGCTTACTTCAAACGACTACAACAAATAAACTAATCGATGAAGTTGGGTGAAATTTTAACAGCTGACATTTGACAGATCGCAATTTCAAAAAACAAAAAATTTTTGTGTTTGTGCTGCCATCTAGCTTCTAGGTAGCTTCATTTTCAATCCGCCCTCGTAAAAGATCTTCTTTAGACAAGGTTTTATATTTAAGTGGTTAAATATTTTGGCCCCCTAGCACAGCAGTACTATAAAGATAACAAAATGACTACACTTTTCGATATTTTCTAAACAAATGGGAATTCCTGTAATTTTGGATCGTGATTTTGAAAGACATTGTAAGATTTAACGTTAAATTATAATTTCTTTGGATCTCAATCCTTAGTTGCGACAGTCGAGTAATAAATTTCAGATATAGAATATAAGGTACAGATAACAACATATTTTTAATTAATTTTGAATGCAGAGAACTAAATTTTTTGTGGTGGTTTTAGTAACGAAAATTTGTGGGTTAGTCTCGGAGGAGATGATATTCCATTGCGACATCTGATTTTGGATTTGTCATTAAAATAAGCACTGTAACGAAAGCGCTGGGGCAAGGCCAATGGGATGCGTCTATAAAAAAAAGAAATTATTTCAGCCCTAGGCAGAGTGATAACGTTTTGTAATTCAAAGCTAAGTATTGGTTTATCACCCCTTTTGTCTGCATTTCTCTTCGTGCGCATGTATTCTTTATTTAAAATATGATTATCATATTCAATTTTTTGGTTTTCGTATATCGGCAAGTTATATTTTACAAGATTGTTATGAGCCTCACACAAATCACAACGGTCACTTTTAGGAATATGGAATCTAATATTAATCTTCGTAATAAATATGCGACGACATATTGATTCTTTAGCGGGCTGTGTGTTTTCTCTCTTGCGTAGTTTTTCGTATAGTCGTATCTTCATAGGTCTTCGTATAGTGAATTGATATGTTCAATAATCTTTTCTGTTTTTTTCAATATCTAATAGTCGACTACTTCCACTGGATTTACCTCTTCCATCCGGTTTGGCCGAGTTAGCGTTGGTCTTATTGATATGTGCATTATATACCATTTTTGGTGAAATGTCCAAAGTTTTTAAGAAAAAAGACTTGCATAGCCGAACCTTTTCAGTTTTGATTGTGAGTTAATACAAAAATGGAAAAGTTTTTCTTGATGGGCCCCGCCTCATTTGTCCGTTTTTTTCTGCTACACAAAACTATCTCGGACTGTTGGAGTAAAAATTGCAATTTCTCATTTTGTTGTAAGGTGTAGAAGGATGAAAATATAATATTTCGTTCGTCACTTGTGAAGTTTGCATTGCATTTAAATTGACACTTCGAGCAGCCAGAAACTTCTTTCACTTGTTTGTCAGGAACCGATTTTCCCCTTCGACTGGTATAGGGTTTACCATTTTGACATAATCGTTTTCTCTCGTTGCATTTCCATTTCAATGGATTCCTTATTCGCTTCCTCGTGTTTTTCTTAATTACAGAGGGACTTTCAATATCATGTTGAAATGGATGTAAGCTGCTGTCATTCTGAATATCAATGCATGTTTCTGCTTCACTTTCCGAGCAACTTTGTTCGGAAGTCGAATTCGGCTTAAATAGTGGATCATCGAACGAACCGGAAGAAAAATCAGATTGGTCTGATTTGCTATCAGTTTCAGACTGACTTTGATTATCTATGAGATCTAATTTATAGTTAAAGAATTACCGTAAATAAAATTAATTTTATGCTCACCCATACTTTCAAAATGTGGTTGAAGCTGTTTTCCGTCCGTGTTATATTGTGCATCATTTCGTTTGATGAAAGGCAAAATAGTATCCTGTGAACGTATATTTCCGTCAACAATGTCTCTTTCTATTGGCGAAACTAAGAAAAAATAACCGTTTTATATTACGGAACTAATATTTAGAGGTTCTTAAGAAATATTTCTCGAAAGTTTTTTTTTGAAAATTAAGAAAAAAATACAAATTTAAAGAATAAATTTTAAAAACTAGAACAAAAACCGCAATGCCGTTGAAAAACAGAGAAAACACGTGTTTCTCGAACACGTGTTTTATCTATTTGCAACGGTTCTCAATGGCATTACGGTTTATTGTGTTAGTTTTTAAAATTTATTCTCTATAGATAGAGCCGGCAACTTATCATCTATTGAAGGACTACTTGATGTAATCTTATTTTGGGCTTCCAATTGCTGCTGAGCTAATTTCAGCAATAATTTTCCCCGACTTTCCATTATCAAAGTCACTTTATTTTATTACTTTTACTTTGAAAATAATTACCACAGCATAAAATCATTTATAAAATCACTTATTAAATTTTGTTGGTATATTAAATTTAATTACAAACTAAAGAGCTAGAGTGTACATCACATTACTTTTCCCATTAACCATTGCAATCCAACAGAATTAAGAGAAGCAAAAATCTAACTGCATTAGTAAAAATGCACAATATTAAAAGATTTGAACAATTATAATTGCGATTGAGGATGACAAGGTTCTATCAAACGAATTATTAGAAATTTGGGTTGACAATGTTCTATTTGCAAAATATAGAACCTTGTGCAGTTAATAAGTGTAAAATTATAGGGCGTTAGAACTTTATTATTTTAAAAATACCATTAAATATGTTCTGAAACCGCTCAATAAATTTTCAATTGATTTGACGATTCTGAGTATAACTACATTAATAATTTAATTTGTTGAGAAAATTTCTCTACACAGGTAGGCTATTAATTATCAATGCGGTGTAGTAATACGGCAGAACACTGATTAAACGTGGTAATACTAAAATAAGCATCGGAATAAAATGTTCGCCGAGAAAATATGAGTGTTTGAGTATTATTACGATGAAAAGGAAAGCAGGTGGCCGTGATACAAAAAGAAAATGAACTTACCGAACTTACTGAGACGGACTTTAGAGAATTTATGATATCTATAAAATCATCTGGATATGTTCATATTCCACTTCATATTTTTTAATCGTAGTACATTTTTAGCATGATACTCTCGATATTTAAATTTGCATCCACAAAATTTCTTAGACAACGTACTTGGAAATTGAATGTGACAGAGGTATAGAAAAACAAACCAAAAATAACAAAATTGTAGATGTTTATAGTTAATTAGAGATTTTAAATTAATTTCAAATTTTCAATTGAACAATTTTTTATAATAACCTGAATTATTTTTAAAAAATAAAGAGAAAATAATGAGAAATTTTTGATTTTTAAAACGACGTCATGAGACTAGAAAAATGTTTATGTAATCTACGTAATAAGTTATGTGTCGACAACCACATAGATTACATTTCGTAATCTACTTCGCCCATCCATGGCCATGACTTCTAGTTTTATCAAGTTCATGCTAAACTACTTGGAAAATAAAGATTTTTTGATTGACATTTTGACTACCAAATTTTATATATTTTCTATTAACAAATTTTCTCTACCTCTCACCCAAAACCGTTTTTTCGTGAAAAATTGATTTATTAGTCATTACTTCGATGTAAAACAAAACCGAAGAGAATAATTACATCTCTTGATTTTTTTCCTTCATTAAAAATAAAAGTTTAAAGTTTACAAAGTAATTATTTAAATTGGCATAGCTCGTTTTTGTTTGGTGTGTAGCAGTAATTTGGTAAATTAGTAATTTGTCTGTAGCAGGGTGGAATACGATAATCGGTGATAATTTATCCAGTATAAAGCTCAGCGTGAGTCAATTTAAAAACCAATTTGAGGTTCCCCATTTCTTTTTTTCTTATAAAGTACTCGTAGTTAGTAAATATGCAGTTTGTGTAAATAAACCAAATCATTTAAAGTAATTTTACGGAAAATGTAATTTTATTTAGCATGAATAACACATAAACATATCACCCAATATACTTACATACATATAAATAAATAATTTTTTAATTAAATTATATATTGATTTTTGACATGGGTGCCATATAAAATAAAACATTTTTTTGTACACTGTATACTTATATAATTAATTTAGGCATCGGAAAAATGGTCAAGTGTACGCATTAGTACCGATTCAAAATCAAAAGTCATAATCGAAAATCATATCGCATCGCATTCGAATTTAAATTTAAATGGATTTGGTGGTGGATCAGATATCTCGAAACCGAATCTCAAGAAAGAGGTAAATTTATTGTACCAAAACCAAAAAATTTAAAATTGTATGTTGTTTTATTTTGGGAAACATATTAAAAAATAAAATAAATAAATTATGTGTTATTTGAAAATAAAGATATTTTGTTTTATATTTTTTTTTTTTATATATTTTAAAAAATATGCTGTGTATCCTGCAGAATCAAAATCCAAAAATATACATAAATTATGTTATGCAAAAAAAAATGAGATCAATGTGTATTTATACTTATGTGGCATATAAAATGTATAATATATGAAAATGGCGATGGTTATATAATTTTTATGATTTATATTATGTAAATAATGTAAAGCTTGGTGTTCATCTTAATAAATAAAAAGAAATTATAAGTATTTTATTTAAATTATTTTTAATATTTATTTTGGAACTAAGTAGAAGCTTTCTTTCTTTATGAATATAAACGCTTATTTATATATCAAATATATCCAGCTTTGCTAACCAAACTATATAATTGCAACCAAATATTTTATTCTTATTATTAAAGCTTTTAAAATTTTTGTTATTTATATTAAACTTTATACCAAACTTTATTTTATATATAAAATTTTTATCGTTATTATTCTTCTCTCTTTTCCTGTTTTAAGGTCCTGTCACTTGGAGCTGATGTTATACCGTCGTATAATCAACAAAAACCAACAATCCATAAATGGACCATATTACATTATTCACCGTTCAAAGCGGTCTGGGATTGGATAATCTTAATATTAGTTATGTATACAGCAATATTTACACCATATGTAGCCGCATTCGTATTAAGCGACCCAGAATATAATTCAAAGCGTAATCGGAAATATGCTGATGATCCTATTGTGATAATTGATTTGATAGGTAAGTTTAAAATGAACCCATCCCCCCTCTCCCAATAAAATTGACAATAATAATCGACATCCTGTTTCATTTTGAATTTTATGTATTGAAGCGACATGATATTTATTCGTTGCAATCAAACTAGTTCATAAAAATAAAGAATATATTTGATGGCATCAAGTTGATTATAGGGGGAGTTACATATGTTGTTAAATGTTTATGTTCTGCGAGAAATCATAAAAATATTGAATTTGCTTTGATACAAGCTGCGGGTGGTTTCGATAGAAGTAATAAACGTTTATGTGCACGCTACATGGGAATCTAAAAATAAATGAGTTTCAATTATTTGTATTTATACTTACTTATGCAAATTTGTGGTAATAAATATACAGAGCGTAATATGACGTAAATCTATTTAGCTGTTATCGTAATCTTATCACTAAAAAACGAAACTATATAGTAATTGCACATGAATAGGTACAAATAACCTTTATACCACCTTTTCGTGATTTGTTTTTTTTTTACCTTTCTTTCTGGATCTAAAGTTAATTTGTAGATCAATAAAGCCGGAAAAAAGACGTAATAATTTCCTAGATCACTGTTATATAATCTCCGATTTTTTTTCTTTCAGAATTCATCTAGTAATTTATCTATGTTAAATTAGTTTCTCGGTTGATGATGGATGAATAATCTTGATGGTTACTGAACTGCTTAGCTCCACCGGCTTTTACCTCAGAATCTTTGCAAGTCATTTATACATGGGCCTTCTTGGCAAAACCATTGTATGATGGTGGACTGAATAACCGTTTAACTGGTTGATTTTTCTTCACACAACTTTTTAATATTCAACTTGACTTCAATTATGGTTGGATAAATAAACAGATGGTACAAGTTTTGTTTCTTAGATTACGACAGAAATAGAAAAAGTATGAGACCGTACTTAGTTAATAATTCCTTAAACAATTTCGAAGTGTATTGTTTTCTATTATCAAATGTATCACGACTTCAGGTATCGAGAATAATAAAAATATTTCATTTTCTAAAAAATTCTCATCATAATGAGGCTGAAGCTTCAACGAACGCAAAGGTTTTATCATGAAAAATTTTGAATAATGGTCGAGAACGATAGAAATATATGAGTGCTTAGAAAACTGGTAGCAACCCTAAAAATCTGCAAATATTTTTTGAAACGGTCGTGTTGAAAACTTTCATGACTGGTTGTGTTGAATATTTAACGACCTTACAATTAAATTGTTTTGCCATCTGTGGCCAGCAAAACTGACGCTGAAGGCATTCGAGAGTTTTGCTGCCACCTAAATGTGCTGAAGTGGGAGGAACATGAGTAACGGGAATAACAAATTTCCAATTCGAAATATCGGCCAAATATTTTAAACCGAATGAAGGAAATATCAAAAGTTTTTCATCGTGGACTTTAAAATTCGGTGACTCAACTTATGGATTTTCGCAATTTGATTTACCTGGGGCCCTATTATGAAAAAAATGCGATTTCGCACTTTCATACGATATCGAATTTTGGTATTATAGAACAATATTCTCGCAAAAATGCGCCCGAAATAGGATGCGAACGCCATATTAGAAAATGCAATGGCGGATTTTTGCGAAACTATATTTGACAAATGCGAATGCTCATAAGCAGTCGAATATCGCATATTTATCGTTCATTCAAGTTAAATTCCTATTTTTTTAAATAATTAATTTTTAATAGAATTTTTTTAAATAAATAATAAAAAGCTATTATAAAAGTGGTAATAGTAAAATTTAAAGTTTTATTATCTCATAATTCAATATTGTCACATAATTCACTGGGGTTTGGACGTGTTTTGTAAAACAATTCTTTTTGATATTGACGCTGTATCACCTTCTTCATCATCTTCACAGTTTATATTTAAATATAAGGCAACACAATCCATTTAATATTTTTGTTTATTGATAGAATAAATAAATTCAAAAACACTGCGAATCGTTATATATATTATAAGAATTGACAGATGTTATAATGACATTAAAAAAAATTCACAATAAAAATTTCCCTTTGGGAAATACGATATGCGATAATCGCATTTCATAATACAAACGCAACGGGCGGATCGCATTCGCAAAATCGCAAAAAATGCGAAATGCGAACGGTTTCATAATAGGGCCCCTGTTCGGGATCTTGAAATGAAACAGAATTTTGATCAACAGGTCAGGTCAACGATTGATCGATACATTCACCCATCCGACCTGCGCGTTCTAATTGAATTCCAGCAACAAGCGTGCTCTCACATGAATAAAATTCAGTCGGTCGCATCACCCAGCGTATTTACTTGAAATAATACACTACCAACCTCAATGGCACTCGCACCTCACTGAATACAGAAGGGTTTAGTATTATCAGGATGAATCATACTGGGATCATTGACAAGTCAGTTTTTAGAGCACGAAAAGATGAATCAGCAGCTGAAGACAAACGCAATTTTGTATTTTTCCCGGTAAGATCGGTGAGAGGAGAAGCTACAGAAAATATCAAGATTGATTGTTAATCCGAATTCCTATAGGTATCCAGTAATTATTTTTAATAAATTAAAATGTTCGACAAGAATCGAGGATGTGAGCAGAAGGTCGTGGAAGTGCACAAAGGCCTTATCGAGTAACTGGTATGGTATGCTAAGCGATATAAAAAAAACAAAAGCATTGAACTAATGCAAGGGCCGTCCAGGAACCGTCAACGCGGTTCTATCGGCATCTTTTAAATCAATTGCAGAAATAAATCTGGTTTGTCCCAAATTACTCAACATTTCGTTGATTACTAAACACAGACGAACTTTACCATTGGCCTTACGCAGCAACGTAACCGGTGAGTACCAGAAACTTTGTGACTCCTCGATGACCCCGAAATACAACATCATTTAAAACTCTGTATTCATGAGATTTTGCATAGCTGGGGAAACAGAATAAAAAAGTTATTTAATCGGTTTTGGTGAATCATGCAAGAATGCGTTACAAGCAAAGGTCTACCTTAGCTTTATTTATTTATTTCACTACACGGGAAACATTCTCCATATAATTTAATTTACGTTGATCCTCGATGGTTTAAGTGTGAAAGTTGCGTATGTTGGTTGTTTTGCCTTTCTCGTCCGAATTATTTAACGCCAAGATTTTCGGTGAAATTCCAATCCGATTTCAAAAATTGACATCTAAATATTAGGGTTGTTGTAACGAAGGAAGAACGTAAACATTTTTGTGTGTTTTTCTGTTACATTCGACTATAGCTTTTACATATCGTATACCCATTGAACCTGTTCGTTTGCAGTAATAATGTAAAATCGTGAAATTCGACGAAGAGATTAAACATCAGTTTTTCCGATCCACATCCGAGAACACTAACAATCGCTCCGCTGCCAAGTATACCTTTAAAAGGCATTTTATCTATTAAGACGTTGGTGTAGGGTATGTCGCCGTTCTCAGACAATATAATGGAAGGAATCATGTCATCTTATTAATTGGCGCTGATCCCAATATTTCTTTGAGTGTGCTAATCGCTACTAATTGTAACTTGTATGAGGGTTGCACGGAAAAATTTGGATAATTAGTCTCGAAAATCTCATTAGCACCAAAACTTTTCCAAAACCGTGGATGTGACGTGACGACAGTCACCACAATATTTGATCAAATCGTTACAAACAAAAACATCGATACTCTTGGATTTAAGTGGTTTTAGCGGGTCAAGTGAAGAGTGGATCAACGATTTTTGAAACTTCAGACACCATTTCTCGTTTCGTGTTGCTAATCTTTGGGTTGATCAAAGTTTTAAAATGGAAGTAATCATTCAAAGTCTAACAATTTGACTGAGCGTATTCGTTCCGATAGCTCAATCGGTGCAATTCACTGTCCATTTCCTCAAGTTAAGATCGTGTTGTTTCAACATCGTGGTTATTTGAGTCTGTAACTTGTGTGCTTACTTTTAGGTGTTGGCCCGGAAATCAGGTTATCATGTACATGGGGCGATTATGATTCTTTTCGATTTCGGTTTTTTCCGATATCAAGAAAGTTCGTCCTATTATGAACCTTAAAAAAAGAATTCGAATCGAATTCTATCGAGAAAATTCGCCATATTATGAAACTATAAAAGAAACCATTGAAGCGGTTTTTTCCGAGAGTACTATACGATGACCATTTAGTTGACGAATTTTGTAATCAACCGTTCGGATTTTCCAAAATATGTTGATGTTTAGTTGAAAAATGTATTTAAAATTATTTATAAACTTATAAGGTAAATTATAAGGTTAACTAAACATATAGAATACAATTTAAAGAAATATAGAAATTACCGGTATTGGTGTTTAAAAAAAAATTACGATAAATTTTATTGCAATTATTTACATTTTAGGTTGTGAAGAAACAATAAATGTTCAGGCAGGCCATGTTGAAATATTTACCCGAAGCAAAAGTTTGCCACGGCAACAAAGAGCACCAATAACAATTAAAAGAAAAACCATAGAAACTGTAAAAATGCTTCGTAAGCAACAAAGAGCAAAAGTAGTGGGGAGTTCCAAAAACCAAGTTGAGTTCTCTTTTATTACTCATATCGCAAGGATCTGGTTCTGTGCGTAAACGTTGTCTTATGTACATCGGCGTCACATCTTCTTCAGAGTCTTCTTCAATTGAATGGACAAAAAAAACCGATGTACTATATTTTAGCCCAAATAATATTTGGCGGTACATCTTCTCTATATATCGCCGATAAATACTATTAGATGTTTGCGGAATCGTAGCAAATGAAGATTCATATACTGCGATGACTCATTCAACATTCAGGTTGATGTATAGTATTGGTTCCATTTACCCCAGAGTGATGTATTACGCATAACTTCACGTAGTCTACTAGATATTTTCGGAATTTGTTTCCCATAGTCATACAACCGCCGGATAGCCATACATTTCGACATTCCAGTTCTTTCCTGGTTGCTTTGCTGGCGAAGTGATAAATCTAATTTTTACTTCTGTATTAAAATAGACTCTAAATAAACAACCGAGTGAGTGAAATAATTAGGACACTTCAGATAAAAGGTTCCTTACCGAAGCTATCTCCAATTTACTTGTTTTTATATTGATTTTGAATTCAAAGGTGTCATTGTTACGGTTCCATGAAATCCTAAGGGTTTTTATAGTTTCGTGTAGCTTTTTTTATTTTCATTTTATTGATTACCCGTAACCTTGAGAAATTTGTTCTAAAAGGTCCCGATTGTTGCCCATTTCTAAAGCTAAAATTATCCTGTTACTAGTAATTTTAATAATTGATTTCGTTGTAGTTATGCTTTCTCAATCTACATAGAAATTCGTTTGTTTCATTTTTCGTTAACTGTTTTCGCAAGGAGCGAATGGCTTAATAAAAAGCACTAACTGTTCCAAATGATACTGCTGTTAACTGATATACTTGAATATGTTCATTTTCTCTCCATATTATTTTTTGGTATTATTGGTGCTCTGCGTGCTCGCGGATTTGGCTGTTCATCTTTTCAATATCTGCTATGAAGACGACTTTATGTTTTCTCCATCTTAATAGAATTGACAATAGTTCTTCTTGTTTGAAAAGTAGGTCCAATCAATTGCTGATCATTGAGGCTCTTATTGTTGCTCGTTTTTGCGGATGCATCAATGCGGTATAACGTATTCTTCAGTTGTTATCGTTTTCCTTTTATCTTCGTTTTTATGTATATTCGCATGTGGCCTAACTCTATGCATTCTTTGATATATTTATTGTAGTCCTTAGCAAATATTTATGACCCAGCAAATTTTATCTTTAATTGTAGAAATCTGGCTAACGCCCTTGTTTTTTATGCCTCGATAACTGGTGAGTTTTTTTTAAGGGAATTCGCACTACGTATTGGCAATGTTATTATTCTTCCGTTAATGCTCCATCGTGTTGTACTTCTTCAATCTCCTTATTCACTTTGCTAATTCCATTTGTGTTATTATGCACTGTATGTTTGGTTGATTTGTTATGATCAGTGACCCAAATATTATCCATCCTTATTTCTTTTTTTCAACTGGATCTTCTTTTGCAACTTTTACTTAATCATTCAGTAATATGGCAAGGTAATAGCCCGCACCCATTAATATGTCGGAATTGTTTGGCTTATTATAATTTGGGTCTGCCCACAACAAATTATTGACCAGTTCTAAACATTGAAACTGTACTCAAATTGTAATCGATATTTCACCTTTAGTTCCTCTAATTCCCTTGACTTTTAGGTGCATTCTTGTAATTTGTACACTGAAAAAAATAATAGGGTGAAGTCTACAAAAAATAAAAGTAAATTTTACTTAAATTCGCTGTTGAAATTGAGCCTAAGTTGCGCAAAGTAAATTTAACAAATTTGGAAATGTGAAATTAACTTCATGCTATGTAAGAATATTTCATAAAAAAATTGTGTCGTTGCATGTAATATTTACTTCACATTTTGTTGATTCAACTTATTGGATGAAAGAAAATGAAAATATATAATACGTAAAATGAAAATATGTGTACATATGTGGAATTTACTTTAATATAAGTAAAATTTACGTTTTGCTAAGTCTAAAAAATAAAATCGTGGTTCTTTTGTATTATAACAAAATATTTGGTAGGTCTCACCTTTTCAAAACCAATGAAGAGAAAAATTTTTGAATCTTTTACTTAACAGATTCGATAATCATCATCAGATTAGATAATTATATCGAATCATCATCAGATTAGATTATGTAGTTATCAAACTACGAAAATGAAGTTTCACACTTCATGTATTTAAATTAAATAAACAACAACTGACTTAGCGAATTATATTAAAAATGCAATAATAATTATTAAATATTGCCGATGTAAATTTAACACACCAATTTGCAACCTTTACCTTGCAAGTATAAACTTTGGTTTAAAAATTAATTTACATTGTCTAAGTAAATTTTACTTGTTAACAATAAGAAAAGGAATATAGTGACGATTTTTTGATTTACATGATTTTTACGTATGATAAAGTTCTTTTAACTATTTAAAAGTTTTTATTTTGTTTTATTTCGACAAATTGTTTTTACATTTCAAAAATTGTTATTTTAACTTAGGCTATGTTTGGAAAAATTAAACAACATACATACTTCACTTTAACATAATTTATTAAATAAATCTGCAACTACAGAGTTGAATGGTTTAGCCGGTTTATCAGCACATCAACAACCTAAAATTAAATAAACCATTAATAACACAGAACATTATTTCACATACTTACCACTTTCTTAAATTAATCCAAATAATATTCATCTGAAATTGAGAAACTAATTAATAATTTATATTGTCAAACATTTATTTTATAACAATAATTTATACTTATCTTTTGCCATTCCTGTAAAATTCACCTTGTAAACACAACTTGTCAACTTAACTGTCATTATTTTCATCATATGATATTGTAGTACTAGAGTAGTAACACGATGGGTGCGTTTTATAATCTATAATTATTTACATAGTATATCGTACTAGTACTTTATTTAATGTTATTATTATTAGTACATTTTTATATTAAAGTTAGCTACAATCTACATTAATTATAAGTTCAAACATGACAGTTATAGCTTAACGTATAATATGTAAAATATATTTTGTAAAATTTCTTATATGCATTCAATTCAAATCTTGCGAACAAACAAGTTGTTAATCATTAAAATTATAAATAATAAACTCTTTTGGTTATTTAATAAAATAGTATAGTGTTCAAAGTAGTGCTTAAGTTTTTTAATTCAAAATTGTCTAAGTACAATTCAGCCCGTCATCAGCTTTTCTTAAACATCAGCATTCTTTCATCATCTGTAGCATCCATCTTTAACTTCCATCCATAAACTTCTCAACTTCAATAATTGCATCTGGTTAAATCTCCAACAACATTACACATACAGGCTAATTAAAGAGAACTTATTAAAATTTTACTTAGCATGGGTAAATAATGTAAAATATTATGTTATTTTTACAATTTTAAATTTACTTAGCAGGTTATGTAAAAATCGCATCGATTATTTTTTTGAGTGTACGCTTGATTTCCTGGCGGCCTTGCGAGTTATAAAGGAAGCTTTAGAACTGTGTTCGATGAGTACTCTCAATATTTCTGGATGACGGTTTATAATAATTCGCTAGAACATTGAGTTCATACTTTGAATATAACTCAAAGTATTTTCCATATATTCGTAGTTTGGTCAACGCAGACAATCGAATTTTTTATTTAAAGATTTTAAAATCTCACGAAGTAAAAAATATAATTTAATGGGGTTTATTCATAAAAATCGTAAATTCCTTAATTTTTCATCGTCCCACTTATTTTTACAATATACATAATTAGTTTTGAAATAATTTATGACATAATTTGCGTGATATCCTTTCTTTCAAATACTTCGTTTTCAGAGCAAGTTTGAATCCCACTTTCATCGCACATTGCTTCGATACATTATCAATGTACATCGGGTTCACAATATGTTTGTTGAATGCGTGATCAGAGCATCGAATTTCTCATCATCTTTAAGTATGTTATTTACATCTTTATATTAATGTAAGCTTGTTTGATGGGTGAGCTTCTTCTGTCTGATTAATCAGTTCCATTTCATGTATTCTCCGACCAAATTTAAAATTTTTGTTTTTGGTAGGCGTACATCAAACTGGTCGTTATTTGTATGATGGCTGTCAATCTCCGTGGCAATCTTCGTCGTCATGTTCGATTTTGATGACATTCTTATATCCCTATTGAAATATTTGAACATTTCGTAATCTTCTTCAATAAGTCCCTTGCTGCATTTATTTTTTTAATACTGAGCTCTCATTTTTACATTTTGTAATTTTAGCATCTGGTCGAATTTTCTTCTGTTGGCATGCTCGTTGTTGGCATTGCATTAGTTTTCGAAGAACCTTGCGTCCCGTTGTTTTTATTGTGTCATTGATATCCATATTCGTAAATAGGAATTTGGAATTTAGGGGTTATCCTTCGAGGTAGTTGGTGTTCTTAGTGGCCTCTGGTTCAGCCGAATCCGCATTTTGTGGATAGGGCGTCGTAAACCCGCTATATTATTTCGCTTTTCAAAATACGAATGATTTTCTTCTAACGGAGAAATATTATTTCTGATTAGTTCATAAGTTTCTACATATCTCTAGACATTTCGGCAAAGTTCCTTTAAAGTTGCTATTTTCGACTCTAAATATTTTTTCATTTTCCTTCCTGGCCCGCCTTAATCGTAGTTAAAGAACGTACTTTCAAACAACTTTACACACCTGTCATTGTTGATAAGCCCGTTTGTTATTAGTTTCGACTGATGTAATAACTGCCAGGTTTTATTGACTGGAGTTGAACTGGTGTTTGTTGTTTTGGCTTCGAAGGACCAATGTTATATCAGTACGAGAGCTTGATACAGCTTTTCGACATTTTATTGGACTCATCTGTTTTCCACTGTTGGGGTAACATGTTATGTTCACTTGCCTGAGCAACAAGTATATTGCACATATTATTATAGTTCGAATCCTAAATAGCTTTTTATAAAAGTTTTTGCCAAATTTGAAAAATGAATGTTTAGTATTTCTCAACGATTTAAATTTATTTTAAAATTAAATTAAACCCAAGCAACTACAAAGAAAGGAACAATTGTATAAACACTTTATACTTTTTTGGTGTTTCCAAACACGACAAAAAAACGTTCTGAAAGAACGATAAAGTTCCAATAAAAAAGCGTTTGCAAGAAGACAAAAAAGTTTCAAATATAAATAAAATAATTCCAACGGAAACCCACAATATTAATCATTATTGAATTTTGTAGTTAAGATTCTTTTCTAGTACAAAAATAAAATTCTGTACAATTTTTTTTTAATTTTAGTCACGATTCATTTAAACTTTTTTCGATTATAATTATTATAATTTAATTAATTTTCAAAGAAAACTCAATTGCATCACGTTCTTTACAATTCTCATGCATTACAATATTGTATGTGGAATGAAATAAATGGCAACAATATATAAGAAATTCAAGTCACGCGCTATTTAAAATTGCACATCCTTCAATATCTGAAATAAAAAGAAATTTTCAAAGTAACATTATAAGATATTTAAAGTCATGCATATTACCTTCTCGCTCTAATTTAGGCGAACTTGGGGGTGAAATAGAAAACCTCATTGACCATCAGGAATAAACTCGCATTAATTTTAAACTGTAATACCGCTGGCAATAATTTATGATTAGGTACTTAGAAACAGTTCTACAACCATGATAAATTCTTAGAATTATTTCAAAAAAATACAACAAGTGAAGCGAAAATATTTCAATGGTTAGAAAACAACAAAAAAGCACTATACCATTCATGTGCAAGCAAACAGATGCAGAGTTTCCAGGAAATTATGTTTATGCGGTTTATAATAAAATATAAGCAGTTAATGGAAGAATTTATATAAAAACTTGATTAGTAGAGCAGAAATTATTATGAATATATTTCATGGTTGGTTAATGTTAATGATTAGAATTAAAATTTATTAGTTGCACTTTATAAGCTTTATATACATTAGTACTAGCTAATTTCAAAGCTAAGCGGGCTTTGCGAAAGCAAAACAGCTAAATAAATCGAGAGATGCATGTCACTAAAGCCATATATTTATCCTAGATTCTACCAATGCCTTCTAAACTACAGGTCACTTACACCAAATGATGACGACACGCTAAGTCGACGTTTTTGTTGCTTTCTCTAGTTGCTTTGTTAGTGTAAATATCTAAACCCCTTGCCTTATGAATCGAGCGACGATGAACGCAACTCTTATATTGCAACTGTAACAAACAATAACGCAAAAACAAAAACATTATCGCGTAAAAACAATCACGTGTCTGATACGAGCTTTTCACTTTTGGCCAGAAAGAATCATCACGTGTGTGATACGAGGTTTTCATTTTAGACACAGCAGTACGATCACGTCTCCCATACGTTGTTTTAAGGCAAAGGGTTAAAATTATTATTGCGCAGTCTCGGTTTAGACATAAATTGACGTCATATGCGAAAAATGAGAGTAGTAGCTGTAGTTTGCCTGTAGTTTAGAAGGCATTTATTCTACACTATGCGAATTCACTAATAATTTATATCATCCTTTTGAAGTAATGTCATCCTTTTGAGGTAATGTTGCATCATTATAAATTTAATTGGAGAGAGTGAAGGCATACATTTTTGTTATAGTATATTAATTTAACTCTGTATTCTGTGTTAATATATCGAAATTCGGGATTTTCGTAATTCGTGTTAATTTTCTTTAATATATTAATTGTTTCAATAGTTGTGTACGTCTGTCCATTAGTTTTTCACGAATCAACACACAAATTTATGTCTCACCCTTTAAATTAAAATTTTAATGATGAAACATAAACTCAAAAGGATGACATTTCGCAATAATAACATAACATAATGATATGTAGTGTCAAAATTTATATGTAATGCTCACACAATCATTGATACTCTGATATAAAATATTAGTGAATTTGCATAGTGTAGACTCTAGGTAAGCTCGAGCCTGAAGAAAAATATCCTTGCAAAGCTTCAAGTCCAAACTTATGTGGGACCATAGTTAGATTTCTGAAAAATCAACCGTGTATAAAATTTCATTTTCTCGTCAAATGACACCCAGAAAAAAAAAGTTTTTAATTCAATAACTTTGACTTATTGAATCGTATTTTTAGAAAATCAGCAATAAAATTGTTTAATGAATAACTTAGTTTTAAGTTTAACAAAAACATGTATTCTATCAATAAAATAAAATAGTTTTACTAATAAATACACTTATTGTAATGACAATGTATTAGTTATCAAGTCTAAACTTACTAAATTTATTGATCGGACAATGTTCGTTGTTAAAATAAACATTACGACTTGATTAAATTATTAATTCAATAACTAAACTTATTACATTTACAACGTGACTGTTCTCGTTAATCATTAAAATTCGCTAAAGCATTATATGTACTTATACTTTATATGCGTAAGTTCAAAAATTTTCCATATTTTTGTAGTTTGGTCACAGTCTGATAAGACGACCGAATTTTTAATGTAAAGAATTCAGTGTTTCCATTATAATTATTATTATTATCTTTATTTCAGTTTAAATACAAATAGTTTATACATAGAATTGATCGTATAATGAAACAAAGTAAAGCTCCTTTAGATTACAATCTGTGGTGGAGCAACAAGAAAATATTTTTTAAAACTATGTAATACAAAATCTTTAGTTGACAAAATTTACAATATCACATATTTACTAAATATATTAAACTTACACACTATCTTAAAATTATTGATTTGTCTCTATAACTAAATATATTTAATTATTAAAAGTATTGTTTAATGTTTTCTATGGTGAGCAGCCAGGATCGAAGTTCGCGCTTAAATTTGTGTTTACGTACAGGGTTGATACCTTTGATGTCGTGTGGTAGCATGTGAAAAAAGAACGGTGCCATATAAAGATAAAATCTTCTAAATTTCTCGCTATAACAACGAACATTGGCAAAGTTATTGGGGTTCCTCGTGTTGTATGTATATACAGTGCGATTGTGAAAACTGTCACTTCGAATAAAAAATATTTTGAGGACTTGATAAACATAAAGATATCTAAATGGTAGTAAGTTTAGCTCACGAAACAATGGAACAGTTGGTGTTGTATAAGGGCGTTTGTAGATTAATTTAATAATTCTTTTTTGTGTGATATACAGGTCCTCTATGTTAGTAAAATATGTACCACCCCAACTGGATATGCCATACATTACTGTTGATTCTATTAGGGCATGGTATAGTTTCCTTAGTGTAGTTCTAGGGCAGACTTTTCTAAGGTTATAAAATTTATGTATGGCCCAAATTACACTCTTCCTTGTGGTATTGATATGAGACTTCCAATTGAGTTTCGAATCCATTATTAAGCCCAAATATTTAAATTCTTGTACAGACTCAAGCACAAAACACTGAGCCGTGCATGGATTTCTATTGCATTTATACATGTGATACGTTTGTGGTTGCACTAATCTAGTATTCTGTCGCCCAAAATACATGATTTTTGATTTATCGCTGATCATGAGACGATTATGATAAAACCATTGGCTCAAAGTATGAAGATCCTTTTCAAGAACAAGACTGATGTCATAAGTAATATCAGTCGTTGGCATTCCATAACTTAGGGCTAAATCATCAGCAAAAGCAGTCGGATATCCTATGAGATTAATTTCAAAAATCGAATTAAAGTAAATCAAAAATAATAACGGGCCCAAAACTGATCCTTGGGGAACGCCATATTTTACAGTGCACGGGTCACTTAAAGTTTCACCTATTCTAACAATCTGACGCCGATTTTGAATGTAACTTCTAAACAAACCTAAAATTTTACCTCGTATACCAATATTACGTAGCTTAGTAAGCATTATTCCAGTGTCAACTGAATCAAAAGCTTTACAAATGTCAACAAATAATGCTGTAGGCTTCTGTGAACTGTTCATCGCTGTGTGTATCTGACTGAGGAAATCAATCAGTGCTTCTTCAGTGGATTTACCAGCAGTAAATCCATATTGTTTATTGTGCAAAAAATCAATTTTATCAAGATAACACACTAATCGTCGTTTTATTAGTTTCTCAAAGATTTTAGATACGGTGCTTAGTAGAGAAATTGGTCTGTAATTGTTTAATTGTAATTCATCGCCTTTTTTAAAAATTGAAATTACAATGGCTAATTTTAGAATATTTGGAAAAACCCCATTGTCTAGGCTCAGGTTATACAAAAATTTTAAAATATCTACTAAGTACCAAGCGCAGTTTTTAACAACAAAGTTATCAATTCCGTCCGAACCTTTAGATCTTTTGTTTTTTAACTTATGAATTTCATTAAGAATTTCCGCAGTAGTTATAGGTTCAAAATAACATGATGAAACATAATTTTTTGTCAGAGACCCAAAGATAAATTTGTTATGTTCAGTATTTTCATTATTTACAATACTAAATTTAGAATTTATTTCTTGGGATACGTTTATAAAAAAGTTATTAAATTCGTTGGAAATGGACTTTGAACACGTAAGGATATTTTCAGTTCGCAATTTATATATTTGAGTTATGTGCTTATTATGAGAAATACGTCCTAACACATCATCCACTATTTTCCAAGTAGCCTTGGAATCATTAATGGATGAATCAAATTTGTTCTTCATTAGTGCGAAACCAAGCTTCCATTGCTTGGTTTCGCACTAATGGAAACATTGAATTCTAGAGAGTCGTGTTGCTGATACTGCAGATTTGCAGCACTAACTTGGTGGTACTGGTAAACTCCATCCACCAAGTTAGTGCCGCAATATCAGGAACACGACTCTGTAGAGATTTCTTTTTAGGAAGATTAAAGTCTCTACACGAGCCTCGCACCCTCTATAGGTAAATGCTCACATTCAAGATGGTGTTGAACATATAAAGTTTATATTATATATATTTAAAATGCGTTCCAACCTTCCAACGTCTTGGTAACCTCACTTCAAGCTCAACCTCAACCTATCAGGGTAGGTACCATCACCCCCATATTATCTAGAATATCCTTTATTATGATTATTACGCTCTTTGTACAAATTACTAATTTAATTTTTTGGAATAATAACTAAAGAACGTCCAATTTAAAACGTCAAGTTATTGAACGGAACTAAATACTTATTGATATAACAATTATTGTCTCGATTTAAAGGTAGTAAAATCAATAACTATAAAATTGTTACGGCAATAACTTCGGTAATTCGCCAAAAACAACCTATGTTTTTTTATTGATTTTGCATATGAAAATTGTTATTTCAACAATTTTTTTCTCTGAGTGATTGATTGATTAGAGTGCATAGCCTAGTTAAAACAAGTGTTCCAGATGACACCGAACCCATCTAAATAATCTGTCTTACACATAACGTAAAGATAAAACATCATCCTCTAAAAATCTTCAAAATGAAAATCGCCAAATGAAACTGAAAAAAACAAAATAATTAAAATTCCCTACACAAATAAAATAAAATTATTGAATTCACATTCATGAAAAGTACAAAAAATGAAGAAAAAAAAAAATAACAAATAAAAATAAAAACGAAATAAAGATAAAAATAAATTAATTTATAATCCCTACACTAAATAAAATTATAAATCACACTCATCCATTGATTCCCAAAATTTGATCTGAAACTTGGGATGGTAAAATATTAATTTCATAGTTCAGATAGTTTATAATCCTAGATAAACTCAGGCAGTGTTTGGAGTAAGTCTGATAAGTAATATACTAGATATTCCGAAATTTTCAAAATTTAATTAATAAAATGTTTTGTAACTTTTGAGATACTCACTTGGCCATCGATTTTACTATGGAATCATATAGATGGAAAGTTACAGAACATTTAGTAAATTTTATTTTGAAATTTTCAGAACTTCTAATAAAATATTTACAATGCAATATACCCCCGGTACCCCCTTCAGCCTAGCCCCAAACTCCGCCTGACTATAACTCGGATTTGAACTATCTGTTAACGATAGTAGGGTCAAAGAGGAAGGGTTAATTTAAAAGTTAGATAACATTCTATTAATTTAGTTTGGAAAATTTCAAAATTTATTGTAATTTATACGCCCTACAAACAGGATAGTTCTAGTAAAATGATATAGCTCCTAAGTTTTTTCACACAAGTTTGATAGTGCTACTAGGTATTTTGAGTAATATACCTTTAGACTTTAAAATTCTTTTCGGCTAGGATAACAAGGACATTATCTGCATTACTATTTTTGAACAGGGCACTTTCGACTAACTTTATTAGGGCCTTTAACTGGCATGTAAGATGGTGCGGCCCATGACTTTTGAACTCCGACAAGGGGTGATTATTTTCATCGTAATCAAATGATATAAATTCCTTTTTACATTCTGCCCAATTGGGATTAGAACCCAGTATCTCTCGATCCGAACCTCATTTTTCACAAAAAAAACTATTCCAGTGGAATAAAATCTCAAAAGTTTTCCTAAAAATGTTATATTTGTTGACGTCCGAAGTCAAAGAACTAGGTATTGGAAATTTTTAAATGTTAGATAGAACTTCGCCATTTCTTAACGATAGTTATGATGAAATTTGTTCAAAAGTATTGGATAGGGATTCTAACGTGAGTTTTAAACAAATTTTTAAGATTTATCCATACCAGCCCTAACTTCCCTATTTCATTATGAACCTATATGAAATTTGGTTTCCAGGATTTTGGATTCATTCAAAAATGTTTTTAGGAATTCTGGTAACTGCGCATGCCACACGATTAATATAGTAAGATGTATATTGATTGTAAGATGCATTTTGATAGAAATCCCTAAATTTGGCTATGCTGGAACAACTCGGCTAATTCTTTAGATATAAATAATTTCATTGCTTTTACCCGCCATATTTGTTTATGCGCATTATCTGTCAAATTTTCATTTACATTTTAATTTATATGTATAGGTAATTTAAATACAAAGGTCTACTGGTTATAACTTATAAAGTAATAAGAGAACTGTAGAATTTACTTTTGTGGTAGTGCTGTTTCCTGTGGTGTTACATTCCAAATCGTTGTTTTGGCAATTTAGTTCTTTAATGTGTAGATTCAACGAAATAATTTTTTCGAGATTCAACAAAGTGTTTGCACAATTGGTCATACATATGCAACCTATTATTTTTGTACCTGTTTGTAATTTATAAGCTTTGGAGCAGCCTTCTAACATAAGTTTCGATTCGTTATGATACGCAATCCTAATGAATCTGGACAGATGTGCAACATCGTTTTATAATGACATTTTCTTGCGCTGGTGGCAGTTGAATGCTCTCTTGAATATCAACTGTCATTTCATCTAACTCTTTTCTCAAAATATCGTATTGTTATTGAACATATATTAAGACATAGATGGTTGTTGATCTTCCGGTGTCTTAAGAAGTAAATCTTCATTCAGAATTCTGATTTGGTTTATTTTTGTCTCATCATCTCAGTGTGGTCATCTTACACATGCACCTCGTTATGGCCTTGCTTATTCAGTGAAACCGTGTGTGGCTAACCACAAAAAGATTAATAAAATAATTTATAATGGAATTCATATATTTTAGGATTATCTGATTTCAATTTTATTTTGGGATAACTGTCACTCCATCTATATATAAAGCTGTATGTCAAAAATAAATATTCTTCAAACAAAGTAAAATTTCTTGTTGAGGCGAAAATGAATTATTTTTGTGAAACCGCGTTAAAATTTATTAATTTATATTCAAGTTACCGTGTACATGTGTAGCCTTTAAAGCGACCAGTAAATTATTCGATGTATAAATTTTTCCTTATTTACTTATTTGTTGTTGGTGCTCCCACGTAAAGATTTGACCGCCTAAAGTTATTTTTTTGTAAGTGGTTAGCCCCACGTAAATCTATCGAGAAACTCCACGGTCCTTACATATTTAGTCATGATTACAGTTCAGGCTCGCCACTAATCTATAAATATTGTCAGTCCTTTGTTAGCTCGCTGAACTTGGGTTGAAGGTGGCGCTAGCCCGAAAAACGGCTTTTCGAAACCAAATTTCCGAAAACAAAATCCAAAAAAATGAAATCCTGACAAATTAAATGCAGAAAAACAAAATGCTGAAACATAAAATCTCGAAAAACAAAATTCTGATACATGAAATGCCGAAAAATACCGAAAATATTAAAATCAAGTATGAAAACACAATATTTTTTGATTTATCAATTGTCAAAAAGACAACTTTTTGCAACTTTATATAGACTTGGTTAGTTTGGTGAAGTTGAAATATTTGAAATATTTCAAAATAGGGTCTGGTATAAATAACCGTTTATGCAAAACATTGAAGCCAAAATATAGTGAATGACCACCTGTTGAAAAAAAATTTATCGGTAAAATAATAATCGAAAAGCCAAAACTAATTTTTCGCCCAGTGACGAAATGATCGAATTTCGACAAAGTCGCTAATTTTTCAAGGCTATTTTACTTCGCTATTTACTTTAGAGAACGAAGCAATAGGCCTTTTGTCCGTAAATGTTTAATTATCCTGATTCATCCTTATTTTCTAATCCTAAAACGATTAGAAAGATTTTATTTAAAACTAGCTGAATTACCCGGCGGGGCACGGGAGAAATTTGACTTTCTTTGAACTAAGGATATTGTGTATGACAATCATCAGGTACTGTATTCAGTATCGGTAGCATGGCCGGAAGCATCAAAAATTGAAATTTTATAAAAAAAAAATTACCGTGGCCCCTACACCCAGGAATGCAAAAGAATGAGCCCCTTGATTCGAGGGACGCATCCCTCAGATTCGAACAAGTCACTAATTTCATCTAATCCTTTTCCTAAACTGATTCCTGGGAAAAAATTGAAATTTTAGGAGAAATTTGTATGGTGCCCTTAAACCCGCGGGCCAGCCCTGGTTTTTAAATGATAAATGAATAAATGATTTTAACTTAGGATTGGAGTTAGAAGTGCCAAAGCGCATTGCATTTGCCAGGTTATTGTTTTACTTTATAAATTGTGTAAAATCAATAACTGAAATTAATCTTTCTATTATTGCTGGTTTATCAGTATAATCCAGTGACTTTAAATAACCTTTCTGAAAGAAATCGAGGATTGTCAAATCTCACAACCTCTGCAGCCAATTAATAATGCGTTCATCGTAATGCTTGATGATGAACGATATTGTTTACCTTGCTATCCACAGAGAGAAAACGAACAGCGCTGATGGTTTACCGTCTCTCGAGCACGCCACGTACAAATACTGCAATTCAAGGATTATTCCACACACTTCCAACAATTGGCCCTGCAATTTATTAATCGTCATTGCGAATGCGAGTTTCTAGAACCAGAAACTGAACACGTTTAAATTGAAACGGAAGCCGGTTGAAATCAATAGTATTCTTGGGATCAGAACATCCTGGCTTTTGAACTTTCCTATATGATTATCGTTGCTTCAATCACGTTGTTCAGCAGCCTCTTAACAGTGAGTCTTGTTCCATTGTATAGTTTTGGTTGGTTCAGGTAGCGTAACATGATTATCACCGAACCGACCTTGAACTGCAAACTGTGCAGGATTGATTCAGAAATTCAATTGGATAATTAACGATTTCATCTAGATCAGTATCTCCACAAATCTGATGTCTTGAAGCAAGCGTTTATTTCATCAACATTTGTTGATCTTTGGATGACTGGCAGCGTTTGGCGAAAATCGCCGGCCAGCAGAATCATCGTACCACCAAGGAGGTCCTGATTATTGCGCAAATCTTTCAACGTTCGATCGAGCGCCTCCAATACTGGTTTTTGCGCCATTCTACCTCATCCCAAATGATTATTTTGCAAGTCTGTAGTACTTTCGTTATTGCTGATTTTTTGGAAATGTTGCACGTCGGTTGATCAATCGTTTGGAAATTCAGTGGTAGTTTGAGTGCAGAATGAGCTGTTTGTTATCCTTCTAATAATGTGGCAGCAATCCCAGATGATGCTTCTGACAGTGCTATTTGACTTTGTGCACGAATCGAAGTTAAAATCAATGAAATTAGAAACGGTTTGCCGTCGTGTGCGGTTTTCTGGTGCTGATTCAAAAGTTGGATTTTTGTGCGTACTGATTAACTGAAGCCATCTCGATCGTATTGCCGTTCTCGTTCAAATTCTCGATTGAATACATCGTGCATGGGCGATTCGGCGCTGGCCCCCTTAATTCGTGCAACATCTTGTCGTACATCATCAGACACAAATGTTCTATAGAAATCAACGCCTCGTTGTGGATCTCAGCGTTAAATTCAAATTTGGGATTCACTGTTGTTGTACGCACTCGATGCAAAATATTTTCAGCCATATTGTCTTTGTATTTGTTTCACAAATGAAGTAGGTTCGATGGAAAACACGTTGAGATGATTATGGTAAAAAGTGATCGAATTTGATATGCAGTAGATGAAATATGTAACAAGATCAGCGAGTGTACGATCGAAATAAATGTCACCCTCGAGCAAATGTAAACACTGACGTGTTTATCGATATGTTGTGCACAGCTCACCATTAGCTGTTCGTAGAAATTAAAATCAAGTCGAGTAAATGTTCTTGCAAATGGATCACTTGCGCATGTCGCAAAGAAGCTTCTTACCGTTATCGCGGATGGTCGTTGGCCATATGAACTACCGTGAAATAAACTCGTTATCCATTCTCCAAGTGCACAGCTAAATGGACCACAGCTTAATTGATTTTTTATTTGAATTCATCGCTACGAAATGATGGCGACTTTTAACGAAAAATATGAATCAAAAAAGGTTGCTTTAATCGAAAGTCGTTTTTGGAAAAGGTCGCTGATATCAAAGTAGCTTATATCAAGAATTTACGAAAATTCAAGAAAATAACTAACTGTTCGTTTGCCTCTTAGTTTTGGAATACTTTATACCAGGACAGGAACAATTTCCGAAGAACATTCCGGGACCCCCGAATAACAGAGCAATCATTCTACTACTATTTCGGCTATATGGGGTGATCCCTGTGAATATCCAAGTTACGGTTAATCATTTATTCAAGGCTGAAAAACTCCAACTAACACATCCACGACCATTACAATCTCGTAAAAGAACTGCACTATTTGGCCCGGCGGTATTTGTGGACCACTTTCTCTCAGCATGCAGAGGCATGATCGATGTCGAGACATATTCGAGCACTTTCTTATTGCTCGAATTTTATCAATTTATCGCATCACACAACTCAGCGCTACGATGCATACTTGGCAAGAAACTATTCCTGGACGAAAGTTAAAAAGTAGTGATATGAGGGGTCCCCACAATTATTTTATTTGACCCTCTCTCTCTCTCTCTCTCTCTCTCTCTCTCTCTCTCTCTCTCTCTTTCTTTCTCTCTGGCTTTCACATTCATATCTCATGAAGGTATTCCGCCGCCTGCACTATGGCCCTTCATCTATCTCGATCTATCGCTCTCGTCATTCAGTTTCGAAAAGTTGCTTATGGCAATACTATACAAGTTTATGCATACTATTGCGACATTTAATCAACAATTATAGCAATAAATCTAAATTCGGGTATACAAATTTCCGAATAACAGCTAAATAATAAATAAAAATGTTACGAGTTTAATAAAGACAATAAAAAGTTCTGATAAAACGTATAAATAATTGTCTTTAGCCAGACAAGATCCGATACCATAAAATATAACACGTACAATTATTTAAAAAAAACATCGGGGTTGGGTAAATAATTAATATCATTTATTTGTCCCAGCCCCAAAATTTTTCTGATATTATATTATCTTGAAAATGCAATATTTTTACTCTCAGCTAAGAAAAATGTTTGTATCATGATAGTTTTAGCTGTCATGACAGTTAATATTTTCGGGGCTGAGAGTAAAAATGTTGGGATTTCTTGCGCTGAGAGTAACAAATATCACGATCGAGGATATAATTTGGGCTATCTTCACATATGTACATAACAAATACATTAATTAAATGTATAATAAAAATTTTAATTAATTAATTTTTTTTTAATATCTCTTTTACAGTGGATGTAACATTTGTGATAGACATTTTAATTAATTTTCGCACAACATTTGTTAATGGACAGGATGAAGTTGTCTCGCATCCTGGACGCATAGCTGTACATTATTTAAGTGGTTGGTTTTTAATAGATTTAGTTGCTGCAATTCCATTTGATTTATTATTAGTTGGAAGTGATACGGACGAGGTAAGCGAACAAAACTTAAATTTTTTTGTATTCAATGTACCTACATGTATGTAAACAACATCCAATGACGTATAAGCTATTTACAAACAACAAGAAGTGTAACTTTGTATTTTATATTTACGTAGTTTCGGGGTTTTATATGGGATCTATTTAAATTTATTTAAATTTTATTATTTTGCTAATGTTTTATTAAAAAAATTGATGTCAACGATAAAAGGTGTATGAAAAGTTTCATACCATATGGAACAAAGTTGGTGAAAAAAGCTTTCAGACAAACTTTTTTATTTTATTTTAAATGTAAATTATAAAAGTTTTTTTTGATCCGTTTTCAATAAATATTATTATTATTATTTAAATATTTTCGGAGACGATTTGATGGCACATTAAATATTCAAGAAAAAAAGCTCGATGACAACTTTTCTTTCTGTATGATTTTATTTATATTATGTATTATTTAAAACTTTATACTCGTTACACACACAGACACAAAAAAATATTTTTCGATAACCGTCTAGTAAAAAAATTCGGTTTGGTGCTCTATGATTTCTTATTTAAATGACGTTAGTTTCTATATTTTTACAGCTTGGCTTGGACAAAGATGAGGTATTGTTTTCCTTGTAAATTTGGATATTAAATTTAATATTATACCGTTGAAGACAATAAAAGAAGAAAATAATGCAGATATGTTTGTATTCGGAGAATTTTTAAAAGGTTAAGCAAACAATTTATTTTTGTATTTTAGAGAATTTTAAAAATTCTAAGGATTCTTTTATTGTCTTTTACGCGATTTTTGAAGAAAATCTTTTTTTTTTTTGGTTTTGCTTGGCTCGAAAAAATAACTTTTTGGAAAATAATTTTTTAGTAGATTGAATAACCGACTAACAAAAAATTCGGTTTCAATTACACCTTTTTTAAATTTTATTTTTTTTTTACTTAAATTTGTTCTTTCTATAATTTTACAGCATGGCACGGTTGAAGATGAGGTATTGTCTTTGCAAATTTTTATTTTACGTTTGTGTTTTACCGTTGAAGGCAATACAAGAAGTTGGAATTTTTGTAAATTCCACGTATTTTTTTTATTGTCTTTGACGTTGTATGTTAGAAATTTTTGAAATGAATTTTTATAGTAGTATAATACTTTTAATCGTCGTCGTTTAATCGTAGAGGTTTTCTATGTTTTTTCATCTGAATCATTTTACCATTTAAACAATAAGCTTTAAAATAAGTTAGTGGTTCAGCCTTATTCACTAGCCTTCCCATTAACAGCCTACACATTGATACTTCTTTTCTTTTGTTTCCTCATTCATTAAAAATACTATGGTTAACTGAGACACAGGAAGCAGGTGTGGCTCTCTTTAGAAAATAAATCTAAAAACCTTATACCGTGAAGATTATTTTTAAGATTTGAAAAGGCTGGATCATATCATTCCAGAAAATAAAAATTAAATTCATTAAAAAAGAATAAACTGTCAAAGTCATCCTTTCAGAGATAGAAGTGTAACTTTGTATTTTACATTTCTGTAGTTTCGGGATTTTCCGGGAACTGAAGTAACATTTGATGATAATATTATATAAATTGTTACGTGTCAATTTTTACGCTTCTTCTGTTGTTAACAGCAACAGTGGCAACAGTCCTAGCGGTGACTTTATAAACTAAAGTGCTGGGAATAAAATTGTTATTTTTGCAAGGTCTTTCGATCACGAATGATGTGCAATATGTCACATGAATTTATTGGAATATTCTTTACGAAAGAAACAGTGCGCTCCAGCGCCAAAACGCTGACTGTGTGAAATAAATTGCTGGTAAAACAATTTTCCTTCTTTCAAAATCTTAAAAACGATTTGCCACATGATCATATCAGAGTGAGAAAAATTGTGTCTGTAATCAGCGTCAAAACGGTGGATTTATGAACTCAAGATATATCAAAATTGTTGTCTGCTTCGAAACCTTACTACACCAGTATATGGGAAAAATGTCAAGCTATATCGTGGTATCGGGTGGTCTTTTAGATGGTGTTATGTGGCAGGTAGTCAATCCCCTTCAGATCGAGATTTCGAAAGATTGGGCGCTTTCAGGTATCCTATCATGATTAGTAAAATCATCGGCAATTTGATTTGAAAATTTCATAATGCTAAACATTTCCATAGCGTCAGCCGTGATTTTACTCAACATGTTCCCAACTGTTGGGTGCCCTGAAAGCGCCCATTGTCAATATTTCGAATTAAAAATAACAGAAGGTTGGCAAACAAATGAATCGCATAAGCTTTTCTTGAGATATCCAGTCGAATGGACAACACTTGTTTTGTATTTTTGGTTTTGAGGTTAAAGTTCCTACGTCGAGAAAAGTGGTGGTGAACCCGAGTCACTTCTCATTATTTTTATCAAGATTCAATAACGTGGTCTTAGACAGAAAAGTTAATTTGTGAAAATTTTCAAGACCTACTTAATGATTTGTGGCACGTATTTATTCTATAATAATTTAACAATTAGCTACCAGCACCAGCTACCCTTTAGCCACAAAACTTGATTTGAGGATTTGTGAAATAAAAACTGCTGGTAACAAACTTTTTTACTTCATCCAATTTTTATGTCACACGTGCATTCTATAAAAATACAATAATTATATAACAGCGCCAAAACGGTGAATTTATCAATTAAAGCGCCGATAACAAAATTGGTAACTTTTTGCAATACCTATACGATATACCAGATGATTATATCTGAATGAGAAAAATGCAACTGCTCTCACCGCAGCAATGGTAGTTTTGAGTACTATCACCTAATTTCGTGCCAATCTTCAAGACGTTTTTTATGATATGCGACACCTATATATTCTATAATAATTGGGTCATTAGCTACCAGCGCCGAAACGGTGGGTTTGTGAACTAAAGCGCTGGTAACAAAATGGTTGCGTTTTTCAACCCCCCCCCCCCCCCCCCCACGATATACCAGATGACTGTAGAAGAATAAGAGAAATTGTAACTGCTTCTAGCGTCACAGTGTTGGTTTTGAGTACTAAGGTGCTTCCAAAACGTACGCCATTATTCGGGAACTTTTCAACGATATACAACGGTGTATATTGTATAATAAACAAAAATCAGCTACCAGCGCCAAACCTTTGGATTTATGAACTAAAGTGGTATCGTCCTCATTGTTGTCAGATTCAAGTCCTGTAGATATACTACACTAGAATATTGGAACAGTGTGAAGTAATAGCGCGTAGTATTGGCTGGTTTTTCTATGTGATTTACTTATGGCAGGCACTCGTCCCCCTTGAGGTAAGGATGCCAAAAGAATTCACCCAATTTTAAATTAAAGAATATTGGTTAAAAAATCGAACCGCATAAGGCGTTCTTTAAATATCACCGATATCCATCAATCCGGACATCCAGATCCTTCGAAACGACTAGGGGTTTTCACTGAAAGAGGTTGTTTAGCATTTTTGTCTAAATTGTATTTTTCTGGCCTACTGAGGGAACATGATTGGTGTTAATATTTTCGAAACAAAGTTAAATGTTTCCCAAATCACTTTGTTTGGAAAATTTGTGCACTAAACTTCTTGCAATAGGCCAGAAAAGCATAATTTTAACAAAAATGCTATGAAAATATTTTTCCCAATTCCCCATTCCCAGGGAAAGCTAGAATAGGGCCACAGGAGACGAATGCTATTAGTTCGAATTTCGGATAATTCGATTAAGGATTCTCCGCTTGCTTATTATTTTCCCAGCTCAATAAATTTTCATGAAAATTGTTTAAAGATAGATCCTTGTTTCGGGAATATAGCGGAAGTATTGATATTTGGCTCAATGTTTAATGTGTATGAGGTTTATCTTATCGTGCGGTTGAAAATATTGGTCTCATCTAGCCATTAATGAGGTCAATATTTGAGAGCATAAAGTAGTTTCTGAAACGGAAATATTGAAATTTGGCCATTCAACGTATGTTGTTGGGTATTTTTTCCCTATTTAACCCTGTTATTTCCAAGAAAATGCATTGAAACTGTAGTTTCGTCTTTATCTACCAATTTCGATATAAAACTATTGAACCCATCAATGGCCAAGAACCTAAAGTAGTTTCTGGGATGGAAAATTGAAATTTGGCCATTCAACGAATGGTGTGAGATGGTTTTTCTCTTATCTTATTTCATCAATGACCGAGAGCTTAAGATAGTTTCTGGAACATACGAAATACAGAAAATTTGCCATTTGCGCATGACTTGACACGATTTTTGCCTTATTTAACTGTGTACATATTTAGAGATTACTTCAAGCTGTGTTTTCGTCTGGAACAAACCAAGTACGATCTTATAAAATTGGTATCATCAATGGTGACGAGCCTAAAGCAGTTTCTAGACCGGAAACTCAAACAAACTCTATTTAATCCTATTTAATCCGAATTGATCCTGAACGCTTTCAGTCAAATTCGCCTTGTTCTAAAACCTTGCGTTAAGTTTCCGACAAATTGACAAAAAAAAACTAACAAAAGTGAAGAAAAGTGTAAATATATAAATCTGCTCATTAAATGTGACTTACACTAGAGTTAAGCGTAGACATCTCTACGATGTAGATGTATGGCTTCTAGAAAATATAAAGAGGGTAAAGTCAAATGATTATGACTAAATTAGCTTGCTATTATAAACTTAATGATTTTCTTTCGCATATCTAGTTTTTTTTTTTTTTTTGAAAGTGCAGATTTCAACGTTTTGGTCTTTGAACAGTTTTTGTTATTTTCAGTTTCTCGGTATTCCAAAGCCCCCGCCTTACCCTCTTTTTCGAATATAATTTTCTTTTTAAGTATCATCCTAATGACCTGAGAAATCCAGGGTTTATTCGGGCTGTGTATTGCCTTCGGGCTTTTTTCAAATTTTTGCCAATCCTTTTGTCATCTTAGCAATACTTTGCAAACCTAGAATAATAATAGCCCGTTTTAATTTTATGATTATTTAATTGCACACTAGTATGTTATTTAGAAAGTAGTCAAAAATACTTAAAAAAGCTTTTATCTTTTAAACCAAATTTGTTTAACTATGCCAGGTAAAATACATAAAAAAACCAATTTTAAATTTAAACTTATATTTTCAGAACAACTTGAAAGCTTTCAACATAAATATTTAAAATATTTAAATTGTAATATTTCCTGATTTCATAATAATTATTTGGTTTCTTTCGAGAGCTTTAAAGTTTAAAATAAAATTAAATTACAACATAAAATTTACAAGTTCCGCGCTTTTATATTACGAATCACATTATTATTTCACTGCGCACAGCAGACAATTGAGGTTTTCCTCTATAAAATAGTCGTTATATACAACAACAACAAGCACGGCACATTATGCTTATATCAATTTCATCTTGTACATTTGCCAACAAGAAAATAAAACTTTTTTGCATGTAAAGCTTTAATTAATTGTATTTTATTATTATACTAACTGCTTGTATTGATGATGGTTACTTAAATAAGAAGGAAAGAAATTTTCAAGTATTATGTTACCATCTTATCTTTTCATTTATATACAATAAAGGGAGTTTCATTCCACGCGTCTTTTCTGTTTTTCAAAACGTAATTTGATATTTTGGAAAATATTTTGTCAAATTTCTTGTTATTGATTTCCAATTAATTCGATTAATAATTAACGTAAATTAATAAAAGTGAGTGCTTTTTGTATTTTCCAATTTCATTTATGTCGGTCTTGTTTGTGCACAATATGCTATAGAAGGCGTTAGTGTTGCGGGGTTTATGACATAAGGGGTTTTATGTATTATGTGTGTTAGTGTGTGCGGTATAATTAAATCGACTTTAATGATTGGTTTGTTTGACTAGCAGCATATAACAATTTTCATGTTAGAACATATTTGTATCGATCGATTCGAGTCGACAAAGCATCGATGTACGAAGCAGTTTTCTAAGAAAAATTTATAATTTACGTAGGAATTAAAAATTTATAATTCTATTTTCTTGATGTAGAAATTGGGTTTGAGCCAGAATAAAACTTGAATATGAGAATATGTGAAAAATGATTCAGTTGTCTACAAGATCGAAACAGTTGGGTGGGAAGTATTATATATGTGGTATTGCGGGACTTTTCTATCTTCTACAATAAGCAACCGAATTGCTAGCTAAAAACTAAAACATTGTCAATTCGTCCTAAAATTACCGTAACTGTCTGTATCCCGTTGGGAAATCAAATAATCGAGGCCAGGGGTGGGCTTTTGTAACATCACTTCCGATTCTATCGAAAATGGTAGTCGAATCGAAAATGGTGAAAGATGGTATTTTTTACCATTTTCGACAGATAATCGAAATTTATATATGGCAAACCTTTTTTGAAATTGAAATGACAGAATTCTACTTTTTTTATGTTAAAAATAGTTTTTGGTTTGTCAAAATTATTGTTAAAAAATTTCGTTCTGTCTTTAATATTAAATTTATAAATTAATTTCAAATAAAATGATTAATATTGGTGAACTATTTTTAAGTTTAAATGTGAATCAAATGATGAAATAGACTCGCGGATAAATTTTTACGTCGAACGTCGTTTTTTGTGTAATCGCTGTAACGTGCTATATATGACTGATTAAAAGTAAGACACACTTAATATATAACTAGTATAACCCACCAAATTTACTAATTATACATATGTTTTATTTAAGATTTATGGAATCTTTCCGGGTTTCAAAGGACGTAGTTTCGAATTTGCTCCACCAAATAAAACCCCGAATGAATTTTGGATTAAGAAAAACTAAAATTTCATTAGGAACAAAATTGGCCGCCGTCCTAAATTTGTATGTCACTGGATCTTACCATAGGAGATATACTGTTCCATTCCATTGACCAATCGGTTCTTTCAATTGCCATAAATGGAGAAATAGGTTTTCGAAAAAACAGGTCATCCAGACATTATTGGGTGCATTATCTCCCTTTTAATTAAAAAGGCAATTAAATTTATTTAACTTTTTAACCAAAAAGTATGGTTTAATTACAAATTGGTATACAAGATTATTTACCTACTCATTTTCAAATGATTTAATTTAATTTCACATATCACTTAGATTTTTTTGAGTGATGAAGTATTGAAGTTATCTCTCGTCGATAATGATACAAAATGCCGAACTTCGGAAATTGTGATGTTTCAAAATCCCGCCCCAGGGCTGGGATGTTCTAACATCAGTTAGAGTTAATTTCACTTCAGGTTCGTTTATCAACTATTTCTTCTCTATTGCTATCACAACCTACTAGAATATACTTGAACATTATCTATTTCACTTATTTTCGTTCTAGAATTGAAAATAAATTATTTGGTGTTAGAAATGCAGTAGAAACCTCACGAAGTTACAATCTAGCAGGATATAAAAATTGAAACAGAGGCAAATTTTTTTTCTACAGATAAATAATCGAAAAAGGGTGATGTTAGAACATCCCAGCTAGAGCATGGTTCGATTAATCGATAATTTCGATAATTCGATAATTTAAAAAAAAAATAAAATTGAGATTGTTACATTATTTAGAAAATCCTACTAGCTATCCAATATCTTGCTGTCCAACTATCAAACTATATGCACAATCAAATAAATTTATAATAGATTATTATCAACTGATTTTGACAATCTAATCTAAGAGCTTGATTTACTCCTGATAAAAAAGGAGTTTTCCAGACCAAAAGAAGTTAGTCAGGCCACCGGGCTCTGTACGATAACGAACGATTTAGCATCTATAAAAAGAAAAATGGCGGTGTTTGAGGACAGTAAAGTGCAAACTAATATGTTGGAAAAAATACACCATGCATCAATCATAATATGAAAATGCGATGCAAATTTTACAATTATTAATTAAGAGGTAGCCGGGTTCTCTCCAGTTTAAAATCCTTTTAAATCGTGTAGGATGTATAGATATATACATTTTGTCATCAACAATTTATATTTCGATCAAAAATCAATCTTAAAACCAATTTTCGTTAGGATTGGTTGTGAAATGGCCAAGTTTAGTCAAGCATGAACAAATCCTAGAAATTTGTGCAAAACTCACTTTGAATTCCTGATCAATAATTCAATACTAATCTCAGGATTTCATCGCATTTCGTTAAGAACTGGCGGAAAATCGGAAAATTTTTAAATTTCAAGATTTCATATACCGAGTTCCTTAACTTCGGAGATCAATCGATTTGTCATTTTAAGAATCACTTTAATATTTTATTCCGCTGGGATGTTTTATTCAGTGAAAAAAGAGATACAAATGAATAAAAAAATTTCGCCGGTAATTATAACATAAAATTCTCATTTGTGACAGTGCTACCTTAAGTGAGTAGCGTAATCTGTTATTTCCCGCTGTCAAATTTCCGCTCGCTTATACAGCATCTGTTTTTCGTAGTCCATTCACTGAATTGGGGGCCTCCCGTGATGCCCAGGGTTTATTGGTGCCGACTCCCCGGCCTGTTTTATAGCCTACTCGAGACTCAGACGTAGCCTTAGCATCATACGCACTAACTTGCACTTAAAAATGGTAAGCTGTTGGATCCCCTGTTGTTAGCGTCTAGGACCCGCTACCGAAAGTCACTACTGGTGTTTTCAGCGCTTTGATATCTAATTTTATTTTGCGCGATATATTGCGAGACTTAAAAATGTTAATGTTAGTGTATATTTTCACTGAGCATTCGTTAACTTGCCGAATCCGTAATGTTAAATCAGGAAGTCCTGCAGATTTTTTATTGATCACAAGAATTTAAACTCATTCACATTTTCTTATTGTATGTCACCTGTTAAAAATTCGTACCTGTTCGAAATTGTTATCCAAGATGCATATATGACCCAGGTAAGCTGTTATTTGGCTTTATTGAAAGATTTAATAGAATATTGGCATTGGGTTCCGTTGCCGCACTCCAGATTTTATTTCGAACACCTCCGAGAGTTTGCCTTCAACTAACTTGTCATAAGTTTTGCAGGAACTTACAAATGCGACAAGACACTTCATAATGTGTCCCATACGCCTGTTGAAAATCTATAAATAGAAAATACATAAAGATGTCCTGTTCGTAACACTTTCCTAAAGTGTGATCGGTTGTGGCAGTCGTCCAAAATACCCTCGCTGTTAATTGATAAATTATCAGCAATTACACGGGGGGGAGGGGGCGAAAACCTTGTAGCTATGGTGTTGAGCTGATAGTGAACAAATTAGTGCTATTTTTCACTCTGCTAGTATTCTGATTGCGAACCAAATCCATGAAACCAGCATAAACATGTAACAAAAGAAGTAATCGCAGCCGTTCTTGAGCATTTCATTACAGATGCCATGCTCACCAGGTGCCTTATTATGTTTCATTTTGGATATGACCCTTCGCACTCTATCGTATTAGATGGAGCGGGTGGAGGTGTCATTTCTACATTGATATCAGATCGATGCAATGACGTTGCATGTTCGCTGTAGAATAACGTCAGTATATTTATGAGTGATGATTAATAATTTTGCCACACTGTCTGGAGGGTGTTTGTATACATTTGTTACTCCCCAGACTCGTATACGTCTTCATTTGCATCTTCATATACTTTCAAATTTGTTTTGCAACACAAAAAATGACCAATAAAAATCTTTACTAGAGATTTTAACTCAGCTTCCGATAGTGCGTCTAATAGTTAGTTAAATTCCTCATTCGACAAGCCGAAATACTACAATCAAGGCCGGGTCCCAATGTCTTCACAAATTGTTTTCGAAGAAATTTAAGGTTGTCTTGGTACTTAAATAATCATTCGATCAAGAACTAAGATCTTGACTCAGGATCCAATAGTGTGTTAAATAGCTAATTAAGCTCTTTATCCGACAAATTTAAATGCCAACCCCGGACCCAAAGTTTTCACGATTTTTTTCCCCAGAAAACCATGGAAATTTTGTCTTACAACTTAAAAAAAACCATTTAACACTCCATAGTGGGAGAGGATACTAGCTAAAATAATAAGCTTTAATAGCTAAATAAATTCCTCGCTCGAAGAGCCAAATATATATACTCCATCCCTAACCCGGGTCCCAAAGTGTTCACGAATTTTCTTCGAAAAAACTCAAATTTGCCTGAACGTTGCTTAGCAGAAATTTAACTGAGATTACGATAGTGTCTAATAGCTAATTTAATTTTTCTTTCGACGAGGTCAACCACCATTTCCAAACCCGGGTCCCAAAACGTTTACGTTTTTTTTTTTTCCAAGAAACACAAATTTGTCTTGGAACTTAAAAAGGACGTTAACACTCCATACCAGAGATCTTGATTCAGGATTCGATAGTGCGTCTAATAACTAAATAAATTCTTCATCCGATGAGCCTGTATTCCACCCTTAACCCGGGTCCCAAAGTGTTCACGAATTTTTTTTTTTCAAGAAACTCAAATTTGTATTGTACTTTAAATTGTCAACCACCAGATGTCTTGTAAGAACGTGCTAATTTTTTTATTTACAGTCTTGTTTTACGAATTTTGACCAGATTCGCCTCAAGTTAAATAAATAAATTAGATTAGAACTGAAACAATGTGAATTTTATCATATTTAAATGAACTAATTAAAGCCATTAGCCACCGTTTGACGTAGCCTTAGAAAAAGATAAAACTGGTCGATGTTTTTATACCGTTTGTGTTAGTATTATGTAAACATCTTTTAAAAGTCATATTGCTAAATATTCGTTGCTGCAGCTTTCGTTAATTTTGTTGAAGCTGCTTTTCATCAAACTGTTCATGTAACTATCAACTTTAATGTATATTTAATTATTTATTTATATTTAAATTTTACTTAAAATTCCCTAGTTAATTTTAATGAAATTGTTCCTGAAAAAATTATTCATTTCCTGTGTACACATACACTAACAGTGAACACATACACTAATACATTAATAAATCAATTAGAATTTAATTGGTCTTTAACAAAGCCATCGGAACTATCGGCTATATGACGGTTGAAAAATCAGTTCCTCCTAACCGATGGAAGTAACAAAATCAAATTAGTAAAAGAGAAGACATAAAGTGACGTCGATATAGGCAGTATTCGTCATAATTATTAATTCATTAAATTTATGTCTACGGTTTCTTTTCTGACTGTAGATGGCGGGTATGTTTGTAACAACAGTAGTAAAAATAAAATGACGTATAATATTAAACACATAACTAGTATGGTTCGAAAGATGATAGAAAATGGATTTAATATTTTTGTTTAGTAAAAAAAATGTACCTGTGTTTGTTTACGTAATTTGGGAATAATGTAATAAATTAATTGTTTAAAAAGGCTCAAATTATAGTTAGTAAGTGTTATTATTCAGAATTTACTGCTTTCTTCAACACAAAAGACGTTTCCCGAATTAAAACTTTCTCCTTAATAAACTATACTGCCATCTATAGTCAAAGTTTGAATCATCAACATAAAGTGACGTCATGTAGCAAAATTTTTAAAGCAATAAGGCCATTAGTAGTCTAGATGCATTGACTTTACATATTCCAATACGATTCGTATACGTATTCGAGTGACCAGTTTTACACGCATTATACATATCGAAAATTAATATAATTTAGCCAAAAATTGGGTCCTAGTGGCAAGCACCTTAACTAAAAATTATATTTAATTTCTGTACCAACATAATTTTTAAATTTAACTAATTTTTTTTTCAATTTATACAATGCAATTGTTGTTGTAAATTTTGAAATTTTACCAATGCAATACACCTAAAATATTAAAAATTTAAAATTCGTTTAGGAATTTAGATCCGAAGATGTTTTTCGCATTCTACATAAGCGATAATTAGATAATTCGTGGATCAATGTTAATGTTTATAGTAGATAGTAGATAGAACAGTTTTAATAAAACATTACACCTTCAGTTAGATGGGTAAATTGTTGAAATTTTCGTTTTGTAATAATATTACAGGTATTCCACGACTTACGAACGAAACAGGTTTCTAGACATCGGCCGTAAGTCCAAAATCCATAAAATTAAGAGTTATAGTATATGTTTAATTTCTTTCATTTTTCTTCATCCGAACTTACTACATATGTGCAATCCATTGATCTGCCTCCAGCAACAGAAAACGTAGTGTTTTGGACAAATTGATCTAATACTGTTTGAACCGTTCTCGCGGTCAATTTCATAAAATATAAAATATTTTCTTGAACTAGCCGACTTACTTTTGAAAACCTTTATTCATTTCCCTCCATTTATATTATTTTTTGCAGCCCCTTATAAATTATTTTGTCTTGACGGCGCTTTCAAATAAATTTTGCAAAGTTACATTAAGAAAAGCGAATATTTTATTCAACAATACAAAATTTTTCTTATTCTCAAATAAATTTTAATAGGATATTAATTAACATAAAAGTTTTGATCTACGTTTAATTTAATTTTAGATTATTGTGTGTTAATAGTTATTGTCAGTCTACTTTATATTCAAACTAGCTGAAGTACTCGGCTTTACCCGGGTTATACAAAAATTATTTGTTGGCCACGAAAGAAGCAAGGCCTTTCCAAATTCACGCCTACAAACTTTAGGGATTGTCCGTTAGCTTTGTTGATGGTTATGGCAGATGATAGTCTAACTGGGAACTGGACTCGTTTGAAGCTGAATGGCCGCTCAGTTGGTATCAATGTTATGCGAGGTATGTATACGTCCTATGCAAAAGACTTTCAACATGGAGCCGTGTCCCATTTCACAGTTTTGGCGGGTCCAGATTCCGCAGAAGCATTACTGATGATCCTTTCTTCAATTTCCAAATATGAGAAGGCATTCCAGGTGGCTCGATCGTGTAATAATTATGGTCGATATACAACAAATATTGATACACATAAAATATTTGTTAACACTCTTACGGTTTCTCTAGGCTGCCAAAATGTATTCGTGCTAAACTTGTAAGCACTCGCTATAGTGAATAAAAAGTTTGCATATACATGGTGTCCCCGATTGGGATGCTAATCCGTTAAGGGGTGATTCCTTGGTTCATTTCATGAAAAAAATCGTATGGTAGGGGGGGGGGGGGGTCAATTTTTGATATCCTTTGAGGTACAAATAATGCATTGAGCGATTGTAGAGGAGATCATAGGAGATCATAGGATTAAAATTTGGTAAAAAAAAAAATTTAGGGGATTTTTTTGAGAAAAACTCAATTTTATAAAAAAAAATATTTTTTTTTATTTTTTTTTAACTTTAAAACGCCATAGCTCTTAAATGGATACAGATGCAAGACAGCGTAAAAGATTTTAAATATAGCCTATTCAATTGTCCGTCAAATGAGCCTTTGTTGGTTGCCGTCCGATAAATATTTTGTAAGTTACAGTTTAATATTCGCTTGTACTTTTTTCCCAAACCAAATTTTTTAAACACCCTGTATCTCAAAGGATATCAAAAATTGACCCCCCCTCCTACCATACGATTTTTTTCATGAAATGAACCAAGGAATCACCCCTTAACGGATTAGCATCCCAATCGGGGACACCCTGTATATATAGGGAAATTATTTCTTACAGGTGAGCATGGGGAATGGGTAACATTTTTGATCACTAACCCTCCTATGTTTTTTCCTCACTACTAAAACTCATTGGTGCAAAATTAAGAAGCAGTCGCCCGAGTTCATCAAAAGTTGTCATATTTTGTACATTTCTTCTGACAAGTGAGTATGGAAAGGGAAACGTGTTTTGGTCATTAAACCCCCCATGTTTTTTCTCGGCTGTTAAAAAGTATTGGTGCAAAATTTGAGAACACTCGCTCGAGTGGTTCAAAAGTTTTCATATATTGTAAATTCCTCCTTAAAGGTGAGCATAGGGAAGATGTAACATTTTTTGATCACTAAACCTCCTATGTTTTTTCTCGGCTAATCAATAGTATTCGTGCAAAATTATGGGAACAATCGCTCGATTGGTACCAAAAGTTTTTCTAAAATTGTAAATTTTTGTTTACAGGTAGATGAGCATGGGGAAGGTTTTACATTTTTTTTATCACTAAGCTTCCTATATTTTTTTTTGGCCGATAAAAAGTATTCGTGCAAAATTAGTTAGCAATCGCTCGAGTTCATTAAAAGTTGTCTAATATTGTAAATTCCTCCTTACGGGTGAGCATAAGGAAGGTGTAATATTTTTGATCACTACACTCCTATATTTTTCCTCGGCTACTAAAAAATATTGTTTTTTTTTTTTTTTTTTTTTTTTTTATTTAAATTACTACAACAGAATACAATTCATCTAGTAATTTTTCTTTCTTAATTTAGTCACTGGTGAATGAGAAGATTCCCATTGGCCAGCTCCATTTATAGGTTATTTAATGAAGTAGTCTTTGCTCTGGTGTCCTTAATCCATTAAATCAATTGGTTTCGTTCTCTGTAATCGTCTTACTGCATGTGAAGTGTCCAACATACCACGAACCTCTTCATTTACGTATTGATAGATACGTTGTCCATGAATTACAGCAAATTTTTTTATTTCTTCTTGAACCGTCGTAATATTTAGGTCCCTATAAAGGTCATCATTCCTAATGTACCACGGAGCGTTAACTATACCACTTAGCACTTTGTTTTGAAAAGTTTGTATTATTTTGGTGTTGGTTTTCTTTGTACAGCCCCAGAGCTGAATTCCGTAAGTCCATACAGGCTTTAGCACCTGTTGATACAATAGCAATTTATTTTCGGTTGACAATTCCGAATTTTCCCGAGAAGCCAATACATTTTGCGATATTTGATATTAAGCTCATCTTTTTTCTTTTTAACGTGCTCTTTCCATCTGAGCCTGGTATCTAAGGTCATCCCTAGATATTTAGCATTATATGCATACGGAATCTGCTGGCCGTTAATGATTACAGGTTTATAACCGACTTTTAGATTGGTGAAATTCATATGCGTTGATTTCGATTCATTGAGCCCGAAAAATATTGGTTCAAAATTTGGGAGCAATCGCTCGAGTGGATCACAAGTGTTCATATATTGTAAATTGCTGGTTACAGGTGAGCATGAGGCAGATGCAACATTTTTTGATCACTAAACCTCCCATGTTTCTTCTCAGCTGCTAAAAAGTTTTCGTGTAAAACATGGGAACAATCGCTCTAGCGGATCAAAAGTTTTCAGAAATTGTAATTTCTGCTTACAGGTGAGCATAAGGAGGGGTAACATTTTTGGATCACGAACCCTCCTCTGTTTTTTCTTCGCTGCTGAAAAGTATTCGTACAAAATTTGGGAGCAGTCGCTCCGGTGGTTCAAAACTTTTTGCGGAACAAACATAGTTACATACATACTTTTCTTGATTATATATTCAAATAACGCATTATTTTGAAAATTATTAAAAAACAATTGAAAATTTGGCGAAATTGATTTTTTAATGATTCCAAGTATGGGAAATACATACAAAAGCACAAAACAAATTTCCAAAATAAATTCTATACTTGTAATAATTATTTAACATTTGAAAATGTAAATAGCCAACCCTCAGCATCGTCCAAGTCAAAATCCAAATAAATTTCCCTCTATAAAATTATCATACAAAACAAAAATTAGTTTACTTTTCATTTAAATTTAATTTTGTTTTGATTTAATGACAGTTTGGAAAAATTTAATTATAAATGAGCGAGCAAAGAGAACGAGCACGTTGCGTTATCCGCCCAGCTCTAATTTTATGGTATTTTACAAAAGTATTTAGAAAATTGTTTATTTTTTTAATTATAGCGTTTTTAATAACCTCATCAAGTTCACGAATTTTGGTTTTTTTTTGTATCGTTTAGTTTGTTTTTGAGTAAAAGCTTATAAAAATATTTTTGTACCAATTAAGCTTTAATATTATAATTATTTTTTTTCTTGTTACTTTTCAATTAATTATTTTGTTGTTTTGAAACAAAATAAAAAATATTTTAAAATAATTTTTCCAGACAACAACACTGATTGGATTGTTAAAAACAGCTCGCCTACTACGATTGGTGCGTGTGGCTCGTAAAATTGATCGATATTCTGAATATGGTGCAGCCGTATTAGTATTGCTTATGGCAACATTTGCTCTAATTGCTCATTGGTTAGCTTGTATTTGGTAATTAAATCCAATTTTCAGATTTGTTTATTAAATATTCTTAAAATTGTCGTTTTTGTTTCGATATAGGTACGCGATCGGTAATGCTGAACGGCCAATTTTAAAGGCGAAAATTGGCTGGTTAGATGCTCTTGCACTAGATACACAGCAGCCTTATTTCGCAAATAATTCAGGCGGTCCATCAATAAAGGTAATATATTTTATTTTATATTATTAAATTTTACTTTTGCGGATATGTATCCGCAAAATGTATTCATACGTCTTCTGTTCGTCATGTGACTCAATCAAATTAAATGTTTTTCTGTTTGTTTTGTTTATTATTTTGGTTTTGTTTGTTTTATTATTTAGTCCATATTTTGGTTTAGAAAAGGTCACTTTAGAAAGCAGTACAAGTCACTTGTAATTTGGGCCTTTTTAAACTATGTACTTATATATTGTATATAATGTGTAATGCGTTGTTGTATAAAATGCTGTAAATTCTAAGGTGGCTTAAAAGTTTCATTAATTTAGTATTTCTGTGATATACTAAATCATACACAAACGCTATTTATAAATTATACTAACATCAAAATATCACATAATATCATAAAATATCTCACCCAAACACATTTTTAATATATTTTCTTAATTACCTATTTTGATTTACTTATGTTAAGTTAATTGTTTTTAAATCGAACCAAAATCAAACTAATATTGATGTACAACAACACCAGTATTAATCCAACTATTTTTCTTGTAAAATTTTTATTATCAATCATTTTCGCCTTACCACCAAACGATTTGTTTAATTAAATGTTGATGGCAAAAATTTTACACCAAAAATAGAACTAAGATTCGACCGCAAATAACGTTTCTTGTTTTGTTAATTTTCAAATAATTATTTTTCTCATTACACATGAAAACGATCTAATATATACTTAAAATAATTATTAATTTATTCATGTTCGTTTTATATTTTATTTTGTCTTTATTATTTATTTAAATTTAATTTGAATTGAGAAATGATATTTTGACAATTCTTGTATTGGCGTAAATTTGTATGTGCGTATGTATAATGAAAATTTGCACAGGAAAAGGTATAAGAAAAATATTAAACTTTTATATGAGAATAATTAATTTAGTTAAATAGTGTTAAATTGAACATTTCTAGTGCTTTTTTGGTCATGAAATCAGTCGCTTTAAATTATTTTGTTAAATATTTAGTTGTTCCAAAAGTTTCGAGTCTAGCAATAAAAGAGTATTTTGTTCTTTAACCATCAAATAATAAAAATCTTTAAATATCTTAAACATCTGAATAGTTTTTTTAAATATTTTAATTAATTAACGATCATTGCAAGCAGATTTCAGCATATCGGCCAAGCGTTATGTTTTAGAGGGTCCTTTAGAACTATTCCTACCCTATTTTCTAAAACCTCCAATAAACTATGCTTACAGAACTGGCATTTTCAATAGACTCGACACTTAAAAAACAAATGCTTGCTTTCTGAAGAATTTTAGCTTATTGTTATATATTGCGGAATTTCCATTTGAAAAGCATCCATTTTTTTTTACTTAATCCTCCATATAGATACAGCACTGTCTTTACATTTGAATGAAATTTATTCGCAAAAGTTGTGGTAAGAAAGTGAAATATTCTAACCAAATTGTCCTGTTAAATTTCTAGGAGTGTCAAAAATACTTAATCTATTGACAGTTGCACAATTATATTTCCAAATCCAAAATGTGCAAAACTATTTGCAAGTTTTAGTTACATGTCAAACACCACGTTGTATGCCATCTATTAATAGCTAGCATGAACTAAAGTGTGAGGCACACGGTTAACTGTTCATAGCATTTACATCAACATTAGTGATATTGTTGGATTATTTAGATCCGAAAGAGTGTCTATCGGCAGTTATTTTAATTATTTCTAATGTTTGTGACGTGCGGTATAAATAAATTTTTAAAATGGTTAATAGTGGTTACAAAAGTGATAGTGATATTGACAGTCACATCCAATTTTGCCATCCAAGGGAAATCTGTAGGAAGGATAATAATTATCTAATTGATCTGGCAGGGTATACTTTTGAGGGTTACATAGTTTATATCCTCAAACGGTGCTACCACATCTATTAAATCTAATTTTATTATTATTTTTAAAAATTATTTTAAGCGAGTAGGTTTGAAAAAAAAATTCTAGCCATTTGAATTTTCCGGCCGTATTTGATGATCCTGCCGCAAATATTGAATAAAGGAATTCTACAGCTATTGGAACATTATTTATCAATTTAGAAAAAGTTTAACCATGAAGAAGTAACTCAGTCGCCTTACGTTGCCTTAAAATTTCGTTAGAAAGATGACAGTCTGCCTGTACTGGTACCTCATTCAAACAATAAAGCTCACTTTGGAAATGGAGCACTATACAATAGGGTCAAAAAACAGCTAAATATATCATGAAGACAGATCATGAAAACAGAGATTTTAGTGTTCCTGTCAAAATCCAAAAATAGTTAGAAAACATATTCACCAACGATATTTCGTAGTAAGTGCAGAAAAATATCAAAAAATTTCGTAGTTTGGTCATTTTAACGACCCTTTGGCGGAAAAAATTAAAGCTAAATTTGTCAAACATTTAACGGTCAGCTGTTCGATTACTCCTTCACCATATAAATCTGCAATAACCTCGAGCTTCATGGCATATACCTTATTTTTCACGTTGCCCTATAGAGAAGCGTGTCTCAAAGGGTATTTCGTGGAGCGAGTCAACTAAAAGGGGTTCGCGAATCTCATAATCAAATTTGAAAAAAAAAAATTATAAATTTAAATCCGCTAATAAATGAAATTAATTTGTTGCTTTGAAATATCACAGATCGCGACGGCTTCTGGAAGCAAATTCTTATACTATGACATATGACGGAATTGTTTCAACTTTCAAAACGAGAAATGAAAAGGCCATTGAAGCATCATATATCGTTAGTTATCGTATTGGATCGTACCCGCAGGAGAAGCTCATTCAATATCTGAGACATTGATCAAGCCCAGTGCAGTCGATATATATAGTTAAATGAATATTCGACAAAAAGGCGTCAAAAGAAAACACTGATGTGCCGCTATCCAATGACACGATATCTCGTCGAAAAAAAGATTTAGCAGCTAACGTGTAGTCTCAATTGATATTTCGCCTGAAAAATTGTAATTTTTTTCTACTAATGGACGAAAACACAGATGTAGCTGGACTGCTTGTTTTTATCTGATATCAGCATATAAATTTGCTTGGGGGATCTTGTTTTGTGTGAACCATTGCCAAATAATACAACTGGTACCAAAATATTTAATGTCGTGAATTATTTTTTTAAGTCTTATGCTGCTGATGCGCTGTTTGTAAAATCATGAATTTAGCACCAAAGAGCAACAGTAGCCATTGCATTCGTCCCCACCAAGCACTTACAGTAAAAAAATGCCAATGTTTTTGAAAAATGTCTTTGATGAACCTGTAAAGATCATAAATTTCATCAAATCGACACGGTTTTTAAGAGTCTCTACGAAGATATAGGCAGCATTCATAAAGCATTATTTCTCCATACTGTAGTAGCTACGATGGTTGTCACGAGGAAAAGTTCTTGTTCAACTATTCGAGCCCCGTTCCGAATTGGGAACTTTTTTCATGGCAAACCGAATGGATTTACAAGAAAGACTGACTGATAAACTGTGGTTGTTTATTCGACTTGGATACCCCGCCGATATTTTATTTAATATATTCTAAACTCAGTTAAACAGTATTTTCCAGTTGAGCAAAATGAAAATCTTAAAAATTACACATGGATTCGAAATCTTTTCGTAGTTCAGAAAAGAACAGGCGAATTCACGGTTAAGGAGTACGAAGTTTTTATTGACATGATTTCAGATTCCTCGCTACTGCCCATATTTGAAACAGTATCTTTGCCAGAATTTTGGTGCACTTTAAGAGAAGAATATGCAGCTTTATTAATGAAAGCTGTTAAAATACTTCTCCCTTGCGAGTGTCGCAATTGCAACAAAAACAAAATACCGCAACAGACCCGATGGGTCAGAGGTAACATGGGGATTTAACTTACAACTAGAAAGCCAGACATACAAGAACTATGTAAAAATAGTAAACAAGTCCACTCGTCCCACTAACAATACTAGTTTTTTTATAATTTATAATATTTTGCAATGAACAAATAAGATTTGTTGAAGTACAAATAATTTCATTTTTCCTTTTTATTTATGAATTTGTAAATACAATGTATACAAAAAACTACTCTTCGACTAGCCATTACTCAACCACTTTGATTCCGTGTAAATAATTATGCCTTTAGGAGGCTCCGCAAATCGGTCAAATCACGTGATCTCGGCGGTTATAGAATTTCATTCGAGATAAGGCGATTATTTCTCGCGTCGTCCTAAAACCACATAATACCTTATTCATGTTAGATGACTATAATAAGGCTATAATAAAACATTTTATAGCCTTATTATAGTCATTTTGTCACTATAGTGACCACTACTTACTTTAGCATCGTTACTGCTATCATTTTGGAAGAAGTCCGATGACTCCACCAGCTTAAATGCTGCTGGTTGTTCGAGACCCAAGCTGCTGAATATATGAAGCAGCAAATGATCTTTTTTATCAATTATAGGACATGGAGCCTTATTCTAAAAATAATACAGCTTTTAGATAACAGTTTTATAGAAAGAAAGGAAAACATAGTCATCTTAACAATAATGACTTTCAAAAATCTGCATATAGTGCATAATCCAATTGGAACACACTATATTTTCTTCAATCTTTATAACGTGCGGGCTTTAAATTCTTAATTTCTTCTCCTTTTATATTTGCATGCAAGATTAACATCGCTCTTTTTATTCAAAGCTGTTATGCTGTTTGATATAATAGAAATCATTTTGTCGTTGATGAGATTAGTCCATATTTTTACTGTCTACGCATCTTACATGCTTTTAAAATTTAGTATAGCGAATAAATATTGAATTTTGGTTAATCATTCACATACAATTATTTTAGTTAGTAGCCTAAACTATTTGCTTTTTACGGAATGCAACGTGGAATGCATCATTGCCAAATCCGACAGTTCTCCCAATCACAAAAAACATGACCCTAATGTTGCACCAGCACTTGTAGCACAATCCATTGAAAATGGTACTGGAAAATGTTTTACAAATTAATAACAAATTTGTTACATAGTTAGAACATTTTTTACAGGACCCGTTATCCTGCAATCCGTGTATGGGTAGGCGTTAGACAAAGCTACACCACAGTTTTCGTATTTTTGTTTGGTGGTACTGGAATTTTTAACAACTTTTGGTATTTCAGTGAATATTTCTTATATCGTACTGAGGGTGGTATTGTAATTTTTTACAAATTAACTACAACATATTGACATGAATCTTTTTAAAATAAATGGCAAAATTTAACTTATACAAAACAACCCGAAATGGGAGGAACCGTTTAAAATCATTGTATCGTGCTGGTTGATACAAAAAGTTTTTACTAAATAAATTACAATATATTGAAATAGTTCAATTGCCAAAAACTGCCCCTAAAAATGCAGCTCTTTACAGGAACTTGGTTGAGAAATCATACAACACCCTCCTTATTCTCCAAACTTAGCACCTTCAGACTACTACGTGTTTAAGGATTTAAAGTTTTATATAAGTAAAAAATATTTTATACCCACTAAGATACAATGATTATTAACAAAAATACGAAAAGAGTGGAGTAGCTTTGTTTAACGCCAGCCCACACATGAATTGAATAAAAATGGGACCTGTAAAAATGTTTCTAACTGTATAACAAATATGTAACAAATTTGTAAAAAAATTCCAGTACCATTTTCATTGGATTGTGCTACAAGTGCTGGTGCAGCATTAAGGTCATACAAAACACGACGCCAAAGATTATTACAACAACAACAAATACTTCTATAAGATTCATCTCTAATCATAACAGCTGAAACAAATAGTGCATCGATCCTGATTACCTCAAATGTAGGTATAAACTGCATACAGCCGAAATAGTTAAATAAACCAAGAAATCATAGAATTTTACTGATTGATAACAGAAACAATAATTTTCGAAATTGTCTACACTTTCTACGTCAAATTTTTAATTGAGTACATAGATTCTCTATACATGTAAAATATAATTATCTACGCGGTGTAGACGATCCAGCACAAAACCCTGCCCATCAGCATGAGAATAGACAAAATATAATATCATATTTCTTTACCTGTATATAGTCGCTGCCCAGTTTAAGATATATTTTTTTGCTAACTGGTGCTGTTTGGGAAGAACCCGTTTACACACCTCGTTTTAGGTCGACGGATGCTATATGTAAGCTTCCCTGCTAAACTAACAACTGTTTTGATGGCCAAAATACATTAATCGCTCATTTTATTTAGAAGATGGGATAAGATATGCAAATCGAATTAACTCTCATCAACGATGACAGTAAATAAATACATATATGTTCGGGTTAAATCAACTTGTATTGTGCTTATATAGTTAAGAAATAAATTTTCCAATTTGATTGATCGTTTAATAATGATTTGGCTGATTAAAAGAAAATGTATACGTCAAATCATTTCCAATTGAATTTCTTCAATCAGAATTTTAAATAAGATGTTTTGTATCAAGCGATCAATCAAATAGTTTTATTTCTAAATTTTTTTTTTTTATAATTGATTGAGATTATCACAAACATGTGTATAATGCAGGCGTAAGAAAACGTGTACTTTACAAATATGTATATAAACTGAACACTGAAACACTGAATATAAAATGCTGAAATCAAATCGACCATTAATTATTGTAAACATAAAAATAAAAAATTTATGATATTATTTTTACGATTTTATAATTAAAATTTAATATTTATAATAATCTCAATCCATTATCGCCAAAAAAATTAAATAATTATTTATTAATATTTCTCATATAATTAATTAATATATATTATATTGTAATATAATAATATAAATAATAAATATTAGATTATAGTAACAACAAAAAATTTACCAACGACACATCCTATTTTAAAACACAAAATTTTAATTAACATTTTTATTGTATAAAAATAATAGTTTTAAATTTCACGGCATGAGTGCTAATAACACCGTGTTGTATTTTATTTTATCATTTAAACCGTAATTAAAGCAAAAACAAACTTGAAAAGCTCATATTTTTATACAAATATTTACATGTACAGCTTTTTATGTTTCTCCACCACTTTATGTACACATTAAAAACACATTTTATGATAAAAAGTTAATTTTTTGCACCTTTTGAAACACGTAATTTTTATATTAATGGTGTCCATAAAGCTAATTATCGACATTTATCAGGATTTAGTTAATTTTTGGTGCGATCCGTTATATGTTCTGTGCCCAGCGACTTATTATTATAAATACCGTCGTGGCATCATCAGTATTAAGTTATGGTGCATCTGAATTAAATTTACTTACGGACATGGTGTCTCGGTTTGGTATACACTCAAAAACTCGATCGATTAAGATTTTTGACTAGTTTATCGTTCCTTTAAGATTTTAAACTCATACAATTCATTTAGAGAGTCAATCGATTCCTAGCTTCATCACATAATTCATTAAAACTGCTATTTATGAAAAAAAGCGGAAAAAACGAGAATTTTCTATCAAAATAATTGGTCACAAAATGACTCAGAAAAATATGTGTATCAACCATTATTGATTTTTAGATATTTGTATTTAACTTCCAAGATATTCCGCATTTTTGTGTAATTAATCCGGGCTGGTATAAAAAGGAAATAGTTTAAAATCTATATTAACAAATTTTAGGAAAATCAGCAAGTCAATTCTTGGCTTTCCTATAAGTAAAAAGGAATTAGGAAAAATATTTTCATAGTAATTTTGTCACAAATTTTTTTTTGTGCTTTTGCAAAGCCGAAAAAGATCACAACAACAATTGCATTGTATAAAGCCGAATTGGTTTTAATGTAAGCCAACAAATTTTTAGGTTTAGGGGAAATAAAGTCATTTTATGGTTATGGTGTTGACCGCGTACGTGACCCACACACGTAACAAGCGGGTTGAGCGGCAAGCGAAGAACCTTCCCTCATAAAAACAGTTAAGTTATGAACCCTAATCAATGGCCTCTGATCTACGTAGTGACGAAAAGCAACATCGAAACTTCGCGCTGTATATTTAATAAATCAGGCCAAATTCTTGGATATGCGGGTGATATCGTGCTTCTTGGCCGAAGACCTAGCAATATCAAAGACAGTTTCATACCGCTCGATCGCTGCGCAAGAAGACTTGGTTTGAAGGTGAACAGCAGTAAAACCAAATATTTAGCAACACCTAGGAATATCTTTTACGGCAAATCTCGGAATTGGCGACCACAATTTTGGTAGCGTCGAAAATGTTTAATACCTCGGGTCAGTTATAACATCGCTGTATGGAAATAAAATCCCGAATCGCTGCCAAACACGATTTTTCTACGCCCAATCAAGACTATTCCGATCGAAACATCTATCACAGTCGTGCAAGCTCGAATTTTATAATGCACTCATAAGACCTGTGCAGACTTTCGGAAGCGAGAGTTGGACCATGACCGCTATCCCTCTATCGATTATAGATTGTTATCTATACCTTCGGAAGGAAGGTCATCCGTTCGATCTTTGGTTCAATTACAGTTGCGAACAACGAATATCGGATTCGTATGAATCACGAAATAAAGCAACTCCTCGGAAGCAGTGATATCATCGGATTCATCAAATCCAATCGAGTGAGATGGCTCGGCCACGTTACATGGTCCCCACAACAACGGATGATAAGTAAAGTGTGTCTCCAACAACCAGTCGGAGTGCGTCGTAGAGGAAGACCCCGACTACGCTGGCGTGACGACATTGAACAAGATCTATGAACATTAGGATGTCTAAAGTGGAGCACGAGAGCGATGGATCGAGATGGATGGAGGACCATAGTGCAGGCGGCGAAATTCCTTCATGGGATGTGAAAGCCAGAGAGAGAGAGATGTGTTTACCGCAAGGCGGTTATTTTTTCTATTTTTTTCGAAGGGTTGTAAAACAAGACATTTAGCGTTTCTTGTTTGTTTATTTCATAAACTAAAAAAAACAAAACTGAATATTAATGAAATGAAAAATTAAAGCCACAAGTGTTTGCTTTCAGATTCAAAAGTTAAGCTAAGCGGGATTTACTACCTATCCAATTCCTATCAATACGGAAAAAATATTTCCTAAATTATAAAAAGTTTAGATCAAACATTATTTCTCTGTAGGCCAGATGATATTTTTGACAAAAACGCTATGTAAATATTTTTCTCAATTCTTTTTCCTATAGGAAAACCAGAATAGCCCTACAGATGAGAAAAAAAAATTCAACACGTTGGTCAATAAAGTGGCTTATGGACTTAGGGATTACAAAATGCCACTTGATTATATCGGAATGAGAAAAAACTTCTCTCCCGTCAGCACTATATTGGTAGCTTTGAGTACTAAACTGATTCAACTAAATTTGTGTTATTCTTCATCCTCTTAAATATGTGCAACAATTATTTTTTATTCGTTCATATCGGTGTATTTTAATTCTCTAATAAATTTTTATTTAATTCTGTTAATTTTTTAATTTTATTTCATAATTTCCGTATTGTGTTTTTATAAAAAAAAAAAGTAATAAGTAAACCAAACGGCAATTAAAACCGATAAATGTGCTTTAGAAAGATCTTCATGTTGGCCTCCATCTTTTTAGCACCCCAACTAAAGGTTTTGACGATGATGAGTGATGATTGAATTCGTTTGGTCATCGTTTGGTCACTTTAACGGTGGATTAAACGGTAAATAAATAATGAAAAGTTTAAAAAAAAATCCAGGGTAGCACCTCATTGCAAGAAAATCATACCGTTTTTATCAAATTTCGTTAGGAAATTGTTAGGTTAGGATTGGTCACCACAGTTTAACGTTTGGTTACCAATGGGTCAGTTTTTATTCCGAAAAAACAAAATCAAAATTTAATTAATTCAATAAAAGCAAGTTCGTCGCTTATTTGGGAATTTCATTTTACAAAAATTAATAAAAAATATACCATTTACATAAAAATATTTCTTTTTTTTAAAGAATTGTATCTAAAGTAGAAGAAATCAACTAAATTTTTGGTTTTTCATAACTCGTTGAGAATTGGTCACTACTCACTAGTTGATTTGGTTTGGGCATCTCTACTTAATGATTTATTGCGAAAACTCGTTAAAAACTCTTTTGAAATTATGAATTTTTAAGAATTTTCGCAATAAATCATTAAATAGGGTTGGCCAAACGAAAACAACTAGTGACCAATCTATAATAACAGTCGACCAACAAATTCCAATCGTTGGATTTCTAAAATTATTAGTATTGGTCAAGTTTCAGAATTCGTTTTTTCATCTAAATGGGATTTTAAAATGATGTTTGATAAAGTTCTGGAATATTGTCATTAGGGATGGAAGTAGGCCGTTTCTTAATCAATTATGTTGAAATTCGTCACGTGCGATGGAAATGGGATTATAAATGATTTTTTGTATCTGGACAAAAAGGGCGATATAAAGGGTTATCCAATTCAAGCTTGATAAAGTAAACTTAAAAAAAACATACAAAATATTCGGAATGTATTGTAATTTTTATTTCATTTTACAGATTGATCCTTGCCATTTTTAGTTAAGCAAGATATCATTCAAATGTCCTCCACGGGACTTCTTACAGGCCTTGATTCTTTTGAGGTAATTTTCAATGACTTTTCGGCACATTTCGGGCGGTATCTCGGCCATTACCTTACGAATTGTATTAGTTTTCAATTCGTCAAGAGTTTGAGGATTGTTTGCGTAAACACGATCTTTCGCGTAGCCCCACAAAAAGAAATCCAAAGGCGTTAAATCACAGGATGTTGGAGGCCAATTGACATCAGCCAATCGCGAAATCAAACGTCCAGGAAATTTCTCTTGCAAAAGATCTCGATTTGCTCGTGTTACGTGACTGGTTGCTCCATCCTGCTGGAACCACATATCGTCAAGATCATAATCTTCGATTTTCGTAAAAAAATAATCGGTTAACATGCGGCCATAGCGCTCAGAATTGACGGTAACGGTTCGTCCATGGTTGTTCTCAAAAAAATACGGCCCAATCACACCACCAGACCACAATTGGCACCTAACAGTGACTTTTTCCGGGTGTAATGGCTTCTCTACAATCAATTGTGGATTTTCTGAGCCCCAAATTCTACAGTTTTGCTTATTAACGTATCCACCAAGCGAAAAATGAGCTTCATCACTGAAGAAAATTTTGTTCGAAAAATCAGCATCAGCAGATTTAATAATTTTAACGCGTTGGTCGATTGTTGAATGCTCCATATTCTTAAATGGCAGAATGTCAACTAAATAAATGACAGCGTACTTGACGTTTATCTTTGACAGATGTCGGTATACAGATTTCTACTTTATCAACCTCGAATTGGATAACCCTGTATTTCGGAACATAGTCAAAAAATCTCATTTCCATCACACTTGTCGAATTTCAACATAATCTGCCAAAAAATAACCAAGTTATATCGCTAATGGCCATATTCTAGATCTTTCGCAAAAAATCATTTTAGAATCCCATTTAGACACCTTACTTGTAAAGTTTTAACATAATCAATAATGAAATGGTCAATTCCCATCCCTATCGACCGTATTCTAGAACTGTATCAAAAAATCAGTTTTGAATTCGAATCATTCACTTAGAATAAAACTAGTAAAACTTTTCCTTTATCCCCGACATGTTTTTAACCCCGCTGGAATTTTTTTCTAAAGGCACCTGGAGGGCCAAACGAAAGGAGAGAAGCGATACGACTTCCAGCGTGCCCGCAAGAAAGATCGAATGTGTCGAAGGATCGAATGTCTCGAAGGAACAAATGTGTCAAAGGGGTTACTTATTGTTTTTGGAAATATAATTTTTTTAATTTGTTTTAAGGAATATTTCGTAATTTTTTTTATCAAATAATAAAAACAATTAGGAAGTGGAGTTTTGACATTCGGCTGCCGCCCCTATAATCAATTATATTCGAAAACCAATAGCAGAGTTACAACAATATTTCAAAAATCACTTATAATTTTAGTTATTTTAAATTTTATAAGGACGTTGTTCTCCATTTAAATATACTACGAATTTAGAAATAACAAATGTATGTATACCAGTTTGATGTTTAGGGCTCGTAGGAACAGTTTAGTAGTCAGCCGAAATATTCTGCATTTTAAAGCAATCTTTTTTTCCAAAATCTGTCCAAATTAATGGTCAAAATCGATATCAAAGCAATTATTTTTTTCAAGTAATTTGTAAGTCATCAAAACCTTAGGTTACTGCTTATTAAACCCCTAAATGTTGATTTATATTATCCGTTCCTTTCAGTTCCTACACATATCGTGCCAGACATCAACAATACGTTTCAATTCAGATATTTTCCTCATATGCTTAGCGTAAAATATTATTAGTCCGGCCGGCCCGAATCAATGAAATATATTTTTTTTTTCAAAATCACGACATTAGAACTAGAAGAAAAAGAAAACGCGATTTTGAAAACCGGGACTTCGAAGTACACCCAGTAAAGTTTCAACCACTTCTGGTGAATGTTGAGCTTTCCTTTTCTTGCTTGAGCTTTAATCCCGCTTCAACATCCAATTTGATTATTTTTCTAATTCTTCTTCATCCGTATAGAATGGATTAATGTCATCATCGTACGAAGGTTTAGGTTTCGTCCCAAGAACTGCATGTGTTTCAACTGATTTTTTCTGTTCTTCATCTCTTTCTTTAAGAATTCAAATTCTTCTTTCAACTGAACAGTTGAAGATCTTGGTGACCTTTATAATCCGTCCAAGTTGATTAAACAATGGCAGAATCCTTTTGGCAAGTTTATCACTGACATTCGGTCACTAGTATGCCCTCTTGGTACCCTAGCTGAAAGGCGATTGACTTAACCCTGAAACTTTATATTAAATTCCCCAATCTGTCACAGGACTCTACTACTAAACAAGAGATTAGAAAATAAATAAAGATCGAATAAATCAAAAAGTTTATCAAATATTTTAAATACGAAAATTTTCTAGTTTTTCCACTAGATGTTCCGTATGTTGCTTTTAAGCAACATTTAGGGGCACATATTACCATTTCCCTTGTCAATTTATTGTATCGAATAAAAGCGAGTGTCATTCATTTTAATTTATCGATAAAAATGATTTGAACGTTTTATGCTCACTTGAACCTTTTGCCATAGATGGAGTGGAGGAACTAAAAGCAATAGTAGCCAATAGAGTGATATAGGTCTTTTCAATACTATATGTTTCTAAATCTCCCAGTAAGATCGACAGCCAAATGTCCAATGTTTCAAAATCATGGGGCTGTGAATTTGTTCTTTGTAAATTTTCCTTGATAATCCGTTACTAAATGACCAGTTATTACACCTTGTAAGTAGAATTGCGGGTTTTTCTATCATCGTTATAAAAGAATTATTTCAATAAATATAGTTTCAAAACAGATTATGTTCATCTCCGCACTTGCAGGCTTTTCAACAATTTTCGGACGAAATGGATCTCTAAAATTTTGATTCCTGTTCTTGTCAACCATAGAGTGATAATACAATTAAACAACCAAAGCAAAATTTTTGCGGTGAGTCCTATCCAAAAGCCATATATCGCTATGCGCAAATGAGAGTATGATAAGTCTAAAATGTTATTTTTCAGGAGAGCCGTTTAAATATTTTCACTTTTAAATCATTTATAACTAATATGCAGCAACGTTAATTTTTACGATTTGAATTAAAAGTCGCGAGTAATTAACAGTTCTCTAAGGTTTAGTCATTCGAATTGTAATAAATTAATTATTTTCAGAAATAATTAAGCCCAAAAATTTTATAATAGTATTGGTCGTAATTTTCTTATAATTTACTATGGTAAACTGTACTTGTAATACAATAAACCGGAAAATTATTATTTTTTTAGCTGCTAAACGGCAAAAACTTAATTTAAAATGGAGAAATATTTATAGTAAGGATAATAAAACAGCTTATAATTGTTTTATTGATTTTTTTGGATTAAATTTTATTCAAAATAATAATAAAACATACTAAACATATAAATATTCCAATTATTAAAAAATATCACAAAATAAGAAAATGTAAAAATAAAGAATTCATTATATATGTACGTAAATAATTAAAAAATTATTGCTTGTTTGGCTTTGACTCGTCGTCCGAAGTTCCCAAATTATGTGCTGAATGCGGCAGGTTTCTATAAAAACTGTGGTATGCCGAATTAATTCTTATTTTATTACAGAGATCGATTAAATCTTTGTATTTGGCCTCCGTTATCGCAAAGAGGGACTCGTATAGGCTTGTTTTAGTTCAATTTTCAAAGTTATTGCTTTGGACGAGTTTCGCCCTCTTAACTTCGTCTCCTTGACTAAATCAATCATTCGAAATTTCTCTTCAAATTCATATTTATAGCTTAATATTTGCGGATTGTTTTTATCAATAAAAATGTGTTTGATTTTGCTTGTACAAAATTCGTTTCAATAACTTTGTAAGCTGGTGGTTTTACTTTTGCACATTTTATTAACTGATACCACTGCTCTGGTAAGAAAATTTCTTGATTTTTTCCCATCCTTTCAATACAGGAGTATACGCTATTACCTTCATTTTGCGTGTGCCCCTTCTCCAAGTATTTATGTGAAATATTGATGTCATAGTTTTTGGAAGCCCAGGCATAAAAGATTTCGTTTCGGTTTTGGCCAGGGTAATTGTCTGACCACAATCTAGAATCCTTACAAGATGGATGTAACTCAATAAATTGCTTAAGACAACTGGTGACTTCCGTCCCTCCGCGTTTGCCAAGTGTTTCATGCCAAACAAAGCAGTATGCATTATTACTGTCCAGACAATATACAGTAAAATTATATACGATGTATTTTCTCTTATAATAAAAATTTTTGTGAAAGTCTAAAACTGCACTAATGATACTGCCACCACTTTGTTGAGCTTCAAATTTATCTACATCTTTCAACTTCCGTGATTCTAGTTTGTTCGATATGTACCTATCTTGCATTAATTTAGCCTTTTCTTTATCTTCGGATGACGAATTGTCAAATCCGATACACTGATCGCATTGATATTTTTTGGGGACAAAAAATCCTTAATTAAAATTTTGATTAAAGATATCGCGATATTGCCGTTCAGTAACAGTGTGTTCGATCAAGTTTGCTGCCATATTCGACAAATAACCAGTACATTTTTGCTATTGTTATTTTCCCTCTAAAAGTTTTTTGTTTGTGTTTTTTCGGCAATAATGTGAATCAATGCAGGGAAACGATTTTATGTGATATCATATCTTGTTGTACATTTCCAGCTTATGTAGGTCTTCAGAACGCTCGAATTTTCTCCTCCGATTGATAACACCGTTCCCTAATTTATTTTTCTGATATGCTGTTGTTATCTATTGGCTATTTATGTCTAACATATTCATAAACATTGTCTTGCATACTTAAAATTTTAAAAGTTTAAAATAATAAAAGAAAATTAAAGTTTGCGTAGTTAAAATAACCATTACCTTCTGTCGAATTAACGAATTATTCCCGCTCGAAATTAATAAAAAATATTCTCGGTTGGCACATCTCTGGCAATTTGTAGTATTTTGAGTAATAAAATACCATTGGCGATAACGTTCGCCTAGGCTCCAAAGTTGGTTAAACCAAGTTTCTCTATCGCGAGCCGTTATTTTTTCTGAACGTTTGTTTTGACAGGAAGCACCTTATACTTGCTGCATCTGTCGTTCTTTTATTGGCTGTCCTCTTTCATTTATATGAGACAAACCCTTATTATAAGCCTTCTTTGAAAATTGGGAAATCCAGTTTCGTTTATCCGTTTTACGTTTTCTTACGATATAGGTTTTGTCGACTCTGGCGAAGAATTATTGGCACCTACAGTTTGAGATTCTGTAATTTTGGCGTAATTGGACTCCACGCAGGGGTTTCGGTATCTGAATTACAAGGGGTAGTAGCAATAGGAATGCTAGACGCTACCTTACCTAAATAAACATAATTGAAATGGTAAAACCTTTACACTCTTAAATAATAAGATTGCGCTGGAAAATTTACTAACCTGGTAAGACGAGTTTATATTATCCTCTGAAGAGCTTAGATCAATCTTACGTGGTTTATACTCGCTGCCACTGTCCGTAAAATCGATCGGAATAAAACAACACAGTATAATAGTTATTATCAAAGTACTTAAATACCCATTATACACAACTTACCAGAGAAACTACTATTAACATTATCTATTGGCTTTTCTATTTTATTGAAATTTTTGTCCATTTCAACGTCACACACTAAAACATAATTTTCCCAAAAATCAATATCGATATATTGTTTTAACTTAAAATGCGTACCTGGTAAATCCAGCTGTGGCTGAGAACTATCCTCAGAAATATTATCAACAACTGTTTTCATTGCTCTTTCATTATCTATAATAATATTACACATTAAAAGTTTTAGTTAGTTAATGCAATTAATTCCTCAAAAATACACTTATCATAGTCTTACCGATTTTTTCATTAATTCTATTTAGTGCCAGTTTTAATATTTTTTTCGCTCTTTCCGACATTTTCACTTTAATTTGTATTTGCGTCCGAACTGCTTCAAGCACAAATGAGAACTAATGTTATTAAATAAAATATTACCTGTTTAATTTTAGCGCCAAAAATTATTTTCAAATTTCGCCAATTAGAACTATTACAAGTTTTAGTTAATATGATTGATGAAATTCTAACAATTTCCTAAATAAAGTATTACAAAGTACAGGTATAATTCATAAAATGAAATAAAATTCTTTACAAAGTGTTATTATGCAAGTAGAAAACAAAAAAAATCACCTTAATATATGATAAACGCGCTTGTAAAGAAAAAAGTAAAAAATATCCCGACCAACGTTAGAAAATAGAATGAAATATGCAACTATATTATATTGTTTTTAACCACCAGGGAGGGTTTCAATCTTAGCAAAAAAAAAAGTTACAATATAAAACCAAATTTACTATTATCTGAGAGTATGATATAATTACATGTATTACCCTCATTTGAAATGAGCGATATTTAAAATGGGCATCATTAATAAACTCGTAGGCACCTACACTTTAAATTTTTATCACAATTCCTTTTGTATTATATAAAATTAAAATAAAAAATTAACTTTCTATTTATATCTTTTCGTAATTATGAATCGTAATTTATTTAAAAAAAATTGTAATGCATGAATATTAATAAATTATTTTAAATATATTTCAGTCACGTTATATAACAGCATTATATTTTACGTTTACGTCATTAACATCGGTCGGATTTGGTAACGTAGCGCCAAATACCGACGCCGAGAAAATATTTACGATATGTGTAATGCTAGTTGGATGTAAGTATATTTTAATTCTAATTATAAAAATATTTTACTGTTACTTTTAATTATTTAAAAATTATTTATTAAGCTCTAATGTATGCCAGTATATTTGGTAATGTATCGGCGATTATCCAGCGACTGTATTCTGGTACGGCACGATATCATACGCAAATGCTACGTGTTAGAGAATTTATTCGGTTCCATCAAGTAATTATTATACCGTTACGATGGCCATATAAAAGTAATCTAATTATAATTTTTGTTTCGTTTTATGTAGATTCCTAATCCACTGCGACAAAGGTTGGAAGAATACTTCCAACATGCTTGGACTTATACAAACGGAATCGATATGAATTCCGTTTTGAAAGGTTTTCCAGAATGCCTCCAAGCAGATATTTGTCTGCATTTGAATAGGAATTTGTTGACCAATAGTGCAGCATTTTCTGGCGCCAGTCCTGGTTGTCTAAGGTAATTTTATTTTTATGTATCCAAAATTTACTGCACACAAATGCCTAATTACCCAGAATAAATATAAATATCGTTTATTTTTTGTATATTTACCTAAACACATCCACCTACTTACGACACCCCACAAAACAAAAATCACTCAACCGTATTTATTAATTATGTACATGGCAAAATTACTAATTATTCTCGTTTACATTTTTTTTCTTATATCTTCTTTGTCTTCTTATTCGTTTCATGTATATTTACAGAGCCTTATCACTAAAATTTAAGACAACACATGCACCCCCCGGTGATACGCTGGTTCACAAGGGGGATGTATTAACTTCACTGTATTTTATATCAAGAGGCTCTATAGAAATAATTAAGGATGATATTGTGATGGCAATTTTAGGTAAAATTGATTATTAAATTTAGAATCAATTTCCAAAGTAAAGAAAAAAGCTCGACGACATTTTTATTTTTTGTTTACTTTTTAAATTGATCAGAATAAATTTAGTAATGAAATAAAATTAATTAAATTATAATTATTTTTTTTAATTAAATTTTTAATTTTAAATAATAATCTACAAAATCTCATTATTTAATCGATAAATTGTAGGGAAAGATGATGTGTTTGGTGAAAATCCGTGTATACATTCGACAATAGGTAAATCAAATAGTAATGTAAGGGCGTTGACGTATTGTGATTTACATAAAATCCATCGTGATGATTTACTTGATGTCCTTGATTTATATCCTGAATTTTATGAAAGTTTTGTTAATAGTTTAGAAATTACATATAATATGCGTGATGTAAGTACAATCAAATATATAATTTTAATTTTTAAAAAATGTTTTTGTTAAATGTTTTTTTTTTAAATTTAATTTACATATTATTTGAGTAGTGACGTTTTTCTTTTACATATTATATTTTTTGGTTAGATTATAAATGTCAACAATTGGGTAATATTTCGAACAATTTTTATTTACAAAATTTATAGTTATTTAAGTTGATGTATTAAGTAGAGTAGGCTGTATAGTTCAGGTTCAGAGTATAGGGTGCTCAACAATCCTCAAATACGCACATTAATATAAATTTGACAACATCGCTTTGTCATAAATTAATGATCGGAAGTTATCAAATTTACATTTAGGAACTGATTTATCTTGTTTTCATAAGTTGTGGAGCATCCTGTATTTAAATTTTGTTTGTAAATATTTGTGACCACTACTGTAAATAACTCAATTGATGTTGTATTTTTCCGACAACTATTTCTTGTAGTTTATTTTCATATGGAATAGAAGACCTGCTGTATAAGATAGCAGACATTTTCCAGCAGTAAAATGCGTTTTTGCTATTCCCTGCTACAGGCAGCAACATTTATGAAATTTTTAATCAGATCAATAATTCTCAAAAGAAAATTTATGAAAAATCAAAGCATTTATGAAATAGAAGAGAAAATATATACTATATGTTTAAAGTTTAAACGTTTTGGAACGGAAAATTTAATTTTACTTTAAAAAACGATTTGCATCTATATAAGGACTCTCAAAATACACAGAAACTACCAGAAGCATCATAATGCAAATAATTAGCAATAAAAAATCACCTGCATGTGCATCGGTAGAATTCCATGAAACCTTTCTAATCTGAAATGTTTTAATTTTTAACAAAAGTGTTAGCAAAACCCCCCAGTAACTACCCTTGCGGTTTATGTTTTTATGATAGCTGGCAATTTGATCTATACATAAGCACCATAAGAATCATAACCGGCTTCAGTTGCCCTTTATAAATTTCATATTAAAATGATTTTAAAAATTTATGGAGTGCTACTGGAGTACCAAGGGGTTACAGGCGGGTATTTCTAACACTTTTGTTAAAAGTCTAAAAATTGAACATTAAAATGCTCATTGGAGTTCTACCGACGTAAGCGATTCTTTTTGTTTTGCCATGTATTTGCATTACGATGATTATGGTAATTTCAGACTAGTTTTAGAGTCCCTATACATATACGCAAATCGTTTTGTAAAGAAAAGTTTTTCTTTTTCTTGTTTTTCTGCTGGTTTCTATTAAAATATCAGAAGAAATAAAAATTATTTTTTGCTTCTAGCGGTGAATAGGAAAAACACATTTTTTCTGTTGGAAATTTTTCTGCTATCTTATACAGCCTAACATTGTAGAAAGGGTGAATAAGGCTAATGTAGCCATTTACTCGTGTAGAAACGCAATAGGGAAGAAATGGGGTTTGAAACCAGAGCTGGTACACTGGCTCTATACCGCAGTGGTAAGGCCTGTGCTGATGTACGGGGTGGGCGTGTGGTGGCCAGCTCTGGAAAAGGTAACCTACATAAGGATGTTGGAGAAGGTGCAAAGAACGGCCTGTATGCTTATAAGCGGGGCGCTTAGGACAACACCTACACGCGCTTTAGAGGTTATGTTCCACCTTATTCCAATCGAATTTTTTGGTAAACAGATGGCAGCCAATGTGGCTACAAGGCTCTCGGCTGTCTCTCAGTGGAAGTCTCTTCAGGTGGGACACTCGACGATAGTTAGATCACTAAGGGAAGAACTGGTGAATCTAGATTATATTAAACCAACGTTGTGCTTTGATATAGGTTTCCGGATCATCTGTCCTTCTAGGGAATCCTGGAGGAATGGATCAATACGGGAAAACGAGGCACTGACATTTTTCACGGACGGCTCTAAGCTAGACGGCAAAGTAGGAGCCGGAGTCTTCTGTGAGAAGCTCAATGTTAATATTTCTGTTCGTCTCCCTGACTACTGCAGCGTGTACCAGGCTGAAGTGGTGGCGATAGGGGAAGTCGTGACATGGTTGAAGCATAACGTGGTATCTGTTAGGGATATCGCGATTTATGTGGACAGTCAAGCGGCACTCAGGTCACTAGAGGCGGTTTCTCTGAAGTCACGGGTGGCGCTGGATTGCCGCTCATCTCTTAATGAGATGAGCGAGTATTTCAGTATCCAGATGATCTGGGTCCCTGGTCACTCGGACGTCACGGGAAACTGCAGGGCAGACGAACTAGCTAGGTACGGTACGACTCTCCAGATGCAACCGGAAAGGGCAGGTCTGGGGAGGCCTATAGCAGCGCTCAAATTGACGCTCAGTAAAAAGGCAATCGCCTTAACAGATGAGAGGTGGACCAACACTCTCACGTGCAGGGTAGCAAAACAGGTTTGGCCAAAACTGGACCTGCGGCGCTCCAAGGCACTTGTATCCCTGGGAAAACGAGATTTAGGATTGGTCGTAGGGATACTAACAGGACACTGCCTTTTTGGGGAACATGCGAGAAGGCTGGGTCTAGAGACGAATGACTTTTGTAGAAGTTGTATGGACGAAGAGGAGGAAGAGACGCTAGTTCACTTCCTATGCTCATGTCCGGCACTATCATACAAAAGACGTAAGTACTTGGGTGTGTACAACATGGACAGCCTTTCTGAACTCGCGGACTGTAGGGTGCGAGATATTTTACGCTACATTAGTAGCTCTGGTTGGTTTCAGCGGGAGTAAGGGGAGATTGGATCCTGTGGTATCACAATGGGCCATTATTGGCCTAAGTGTGCGATAGCAGCCACTCTAACCTAACCTAACCTATACAGCGTATAGAAAACACTAGTAAAATTACACTTCAATTTAATTCGCTACTGTGTTGGTCCTGCATATTAATTATTTATTAATTTACACTGGATTGTTGTGAATTTTTAACATTTTAGTTTCACCAGACATTCTATCATTCGTTTCTCAGAATAAATATTTGGCTTGCAGCCTTCTTCCTTAAACATAATATCGTCTAGTTTGGTGCTAATCTGTCAAAAACAATCTGCTCAAAATTATAGATTAGATTAGTTTATCGACTGATGTTGCTTCAATTAGTATATTGACAACTAATTTTGCACAACATCGGTAATCGTAATTTTTCTTCGTAATTGTTGTTTTTGAATTAATTGTTTTTTTTTTTATTAGTATTTCAATCATTTCTATCAATCATTATTCAGGAATACGGCTCAAACTCAATTAAATTTCAATACACTTCCTAAAAATTCTTATGTTTCTTAAGATAAAATTTCAATGGGTTGTACAGAACCGTCCAAGAAGAACTTTTTTAAAATATGAAATTGAACACACGTTTTATAAATATAATTTTTATCGCCATTCTTTATTAAAATTTAATGTAGGGTAGACCCCTAACCATTTATGGATTAAAAAACCCATCATAGGCACGTTTGCAGAAGTTGATCCTTTGGTCGAAATTTTCGATCACATTTCTATTTCTCAATTGACGCATTGGATATTGATTTTGAAACCTTTGATTGATTGTGAGCTATTATCGTAAACCTTATCGTTCAAATAGCCCCACAAATGAAAATTGGTTCATCAGAACAAATATTTTTTTTTTTTTAAATCATCACCTCAATGATCCAATTCTCAAATTGTCGACGTTGAAAACGATCTTGCGGCCTTAATGCCTGGACAAATTGGACCTTGTAAGAATGTAAAGATTGGCCAACTGATTTCAATCGGTAACTTGCCGACGAACCTAGCACAAAGGTTGAGAAGTACTGTTAATAATTACTAGAGCTCACCGACCATTTCGCCAAGAACTGCACAGCAAATAATGACGAATTTAGTCAAATAACCAAAAAACCGTTGGACTATATCAAATTTTTGATGACCAATTTCAATCTTATGGATCTTATTAACAGTAATCATCCAACCAATAACAGGGATACATTAGCTTATCATCTAACTATCGCTAAAACACCATCACCAAACCTGCGTAAAAAAGCGAAACAGAAAAAGGAGAAAGAACAATTGAAATAAAAAGAACTAACTACAACTATTTTACCCTCTGTTTCAATTTCCATAACCAATGGCACTATTCTAGCTTTCATTGGGAATAGGAAATTTTGAAAAATATTTTCATAGCATTTTTGTCCTAATTGTATTTTGCTGGCCTACTGAAGGAATAAGTTTAGTGCAAACAATTTCAAAACAAAGTTCATTGGGAAACTTTTGTTCTACAAAATTTGTATAGGGAAAATATTTTCTTATTTCACTTTGTTTTGAAAATATTTACACTAAACTGGTTCCTTCAGTAGGCCAGAAAAATACAATTTGGGCACAAATGCTAAGTAAAGTAATTTTCCCAATTCCCTATTCCAGCAGGGAAAGCCAGACTAGTGCCACAGTTGGTGCCTTTGTAGAGGAATTTGTACCCAGACAGGACAGGCATCTTTAAGTATCTCAGTCATCGTCAAAAAACCAAGAGCGCTTCAGATTTTTTATACCAAACGAAAGAGGGCTCCGAAGAAAATTCACATTGTCTCCACGCGTTCCTTGCCTCACGATGTTGTCACTCTGGCTGAAACTTTTTTTTAAATAGAAACTTCCACGACCAAGAATTATTTCCTTCGGACTTTGATAACTACCGTAATAATCGTTACATTATCTCTAAGGAAGGCCGTGGTGCAGGTGTGCTTATTGTGGTTCGCTCATGAGTTGCAAATTTACAATTCCAAACATTGACCGTCTTAAAATTATTAGGGTAGCTCTTACGGGCGACTTGAACTTGCTGCATCATGCCAATTAGGTTCTAGTTGAGGATGATTTCCACGAGTTTCTGTTTCTTGGTGGCATTAATTCATATATCTTGCAACAAATCAGTAAAGTATCGAATAAGGATGGGAGACAGCTGGATTTAGTTTTCAGCTCTGATGCTACTAATTCATTTAGTTAAAAAAAATATACGATTATGTATCGTCGACGAATATCATCCACCATTTTGTGTGACTTTTGTTATGAAGCCGCCGTTATTGTACAGATTTTGATCTTTTTAATCAGTTTGTTGCTTCAGGTTGATTTTTCGTTTATTTCCGATAACTCTGATATTAACGTGGGTGTAAGTTTGTTTTACTCAAAAGTTTTCAAGTGTTTTTTCCAGCCTGTACCTTGTACAGTTAAAAGAAAGATTTGCTTTAGCTAAGAATCTACGCAAAATCGACAAAACCTGATCAGTATGTATGATTTATCAAGCTCTTCGTGATTCTCAGCAATTTTTTAAATGCATAAACTCAAAGCGTAATTCACGGATTATACGTAGTGCACTCAACATCGAATTATTTTAACAATTCTTCCAATGACCCCGCAGTAATTGCGAATCGATTAGTAACTTGTTTCATCTACTTTTTGTGATACCAATTTTGTGCGCAATAGTAATTATTTTCAAAAACTCAACTTATTGATGATTAACAGGATTGAATCAGTGCGTTTTGCTTAAGTCATATGCCTTGGTTTGACCCCTTATAGGCTTTCTAGTTACAAAACATGAGTTAGCGTTCCACAAAATAAGAAAAATAACATTTCATCATTACATCAAGGTGAGGTTATCAAGAAGGTGGAAGAGTTTGGTTTCGAACTAATGAAACATTGAATTTTTTGTATTTAAAAAATTCGGTCGTCTCATCAGACTGCAGTGACCAAACTACAAAAATATTGAAAATACTTTGAACTAATCAAAGTATAATCACAATGCCTTAGCGAATTATAATGATTCGCTACGCAATTGCCATAGCGAATCATTATAATTCGCTAAGGCATTGTGATTATACTTTGATTAGTTCAAAGTATTTTCAATATTTTTGTAGTTTGGTCACTGCAGTCTGATGAGACGACCGAATTTTTTAAATACAAAAAATTCAATGTTTCATTAGTTCGAAACCAAACTCTTCCACCTTCTTGATAACCTCACCTTGATGTAAAAATACTATCTGGCTCAATCCAGAATAACCCAAAATTTCATTTCATCATTATGTCGAATTACACGATTCTGACTCCGATAGTGGTTTTAAAATAACGATGACATTTTTCAGACGGTAAATGACAATTTTCAGAAGGAACGAAACCAAATATGGTGAAATTAGCAGTTAGCACCATCCATAGTGCAACATTGTGTACTATCTGATTCTTCAGCCTGAACCAACTAAAACATCAAAGACCATCTGGACAGTTGCAAGAAGGGCAAAATTCATTCTAGGCCAGAGTGAAATATGCAATATTTCCGTGGAAACCAATACAATGCCAGCAGGAACCATTAAACACCAGAAACAAATGTTTCACTTAAAGCACAATGACATAGAACGGATTGTGATTAATTGTCAGAATGCTTCCTATGGCATATCTTTACTGGTTCCACCTGAAACTGTAAAGGTTTCCAAAAGCTTTTTATAATTTTTTATCTGGCTGGATCAAATTTCCATTTTTTCTAAAGGTGCTTTACAGGAAAAAGTACTATAGGTTTCGTTAGGTTTCGTGTTCAGTATACTTCAGTATTGCTAGAGAAAATTATCAACTCAATTTTATGTGAATTTACATTAAATTGTCAAATAAAAATAATAAGCGCCCTTTGAATGCGTTCTCTTTTGGTGAATTGAAATCTACCATAGATTTACCTTCCGGGTTCAGTAATATGGGATTAATAACATTGCGATCTGCGAACCAGAGTAAAAGTCTTGAATTTCTTCCGATTTCGAAGGATTCCGAGGTTTGCCCTAAGGTCCTTTTTAAATCTTGCGTTAGTTTGCCTAAAAGGGCATGAGATCTTGCATGGTTACAGCGCATTTGGAAGCGCTACAAATAATAAATTACTTAGAGTCTCTCATAAAGAGTATGACAGTTGGTTTTGTGTCGTTTTTAACTGTGGTAAAAAAAGGACTGGCTACTCGACATTTTCCGATTCAAGAAACTGAGAAATTGAAACGCGAAACGCATTTAAAAAATCACTGTTTTATAATTGATAAAAGTATGAACTTCAAAAGTAAGTTTTCGTTTCGTTGACATCACAAACGAACCTTTTGGGTTCTTTGGTAGCCACACGTACTTTTTATCACAGTCTGGCTGCGCCATCTAGCCGGAATAGCTTGAAGCTGTTTCTGACCCAAATGATCCGTTGTTGGTGCTTTTCAATGGCATCCTATTGTGTGACTTATGAGTACCCGATGTGTGCTGAAATCCATCAAATTTTCAAAGTTTCCTGAAAAGTGAGTTTATTGGCTTTGATTTTTGAGCTGAGTGGTCGTGTTTTTTTTAAGTCCAAAAGTTATATTTTTATTAATTAAATTTAATAAATTGCTCCAGCAGAGTTTTGAAATATGAAGAGCACATTTCTAACAAGCGGATCATATTATTTCAAATAACTACTGTCTGGATTGAATACACGGAACTGTAAGCCGAGCTAAAGCCTAGCTTTAAAATTCCAAAAACTGCTACACATCATCTTATAAATATAAGCTTGTTAGTTTAAAATTTGATCTGAAGATCAAAACAAAATTGAATTGTAGCTAAATCAAATAAATAAATGAAACCAGCTCCAAGAAGTCCGGTTTTTAAGTTGTTTATGAACCATAAGGTATAACAAAATAACTGGAAGTGATTGGATTATTAGGGAGAATTTTCCTAAGAGGTTTCGGAGGCATCTGCCTTTTTATCACAGAAGAGTCTCCAACACTATTATTATAATTTTCTCAGTTTTCTTTTATAAATTTAAAGGTTCTCCTTAGAGGATTTCTAATCCTTAGCCTCCCTAGTAATTTTTATTATATTTTAGTGCTAGTATTTTTTCGTTCAGGCCTGTTCATCTACTGTCTTCGGGGCCTTTTTAGCATTTCCTTATATATGTTTCAATTTGTTGTCCTGTGGTTCTTAAAGGTCTGCTGAATTGCAGGTCGAATTTCCTATTTCCTTCCTTCATAAATGAATGCTTGCTCTCATAATCGTTGACCATACTAAAGATGGTGTTAGATGCGAAAGTCACGTCTATTACCTTCCGTACATTTTAAGCAAAAATAAATTTGAAGTTAGTATTTTGAAAGTAATCAGTAAATTGCTCATCCTTTTAAATGATAACCGCCGATGTTCCTTCGGTCTATCTTTAAGATTAGGTCCTCCATGTTATTTGGTGGAGCTTGCTTTTCTTGGTTCATATACTCTGATACTAACTGGATCTTGTAGTCATCTACCTCTATGCTGGCCACGGTTTTATGAACCGTTTGAACTCTGGGGCTACCAATATTGTTCTTATTTACCCACATAAGCACTGAGCCTTTTTCTCGATTTTGTCAGTCTGAGAAGAAGACTCAACTTTGGCGTGTTGCAGCGTTTAATCTTCGACTTAGCATTTATTTGGCTGTCTTCCAATTGTTGATCAGAATATAGCTGACTTGAACAATCGTTAAGATTCCATCTAAATTTAGCTAGGTTAACCCTTCCAGGGTTAACCATGAAATCCATTTCTCTAAAATCCACTTTAGTCAAAATCCATTTTTGAACACATAAAAAATCCAACGAATCCCACGGCGCTGGGCTGGCAAAACTGATATCCGATGCCTGATGCCTGAAGTCTAATGTGTGATATCTGATGTCTAAAGCTAATGGTTGATGTCTGATGTCTGTGTCCGTGTCTGTCTCGAGAATGGTGGAGTTCGTAAATAATTGATTTTGTCAATAGTGGATTTTGACAAAATTGGGTACGGATTTTAGGAAATACAGTTTTGTTAAAAAGTGATTTTCTTCTACTCTACTTCTCTCTCCCCAGTTGGAACCTAAACGCGTCCTCTTGGATTTCTTAGAATTTCTCCATCCGATCCCTGCCTAATACAACTCTCTAACTTCAACTACTACTTTTTTATAGAAAACCGCTTATCCTTGGTATTTTCTCATAGGTACTTTCATAAAGAAGGAGTTTATATACCAATTTCCAATTTTATCCTATTTTCCAATCATGCGCCTTGATCGCACCCAATCTAGGCTCCATCCACACTCTGGCCTGATCTGGGTTCTTTCTGTACTTTCCAGATGCATTCCATAGATGCATTTTGCTTCTGGATTAGCTGTGCTCCGAGATAGCATTCAACCTGTCAAAGATTCTAAAAGATGAGCACCGATCCCCGTAATAAAATTTGGTTCTCGGTTTTATGAAGGTTTGTAAATTTATTTTCCATATTGGCCTCACAAGTGTCATAGAAGATAAGGTACACCTGTAAGAGATCTGTATACACAAGTAAAACTATTTACAAATAAGGGTCGCCAGACTCGTTCTAACCCAGCCCCCATTTTTCCGGGTTAGCTTCCGTAGATCCATCGTAAAGCAGAGTTATACCACATATAATGATCTGCCATCGACACAGGAATTCAATAGCTGAAATCTATTTTTCTTTAAAGAAGTTCTAACAGAATTTCTTCATTTTCCTCGACCTCTGTTCAGTTAGATACCCCTGAAATGTATGTCTAACCCTGATGACCACTTTTGATCGGTTTTAAAATGGCAATTTTAGAACCAAAAGTGCTTTACTATATTTGGTTTTGAGCTAGTGCATCCCGATGTTTTAAATACATATTTTTGACCCTAAAGTGAAAAAAAAAACAAATCCAAATTGTTAAAACTCGCAACTTACCGCTCATATAAGCTACAGCCTGGATCACAAAACCACTCTTGCAATAAAAAGTTGGAACAAGTGTGTTAACCAAATTAAAATATGAAGGCCTAACTGTTATAACTTATTAACCTAGAATGTCTTAAAATACCCCTCATGTGGGTACGATGACTAAAATTAATTTAAAACCATATTTCATGTTCCAATCAATATCCTGTCCTACACTCTAATAGATCAAATAAATAACTTGGTGAACGACCTTCATCCCACAATCATTTTCTGTTATTTATTTACATTTATCTCAGACGTACTCAATCAAATCTTAAACACATCTGAACCGCCTGTCAGAAACATAAAAGGATAAATATTTTTTTTATTATGTTGTATCCCACTTAAAAAACAGATTTAAATATAAATAAATTTGATTTGTAAGTGCTTTTTGTATAAAGCTTTTATTGTTATTGTATTTTTGGTAAGGCACCGATAATAATTTTTTTTTTGCAATTTTGAATTTAATTCCGTTTATTTATTTATTCGTAATTAATTATTTATGTAATTTTCTGTTTTTTAGTTTTTAAATTGGATTTTTTTTTCTATGTCCTTTTTTAATTTTGAATCTAGGAAGAACAAGCTGGTGTAGAATTAAGACATAGATTTATGAGAACAACATCTCACGATAGAGAAAGAAATAGTGAAACTAGATCTTATAGACTGTGAGTATTTTTTTTGTGAGAGACGTAATTTAATATATAAGTATACATAATTATATTAATTAATGTTGTATTAATTTATTTAAAAAAAAAAATATTAATTAAAATATAATTTAAAAATGCTGTGCGATTGCTAAAATATTTAATTTTATGAGTTGTGAACGTTAGAAAATATTAGAAGTATATCGCCTTATAACGTGTAAAATATAAATTTTGTGTTTGTGCTTGATTTATTTCAGTGGCGGTTTCCATACCCGTCCGCATAGTAGGTGCGATTTGGCTAACGATCGCAACTCGGTGGGGCAAATTAGCGAAAATGATTTAGAATTCGCGGAGCCGGAAAGTCGAAAACAAGGATATTCACTAGCAGGTAAAATTTAATAGTATGCCAAAAAAATATGTTTTATATATATGGATTTTTGCGCTAAACGATTTTTGTGTGACTATTTTTTGAACTAAATTTTAATATACTAATGCGAATTTTTAAAATCAACAATTTTTTGTTTTTGTGTATGTCGCAAGCACCGTTGTTGTGTCAAAACTATAGTGAAACTTGTCTTAAGCGGAATTTATAATTAAAAAACCAAATATTTTGGAAATTATATACGTCTAAATAAATTCGTGTTGTATTGCATCTAAAAATTATTGGTGTCTGTTGCTGTCTAAAGGTCGGGCTTTTGTGCAATGTGCTTTATGTTTGTTCTTTGTTTAACTTTTTATTACTACATTGCTACAAAAAATTGTATATCCAATATTGAATTAAAGAGATTTAATTTAAAACCTATATAATTAAACAACCTGTAAAATAATAACTGCAGATAATCGACATTTCTAAACTTCTTCTCTTGTAGACATATTAACTTTACAAAAAAAAAAAAACTAAACTAATATTTTTTTGCCCATGGACATTCCCATTTTCCACGGCACTTTATTGTGGATATAAAGTTGAATCACTGTTGCACTACTAACGATATAATCGACCACATTGAATAATTTAAAACGTCCTATTCGGTCAGATGAAAGCTTTTCGACTCTTTTTTTCAAACATGCGGCATATTAAGGATTCTAAAATTTATGGGTTAAGCTAACCATACATACGAGTATGTAGACATAATTTTTTTTATTTGGAATTATTTCATTTTATTTTTTTGTTTACTAGCGCTTCTCCTCTTAGACGGTTTTGGCCGCTCAGAGGGTGGTTCTCCTTCCATTTTTCAGCTATGCGCTGTTCCTATGCTGTCATCCAAATGGTTTGTACTCGGTATACACGCCTTGGGGCCATTTAGGATGAATTATCATTTTATATTTCTATTAAAATAATAGAAATGTTGGAATACAAAATATTAAAATAATCGGCTGCTAATCTTACACGGACGGTGCCAATAGCTCTGAAAATCGTAGTTTGTCACTAATGGAAAAAGTCAATAAGTGAATACTTCGTATTATGTTTTTTACCGAATTAACTCTAAGGTCGGTTACTGTGAATTTTACAGTCATCCTTAAATATTGTTACGAATTTCGGGATTCGAAATAGATTCGTACTCGATTTTGCAAATAAAACACTTAAGTGTTTTAAGTTTAAAATTTTATTTTCCAACGCCTTTTAATTTCTACAGCAATTCACTTATTTCACTAGTTTACTGCTCATCACTTTTATTGTTCATTGTAACTGTTCACTATTTCTCCGCACTCTTACTTTGCATTGATCACTGGTTAAATTACAACTGTCTCTGCGTCCCAAATTGCTTTCGCTTTTATACCTGCCATCGCTATTCGAGATTTAATTTTTTTGCTGTATCGGGCGATGTACGTGTATTGCAATTGTAAATCACTTTCATGTAGTTGTGTTCGCGAGTATTCTACGTCATCATTTCAGTATTGGAGGAATACTTGATCCGACAACATCGATGATGTTAATCAATAATAGTCGCCTCAATAAAATTATGAACACTTCAAGCGAATTCGTAAGAATATGTTTTACTTTATTTTTATTTTTATTCATAATTATATACAACGTGGTTGATATCCAAAGCGTTTTGTGCTTGCCAAATCCCACAATACAAAGAATACTTAATAAACACATTTTTATTAATCACTATTTTTTTGTTTCGCAAAATTATTTTGAATATTTTCAAAAGGTTCGAAAAATCACTCGATCGATTTCGACTTGTTAGCTCATCATCAGGAGTATTTGCCTACGGCAAATAGCGTAAAAAGTATACAAAGAATAATCACGGAAAACAACTCGAGGCCGATGAATGAGAAAGACAAAGACCGAATGCCAGTATTTGCCGTGTTTTATTTTTATTGTTATATAAATTATATACGCAAGATGCAAGCAAAAGGCCCGAAAAAAATAAATAACCGGTCGAAAGGGACGAAAAGAGAAAAATCAAAGTAAAATTAAAAGAAATAAAAATAAGAAAATGGACGACCAAAATTTCGAGGAGAAACCAATGTGCACTCTGAGCGCGCACCAAGCAACCGTTATGGCACTTGATTACACTAAATACTATATTTAAATAAATAAAAAATACTTACTTTAATTAAAATATGAAAATCAAAAATAAATTAAATTAACCCAAAAAAAAAAAATGGTAACTGTTGACCTTAGGTTAACTCACCCCGTCGGGTTGCGGCGTCCTTGTCTACCAGAATGGGTTGCAGTATCCTCTCACCCTTCTCCAAAATGTTGGGCGTCTTCCCGCCTTTTAAATTTTTTTTCAAATGGCCGGTTAGCCACCTGTATCCGTAAATATGTTGGACATCCTCCCGCCTTTATAAAATGCGGCTGGTCGCATTGTTGGCCACTCGTAACCGTAGATTTCCGACGAGTCTCAATTGGCCGCCGCCAATCGGGCGTCTTCCCGCCGTAAACCGTAGAATTCGTTGCGGTGCCTTTCACCGTTACCAAATACAAATGACCGGTGTGCCACCTGCTCGTAAATATGTTGGACTTTCACACACGGTTCTTTTGTATTCAACTTGTTTGTTGCACTTATTAATTCGTCTATTTTATTTAATGACCCATTATTGTCCACCAAATGATTTTTCGGGAAAAATCTCACAATAAACTAGTCTTTTATATTTTCCAGATTTTATTTTTTCGTTTATTATAATATTAATTACTACACTATGTTCATGTTTTTAATATTTTAGACTCAAAATTATAGTTTTAAATGATAAATCCAAAAGCATTATATGCGAATACTAAATATTTTTTTTCAGAAATAAACTCACAAAATCAAAATTATACTTGACTGTATAAAATTATAAACTGAACTAAAATTCTCGCACCAATACCAAATTCTAGAAGAATTTTTTTTTTGATTTTCGTGCGCGTCACTTGCACACCCTCTACCGTGCATCAATTGCACGCACCAAATTTAGAAACCACAAAAAAATACTCCTTCATACTTTAGTCGTTCGCACACACGCACAAGGTACAAATTGGTTTCGCTCTTAAAATTATTCGACGTTTACGCGAGACATAAAAATGCCAATTTACAATCACAAGAAAAACCTCTTTGTATCAATGCACAGACAACAGATGGCAATGCCACCAGTAAAAGGCAATAGTTATTCGATGATAACGAAATTAAAAATTCAAAAACATAATTAAATAAGAAATATAATAGTTATGTCCCCTCAAGGTCATAACGCATTTTACGGGAGTTTTTAGATTTTTAATAACTTTTTTTGTTAAAAGTGGCTTTGTAGCCTGCAAATGTGCCACGAATGCAATGGTCATGATTGCACGGTCAACTTTGTTCAAATATGTTTATATTTTGCTAATGAAATGCTTATTTTGTTTTAATATTTTTGATATACATCCCAAATTTAGGAGAAGTTTTGGCTTATAAATTAGATTAGACATAAATCAACAAAAAATTGTTTTATATATAGTGCAAACCCGTGGCACTGACACAAAAACGAATTTCTGTGAATAAAATATTTAAGATGTTCCTAGGATTGTCGGGTTGGTTGACTTCTCAAAACGGGGAGTTGACTGTAGTGAGTTTTCAGAAACTTGGTGTGTTAAATGGGGCTGGGCAACTTTATAACAAAGGATAATATTGTAGTGAAATTAGGCATAGCAATTCTGGGGTAGGATTTTAAGTGTGTTTGGAATCTGTCTTTGCTTCTAACTGTGACACTATTCTGGCTTTTCCTAGGAATAGAGAATTTTGAAAAATGATACTGATGGAACGAGTTTGATGTAAATATTTTAGAAGGAAAGTGAAATGGAAACTATTCTGATTTTTTTTTTTGGGACACATAATATTCCCATTTAACTCTGTTTTGTAAATATTTACATCATTTCGTAAATATTTACAATTTTTAATTATCAGGAAAAGCCAGAATAGAGCCATGGGATGGAACACCACCATTTAAAAAAAAATCCAGCTCGACTTTTCTCTTTTAAGTCGAGATTCACACCAACAGTATGAATTTCCGTGTACTTTACAATATGGTTCTTTCCATAGAAATAGTATGGTTTTTGAACGTAAACGAGTTTCGGTTGGCATTGCATATTGGGTTACTTTTGGCTAGGATATTTCAATTTAATATATATTTTTTTTAAGTTTCAGTTAAAGCAGTCGAAGCGCTATCTGCATTACCGACTTTCTCTTTTCGCTAACAATTTTTGGCTAACTTTAGTAAAGTTTCTGGTTCTTGTGTTTCTTCTACACTTCATTTGTTTTGTTGTGTCAAATGTGGTTTTTATGTTTGTTTCGTCCAAACTCCGAAATAACTTTAATTGATTTGCTTACCGGTAGTCATTCAGTTACTGTCAGAGTTGCTATCTAGTAATAAATCTATGTAAGCTTCAACATTTCGCTGTAGTTTCTCTTATAGATAAAGTTTATTATTTATATGCATATCAGTCGAAAAATGGCGATAATGCCGATTGTATCGATAAATAAGATCATCTTCAATATTCACCCGAAAAATGTCTATTATGTAGATTTTATACACCTATACAATAGCCAGGTAATGATTGAGATTTTGCCAGATGACCGCATATCTCAATTCGATGGACAATGACTAGGAGGAATTTAATTATTTATTTGGTCATTCGAGTTTCTCTCAGATAGACACCAATCTGATTATTCCAATTCGATGACTTATATCCCCAGGTACATTTTGATTATAGGTTTGAGGTGGTTTTGATGATGGCGGATAGGGATGAAATTTACTTTTTTATTGTGTTTTGATGAATATTTTATTTTCTCTATGTTTAGTCGATAACATCCCTTGTCAACCTCATGAAACCCACCTCAAACCTATAGTAAACTCATAGTGTGAAATAGTCAGATTAGTGCCTTTTTGGTAAAATCTCGTAAGACGCACGATTTTATCAATAAAACATGCGCATCGATTTCGCATAGTCTATTTGACAAAATCTCGAACGATTTTATCGAAAAACATTGAAAAATCAAGATTTCTCCCCTAAAACCTTATCAAACACATCACAAACTTATGGCAAAATTTTCTAAGATCATGAGCCATCGAATTGACATAGTCAGAAATATGTTTATCTGCAAATAATTGGAATTGCAAACTAGTCTAACGACAGATACAGGCAGGCTATTAAATGATCCATAATTATTAAACTTTTTTACCGACTATTTTTTGCTGTATGAAAACAGATATGCCATTCTTTTTAATAATCATCATTTCTCAACTTATTACTTTCTATTCTGAATGCAGTCCGAAATCTACTTTCAGAAGTAAGTGTGTTTGCGCATGAGTTGAAAAATACTCACGGAAATATCTGCCATTTTGGACGCGCAGTTATTGTTTAACAAGTGAGTGTTTTTGTGAAAATGGAAAAAAACACAACCGTCGAATTAAAGTTAGAGATATAGAAGAGCTATGAATATGTCCAAAGAAAATGTTTGTCACATATCTATATATATAAAACAAAGTCGGGTTAGTTACACCAATTATAACTCAAGAACGGCTGGACCGATTTTTATGATCTTTATTTTGTTGGATTTGACTCCGTTCCGAATAGCATATTAAAACATTGGAAAAATTCACAAAAAAAAAATTTATCGAGAAACATTTTCTCATACATTTAGTACATTTTGTTTTTTTTATTTTGTTCGTCTCAATACAGTGGTGGTTTAGGAAAAAGAAAAGTCAGAAAAACTCAAAAGGGAAGCCCCAAAAATCTAATAAAAAAACCTTTTTTTTTATATGAATTTTGTAGGTGTATTTTCTATGTGACGAGTGGTGCAGTGGTTAAAGCTTCGGCGCTTGGACCACAAGGTACTGGATACGAATCCGACTGGAGGCTGCATGCACATTTCTATTTTATTTTTTTTATCCAATCTTTTTATTTTATCTACTTAGCTGTACATTCATGATGGAAATGGTGGATTATTTATCTTCGATGCGCCCGGTAGAACTGGGAAGGCATCCCTCATGTCATTGATTTTGGCCACTGTTAGTGCGAGATCTGATATTGCTGTAGCAGTTGCTCATCGTTGAAATTGTCTTTAAACCTTCAATTGGCTGAAAACCCGACTTGCAACATTGCGAAACTCTCAGCAATGGCGAAAGTTTTGGTAGCAAATAAAATCATCATCGATTATGAATGTACAATGGCGCACAAATGCGCATTGAAAGCACTCAATCGAACTAAGAAAGATCTACGCAATGACTCAAGATGTTTTGAAGGCTCAATGATTCAACTGTCCGGCAGTCTCCGTCAACAAATACCAGTGATTCCAAGATCGACCGCTTGCCTCAAATCAAGAACGAGCTCATCAACAAATTGTTCCCGAACATCATTATACTAACCACTAAAATTACAATTGGGTGAGTGAACGAGTAATTCTTGCGGCAAAGAACAAAGTTGTGGATCACTTAAATTTACCAATTCAAAATCTAATCGTCGGTCCACTTCAACCCTTCAAATCTATCGACTGTGTGACAAACAAAGACGAAGCAACCAACTATCCAACTGAATTTTTAATCTCATTGGATCTGGCTGGCTTGCCACCGCACAATTTAGAACTGAAAGTTGGTGCGGCAATTATCATGCTACGAAACCTGAATCAACCAAAACTATATAACGGAACGCGTTTGGTTTTGAGAAAACTCAAGGAAAGTTCTAAGGTGAGGAAGTTCTCATTCCGAGAGTTCTGATGATCCCATCCAAAATGCCATTCAAGTATAAACGAATTCAATATCCGATTCGTCTTGCATTCGCCATGACGATCAACAAATCACAAGGCCCATCCTTGAGTGTTTGTGACCTGAATCTAGAAAATGAATGTTTCTCTCACGGCCAATTGTACGTAGCATGTTCCCGTGTCGGCAAACCATCCGCTTTGTTCGTTCTCGCACCTGACAATAAAACAAAAAATGTCGTATATCACAAGATGTTTTACTGAGGGGAATCAACCCTATTGCAACCCACCTACATAGCAAATAGTTTAAAAGAAAGTATTGCAACAATGCTACGCGAATCATTTCGAATCAATTCAAAAAACAAAAGCCTTGCTGCACAGTGAATTACATTCATTTCAATGTAATTAAAATATATTTCATTTTGATTGAATTTATTTAATTTGGAGTATTCATTTTATCCGCCCCAGAGGTCTCGGGTTCGATTCCCGGCAGTGACAAGGGAAAAATTGCACGGCTGATTTAAAATCAATGAATTAATCACTCATTATCCGAAATTAAAATTGGATTATGAAACCTCATTTAAGGCGGCCAAATTTCTTGATGGGATATAGTGCTAAAGAGAGAGAGAGAAATTCATTTTATCTTAAAAAAAAACTCAATTTAATTAAGCTATAATAATTTTAAACAACATTTATTGATTTTGAGGCGGTACGAAGTTCGCGGGGTCAGCTAGTTGAATCATAATTTAGACATGCGAAAGTTGTCTGGGCGTTGAGTGCCGCATTTGCTCACGTTGGACCAGAAATGTGTTTGAATGTACATTTCCAACATTCCATTAACCGCAGTTTAGGCGCAGCGTTTTCTCGCTGGCTAATTGCTGTTGATGAAACTTGGATACACCATTACACTCCAAAATCAAAAATACAGTCCAAGGTGGAGTTGGCTCTAAATAAGGTAAAGGCCTCTCCTTCGGATGCCAAAGTGATAGCGACTGTTTTCTGAGACACTCACTCATTTCTCATTACTTAACAAGCCGAAGGCAGAAATTGCATTAAAAACAGCCACATTTACAGAAAAAAAATTTTGCTCCACTAACGCGATCAGGTCCGGTTCTAGTAGTATTCTGTGTGTAGGCGCGATGTAAATTTTACCGCCGCTAAAATAAAAAATGTTGTAACTTTTTAATTGAAGAAAAATAGAAAAACACTGAATATCTGAACTTAATACATATATTTGTATTTTAATAAGAAAAATAAAACAAAAACAAAATAAATAAAAATTCAGTATATAAAAAATAACTTTTAATTCTACAAAATCCTCCATGTCTAATTGATAAGCATTTTCTTTTTCCATGGAAATCGTTGCTAGACCAACTAAACGATCTTGACACATCTGTGATCTCAGATATGATTTTATTATTTTCAGCTTTGAAAAACTTCTTTCAGCACTGGCAACTGTGATTGGTAACGTTAGCAGTATGCGAAGTGCTATCGATAGGTTGGGGACTACTTCAACAAATTTAGACTTGTAAATATATTTTAACACACTTTCGGATCGCTTTTCGAAGTATCAAGTCGTATTCCTGTAGCTTTAATTTCATCCCAAAGTCTGACCGATATTGTAAAGAAACCCAAATAACTAGCTTTCATTTGTTGTTTGAATTGCAATGTCCAATATTCGATTAAAAAACATACTCTGAAGTTAAGTTCTGGTGCTACTATCGGTGCATCACGACCTTCGTATAAAAATTGTCTACTCTTTATGCGAATGCGTATGGGTTCTTCCTCACAAAATCTTTCAAAAATTTCAAGTTCCATTGCTAATTTTTTAGCTTTTTCAATCATTTCTGTAAATGCTGCATCAGAACGATAATTGCATAGAAAAGATTTGGTAACGTTTAAATGCTCTAAAGCCAGAGACAAGTCTAAATGCTGTGATTGCAGCATTTTGCTGACAACGTTAATTTGCAATAAAATGTAATACCAAAATACCAAGGAGCAAACAAATTAGAAGTTTGAAATATTTCTGGCTATTCCCTTAGCTTCTACGCGACTTTTTATTTGTTGTGGATTTGTTAAAGTGTTGTCTTCAGCCATTTCAATTAGGGCATCGTAAACTCTACTAATTTGAAACTGAAGCGCCCGTACGGCATCTAACTATACTTTCCGGTATTACGTGCTCTAATAATTAAGTTAAGTTAAGTTAAGACTTGATTTTTGATTTTATTGACAAGCAGTTCAACGATTTCATTTTGAATTATTTTACCGAGATAGGTGGTGTGAATTTCACTTGTTGTTATTCGTCGAATATGTTTACTCTTGATAAGGTCATAGTTTCCTAAGAATACAATAAATTTCAAAAAATTTCCGTTATTTGGGTCGAAAAGCTTTTCACTGGTTCCTCTAATGCTAGATTTTGTCCAACAAGAGTCCTAATTAATGTTATTATTTTTTCAATAACTTTTCGTTTGAGATTGAATTGTTGCGTTTCAGATTGGATTATTTTCTGATTAATGTCATCAATGGTAGTACCTGATTTAGGTCTCATCTCCAGCTTTTTGCAATTTAGATATTCAGTAGTGTGGCCACTTGATGTTTCATGTCGTTTGATAATAACAGAAAGGTTTTTCCAATCTCGGCATCCGTCGTTCGATGACAAGGAGATTTTTTTGGACTGAATATTTTACAGCAAAAGCAAAATATAGTGTCTCTTGTACTGGAGTATACGTGCGTTTAATTTTATCACCGTTAGACATTCTGCGATAAAAATGAAAGGAGGGAACTTTTCTCCCTTCTTCATACCGGAATTTTCTGAATCAAGCCATACTTTACCAGCAATGCTTTAAATTTACCGTCTATTATAGGCCAGTTTGCCGGATCATTAAAGTTAAGAGGCACATTTTTTATTGTTTTTGGCGTTTTCATCAGTTTGATCTTCATTATTTTCCTTTTGTCCTATATCATCGACGTTCTGTGTAACAACTTCATTTAAATTGGAAATAACTTTAAGAAAACATAAAATAACAATACTTATTTACACTGTTGACATTGGTAGTTCAGTTAAGACAATACCGCTACAATAATAGGCCATTCTTTTTATAATTTTGTTGGTATATGTAAATTATGTAAATCCAAAAAGAAATGACAATTCCATACAAAACGAAAAAAATACATGGCAACAAAAAAAAATTAGAAAATGCCGCAAATTAGAGAATGCTGCCCTCGAAAAGTAGGAAAAAAGCCGCCGTCGGCGGTCGTCGACGTCAACTGCGCTTAAAACCGGACCTGAACCCGCAGCCTCACACCACAGAGGTCGCCATGGCGAAAACCCACTAATTGCTTTTTGAACTGCTTCACCACCCTTCTTACTAACCAGATCTAGCTCCAAGCGACTGTTTTTTTGTTCCTTAAGCTAAAATTAGCACTATGAGGACAGAGATTTCCAACGAATGAGAAGAAAACGTCACCTTCGTAAACAACTATTTTGCAGAGAAAGACGCCGGGTTTACGAAATGGGAACATCGCATGTGTGAATTGTGTAGACTTAAAAGGAGACTATGAAGAGAAACAAAAAAATATTCGATGAAAAGACGACTAAGATATTAAGGTCGGAAACTTTTTAGACAACTCTCGTATACGACTATTAAAATTTTTGAAAGGATCATTGTCGAAAAAATCTTAAATAATAAGAGTCATTTTATTGATAAAATAAAGGTATAATCAGAAATACATTCCGCCATCAGGCTTATCCCAAACTTATAATCAAAATTTATCTAGGGTCAAGGGCCACCGAATTGGCATATTCAGATATATGTCTATCTGCCGAAATTTCGAATACGAACGATTTTATTCGAACGATTTTATCGAAGAAACGTGTGAAAAATCAAGAGTCCATCCCTATAACCTCATCAAACCCTCTCCAAACCCTTACTCAAAATTTACCTAGGTTTATGAACCATCGAATTAGCATCAGTTTGATGTTTATCTGCCAAACTTCGAAGACGAAAAATTTTATCGACACCATATTTTGAACTCAAGCTCATCAAACCTATAAACTAACTATTCTCCTGGACCGCCGAATTGGCACAGTCAGATTGTTGTCTACCAGGCAAATTCACGGATGTTGGCTGATTTTATCGACAAAACATGAACAAATTCAAAATTTCAGCACTTGAACCTCATCAAACCCACCCCAAACCAGCAATCATGATAACGGATCATCAAATTGACAAAGACTAATTTCTATATAGTAAAATCTTTAATGGCCAACGATCCTATCGAAAAAATGGAGAAATAAAAAATTCATTCTTATATCATCATCAAACACACCCCAAACCGGCACATATCAATCTGTTTGTTCAAGCTTACAGTGACATCATTAGTTGCATTTTATGACACCCATTGATCCGGATCAGTTCAAATTTTATATGGAAAACTTGACTCAAAATTTGTTTTGGGTCACAAATTTTGATTTCAAATCTAGTAAATGTTGTGTTGTTTCACGAAATATGAACTGAACCAGATCAGATCATGCATCAAGAAATTGCTCCTCTATTTTACCAATACTCTTTGTTATCTGGTTATTTAGTTAATCTTTTTAATTGTTACTGGATTATTGACATAGACCTTTTCTTCCTTTGATATGTTTCACGAGACAGTGCTAATGGCGCGTGAAATGGTTTATATTATTGCATTAATTGAATTTTGGAAGCAGATACACAAATCGTATGTTAACATTCGACACAATGTGGTTCTTGTAATCCTGTATAAGCAGGATCTTTAATAAGCTTGCCTGGTACAGGTTTCTGCCATATCATAGAAAAATGCGCTCCTAATGTTGTGTCAACAATTTTTTTCAAAAAATCTAATACAAAATTAATAAAATACATTTTTAGCTAACTTTATATTTGGGTTAACATATGTTAGACCATCTGAGTTTAACCCGCCCCCTCCCTCCCCCAAATTCACCCGAAAATTAAAAGAAAAAATTAATAAAACTTTTCAGTCAGCGCTTTTTTTATTATTTTATTCGATTGTGGGCAACGATTTATACTTTTAAATATATTTTCTAGTATTTTATGTGAAAATTTATGAATTTTTCCACTGACTAGCTAGTTAGAATGTGCTCCAAAAGCAAGATTCTTCCAATCCAAACAACGGGGTTTTTTCTTTGTGTGAATTGCATCGAACCATGTAATCTGGAGAAACAAAAACTCCTCTGTGGAACTGTTTACGTTTCCTATACTGCGTTCGAAAATTCCCGTTTTACTCTGAATATCTTGGATTGCCTCGAAAAATGTATCATCCTGGCCAAACGAGCTTTTTTCGGATGCAAAATATCATCACTATATTTTCGCTCTATTAGTTTCTTTCTACATACATTTGACTCCATTTATTTAGTTCAGCCAATTCAAACTGAGCAAACATGGGTTGATTCTCATTGTCTTCCACAATCTCTCTTCTCCTCACAATCTTCATAGATGGCACATAACACGGATATTAGTCCAATGATAGGTTTTGCTCTCCTCGTACTTAAATTTAAATTAAAAAATTTTAATAGTGAAAAACGATTTGGTGTTTTTGTTGCATGTAGCTACATATGTAATATCAAGTACCTAGTTACTCAATTGATCCGTGGTTCAAAAATTGAAAACAGTTAAATTTGTATTACGGTAAAAAATTATTTAACATTCTTTGCTCCGTTTTAAGGTCAACAATACACATCAAATGCCACATCAAAACCATTTCCTTCTAGTCTCCTCTATTTTTTGTACAACATATGTAGTATGTGACTTAGTTCATGTTTTTCATATAGAACCTTAAAGAAAATGCAAAATTAAAAATTAAACACAAAAATATAACGTTGGTTTTTCCGACAATATTATAAAATTCCGGACAAGTGGTGCAGTGGTTAAAGATTCGGCATTTGGACCTGGAGTTACTATGTTCGAATCCCACCAGAAGCTGGATGCAAACAAATTTTCGTCATCGATTACGATCGGTTATGTTAATAAACACAACTAACACCCTCTGTTGGAGAGTGCAGAATTTAGCGGCGACCCACCGTCCATGTCAGTGTACATATTGACATGGAGCTTGCTATGTACAGGTGTTATACTGTAATTGTGTGTATGGGTGGTTTGTGCGTGAATGAAAAGGGGTATTATTTGACCGTTAAAGTACATTAAATCCACGTCAAAGGACATTAATACTTTCATTTTTTAAATAAAAAAAAAAATTTAAAAACCAATCACATGTGAATACCTAAATACACGAAAACACGGTATACGAAATGTAAATCGTGTCCATAATATGCATAAAAATTTAAAAATTTGGTCTCGAAGCTAAAAATACAAAAAACGAAATTCTGCTTCTTTATAAATTCCGCTTAACTCAGGTTCCGCTATATATAAATTAGACGAACGAAAGAAATAATCACTCATGCGCAACACCATGCAACACGATGCCACACACAATTTTGTTGATTTTAATGATTTGACAGAATGACATAAAATATTATTGATTATAATACGCGATTAATTTCGTCGTCCACTATTTATTTAGGAATGATAACACATTATAAACGAAGTATCACTGATTTACGTTCAATAAAACATCAGCCCTTAGAAAACAACGGTAAGACACATTAAGAATTCGTTAGCAAAAAAAAAATGTTGTGAGACTCCCGCATATAAATGTTATACTGTTGTTGTTTATGATTTTTTAATATGAATTTTTGTGTTAGTACGGAATATTTCTGCTCTCTGCTCTGGTTTACCTTCCATATATAAAGTGGCACACTTAATCTTTATTTATGATTTGGTTATGGCAATAAACGCAAACATGTTATATTCTGCTGCTTCTTGAAGCATTCTGATAATATTATAAACATCTTAACTGCTTTTGTACATAAATGGTTTTCTGTCAATTATTTGTTGTTGTAATTTTAACAATTTTGTGTATCCAAAATCCCTGTTTGTGTAGTTGACGGTCCTTGGTAAGTGGAATAATCTTTCAAATGCACTACACACTATTTATGTTGGATGTTGTACGCCTTGTTCTGTAATTAAATAATTATACGTACATACTCTCAAATCTTTATTGTAGTACACAATAATAACATTTTTCAACTAAATAGTTTCGCCAACAGATAGTCCACGTATTACGCACAAGCACGATTCGCCGACATCCAATCATCCCATCCCGGATGCTGTGACACTAAGTGCCGTAACCAATGTATGCGGTTGTGGAATACAGAAAAAATCAATTCAACCAACAATCGATGGCGAATTTATAATAACGACAAGTGCTGTGAGTGATAGTGGTGGTGGTGTCGGGGTCGGCGGTTGTGGTCTTACCGATGCGCTAGCGGCGAGTAATTTAGGTAGTAACATAGGAAACAATAAACAAGATAGTATTTCACATTCGGGTAGTCGTAATTTTAAACCAGATCTAAGGTAAAACATTTTATTTTTATTTTTTTATTAATAATAAATAATTGCTTTTTTATTTTCTTTAATTCTAACGTATTTTCATATATTTAATATTCGTATGACCTACCTCCCTCTAACCAATAGTTCAATAAATAGTAAAATAACTGATTTAACAACAAGAATAGATAATTTAGAAACAACACTTAAAAAAGATATTAGAACAATATTAGATATATTACATCAACAGCAACAGGTACAATTACAAATGCAACAACAGCAATTATATCAGCAGCAGCAACAATTACCGCCACAATATCCGGGAAAACAACAAGCTGAGAGTAATTTTCAACCGTCCGATAGTGAATTCTCGTTTGATTTATGTGGTATCAGTATTAATGATAATAAACAACGAAACGTACAGAGATCAATATCTCAGCCTGAAGGTACAAATGAAAAAAGTCTATTAAGGTATGTTCCAACATTTTCATAATACATACGTGATAAAATATTCACGAACGGTAACTAAAACATAATAAATTTTTAGGTGCTCAAAATTTTCGTCATTTAATCAAACAATGGATGATCCCGATTTATGGACACATTTTGCACCGATCGCAAAACTCGAATCATTAGATGAAATAGATCAAGTAAGTTTTTAATTTGAATTAAATATCATCGATTTTCTGAACTGGGCCCACACCGACAAAGTATACCGATTTAATCTACGCGGTTGTCGACACACATTACGATTTTTTGTGTTCCTGACGTCGACAATGTAGAGAATGTCGTCAACAACCTGGGAAACGACATTAAAAACATATTTTTTTCATTATTTTCTCTTTATTTCACGTAAGCCGCTCCAATCAAGTTGCTCTCTAACTATGAGATAGTTGACATCGTGAAAAAATTTAGTGGACATAACAAGATTTATGCGCACCATCTATTGAATAATATCAAAAGTATGGCTTATGTTCTCATCGCTGTTCATGTTTTCCTCATCAATTATTCCAGTAACATTTTTGCAATTAAAATCATTCATTGTAATTTTTTAAATTTGACTTATTTAATAAAAGTAAAACTAAATTTTATGCCGATATGTTTAGTTAACATCATTGCCACTACCGACATCTATTTCATGATGCGAAAACCCGTCCGTGTCGTTTACATCACATTTTTCACCGTCCTAAGCTGGGTCAGTCCAATCAAAAAGTGTATCCAACCTAATTTAAGTATAACTACTAACTAGCGTAGCGTTTACATCATGTTAGCTATCCAGTTTAGGTCACGTACAGTGTATGCGTGGACTATAAATAAAGGTATGCGTGGTGCGTGGACTATAATGGGAAAGCCCACGAAAATAAATTGCGGATTCACATAAAATGAATCGTAGGCGCGTAAATTTTAGCAAGCACGTGATTTCGTACGGTTTAATAAGGTATTTTTAAAATTTAAATTTATTCGTTAATTCTTATAAAACCAGAAATCTATAAATTAGTATGCTGTATAAAATAGCGGAAATTTGACAGCGGAAAATAAGAGATTGCGCTACTCGCCGCAAGTGGCAGCACTATCAGTAAAGAGAAGTTATTTTGTTATGTAATTACCAGCGGAAATTTTTATTCATTATGTATCACTATTTTCACTAAATAAAACATCTCAGCGCAATAAGTGATCATTAAAATGGCAAATTTATTGATCTCCGAAGTAAAGGAACTCGGTATATAAAATCTTGAAGGTTAAGAATAGTCTGTCTTTTCGGAATTTCTCCCACTAGCAACCAATACTTTCGGGTTTTTTGTTTTTTAATAGCATAGGTCATACTGTGACTATATGGAAAATTTGGGGAAAATTTTTGGGCTAGAATTTTCACTAGAATTTTTTGATTTTCTGCGGCCATACAAGTTATTTTCAGTTTTTGACCAATATCTCTAAAATTTCCACTAAACCAATACTTTCGGTTGTTTTTCTAATAGCTTACGTCATACTGAGACTATATGGTTAATTTAAGAAAATTTATGGACTAGAATTTTCACTAGTATTTTTGATTTTCTGCGGCCATATAAGTTATTTCTAGTTTTAGGCCAATCTCTCAAAAACTTGTCTGACCACAGAAAATCAAAAAATTCTAGAGAAAATTCTAGTTCATGAATTTTCCCCAAATTTTCCATATAGTCTCAGTATGACCTAAGTATTAAAAAAATCAACCGAAAGTATTGGTTACTAGTGGAAGAAATGCCGGAAAGACAGAATATTCTTAACCTTCAAGATTTTATATACCGAGTTCCTTTATTTCGGAGATCAATCAATATGCCATTTTAATGATCACTTATTGCGCTGAGATGTTTTATTTAGTGAAAATAGTGATACATAATGAATAAAAAATTTCCGCTGGTAATTACATAACAAAATAACTTCTCTTTACTGATAGTGCTGCTACTTGCGGCGAGTAGCGCAATCTCTTATTTTCCGCTGTCAAATTTCGCAAATATCTTATACTGCATTAATTTAGTAGTGATAGAATGTGCAAGTGAACAAGAAACCGAGCACCAGAAATATATTTTGGTCCATCACCTACAGAAAAAATGATTCATGAATGAAAAAAAGAAGACGAGTAAATGAAACTGCTCAGTTAACATAAGAAAACACTTCGATCGTACTTACTAAATCGGCCGGAACTTAAAATACAAATAAAAAATTGGATAACAGATCACCGATGCAAAAAAAAAAGGTTTCAACGAAAATGATAATTTTTGAAACGAAGCAATGGGCGTCTGCAATAACTGGATTAACATCTTTGTGCTTCAGATTTATGAAGGGACACGGGCTATCCATGCATATGAAAACCAGTCTAGCTCACTAAATGCCGATTGACTATGAAACTAAAACTATTGAATTTCATAGATTTATCATATCAGCTACATGGAATTTTAACTTTAACTAACCTTAGTGAAATTGTTAATGCTAATAGGGATGAAAAACATCTAACATCTGATGTTCCTTCAAATCGTACTGTAGATTCAAAAGGTACCAGATCAGTAACAATAAAAACAACAAGCCACGAATTAGCCCATTACACTGTAGTTTTAGCAGGTTGTGCAGATGGTAGGAAGCTACCTAAAAGAAAAACATTACCGAAAGATAAAATCTCCCGTGGAATTAAAATCCACGTTTAAGATAAAGATTGGATGGTTGAAATGGGTATTAAATTATGGCTATACAAGGATATGGGCAAAACGTCCCGATGCGTTGTCAAAAAGCACGCGTTGTTACTGTGGTATCAATTGTTACCGTTCTTAAATAAATATTGATTTAATTTTATGTTCAAAAATACTTAATAGCACTTTAATTAAGAAAGCATTGGAGTTGTGTCGTCGGGTGGGCCAAATTTGGCCCAGAATACTTTAAATGGAACCAAATTAGCAATAGAGTACTTTAATTAGGAAAACCTTACAAGTGATTTATAGCGAGTAGACGGCAATTTCACCTATGCCGAACACCATAATCCTTAAATATGGCTTAGTAGCTTCACACAAAGGTAATTTTGATGTTGTATTCCTAGGATTTTCCGAGAAAACTTAGGAAATCCGTATATGTGATTTATAGAGAGTCGTTACCAATTTCACTGTCCTTAACCCTTTAGTGTTCCAGTTCCGCAACGAAAAACAGTTTGGAAAAAGATAGAACAAAGTTACACCTAAATATTTTCCTATTTTGCTTTTGATAAGATTTTAAGAAATATCTCGATAAATCGCGACTTTCCACAACACATTTTATATTTTTGTTGTTTTTTAGAACAGGTTAAGGATAATTTCCATCTACGTGTGTCGTAATGCTATCTTATTTGAGAACGTCACGTCAGTAATATGGCCACCAACAAAATAATTGTTGAGATATGTTCTTGCGGAAGGATAGCAAAAATTTCCGAATTCTATTTCGTGCTTTCTTGTACGGATAAACTAAAGGGTTTTCCAATAAGAGGTTTCATTATGATATTAAAAAAACGAGTATTTTTTAAGAGAAATCAATGAATGTTTATTTCATTGAAAAAAGGAATTATACGACAGTGACAGTGAGCGCTCGGTGGCAAACTGGTCAGCATGCTTGCTCCAGTAACCGGAGGTCTCGGGGTCGATTCCCGATGGTGACAAGGAAAATATTTCACGGCTGGTTTAGGATCAATGAATTAATCACTCATTATCCGAAATGAAAGTATGATTATGATACCTCATTTGTGGCGGCCAAATCCCTTGATGGGATATAGTGCCAGAGAGAGAGAGAGAGAGGTACTATGGCTCTCTAGCGTGAGAACCAAATTTCAAGGTCAAAGACCTTTGGCCTTTGAACTGTCTCCTTAAAATTTGGTTCTCACGCTGGAGAGCCATAGTACCTACTTGCGACAAACAATTCATCGAAAAAAATAATAGTGGCGGAGCGGCTTGAGTGGGTTAGAAAGTGTTATTAGATGATAACTATATTAATTTCATTCTTAAATGTTTTATTGACGACCAGCTATGAAAACGGAGGGGGTGCATATGTTAAGGCCAACACATCCGCCTATCTTTTACCAAGGAAAGCATTAAACTTACTTTAGTATTTTACTTGATAACATGTGTAGTGGTTTAGTTATTCAAAACTGTTTTGTATACTAAAAATCAATATGTCCAATCGAATTTATTATTCTCGTCTGCGGATCATTATTTCCGCCTAACAAAAATATCAACTGAAATACGGTTTAAATATCGTCTAAAGCACACGTAGATGCCTCAGCGTCTCGCTAATATGTATACAAGCCGTTCCTACAACTTCTTTGCCATATTCATTTATGTGACTTTGTTAAGGGCTGACTACCCAACATTCGCTCCGTTCATAATTGTTACAGGTTTTACTTTGGCAGTGTCGAGCAAGTGTATCAAGGTCGTTTTCAAACCCTATTCGTACGAAAACAGCTGTGTAATGACTTTATTTCCTTTTTCCAAAAAGTTCGATTTCCAATTTAGGTTACTGCCCAAGATATTGCTCAGGAATCTCGCTTTACCAACGTCCATTAAGATAGCAGAACCCATATAACAGAACATTACAAGATAGTAAGTATGTATAATTTAAGGCTAATTATAGGCTAATTAAATGCTCTATTAAACATTTTTGGGCTCCATCCCTTCCAAATAAAACGCGGATCCTGCTAGCTTTAGAAAAAGTGATTTAAAAACAATTGGAAAATTAAAGACTAATTTTAGGCTAATTAAATGCCCTATTTAAATTTTTTTATTCTGCTCGTTCTAGGAAAATCATAAGGCTTAATCACTTACAAGCTAGAAACACCCGAATCTAAAATTGGACATAAAATCAAATTAGAACGCAAAACAAGATCAACTGATATAAAAATAATTTTAGGCTCTTTATGGCCCATTCAAATGCCCCATCAAAAAATGTTGGGCTCTACTCGTTTTTGTCCCAACTTCAGGTCTAAAGTTAGCAGAACCCAGATCGAAAATCGTTCCAAAACCGATGCTCCATTAAAAAATGTTGGGATACCCTCATTCTTAGACTCGATTTGTGATTTTGGGATTTGAAAGGTTGATTTTTCATCTACAAATTCCATACTAACTTTGTTCTGTTAATTGTTATCTACTACGACGACTCCACACGGCTGTTTTCTGTTTTCACATTTGTTTCGAGTTTTTTTGTCAATCATCACAATTCCAATGGGATGGGACATCGAAACTCTCTTAACTTCGGAAATAAAATTTTAAAAATAATTTTTCGAGAGGAAATGATATTAGATGATCCCGTAAACATCTAATTTTCTCCATTAATTAATATTTGTGTTTTCATATTTAGTACTTGGGCCCATCCACTTACACCTTGCAAAAATGTTCGAATTGATTTTCATAATTTGATTCAAATATACTATGCACCTCATCACAATAATCCGTTTCAAATTCTACTCAAAATCGATATAATTTTATTTCGATGAATTGTAAAATCTCCATAGTAAATTCCTTTGGAACCCGAAAATGTGCGAAAACGAATTGTGCGAAGATACAATTCAGCAAAAAATTCATAATAGCTAATATGCTCAAATTGTTGGCTTAGATTTGGGCAGTTTCCATTGGTTCTAGGCAAAAATAAAGTTCTGGGTAATTGCTGGATTGGAACATTTTTAGAGCATAGTCATTTGTATGGTGAAATATATTGTTCAACAGTATCGGTTTTGGAGCTTCACTTGACGAGAATTTTCATATCTCGGCTCCTACTCCAGAATTGTCAAGTGGCTTACTGTTCTAGATATAGGAAAAAAATATAGCCTGTCTATGCTAAACAACCGATTTACGTGAATTAGCTGGAATTTACACTGATTTTTAAAAAATGGGCGATTTTTGTAAAATGAGTTTCAAACAATTAAATTTATACAAATTTAACACAGGTTTAAAATTTTGTGTGTCATTTAGTCTGTCATAATTTTAGATTCATATTTTTAAGCTAAACTCGAATTCATCACCCTAACGAAATGTTCGAATTGTTATAACAATTCAGTTTGCTTAAAATAGAAAGCACCTCCTCATCACAATAATCAGCATCAAATTCTTCTTAATATTCATATAATTTTATTTTTCAACCGAAGATGTCCTTTGCTTTCCGTATCACAAAATTGAACCATTAAGAGAAAATTGATCAATATTTTTTAATATGCATTATAATTGTTTTCGATGAATTATTTTTTCGTTCGCATATTTGATTTTTCGATGAATTGTTCAGTGTAAAATTGTTTGTAACGATTTATTCCATAATTCGTAATATTGCGACTTTCACCATACATTTTATATTTTTGTTGTTTTTTAGAACACGTTTACGACAATTTTCATCTACATGTGGCGCAATGAAATCTTCGAATGTGTTATTTCCGCCATTGACTAACATTTTAGGCCCAACAATGTTTAATGGGTTTGAATGCAGCATAGTCGCACCCGCACGTCTACAAAAATCTAGCAATTTTAGGATATAATGCTTTGATTTTCATAGTACGCAAATAACTCACTTATTTGAGAATGTCACGTCAGTACTATGGCCATCAACAAAATAATTGATGAGATATATTCTTAAAATATGTCTGCAGTTATTTATCCGTTACCTATGATTCGCAATTTCTAAGTGGATGGATAGTAAACAACTTCGAATTTAATTTCGTGCTTTCTTGTACGGATTAAGGATAAACTATCATCGACATAAAGGTCTAATTAACTCTAAATATATATGATACATAACCATCGTATTTCTATTGCAAATTTATGCTTAACTTCGTAGGTGTTTCGTGTCGTGAACCTTTAGCAGCTAAAACTGATCCCGTTTTTATAAACAAGTGATATGTTCCTCCTCACTGCTATTAGCGATCTAACAATCTGGATTGCTAGATTAACGCATATTAATTTTTGCGATCGAACATACATCACCCACTCGAAAGCACCATGGATCGTTTGTAACCGTGAAATGGATTAGTTCTGATCACCTAATAATCGAAAGTTATTTTGTGTTATAGCAGCAGATCGATCGATAAGAGTTACATTACAGCGAGAAAATATTGTACCATTGTGATAAGGCAGATCTTAAGCTGTTACAACCAATATATTACTAAAAATTTGCATTGCGAATACTGCACGTTATTAACGCTTCCGAGGAATTATCCAGTCTTGATTAATTCAGTAGCGGGGTGATTTCGATGTTCAAGAACTCTGCTTTTTATATATTGCTACTGTAAAATCGAAATCTCGATTACTTGATCAAAGAGAATATCGTTGGCAAATAGAATATTATTTGCCAAACAAAAATTGATTTCACGGAAACCTACACAGGCCATCATATGGACGATAAAGTTTGGTAACGCAAACTTGAATGATTCGACTACCAAGTGTTATGTTTTTTAAGTCCGCTGTCCTCCGGCCACCTTTCAGTTTTTAATTTATTCTGTGTGTTCCAAAATTAATCACCCGTCGTGCTCACAACTTGTTATGAAATAAGCCGCAGCAAAATATTGAACTAGTTGCATCTTCTATGCAGAGCTGTTATTGAATCTCCAACTGTGTAGATCGTCGCTTTAAAGATGTTTGATGATCTTTCGGTACACATTCCCTAATACGCTCAAATCGAACCACTAAACGTCGAATTATTTGGCATGTAGGCGCGATAGAAATTCTCCTTGCGTAGCGATAATTGAGTTATTGTTTCGGGCGTAAAACTATTGAGCCACGTTGTGGAGGTGTGAATCGATTCATTTTAAAACTTTTTTATGTAACTAACAAGAAATAATTTAAAAATAAAATTAAACAAAATCAAAATATGTAAAAAGCAAATAAGGTTATTATATTTGGAATACCCTATCCTGTATCTGCAAATTAAAATGTCAATATTAAAAGTAATTGCGATAAGCTAATTTGCGAATGTGTATAAAAATGGTTGTTTTGTAATACTAGAAGCTGTCAATCAGAATATATCTGGGCTAGAAAAGCCACATCCAAATTCTCCCAATAGAAGAAGTGAGAATATATGAGGACTTGCAACAAAAATATCAGTTTCAAACTGGGAAATGAGAACTCTAGACACAGTTTTGTCAACGCCAGAGATATTACTATGTTTGTTAGATTCACAACCATCAAAACACGAGATGCTGATACCAAACGTGGCTGATATTAACTCTATCCAAACTATTGCTCCGCTAGGCGAGGAAGTTCTATGTACTAGGGTTTATGTTTGCACAATTGAATGCACACTTTCGTAAATTTTAAATTATTAAACATTTGTTAGAAAAATCAACGAACTTGTTGTGAACTTTACACCGGTCATTTATGCTCATAAAATTGAATTTGAATACTAGGAGAAACGTCAGTCCGAAAATTTAACAGTGTCCAAAAAATTTTAATTACTACACTTAATTTCCCAGTATATGTGAGAAAAATCCTTCAATTCCATTTTCTTTGACAAAATGAAATAAAGTAGAAATAATCACGAAAATTTTCAGCCGAAGTAAAAAAAACCGCTTCTAAAAAATCTGTGTGTGACTAGGTGTGTGTGCGTGTTGTACCATGCAGACTAAATGCAGTGTTTTGTCTACAGTCCAGACTGATTGAGTTGAAATTTTATACTTAGATTATGTGCCTGAGAGCGATTTTTTCGACTAAATTGTCGACTAAACTAAATTAATTACTGATTCATATCATTCATTCAAAGGTGGCATTAGTATCTTTTAAGTATGCTGTGCCTCCCCGATTGTAAACTAAATTATAAACTAAACTAAATTATGCCTTTTCATATGTCATATTATTTTCAACAACACCGGTTTCTTATTATTTAAAATCAAGGAAATAGAAAAAATAAAACAAATATGGATATGGGAATCGAATTATTCATGAATGTGATTATAAATTACGATCGAAATTTAAGAATGAGAGTATTTCCTTTTAGACAGTATTTACTCGTCTGTATTCAATAAAAAAAAATTAAAACAAGAAATGAAAATGACAACTAAATAGTCAAGCAACCTCAGCAGGAGTCTAAATGATAAAAACTGGTGGGTAATAGCATAACTAGACATTAATTTAGTTTAGTCGGCAATTTAGTCGAAAAAATCGCTCTCAGGCACACAGTCTTAATCTGTTTCCATAAATTGGTAGATCTCAGTGGCTTTTCCGTTTTTTTGCAAATATTTTGAAAAGTACACTCCGCAACACTTGATTACTCTCACTTGAAAATTTTCCATAAAACCTAAGATCATACAACTAATTATTTGAAAATTTCTCAGCGCACCTTGGTTTCTATCTTATCTAATGACTAATACGCCTACTGGCTACAATGCGAAGTGGAAGCTCCCCATTTCTTCATCTATGAAATTAAGTAATAAAACCCGTTTCGTTATATAGTTTTGATATTTTTTATTTATTTAATATTATTAGTGTGTCCTCCACTATTCCTTACAGCATCATAAATTCTATTAGGCAAAGACCTATAAAGATTTTGTATAATTAGATCGGTAAATTTCTCGAAATCATCATAAACAACTGCCATAAGATCATTCTGGCATTCGAATAAATTTGTCTCGATAACCATCCCCAAAGATTTTCGATAATATTTAAATCCGGAGACAAAGCCTGTCTTCAAACAACTCTTTCACTCGTGCAGCTGTGTGGATTGCTGCGTTATCTTGTTTGAAAGTCTAGCGTTGAACTTCAACATTTCGTCAAAATTGTTTTGCACTTTTAAAAGCTCGATGTAGCTTCGCGATTTTTGTTGGTCGTCGAGGATAACTAAATCAATAGCACCATGAAAAGAAATTGCTGCCCACACCTGTAACCATTCTTTCTTCCAATGTAGTCCACTGCAATATACCAATCGAGCAAACTTCGATGTTGATACGGACACTGGCTAAGACTGTAACTTCGTGCTTTATATTTTTGCAGGTAGCATTGAATTTAAAGGTTCGCACAAAATAGCTGTATATTCCCATTCTGTTATCATCCTTGCTGTGCAACCTCTTCGATTTTTTCCGTAACTTTCTGGATCTTTGAAATAGCTGTTGATGGTCCAAGAATTGCGACCATTTTTTTTTTGGAAATCGCACGATTGGAATAATTTTCGTGTTTAAGCGCAAGCATCTTCCCAATTTCAACCTTTGTTAGGGTTTTTGCTCGGCCCATTTTCATCACTACGAACGGCAGCATGTAATAAACTTAATAAATTAATCATAGACTATTAAACTGAACATAACTTTATCTATTTACATGCACGTTATGCTTTCAACGTCAAAAACAAAGTGATGAGGGTACTCAAGTGTCGCAGTTTAAATAACTAAAAGAATCGTAAAAAAGTTTTCCACTTTGCATTGCATGCGAGTATTCATATTAGTCATTGAATTGTTAGATAAGATAGAAAGCAAGGTGATGAAAAAGTTTCAAATAATTAGGCGCATTATCTTAGGTTTTATCGAAAATTTTCAAGTGAGGGTAATCAAGTGTCGCGGAGTGTATATCATTTACAATAAAAATGATTGTCAACTAAAGGAATCTAAATTTCTCATTAATTAGCAACAATACCGAGTTTCCCAATATTTAATCGGGATTCGCAAGTTGTGACAAAAACCTATTTTTCAACAAAAGTTCAGTCCTTATCCATTCCAGCCGTTTGGCGGAACACGTTCCACTGGAACTGGCAGCTTTTTCGAATTTTGCAAATATTTTGAAGAATAATAGCGTTTATGAAAATAAAAACAAATTGATGTAAGTTGAACTTTAAGCAAAATTAGTTTAAATCATTTTTTAAATTTTACTGAAAATATCACCAAAATTCGGCATCTCTACAGGGAGATCCTTGTGAAATATGGTGAAAATCTGTGTACCCGAAGTGGCAGTTTCCATATAGGAGCGACAAAGAATTTAGAAATAAGGACAAAGAATAAAGAATTCGAGATCTATGTATACGTTCGTGGTACAAGAAAGTCGGGTGTTGACCACAAAATATGCACCCCTATATGTTGTTATTTAGAAGGAGCCATTATAAGTTATTTTACATTTAAACTAGCTTCCGGACAGTCGGTAAATTAAAATACACTTTAATGGGAAATTGTGATTTGCATCGGTTTTTGTCGGAGTGGGTTCAGAACGCCTCGAACATCAGATTATTAAAAACATATTTTTTATAATTACAGGATAGTAAACATTCCAATACTCAAGAAAAATCACAATAATTTATTCATAAAAGAAAAAATTCTAATCTGAATATTACAATTTATTTATTTATTTAAAATTAATTTATTTATTATATAAAATAAAATTTAAAATTCTAATAGAAATTTACAAAAAAAAAGAAATACATAATAGTTTTTACCCTTAAAACACACACATACACAAACATGACTTAAGTACCACATTACAATTAATTAAATTTAATTTTGCGCACAATCGCAGTGCTACTAATTTAAAATATGTAGCCAGATCTCTCTCTCATTAAGCATCCACTCATCGTAAAAAAAGTAAAACTTTATTAAGAAAATTGTTGCTTCTAAATAATTTTTTTTTAAATTAAAAATCACATGCCAAATATTCTTAATTAAAAATTATAATTAATGGTAATAATTAATATACATAAAATCAACCGTCCTTTCTTCTGTAAAATGCTAAATAATATAATTAATTACACATACAGACACATTCACACACCATAATATATAGTATATGAAATATTATTGTATCCCATATAACGTATAAAATTAAGGCACAGTTGCTCAAAACCAAAAAAAAATTATGAAATTTTATGATTTCGCGATTTTTTTTTTAATTTAAATAATTTTTTTATGTACATATCATTAAAAAATCAAAAAAAAACGCAATTTTATTTATGCTTAGAATATTAAAATTTTAATTAATCGTGCGTGCAAAGCAACAAATTTTATAATTTTCATTTTCCATTAATTATTTTAAATTAGGAGTGAGATAGTTAAATTATCTTTATAGATTTTTTCTCGTTGATTTAAAATTATATATAATTTAAACAAAAATTAATTAACAAAACAACCAAAAAAAAAATAAAAAATAAGGACTGAATTATAATAATAATAAAAACAAAAAATTACAAATTAACTAATTTCGCAAAGCAAATAAAATATATATATATTATATAAATTTCGTTTAATATTTTAGTTGAAATTAGCCAGAAGGAAACAATTAATTAAAAATTATATTATACATATTAAAATTAAAACCAAACAAAAATTAATTAATTAAAATAAATATAAATAAATAAATAAACTGTAAAACGAGGCCTTTTTAGAATATATATTTATTAAAAAAAAAAATATTGAAACAAAAAAGAAATTAATTAATTAACAAATTATTTTTTTTTTTAACATATTTATAATTTAATTATGAATATTAAAACAAATGAAGCGTTGCAACAAAAGAAAAATGATAAAAATATTAATTACGTGTATAATTAATTAATTGAACACAAAAATGAATTAAATTTTAAAATTTATTTTAATTGTTAAAAGACATTTTCGTTCAATTTATGTGTTATGTATATAGGTGGGTGGTTTAAAACCCATGATTCGAATGTCGATGAACGGTGATAAAATTTATGATATTTTGCGATACAGAATATGTCCTCAGGACATATCCAAGGGTTCCCCATGTTTTTCAATCGCACCAGTTACGTGAGCTAATCAAAGACAATTTTTGTTTAAACAGATTCAAAATACCTAGTCACCGACGAAATGGCACAGTGGTTAAAGCTTTGGCATTTGGATCGGGAGGTACCGGATTCGAATCCCGATAGGGGCAGGATTCAAAGTGTGATTTCATCAACAGATTTCTATATGACCCCCTGTCGGAGTGCAAAACTCATGGGCCGACCCATCTTCCATGTCAGTATACAGCCATGGAAATAATTATATAGCCACCATTATTATTGAGGTTAAAAGGAGTCTGATGCTATGTAAAAGGCTAACTTTGGTTTAAGTGAATAACTTTATTTATTGTAACAATGTTTTACATATTAAAGATAAATTTAAAAAAACATATTTTCACTTTTTGCCTGGAATAGTAATTTTTCGTGAGGAAATAATTATATGGCCACTTTTAATTTTTTATCGTTCATTCCATTGTGTAGTATAACATCATAAATGCGATTTGGCATCGAATTCACCAATGATTGTAGCTGTGCTGGCCGTATATTTTCCCAAGATCGACGAATTACATCTTTCAGCTCATTACATGTTTGGAATTGCTTTTCGTTTTTATAAACGTCCCGAACCAATATACCCCATAAATTTTCAATAGGGTTTAAGTCTGGGCCACATGCTGGCGACTCCAAAACTGATATTTGTCTTTCCTGAAACTTGATTTTTGCATGAATCGCCGCATTGTCTTGCTGAGAGATCCATTCCTGATCATTCAGTTCAGGAATATCTTCAACTATGTTTAATTATGCAAAGTCTAAAAGATCTATGTAATTCGTAGATTTCATTTTTGAAGATATCCAACATATCCGAGACGTGCCAAAGAAGAGAAAAGCACCCCATACCATCACAGATCCTCCACCAAAATTCCTGCTCATTCTTGTCTCCGGTTCCTTCTTTAGATCATGCCAATAAAATTGGCAGCCATCCGGGCCATCTAAATTAAATTTGTTTTCGTCGCTCAACACAACCTTTTGCCATTCATTGGACCAAGACATGTATTATTTGGCGAAAGCTAATCGTGCTGCAATGTGATGTGGCTTTACGTTGTCTCTTTGTCCATTTGATTTGATTACTTGCGCTTAGAACTTGCCGAACTCGAGGATCAGTCACATTTAGATTTAGTTCATGTTTAATTTTTCTGGAACTAGCTCCAGGCTTACTAGCAGCGAAAATAATTTGCCGTTTTTGACGATTCGTCAACTTTGATTTGCACGCAGATTTTTTTTTCTGTCCATAGTTTTCACCCAGGCGAACATAATTATCAATTACACCATGCCATCTATTGAGTCTTCTGGCGATTTCTCTATTCGAAAGATTGCATTCCAAGTAGCTACTAATTTTAGCTTTTTCGTCCACAGTTAACTCCTTTCCACGTGGCATTTCTAAAAGTTTGAGTAGATATTGACAAAATAATTATTCGTGTGTTTAAATATGTCTAAGCACCTTTACAAAATAAATATACCCACTTAAGCAAACAATATTACTTTAAAAAACCAAAATATGTTCACTGGCTATATAAATACTTCCATTCAGTTAAACGTTTCAAATGAGACTGTGAAAAAAAAATGCAACTGAACGATCTATTGCGTTACTCACACTGTTATATTACTTCTACGCATTAGGGTATTGAATACGTATATTAAAAATGTTCCACTAAACATCCGTTGTACGCGTTTGCTTTAAGTTATTTACTGGCTATATAACTATTTCCATGACTGTAGGCTGGCATGGAGCTTGCAATGTGCACATGGTCTTAAATCGGTCCTATAGTCGAACGTCCTGGAATTGGCTGACACTGACGTACAAGTAAGGACGGAATTAGCAAACTCCCGATTTTCAAAATATTGGTTTTCGAAATCCTGGTTTTGTATAAAAAAATACCCGATTTTTAGGAAATCCCGCTTGAATTTTTAAAATTTGGCATGTGGGAAAATGGGACTCTTAAATGATTTTTTGACAGAATTCGAAAATGAGTTTGTGATAAAGTTCTAGAAACTGGCTAATAGAGATGGAGTGGAGGGAGAGCTAAGTGCCCATGAGAGTTTTCAAGTTTCAAGTTTCTAGCAAAATGTTGCAAGTACCAAATCGTGCAATTAAAAAACGTTGTTAATTATTTTGTGCAATTAATTAGAACTAGAAGAAAAGAAAACCGAGATTTTGAATATCAAGATTTTGTAGTACACCCGGGAATATGGAATATACTAAGCCATTTATGACCTGAGATCTTCAGAACCTTTCGAACCAAGCGGAAATTTGCACTCTGTACGTAGTTAAACTGCAAGAGCTTATAGATGGTCTATGAGTTGGATACGTAACTTCACCGATGGTTACACATTTTACTAGAAAATTGATTAGAAAAAATTAAAATAGAATATGACTTTTTCATCCAACAGCGAGTATAGCAATTTATAATCGACTTTCGTTTACTCAATCAGGTGGCAACTTTTCCAGAACTTCTTCCAAAAATCGATAAAAAATCCGATTTCCATCCAACATACCTAATACCTATAAGTTCCGTACCATGTGACCATATTCCAGAACTCCTTCCAAAAAGCATTTAAGAATCCTATTTCCATCGAACATACCCAATCCCATCAGAATCGGTTGAAAAATTACCGAGTTCCATCTCAAGTGGCCATATTCCAGAACTTCTTCCAAAAATCATTTAAGAATCCCATTTCCATCCAACATACTTAATCCCATCATAATCGGTTCAGAAAGAAAACTGTTCTACGATAAATTGTTCCACGATAAATTTTTCTACGATAAATTGTTTCCACGATACATTGTTCACGATAAACTGACAGTAAATCCATTTTTGGGTAGGGTTGGAGTAGTTTAGTGACAAGGTTTTGGCCTAAATTTAGTTTTTTGTAGCCAATGTTCTTAAAATTCGGTTTTGTAAGATTTGATAAGGGTTCTTACATGCATTTTTGATAAAGTTCTAAAAGCTCGGTCATCTTTTATTCCGTAACAACGAAATTTAATTCATATCATTGAATTAACATGTATGAAATCCTCCATAGTATAGAATCTGCATTTAAAATATTTCCAGACGATATCTCAAAAATTCTCACGCAGCAGAAATAATTTTAAAATTTGTGGGAAAATAATTTTAGAAACGAAAAATTTCTGCGACATTTTCCATCTAGACTCAAAAATTTTTGGTTGTGTTTCGAAAACCTCCATGTAATTATAAAACATTTACAAAAATTTGTAATTGTGACGAGTTTCATCCTGAATACCTTATTTTTCTTCGCTGGTGCTACATCCAATGAAGGAGTTTGGTCAGCTCAGCAATGCCCTTCCAGATGACTCGAACCGTAATAAGATGACGCCAAACACGATAATCAAGAGTTCCAAGGTGCTCTTCGACGCTGTCCTCTAAAAAGCAGGTCTCCCACGAGGGTCTGTTTTAATTGGTGCCAGGCCTCCAGGGCCTGATTTATAGTACGATTTTGGGAATGTATAACATGTTCAAGCCATCTCAGCCTTGATGATTTTTTTTTTTTTGAAACTAATAAGTGGAGCGAGTGTGGGTTTACTAGCATCAATATTCTGCTCCCAATGATGATTTAATTGATCCAATTATATTCAAAGTTGTTCAGATCATTTGCTATTTCGAAAATCAGATGCATCCCGTAAATTTATCCATCCTTAATTTGGCCTAGCGTCATACGAACTAATTTCCACTTAATCATCATTAGTAAACAAATACCCTAGTTCTATGAAGCACAGGGATTTAAAACCTACTTTAAAATGCGAGTTAATTTCCGTCTTACAAAGTTATTGAAATCCAGATAGAAATAATGAAAATATAGGTCCCTGACCCCAAAAAATCAAGAAAAAAAAAAGATTGTCCGTTCGTCCGTCGAAAAGTGATTTACCAACCTTTTTTTATTGTTAATTCGGAAACCTGAAAATCTTTTGAAATCTCTGCTTCTCAAGCGAGTCCGGTTTCTGCCACAGAAAATTACCTAAAATATCCCCCAATATACTAGTATTAGTGTAGTATATCGTTTGAAAGGTCTTAGACTAGAGAACAATTTCGATACAACTATAAATAATTCATAGTCCCACTGTTTTGGCACTGGTACTAGTTTTTCGTTTATAGAAGAATTTATCCTTCATACATCGTTGAATGTAGGCCGCACATTTTTCTGATTACCTTAGTACTGAAAACTACCTTGTGGCACTGGAAGCAGTTTCAACTTTTATTATTCTCCATTTCAAAGATCTTAGAAAACACACACACACACACATCTCTGACACGTGTCGTTGTATCATTGAGAAGATCGGAGAATGCCTTAAGTTTTGCTGAAACACCATAGTATTCAAAATTATCGTTATAGCGCTGAAAGCTGCTTCAATTTTTCTCATTCCGTTATAATCGCTGCATGGTTATGTTTAAAAAATGGAGCAATTTTGTAATTAGGGCTTTAGTTGATTAATCTAGCGTTTTGGCACTGGTAGCTAATTTATTAGAAAATATATAAGTGTGACATGTCGATGAAAAGGCCCTGAAAAATGTCACATTTATCAGAAGCATATTAGTACTCCAAAATACTATTGTGTCGCTGATTATAGATACATTTTTCTCATTCTGATATGAGATGCGGCATATGGTTTTTAAGATTTGTGACGATGGCAAATTTGTTATCAGAAATTTATTTCACAAATTCAGAATATATACGTTTCTCATCAGCACGTTACTACTCAAAACTACCGTTGTGGCACTAGAAGCAGTTACATTTAGCTCATTCCAGTAAAATCATGTAGCAAGTATAAATCATTCATGGCAAAAAGGTCTTGGTACTCTTGGTAAAGCAAACATTTTATTATAAGCAATTTAATTCACAATCTCACCGGTTTGGCTCTAGGGATAGATTCCGACTTGTTGGAATATTGGTACTTTTTAGCGAATTTTGTAATTTCGAAAATAATTTTTACCAAACTCGGTTTTACATCAGAGGTTTTATATGATTTTGAATAACTGTTGTGTAATGATTATTTCTAAATTTGTATGATATTTCAAATTTTTTTAGTTTAAAATCACATTTTAAGTCAATCAATTTTTCAATTACCAACCACTTTACAATTTTATTATATTTTAAAGTACTGAATCTAGATGTCTAGATGACAACAATGCGTTAGTGTTTTAAACCATTTGATGTTTGCCGCAACCTTCCATAAGCTCAAAACAGAACAAGAGCGAAGGCAACGAGCGAAATCGCCTGTTATATTACAAAACACCGAAATCATGCAAAACAAACACAAGCATCGAGGCAGGCGACGACGATTTTTTCGTTGAAAAAAATTTAGAGTATCTATTTCTATTTTTTTCGCCGACGAAACAATGTTGCCAACTGTTTTTATATGTATAAGTTGGTATCATTTAACCGTCATACTATTAACCATTTTTTTCAATTTAGGGCCTATTTTTTAATTCAACCTGAGCAAGCAGTGCGCTGTCAAAAAATACTCTGAGTTTTTTTATTCAACCTGAGTAATTTTACTTTACACACTGCGTTTTTATTTGTGAACTGTGCTTACACCGAGCTTACTCGGTTCTTCAAATTTTACTCTGAAATTAATGTCAGTGTACGAAGAGTGTGCAAAGTAAAAAACAATTTTTGACTCTATGCGCACCGGATAATTTTACCCAGTACAACCTTTGCTCGGTGTACACTACCCGGGGTAAGCCTGCTTGCTCGGGTTGAATTAAAAAATAGGCCCTTAGTAGCCTAACGCTCTAACTTCATGTGCCAAAAATACAGAAAGTTAGGCCGTTTGTGGTTTTTTTATCGCCATACGCTGAGCTCTTGTTCTGTTAACTACAGCGATATTTTTTATTTACTCGTCTACGTTCGTCGTTGTTGCTCTTGTCCTGTTTCGAGCTATTGTGACAGCGAAAGTCGCTCATGATAATCATCCAGAATCATTTTTTTCATTCTAGTAATCATGACGTTAGTTCCTCTTGATTATGAAAAAGTTTGTTTTGAAAATTTAACTATCGCCCTGTACAAACTTTCGCATATGATGCGTGAAAATATTCTATACTCAACGTAATCAAATCCCAAGAAAATTATACGGTTGGTTCCGCAAAATCATGGGTGGCTTCATTTCTTGGCTCCCCCTACTAAGGTTTCGTCATATGTATAAAGGTACTTGACGTATACCTTAAAATTTAGCGACTTTTACATTGGCCATTAACTTCTCGAAATGACATTTGTCTGGATCTCCGCATTTCTTTGCTTTCGTACCGAACCGAAAATTGTACCACCAAAACTTTTTCACACGTGCGACGGATGAAGATCTACTAAACGATCTGCCGCGTGACTGTGATTGTACGCTTTTTACATGTCGTTGTGAAGAACATGGGTTGCTTAATTACTGAGGTGTATAATTACTAGCTATTGAAAAATAAACTTATATCGCAAAACCACATGTACTTTATTCAACAAACTTTACATAACAAGAGAAAAAAAAATTAATATATAAAGAATGAAATGAATATACATAAAAACATATTATGAAGAACGGTAAAAATATATGCGTGACTTAACTACCATATGTATGTATTTCTTCAACACTCCTCCTCAATTTCTACCGATGCAACAAGTCCTAATAATTTCCTAAGTCCTTCGATTTTTATTTTATGTAATGGTTTTGTCATCAGATCTTTGATTATCTTCAAAAATAGTTGTTGGACTCCCTTGCGTTGCATCCATATCTTCAAGAAGCTTTCGAATCCATAACGCTTCCTGACTTGCTTCCCATAGAACAATAAATTCAAATTCAGTTGTAGACAACGAAACACATGTTTGTTTCCTAGATGCCCAGCTTACAAGCCCGCCATTGTACTTAAAAACAAATCCGCTATTCGACTTTCGATATTGGCTACATTCTGCCCAATCTGCATCTGAATACCCAACTAAGCCTTCTTTGGCATCGTTATTGCTAAATACTAATTTCAAATTAATCGAACCCTTCAAATATCGTACAATGGGTTTAAACTCATTCCAGTCTTGATTTCTAGGTTTACTTAATCTGCCACTAAGTATTGAAACACTGGCCTATTAATTTTTGATAAGTTTTGTTATCATCAAGTAAATGTTCATCTGTCATATTCCTAAAATATCCGGGATCCAAAGGGATATTTGACGTTTTAGCATCTGCCAAACCACTTGATGATATGATTTCCTCAATATAACTTTTCTGGTTTAAAAAATAATCATTATTTTTGTTCTTTTCTATTTGAATTCCCAAATAATGTGTTACACTGCCAAGATTTGTGATTTCAAAATGTTCAGATAGATTACGTGCAAATTCTTTTTGATATGTTCGTTCTTGCACGCAAAAATGATATCATCAACATAAATAGGAGCAGAACACTTTTCATTTCCATTAATATATAGACATGGATTTGACCTGCTTTGAACAAAATTGCAATGTAGTAAAATTTTATGAATTACCTGATTCCATGCTCGTGCTGCCTGTTTAAGTCCATATAATGACTTTATAATGACAATTTACACACCTTATTAGGCATAACTGAATCTTTAAATTCTGGTGGCTGTTGCATAAATATTTCTTCTTCAATTTGGCCATTTAAAAAAGTTGTCTTTGCATCATAATGAATTACTGACATCCGCATTTTTATTGCAACTGATAGTATAGACGAAATGTTGTTTGATGTGCCACAGATGCAAACATTTGGTCATAATCACATCCATATTGCTGACTAAACCCTAAAGCAACTATAGAAGGAAGGTCAACTAAATCCCATGTATCGTTTATCTGAGTAGAATCCAATTCCTCTTGCATAGCCTGTTTCCATTTATCCTTATTAGGCCCTGTTCATGCTTCTCTATGATTCTTTGGTTCTGTTGGTACTTCTGATGAGTTACATACTGGGTAGATATATCTTTTTGGCGGTATACCTTTATTAACCGTTTGTAATCGCCTTTCAAACCCAATAAAATCTTCTTCCAAGCTTTCATTTGCACTGTCGTAAGTTTCTGATCCAGAAACTTCAGAACTTACATCGTTTATAGGCTCGACCACTTTTAATTTAGTAACTACATCATTGCACAGTTGTGGTTCGATTGTAGTAGACTCCTCCTCAACTGTAGTATTATTTATGAACCGAACATCCCTACTGATTATGATTTTGTTTGTACTGGAATCTAATAAACGAAATTCTTTGGTATTTGCATCATATCCAACGAATCGTAACTTTATTGCCTTATCATCAAACTTTTTACGTTTCTCTTTCGGGACATGTTGCACAAGATGATCTAAATTTAGATTTTCACCAAACCAAAGATTATTTGGTGTTTCTTTAATAGATATTGACGGTAATCTATTTTGAATATAGTTGGCGGTATATATTGCCTCACCCCAACATTTCTTATCCAAATTTGCATCTATAAGCATCCATCGTGCACTTTCCACCAAATATCGATTTCTACGCTCTGCAACTCAATTTTGTTGTGGTGAGTATGGTGCCGTATACTCAAACTTAATGCCTTCACGTAATAGAAATTGTTGCAATTTTTTATATTTTATCATTTTTTAGTAACAGGTTTTTTGCCAAATTTTGTCTTGATCGATTCCACAAAATGAATGAATTTTTCAGCAACCTCGGATTTCTCATACATTAAATAAATCGTGCAATACTAAGAGAAGTCATCTATAAACGTTACAAAATAACGATTTTTGCTCGGTGTTACACTTTGCATTGGACCGCATACATCACTATGAATTAAATCTAATGTTTGATTTGTATTTGAACTTGAAATCTTTGGAAACTTTAATCGTGACATTTTCCCTTTACTTTTCCCGACATACATACTTCACAATCATTATTATGCGCACATTCTTTAATGTCAATACCTAATGCCATTTTTTCTTTACACATTAATTTTATAGCATCATTATCACAATGACCCAATTTTCGATGCCACATATTTAAACAATTAGTAGTGCACATATTGACATTTGCCATTAACACTTGATTTCTATTTCGAAGAATATATAAATTCGAGATGGCATCCGCCAATGCAATTGTCACATTTTGAAATTTTATTTAACAATAGTTCTCTTTAAACAACACTTCAAATTCACTTTCCGTTAGTTTTTTAACTGACAATAAATTCGCCATCATTTCAGGCACATATAATACGTCTTTTATTTTCACAATTTTTTCATCACCATTGTGATTTAGGAACTTTATGATCGAATTACCACGACCTTGGCACTGAATTTCAGTACCATTGGCCACTGTAACGTATTGTCTAAAATTAATATCAAATTCAGTAAACATGCTCAGCATCACTGAAATTGTTTTTATTTTTCGGGAAAAAGAAACAGAGTTTATCTCAAATTATATTCTCTTTAACAACACCAGCTCTCTCTTTCTCATTTTAATTGTCTTTCCATTTTTTATGCTTTTTACAGTTATTTTTGAAATGTCTTTTCTTTTTACAAAAACAACAAACTTTATGGTCTTTATTATTTTCACTATTATTGACCTTATTCACACTAAATGCTTTATCTTTATGCTCGCTGGTAATTTCTTTAAGTTCATACACTTCAATTAATTTAGCCTTGATAAAATCCGAAGTCAATCCAGCTTCTTTTCTAGCTTCTAGAGCTGTTATTAAATTGTCATGATCTTCCGGTAAATTGCTCAACATTAGAGAAAGTAAAATGCCATCTGTAAACATTTTTTCACCCAGAGCACTCAACTGTTGTGTTAAATCAATCATTTCATACAAACGTGTTTGCATATCGCCATATTCAGTCAACTGCATGTGAAATAATTTACGCATTAGAATTATTTTGTTGGTTAGGTTCTTTTTGATCACCTAAACCTATGCACCCTAATAACCCCTGAAGACGCGCTACATCCGATTCGGTTCAATCATTAATTGTTTTGCTGCGAATAGCAGCAATTTCTTTTTACAAAAAATGAAATTTTTTATTTTCACGAGGCAGCTCAACCGGTGATGAAACCTTCAATCGTTATTTTTTCTTTTTCTTTCTTAGTCCCCCCCCCTATAAACCGACCGGTGCAAACAAAACCAGCGAACAATATATTGCGACGCTACAAGCCTATCTGATAGAGAATTCTTTTTGTATCATGAACATTACTGTGTCTGTTCACTTAGAGTTGAGGCTTTTGCGTATTGCGTAAGTTATTGGAGTAGGAACTCACAATTGGGTCGTTTACACAATTATTGGAATTAACACAAAATATTTTTGAATACTAGCGAAATCTAGACTAGTAAGAACTAAAATTAATGTAATCAGCAATTTGGTCGCGATCAGCGCTAAAGCTTTTAATCGACATTTGAATCAAAGACCGCCGTATACTAAAACATCAAATTGAAAACTATTATGAATTTTCGTCCTCTTTATAAAAACAATCCCTTAAACAATTTTACCAAAGATAATACTTCTTATCAAATATTCGAAACAAAACCACAATTTGGAATACTAACTTCTATATCCTTTTGATCATATCAAACCATTTACTTCTAAATTAAAATTCCTATAGTTCTTGATAAGCTAAGCTTATCCACCACTATCAAAAATTGCTTGTTTATAAAGTTAAAAAGTTTTCAACTTAATAATTTCAATTAAATTCAAATTTAAACAAAAGCTCTTTAAAAATACGTAGTAATTAGAATACAGCAAGTTGTGCATTGTGCTTCAAGAAAAAAAAGTTATCGAATTATGTAATTAGCAAAAATTAGATCCATTAAATGTTATCCCAAAATGTATTTCCGTTTATATTTTTCATTACAACATAGGACTGAGACGTTAAGTAAACTAACCTAACCTAAAAAAATCAGCGTTTTTAAAAACAACTAGATTTTATTAATTAAAATTACATGAAGTTATAGAATTGGTTTCATCGACATGCTTTTTATATGATAGTTACAAAACAAAATAAGGCTTTATTTTCCTAAAAGGCACTTCATGTATTATTAAAGCTTTTTAACAATTTCTACATAAAAATTATCTCTAGAAAAGCTCATCAGCATTAAATTAAAAACCACCGCGACTCATCAAATAAAAAAAATTAAACAAAAAATCGCTAAAATAAAAATAATTAACTGGCATATTGAATGTGTGTGCTTTTTTGTTAAAACAAAAATTAATAAATAATTATTAAAATCTAAGAAAGTCGGTAAAAATCACAAAAAAAACTTATTAATAAAAGCTTCTTTTTTAAGTAGAATGTTAAAAGTAATCAAAAAACCATAAAATCGTAAAAAACTGCATCATTTTCTCCCATATTCATAAAAAATTCGTTATTTTTTACTACATTTAATTTCAAATAAATTCAAAATTATTATTATTAAGTAAAATATAAATAAAAATAAAAAAGACAATTTAAATTTAAAACTTTAATTATATCTTAATTATTATAAAAAATTTAGTTAAATTAATTTTTATTATTTTATTTCTTACGACATTTTTGAAAAAGCACAATTTTTTTATTAATTAAAAAAAATAAAACCATCGTACTTAAACCAAAAAAAAAAAAATATAAATTTAAAAACAAGTAAAAATTATTAAATATTATTACAATTAAAATTTCAAAGCCACGCTTAGTGAACAAAAACATAATTAAAATTAAGACAACTCGTTAAATAAAAAAAAATATAAAAAAAAATAAAACAAAAAAAAATAAGCAAATGAAAAACAAAATAAATATTATAATTATTATTTAATTATATTATTAATTATATGAGAAACAAAATGAATTAATTAAAATAAAAATTAATGAAACAAAATGAAAAGTTTTTAATAAAAAATTAAAAAATTATATTGAAATCGAATTTATTTGAGTTTTATTTTTTGTTTGTCAAACTATAGGCGTATGTATATAAGTAAGTAAAGGGTAGGCCATCTATTGGTTTGTTTTTAAATCAAAGGCGATGGCAACACTTTTTTGAATGATTTGCTTAAAATTTTGACAGTTTGTCAATCTGATAGTCCACGTCACGAAACAATAATTTTTTTATTTGAGGGGGGAGGAGCTTTTCGATTTATTGAAAACTTCAAATTTCACAGTCAATTTCGAAAAAAATATGGGACGTGGATGAACGCCAAGCGGAACCGGTGTAGTGAAATTGGTGAAGAAAGTTCGTGAGATAGGCTTGCTATTGGATGACAGAAGTGATCCACGAGCTAGGACAGTGCGCACGCCCTGGAAACGCCGTTACGGTCAATGGTGACAATTGCAGAGAAATGATGATCAACTTTTATGGCCTCAAATCAACGCTCTGAATGTGAACAATCTTTGGTTTGAACAAAAAGGAACCGACCTCGTTATGAGCTTTCGTTAAAGATAGATGTTAAACATGAGGTTTCGTTAAGGATATAGATATTAAGATATTTTAAGGCGCCGAAAACATCGAAAAGTTTAGGTTGGCTTTTTGTAACACCAGCAGAGGGAGCCACAAGAAAGATTTTTTTTTGTATTCTTAAATTGGAAGCTCCATCAGACTTTAAAAAAAAATTTCCGCAAAATAAAGTATGTGTACTCATTTTATTGTTTTTTTTAAACAATCTTTTAAATGGCCCACCCTATATTAAGATTGGCCGACTCAAACAATTTCTCAAAAACGAAAATTTATGGGCTCGGTATTCAATATTGAAGTGCCATTGATTATTATTAACTTCATGTAAAACTGCTACCAAAAAAACAAAAAACTATACATGTGTAACAACATACACATAGTATACGTTTAGGCTAAATAAACGTGAAACAATTGTTGCACGGTTAAAATAAAAATAATTTTAAAACAGCACATAATTTTGTTCACCGCACCGATATTATGGACATGGCTTTAAGTATAAAATGGTCGGTGCCTGGTTTCGGTCATATGATTAACAAGCAATAAATGAAAGCCCCGACCAAACAGCATAGTGGTTAAAGCTATGGCGTTTGAATCGGGCGGTACCGGGTTCAAATCCTGATAGGGGCAGGATGGCAAAAGGAATTTTCATCATCAATTTACGATCTGTGATGAAAAGGAACATAACTACAATATGACTTATTGGCGGAGTACAGAACTCATGATTCAACTCATCATCCATGTCAGTACTAAAGAGTTGGGAGAGCCAAGGTTAGAAGAGTCATTAGAGTCAATGTTAGAATACTAATTTAACCGAGGCATGAACGCGGTCTCGTTTTGGTTGAGTTGTTTCTTAACATAGAGCGCGTTGTATAAAACAAAAAACGCTTTCTTGTGTTACTAAACGTTTTTTGTTTGTTAGTTTTTTATTACTCTCTCTGTGAATGCTAACCTTTGAGCATCTGAATAAAAGCTATATTATAAAGGTCCAATCTTTTAATTATTTTATTTCAATTATTATAAAATATAAATTCTAATTACGTAATCCAATATTAAATCTCTGAGTCAAAACTTCCATATTTAGACTTGATTTTTATATGATTGCCTTGGTATGTATTTTAATCCAAAAATGCCAAATAGTCGGTCCCTGGATTCGGTTATACGATTAACAAGCAATTTGCAACTGGTGTTGCACCAAATTCATTGAAAAATTTTGTCTTATCGAAGCCAAAGGTCCTATATACAGTGTGCGCAATTCGTTTGTCCCAAATCACTATAATTTTCTTTTTCTTTTAATAATTCTAAGGATCACACAATTTAATAAGAAGTAAGATTTATTCAATTCATTTTACATAAGTGTAAATGATTTTGCTAAAATAATATTTTTTTGGTGCGAAATTCGTTTAGCCGTACCCCATTTTAATTTGCTTTTCCCTCGTGATTCCCTCGTGTTAGTACTTGACCTCCATTCTCTTGAAAAATACTGAAATCCAAATCTAAAAATAATCACTAAAAATTAGGATGTGCGCTAGACGAATTGCGCACACTGTATAAGTCATGGTTTCCAAAAGGAAATGCTTGTGATCTTAAATTAGATTATTCCGTTGCCGCACACTTTTAAATTGACAACCGTCCTCAGAAACACACTTTTTATTTTTCAATTGTTGGAAGGTTCCTTCTTTTTTTCTTCCATGTATTACTGAATATTTAACAAATAAATGCATTAGTACACTTCGTACGAATGGTGGTCCTTTTTTATTAATTAAAATATGCGGGACGGCTATAGCCATCATTTGCGGCAACAGGTCACCATATTTTATGCTTACTATAGTCACAAGCCTAATTCTGCCCAAGTACAGTGTTACCAAGCTAGAGTGCTTGGCGGCAGTTTGAGCGTGAAAAAGTACAGACCATATGTGGAGGGCTACACCTTCACTATCATCACGGACCATTCCAGCTTGAACTGGTTAATGGAGCTGAGAAATTTATCTGGAAGGCGGTGGAGTCTCAAATTACAAGGATACAATTTCAATATTGAATAAAGAAAAGATTCTCAAAGTGTGGTATCTAACGCCTTAGCCAGAATGAATCTCGAAACTTTTGATAACCGGGATATCTGTGATGATGGTGGGAGTGTGCTGCCTCTGCATGTGGATCTGCATTCCGCTGAGTTCCTTGCTAATACTTATGTTGACCGAACTAATGCCCTCAAAGAAAATCATTCGGCTAAAACAAACTTTGCGGAAATTGAGGGGAAATTGTACAATAACATTAAACCTAACGTTAAACGATCTGGAATCATGGAGACTGATAATACCTAATTCTTTCATTATTAAAGCAAGCTCATAATTTCCCAACTGGCGCTTATTTAAGGAGGGGGGGGGGGGGGGGGGGGGGGTAGGGTCTTGACGCTCTATTTTAAGCCTTTTTTTGATAATTTTTTTTTTCATAGTATAGTTAATTCAATTTAGAAAAAGGACGTGCGATCGTCGAAGGAGGAAGACGTGTTTTGTCTTTCTCCGTAAAATAAATAAAATTTAAATAATAATAAATCTTTTATATTTTTATTTTAAATGTAGTATAATTATAAATTATAATAAGTTTAGTGATAATAATTATAAAGTGAACTAATCGTGTATAGCATGTAAAATGTGCACATGGATATTTTTGTATTCTTGCCGACAGAAACAAAGGATGAGTCTTTATTTATTTATCTATTTGATTTTATATATATGTACATAATTATTCTATAATGAATTGTTATTTTATTGTTTTTTGATTCATATTTTATAATATTTTCGATATAAATTTTGATTTTATTTGAATAATGTGTTTATATGTATGTGTATATATATGTATAGATAAAAACCGAGTTGAATATTTATAACGAGATATATTTTACGCGAAGTATATGTCGTTCTAATCTTTCTATAATCTGTATATATGTATTCACATATAACAACTTCATAGTGGTTTCCTTTTTTATTTTTTTATTTTTATTTATATTAAATGTGTATTCTGTATTTATTTATGTATGTGTGTGTGTGGGTGTATATCCCTTTTGTGTTTTACTAACACATTGTGCGGGTAGGCAAAACCGAACACAATCATATTCTATAAGCCGTACTGTAGCGACACGCATGTAATTTTTCACTTCTGTTTAATTGTATTGTGCGTATACGAACATGAAATCTTATTCTCTATTTACTCGAAGTTGTGCATATGTTTCGGAAATACATTTAAGTAAAAAAATGTTTAAAGGGAAAAACAGAAAAACAAAAACTAGGAGGTGTGTTTTGTTTGTTATTATATAATTCAAAAGTGCATTTCGATCACGAATTTTGTTTTAATTTCTATTTTTCATTATTGTTTTAGTCTTTTTATGCATGAATGAGGCGTGGCTACGCATATCTGATCTTAAAATCTATTTGTTTTTTGTTGTTTGTAAAAACATAAAAGAGAAATCTAAAACAAATGTGTCATATTTGATTTCTATTGGCCGTATACAAATACTATCAAATAGAAGTTAAAAATATACGCCAATACTATCAAATAGGAGTTAAAAAGTGGCATTATCCGCGTGTATAGCCGATTATTGTACGGCTTATAGAATATGATTGTGTTCGGTTTTGGGGTAGGGCAAAAGTACCATATCAAAAATTTATTTTTGTACGTGTTTTCAACCAACTTACACATTTGTGAATTCTTTTTAACTTATTTTCGTCCGAAAACAACAACTATATCTTTACACACAATTGTGTTGGTTTTACTTCAGATCAAGCGAAATTCTTTATCAACGCCATTACATACTATGGTTTTTTGCTCACACATTTGTGTGGGTTGGACTAGAATTGAGCCAATTTTTTTTGTTTTCTTGGTTTAAAAAGGGATAGAATAAATAAATATAAGTTAAATTGAAAGAGTTGGAAGTGTTTGTGTGTGTATCGTAGTGTTTATATATAACTATTTCTTTTTGGAGTTCTCTTCGCTCTCTCTGTGCATTTTGTATTCACATTACACACATCGACAATTGGCGTTATGTACTTTTGTTTGTAAGCAAACAAAAGGCACAAAATGATCGTTTTTTGATATCCCGTTTACTATTTCGAAAACATTGAAAATAATATTTTAGTGGTTTTCCTTAACAATTCTGTAAATTGAAATTTTTGTCGAAAGTCCTGACTTTAAACAATAAAGTTGTCGGCAAACATAATTCAATTTATTTTATTATTAATTTTATTCATTATTTTTTTTTTTTTTTTTATTTTTTATTTAACATACTGGAAGGCAACATAGGGAAGATCGTGATTGCAACATTCTTGATCAGGGGGTCTATTTAATTACTTACGCTTTGAGAATAAACTCAATACAATTAAATATGTTAATGATACAAAGACCTTTTGCTATGGAATGTTGTTTTTCGACGATCTTTTTGGTTGAATTCAGATTATGTTTTAGTGTAGTTGTGTGAATGTTAGATATAAATAAACCCTGCTTTTAGTTGGATGAATTTAAATATAGGTAGCTAAATGACAATACCGAATTTAAATTAAATTTTTTTTTACAATATAAACAGAATATTTAGGTCATCATATGTATGATAATGCTGTCGAGTCATTACGAACGTGAAGTCCCCTCGGTTAGATGGTGTTGGGTGGGAAGATAGGGCAAAAATAAGGTTACAAACAGCATATGATGAGATGACCCGTAGATGTGAATCAAATAACCTAACCAGTCTATTATGACTGATGCCGAATACATATGATGATTATTAATATCCTTTACCTCAACCACAACTAACCCAAATTAATAAACTAACAAAATCTATACTAGAGTGTGAATTTAATTGAGACTAACATCTTAATATATTTAAGTAGTAGTTAGATAACGACTTTAATGCGGTTCGCCCTAGTTGTTTCTGTGACTAACATCCTTTCCTAAATAACCTTATCTGTTAAGGATGCAGGCAGGGCCTGGGGCCCGCATGATGCTGAAATATTATTCGCATTCAGATATAATTTGTTATTTGATTGTGGATATTTCAGGATTATCGTAACGTACCTAGGATCGCCGTTATGGCTGGCCTGTACGCCTCTATCATATCATCATCATATCATATCATATCATAGTATAGTTAATTCAATTTATTCATAGATTATACACATGATTAGAAGTTGTTTCAAGAATATTCCCTTACATTTTTAGCTTAAAATAATTAAAATTGAACTCGTGACAGCAAATTCTCGGAAGCTCTTCGAAAAAAAAGGTGATTTGCGGAGGCCATCAGAAGTCATCACTAGATCATCTAAACGCAAAAAATCAAAAAGTTTTGGTTAGGTTATGAGTTTTTCGAGGTAGTGACGTCGAGATATATTTTTTTTACGTTTTTTTTTTGGCATCATTTTGAAGTCAAAAAATCGGATTTTTCGAAAAAAAACGTCAAAAGTCATCAATTTCGTGGCTGTAAAACGTTTTGTGAGGTAAAAAAAGGAAGTATCTCGACGTCACGACCTCATATTTTGTGCACTTAAAGAGGGTGCAAAACATGAAAAGGATCTGACGAGTAGATTTTGAGTTGCAGTGGCCACCGCTTTTAAAAATATTAGTTTCGAGAAAAACGCATTTAAAATTTTAGTAACGATTTTTCGTGTATACTCACACAGAATCATCGAAAATATATTAATAAATAATATATGGATATAAAGCACAAATACAAGCATCTACACATAAACTTCGATCCTTCCGTATGTAAGAGTGATAGTGGTATCAGAGAGAAAGACGGAGATAGTTTATACGCGGCGCGCGAGTATCCGCTAAGTCAGTTCAAACGGGGAGACATTCAAAGCACTTTATCTCCGACAATATTCCTCCGATAGATCTGAAATTTTAACTGGATATTCTTAAAGAGTTGTACAATCAAATAAGAGAATAACAAAAAATTAAAAACAAATTCTTTTCAAGAACCCTACCCCCGCCCCCCCCCCCCCCCCCCCACCCCTCCCCTTAAGACAGGAAAACACTTTACAAATCCTTCAACGGCAATTTTATTGGACCACCATGGCTCGTGACGTCAGAGACTACATTCGTAAATGTGAAATGTGTAAAAAGACAAAGGCCACGAACTATACCACACAACCTCCAATGGGGAAATTTCAAGAGATACACCGACCCTTCCAGAAACTTTTTTATGGGCTTTTTGGGTACATACCCTCGAAACCGCTTAGGGAACTCATACATCTTGATAGTGCTGCATCTATATACTAAATTTGTATTAATCGAACCACTAAAATCCGCTACTGCTAAAAATATTGTGAATTTCTTGAAAAAGAGAGTTTTTAATGTCTTTGGAGTTTCAGAAGCTATCACCACCGATAATGGCTCACAATTTAAATCCAAGCTTTTGGTTGATTTATTAGACTATTATGGCGTACAACACCAATACACCCCTAACTACTCACCGCAATCAAACGCGTCTGAAAGGGTGAATAGAATTCTTTCCGCTGTTTGATCATATGTTCAAGACGATCACAAGAATTGGGACTTACATTTAGAAGAAATTAGTTCTGCCTTAACCCATTTCCTACCACTGTACTTATTTAAGTACACCCTATTCAAAATGGATTTCCGTGCCATCTGAACTAAATGTAAAAAAGCAAACGAATAAATTTTATGTTTTACACTTTCGGTAACCAAAAAAAAATTAAAACAAAAGGATATGTATCGTTCATAGTTATACAAAAAAATTTTAAAGTTGAGTCATAAACGTGTAATTCCCCGGTGTTCTTATTTAATTAATTTTTATTGTTTAGCAAGTAAATTATTTTTGTCAACTTGAACAATTTGTTTATAAGGTACGTACAAAATGATAATTTAAAACAATTTCTATTTCGAATCTTGTATCTCTAAAAATTTACTTGTAAATATAGGTGTACTTATTTGAGTACACTGGTAACACAGCAACGTTATAATTATTTTATTTGTTTATTTAGGAAACCCATGAATCCTATAAATACCACCTCCTTTTATGGGAAATTGTACGAACATTTAGAAGCGGCCGTTGACGATATCGCGGATGAACAAAAAGATGTAGAGATTGTTATTGTGCCACCGGACGCAGACTATCAAACTGACGAGGATGATATAGAGGAACACGATATTCAAGCCGATACGCTCCCAAGGGATGTTTCAGGTCACATAGAAATTTTTTCTAGAGATGACGATGGTTCTGATGACGATATACCGTTAGGTAGTTTGTTTACAAGATGCGAGCCACCAAAAAAAAAGGTAAAACTTATTGAAATTCCCCCAATTAATATGTGCATATTACTCGGCAACAACTTGTTGAAAATTATGTAGAAGGGTTATATCCAGTCGAAATTTTTGAAAAATTCTTTGACAGTGAAATTATAAATCTAATAATATTAGAAACGCATCGATATGCTAGACAACATAATAATCACAGTTTCACAGTATCCGAAGCAGAAATAAAGGTATTTATCGGCATTCTTTTATCTAGTGGCTACCATAGACTACCAAGGGAAACTGTATACTGGAGTTTCGATGACGATGTATGCGCTCCTATCATTAGAAACAGTATGTCACGAAACAGATATCAGGAAATTAAGAAATATTTACACTTGTCGGATAATACAAACATTGATAAGAATGATAAAATATGCAAACTTAAGCCGCTAATGAATTTGTTGAACAAAAAATTTCTGCAATGGGGGATATTTCATCAAAATCTTTCAATAGATGAGGCCATGGTTAAATATTACGGTCATCACTCTTCAAAACAATTTATAAGAGGTAAGCCAGTCCGATTTGGATACAAGGACTGGATGTTGTGTAGTTCAACAGGTTACTGTTACAAATTTGACACCTTTTGTGGTGCAAAACAAAATTTTAATATCAACGTGAGAGATAATATGCCATTAGGGTCTAAAGTAGTGTTAGAACTCCTAGAAGCTGTCGAAGTACCTCGTGATCATATAGTATACTTCGACAATTATTTTACTAGCTATAGCCTAATGAAGAGTCTAAGAGATTTAGGTTTTAGAGCTACGGGAACTGTACGAAGTAACAGAACCAAGAAGTGCCCATTTCCATCCAATCAGGAAATGTCAAAACAGAACCGTGGATATTTTACGCATCAGTATGACAAAGAAAATCAAATATTGCTTGTGAGATGGAAAGATAACAGTAACGTTACCATGATGGCCAACCACGATATCATTGAACCATTATCAAAGGTGAAAAGATTGTCAAAGGAACAAAAAAAGAAAATCGATGTACCACAGCCTAGGCTGTTTGCCAACTATAATGCATCAATGGGTGGTGTTGATCTTTAAGATCAAGGTGTGAATCGGGTCAGCATACAAGGTAAAAAGTGGTGGTGGTCTCTATGGACACACATGCTCAATGTGGCAATTGTAAATGCTTGGAAGCTCCATGTTTAACAAAGAGGCATGGACGATCTGCAGGCCTTCACCACAAACATCGTACGACATCATCTAATAGTTTATTCCAAATCTGCGTACACCACAAATCAGAGTGAAAGGGTTCCGAAGAGTATTACCGAACATGAAGGAGGGCATTTCCCCATAAAATTAAATAAACAGTTGCGTTATCGACACTGTCATATGCGAGCTACATAGTCCTGCCGAAAATGTGATGTAACGTTGTGCCTCGGACGTGATTGTTTCGTGATTTTTCATACAAAATAATTAAAAAATAAAAGTTTTTAATCAAAAAATAAACAAATTACACTGAATATTCTGTCAAATAAAAACGTAACGATATTCCCAACGTATACTTGTTTAAGCACACGCAAATATTTCTGCAGTTCTAGTAGAAATAAACCAGCTACTCTGAATTTTAGATGCTCAACCAGATACAGAATCGACCTGTTATAGTGAGCCATGTTTTAGTTTGCAAGAACGGAGATAACCAAACATGGATTACAATGCATCAATGAAATCCATAACTATGACCTACAAAAAAATGAGAAATGATCATTGCAGGTGCAGCGATGTTCTCGAATAGCTAATGTGGCAACTATACATTTACACAAGATAGTGAATTATGACTTGAATTAATGCTGGCTAAATCTATATGAGATTATTGGAACAGTCATCTTAGGATCGGATGAAGCTCCGCTGGAGAGAAAATTGAAATGTATTTGGAGGAAAAACCAGCGGAGGTGATTGAGCGATTGACAACTCACAGGGAGGTTATTGAGAGGAGCAGTGTGTGTATAGATTTGTGCATAAATTGCAAACATCGGAAAATGATCCTGTACAATCATTACGAACATAAGTTTTGAAAATAGGACAGTAGTTCTTGGCTTTCTCAGGTTGAGCGAAGGAACTAGTGGTAAGTAATTGACAGCAAGACCCGTCTGAAGTGCGATCGATATTAATGACGGTTTATGGAAAAATTGCAGCTTTAGAGGAGCGACAGCGGTATAAAGTAGAACGGGCTGAACCCTATGCCGTTAAACTTCAAGAGAGACAGACAAATGCGGAAAAGCTCACCTATGAAATGCTGGTCAAAGGGAGCGTTGCCAATGGAGGCGTGGGCTGTTTTAAAAATGACATCATGGATGAAGAGGTGTGGTGGTGTTAACAAAGTGTACTAGTCAAATTATCTAGCCGTATTCACAATCTAGTAATACGAAACGGATTTTACAGTGCAAATTCGTAACAATACGAAAATATACAAGTTAACGTCACGAATGATGGAACACCAGAAAATCAAGTTGACCACGTCCTGATATCGAAGAGACGTTCCTTCTGTATAACTGACGTTAGATCATACAAAGGTGTCGATATTGACAGTGATCATATGCTAATTGTTTTCAATTACTACTGCAAGCTATCATCAACATTTAATAAACAGGGGCCACAAAAGAATAGTAAAAATTTCATACATTTCTCTTTTTTCTTCTTTTGCCTACTATAGAAAAACGATAGCTTTCGAAAGTGAAATGAACGTCGAATTCAATAGTCAGAGGCCCCAGACTAAAATATCGATGCACTTCTCAATGAAGATTCCGTGCACAGTAAACAATCAGCTATTACTGAGCACTGACCATAAAGAAAGCTACGAGCCTCCATCAAACGTATATCTGCAAGGGCGAGCTTTTATATCAGACATGATTGCTGCAGCAGCAAATGCAATATGAAGAAGTTGACCAAAATCACATAATATTTGGTTCGACGATCAGTAAATAAACGAAAACTGCGTGAAAATGTTGGCTCGTACCACTAGGGGCTCTCAAACAGAAAATCTCTACCCCAGAAACAAAAATGCAGCTTTCAGACCGAAAACAAGAACTCGAGAGATTATTACGACAGAAATCTTACTAAAGACTTTTATCCAAGATCGATAGCTATCAAAAACATGAATGGAGAGCTAAGAATAAACGAAGCTCGAGCACTCTGAGTATTACAACTTCGATAATCTTCTAAATCAAACTAATGAATTGCCTCCAATTCGAGCTATTGCTCTTCCAGACGAATAGGCGCATCTAATACTATATTAAAAATTGATAAAGCATCTGGTCTTGACAGAATCCCCGCAGTATTATTTAATAAATACTACATGCACTTAACTATTAATTATATGTAAATATTCACAAGCTACACTATAGCCTTGTAAGGTACGAGTAGTTCACAATGTAACCTCTTTAACAATTAATTCGGAGTATACGATTTAATTAGAATTATTTGTAATTTACGTAATAATCATAGGAAGTGCAACATAACTTTTCACCAAATCTACATAGAATTTGAACGGGCATATAGCACCAATCACGAAACCCTTTGGCCACGCTTATATGTCTAGGAATTTCATACGATGTGAAACTAGAGAGAGAGAAAGGTGAAGTATCATTATTTGCAGGTTCAATAGTTTCTACAAATTAAATTCAAGGTCTTCAGTAACAAATAAAATATTTAATTTCCATGTTGAAAAAAATTTGGTTGGCAGAGTAACACAGATCCATCAGTACGTCTTCGCCTATAATGAACAAGGATTGGTATTCGAAATACATCTATGCGGTTATTCAATCGAACAATTCCATTCATCTCTTGATAAAATAGGTTTCACCTTAGATTTATAATATTTTCCGAATTTTTAGTTCTTGATATATCACGTTTTCGTTCTATAGTAAAAGATGTTAAGGACTTTAATCATGCAAAATAATTTGGAGTGATTTCCTACGAGAGATAGATTTCTAAGAAAAGATTAATTAGCTTATCTTAATTCCAAGTACAAAAACAAGTAATGCGATTTTGATTCCAAGCAATACAATTAAACCAGGGTACTCCACAATGAATTAGACCAATCTCAAAATACTCACTTGTCTTGTCAATACCAGAAACACCGGAAAACTAATATCAACTACATCGCGGCAAATTTATGTACCTGCAAAAAAAATTTATTTTATTTAATATTTTCTAACATTATACACCTTTTATTATTATTAGACATTAGACAATAACAAAAACTTCTATTTTAGTTCATACACACACACTGTATCAGTGAAGGTTTCGCAAAGTTGATTTTCAATTTTCTTTTGAATGAATTTTGCCTCCGATTCCCACATCGTATATATCCTCACTACTCGTACATGTATACAGTCATCATATCCGCATTACATTTTCCACCAACACAAACGGCATGGCACATTAGACCTAATGTTCTTTGTGAGTAATTACCTTTTTATACAACCGTCGTCGTTTTATATTTTCATTTCTACGTAAATATAAACGCAAAACTATAGTAAAGAGCTTTTTCCTCTCTCATACAAATTATACCAAATTTTCCCGCTCGTAAGCCAAACGTATATACATCAAATCGCACCATCACGCTGTAGGGTTAACTTGGAAAATGTAATAGAGAATGAAAATTCATATTTTTGCGATTAGCTTTTTTAAGTCTCGAAAGCTTTCTACTATTATTAACGTTTTAATTTTTGTTTAGTTTTAAATGAACCGCGATCTAAAATAGACGTTTAAAATATTCTGTTGTTGTTGTAGTTGTTGTTGCTGGTGGTGAAGGTGGTGCAGTGAAAATTTTTTACAATAATATTTTTATAGTCGATTTATGTGAAAAGTTATTTTTTTTTTTGTTGGATGTCTGTTCTATTTTTAAGTCTTACACAAAAAAAAAACATAAATAAATAAAATTTAAAAGTTTTGCGATGTATAAAAAGCATATAATTAGCATATTACATTAAAATATGTATTGAGTTTAGCCGTATATATTTTAAAACCAAGTCATTTACCTCTGTATGTAGTACGTCGTGCTTTGGACACAGAAATAAGGACGAAATGCCGTACAAATTTGCTTTTAATTGATCCGTTGTATAACGGTTGTCGTAAAAATCAAATAAAGCTCGCAAAACGATTAGCTTTGATTATGTTTAATCAATAAAATAAAAAAAAAATCACAAAAAGTTCGCCAAATTTGTTTTTAGTTTTAATTTTGCAAGTTTCCGTTGATTCGTGATTTTTTTTTTTTTTTCTCGAAACGGAAAACATTAAATAAAGCAATGTCAAAACTATTAGCTATTTATATACGTCAATTTAATTGTAACAATTATTAAATTAATTTGTGATAAGAATATAAAAAGGCCTACAAAATTGTACGCGTGTCGTCGAGTCGAGTGATTTAGTGGCTAAGTAAATAATAAGAATGAGGATCAACGATCGTAATGCTGCATGGAATTGTGATCATAAAATTAAGCTAAATTTAGAATTAGAATTTAAAATAATTTTTAAAATTGAATAGTGCTTATAGTTTTTGGATTATTAATTAATATTAGTAATGAAATCAGTCGGATTAATTTTGTAAGTATAAACAATTTTTATTATTTGGTGTGATTGTGACAGCAACAGATCTGACCTTACAGACACGTCATAATATGACGATTATCATTTTTTATGGTCAATGTTATGATTTTTAGAGGTTAAGCTCCCGCATCTTACCATTAAATATTTAATTCTATAATTATTAATAATTATAGATTTTAAAGTATTTTTTTGTAATTATTACTTACCGTGAATAAAATCATGGTAAATTAGGAAATACATATTTTCAGTCTGATTTTTCTTTAACTATTGCTTTGTGGCATCAGAAACTAGTGCCCAATGATTGTTAAGACCCCAATAGTGCGTAATATCCAGAGGTGGGTTTGTGGGGATTTCTCAATAGTTTGTATTAGACTAACATATGGACAAAAGGGTTTCTAATACCATAAAATCTTTAAATGATGTATTGATGTATTGAAATATGTGAAGCTGGCCCGAAAACCATCCCGAAAAATGCCTTTCTAATTTAGGTGTGTTTCTTCGCTAAACCTTTTTAAAATACTATTCAGCCTGAAAAATTTAAAAAAATATGGAGAAAATCAAATTCCATCCCGAGAAAATAAAAAAATCCCACGTACATAAAAACAAATTTTAAGTTGAAAATCTATTACAAAAAGAGATTTACCACACTTTAACGTAAGAAATTTAAAAAACAATTAATTAAAATTGATTGAAATCTTAATATTTCGGTTCACAGAGGTTGGCAGATAAAATGGTATATATGTACATAATTAATGCACTAACCATCAGCATTAAGCACACTGTGAACGGAGAAATGTTTGGTGACATATGAGGATAATTTCGATACCTAATATAATTGAAGTGATTATTAAATCAGCTGGGGAGGCCCTTTATCCCCACTGTATCGTAATGAGCATTTGTGTGCTTAATGCTTGCGGTTAGTGCATTAATTAGGCACGTACCGTTATATCTGCCAAACTCTGTGAACGGAGAAGTTTATGGTGATAATGAGGATAATTCCGATATCTAAGAGAAGCGATTATTAAATCAGCTGGGCAGGCCCCTTATCCCCACTGTATCATAATGAGCGTTTGTGTGCTTAATGCTGATGGTCAATGCATTTATTAGGTACATATATACCATTTTATCTGCCAACATCTGTGAACAGAAATATTAAGATTGTTGAAAAAATTTCAATCAATTTTATTGAATTGTTTTTTAAATTTCTTACGTTAAAGTGTGGTAAATCTTTTTTTGTAATAGATTTTCAACTTAAAATTTGTTTTTATGTACGTGGGATTGTTTTTATTTTCTCGGATGGAATTTGATTTTCTCAAACAATATCAAACATCAATGATCTTCAAACACGAAATATCAAACTAACTGCAGATGTTGAAACATTACGGAATAGGTGTTCATTCATTGAGAGTAAATTATGTAGCTGTAATGTTCAAATGTTTAATAAGATTTTTACTGTAATCAAAATTTATATTAATCCTGTTACTATAAAACATATTTCTGTGGTCACAACTAATAACTGCTAAAGTCGACTTAAGTCAATTTATTTGTTTTGATGAAATTTTTCAGATTTTACAAATTTAGACAGAATTCAATGTATGGCTATTTTTATATTGTCCTAAAACGCGACTGTATCTATGCTTCAAACAATTCCTGTATTAATTTATTATTTGACAGTGGCTTATTGGTAAAAGTGCTTTAGAAAATAAACTCGACTAGGTAGGTTGTGACCACAGATTTATCGTAACAGGTAAAAAAAAATGATTAAACCGGGCAGGGTTCCAAAAAAAACTGTTTTTTTTAATTTAAAACAAAAAACACGTTTTTTTGTTTAAAACATGTTTAAAACAAACCAAATAAAATATGTTTAAAACATGTTTTAAACGTTGTTTTAAACATAATTTCATTACCAAGTAAGGTAATTTTATGTCGATTTTCTTGTAATTTCTCCATACAAAATAAAAAAAGACGAAACGAACATACAAAATACAGGCACAGATCTAAACGTGAAGCCTGTTTATCCAAAGCCATCTTTACGACGTAGCTGCAGGTTTATTTTATTGGTAAGTTGCTTTAGACGTGGATTTTACTTTTCTCTTCTGTTTTAATGTGCTGATTTTTCAACAAATAAACTCTATCATTTATTTGTGTTGCCGTATTAAAAAAAAATAGTAAAAGAGAAGTTGTGGATATAAAGTGACGTCATTAGCAAAAAACCAATATTATCAGTGGTCCAAAGTGGAAGATGGCTCTGGTTTACCACATACAAAATTATACAAATAAAATACTAATACATTATAATTCGTATTTTATTTATTTTGTAGTTATTTGTATAGTATGGGGATCTGCATAAACCAATTTTGAATTAATTCGTTTTTCTCGAATCGAAGTTCCTTCTACCAATCGGCTTTATTTCTTTTTTTGTAATTCAATTTTTAGTGCATTGGTTATCTTGCTCCTCAGCGGTGTTGATTATTATCTAAAAATAACATTGACTGAACTCACTTAAATTTGGTATTAGTTCACTGAATTGGATGATAAAATCGAAAAATTTAGTTATAATACTTGTGTGCCTGATGCCGATTTTCTTTGTCCGAACCTCCGTTTAACTAAATTGATGGTTTGCTCATACCAGCAGCTCGATTCTGGTTATTCCTATAGGAAAAGGAATTAGGAAAAATATTTTCATAGTATTTTTGTCAAAACCACCATTTTCTAGCCTACTGAGAAATCATGTTTGATCTAAAATTTTATAATTTAGGAAATATCTTTTCCGTATCGAAATTGGATAGGAAAAATTTTTCCAATTTTATTTTGTTTTTGAAAAAATTTACACTAACTCTGTACCATGACAAAAAAATTTTTGTTACCAAAATACTATGAAAATATTTTTCCTAATTCTTTTTCCTATAGGAATAACCAGAATCGAGCTGCTGTAGCATAGACGACTCCAAGGTTCATAACCAAAATATGCCTTATAATTAGTTCTAAACTTAAAATTTTGTTAGGATTGGTCAATTCTAGATTAGAAATTAATAAATTTTAATTTATTTAGCAAATTTTAATTAAAAAACACCAGATTAGATTTGTTTAGTGCTTACGAACGCGTAAGGATAAACGTTTGAAATGCAAAAATTGTAAAAAGGAACTATGTGGTGGTGGTTCTTGAAAACGGTGGAAATTTCGCCAATTGGCATCTGGTTTGCTTTAGAATTCTGTATATTATTTGATTTTTTCGCCGGGTACTTTGATTATTTTTTAAAACTTCTCTGTATATTTCAAATTTTTGCCACTAAAGGAAAAAATTCCACTTGCGGCGAGAAGTATTCGAATAATGCAGAGAACTCTAAAGCAAATTGTGTTCCGAAAATCTAGATAGCGACCATGACAAATCACGTTAGGATATCACTTTGGACGGCAGTTAAAACAAGTGACGAAAGCACCTACTGTGCTGGAAGTCGAACTCGTTTATATACAGCTAGTTTCGAACTTTTTCCCTTTGAGGCCGCCAGGATTATGTTATACACCATTGGAAACGTCTTGAAAAGGAGACCCAAATAATGTATAAAAGCATGAATTCCTTCCAACATTGAGTGGAGATATCAACTGCAGAAAATTGCCCGAAAAAATCAGTTTTTCGGGTAAATAGCATATAAAAAATTTCAAAAAATTATGGTCATTTTGGCCAAAAAACTGAAAAATGCCAAATCAGCCGGCCACATTCGGCCAAATTGCTAAAAAATTAGTCAACCGTTTGTCCCAGAAAACTCGTATATTTTAGATATTCACCTCCATAACTTAAAAGCCACCCTAATTTTTTGCAAAATTTCATTTTTTGGCTCAAATGCACCCTAATATCGGTCCGTTGCGGTTCATAATGATAGTGAATCAACGTATTACAATGAAACAAATATAAATACATCATACTATTATCATTGCTAAGAGAGTTTTTACCAGTGACCCTTTTTCAAAATAAAAAAAATGAAAAACTGACAAATTGATGTGATCGAAAAAATCACCAAAAACATTGAACATTTGACAGTCTCCTTGCATAAAATCGATTTTTTTTTAATCTTTATGATGATTTCTTTAAAAAATAGATCTTATCGCCGCTCCCATCGCATGAAGATGGAATATCAACCAGAGGGTAGCTACCATTAATTTTTGTTTCCAACTAACACACTAAAATATGTATATTTTATTGTATTGTTTAAGGGATCAAAAATGAATGGTACCCGCATGTGGTTAGTGACAAAACAGCAATAAACATGAAAAAAAACTGTTGAATTACTCAATCGAATTTCTACCAAAAACACATGCATCTGATCTAAATTTTTACTACTCTGTAACATGCACTAAAAACTAAACTACAAATGTTCAGCCGATAGTCTACGAGAACCGGGTGTGTAATAAGATCACACCCGGCATGACCTGTTTGTGGCATGTGGTAAGGGATTCTGAAATAAAATCTACTAAAATACTACAAAATGAAGATTGAAAAAATGAATTTAAAATAACGAAATAGAATCGTCTACCACACACCAGAAACAGTGCACCAGAACGTAGGCTATCATGCTGAACATAATAAAAAAAACTACCTATCTGAACCTAATGATGAGACCTGACCCTACTTTTCAACATAAAAAAGATAATATAAGTCTTAATATTTCGAGGTCAAGAGCATGTGAGATGACGCCATCATCTGCTCTAAAAAAGTTTCCATTCTTTCTTAAAACTACTGTGTAATGGCCTTCTTTTAATTCTGTGCCATGATGGAAAATGGCACTTGACAAAACATATTTTTTATTTCCACAGCTTAATTCTGTCTGAGGTACCGAAGAAAGTTGTAGACTATTAATTTTCACGTATAGTATTGATCGGCAATGACAAGTTAAAATATGAGAACGCAACACGTATTCTCAAGTTAACACTGACTTTTCAGTGGATTCTTGCACTTATCGCAAGAAATATCTTCATTTCCTACCCATCTACCAACTAATCAAATCGGATAAATTTTATTTTTCCACTTATGTGCTATCGAGTGTGTGTGAACTGTTTTGACTGACAAACAATAAAACGAATCGCAATTCAATTCATTTTCAATTTGCCGTGCCAAAATCATTGATATCAAATAAAAAACCTCTTAACGAGGTAAATGTTCGAGTGACGAAAGCCGAATTTAATTCACAAAATTTCTGATATCAAATGTGTGCCGAAAAAAATAATTGTATTCGATTTGTCAACAATTTTTCGGAATGTTAGTGCATTCGGGGCGTTTGTTTATATTTTTCTTTATATAGCTGTCAAAAACAACAACATGTCAACGATTTTTCGGAATGTTCAACAACAACGCGCTGAATGCACTAACATTCCGAAAAATCGTTGACAAATCGAATGCAATTGTTTTTTTCTGAAATTTGATATCAGAAATTTTGCGAATTGAATTCGGCTTTCGTCACTCGAATATTTACCTCGTTAAGAGGTTTTTTAGTTGATAGATTACACACTCTATACTCCAGATATTGGATGAACTCTTTTTTAATTGACCTTGTTAAGGGTAGGTCAACTATATAAAAAAAAAATTAGTCAGGGAAGGCGGAATTTGATCCAAATGGTGAACGCGTGAAATGTGTAATTTAAAAGTCGATTATATATCACTTTAGTAATTTATTAAACCAGGCCACTATCCGATATTGTGTGAAATGTTTCTCATTGGATGTAACTCCATGTAACCTGACACAAAAATACTTTGTTTTAGACTGGATAAGATTGATCTGCCCTTCCCAAGGTCCATGGTGTAATATTTGACGTAATATTCTTGACGGTCTGATTTAATAAATTATTAAAGGTGGTAAAATCGACTTTTAAATTACCTGGTAACCTGACACAAAAATAATGTATTACCCACCTAAATAAGGTTGATTTTTCCTTCACTATGCTTACGAAGTAACATTTGACCCAATATCTGGTGGCGGTCTGGCGTGTAATAAAACATTAAATTGTGGCAAAACCAGCATTACCAAAAAATATTTTATTACACACCTGGATAAGGTTGAATTACCCTCGACAAGACTTCTAGTGCAATATTTGGTCCAAAATCTGGTGGCAGTTTTATGTAATAAATAATTTAAATTGGTCAAATTGACTTTCTTGTTATAAATAATATTTGGGGTGAAATTTACCCTTTCGCAAGTTACAGGGGTGGTTTTGAAATAACTAACTCAATGTAAACAATTTGTAATATGTTTCGGTCCAAGAACCGATTATATGATGCCCATATTTTAGTCATACTAACAGTTATAATTTTGACGGTGAAGGTTTAATTGTAAGCGGAACCGGACGACTCGTTCCTTCATAACAGTAACTGTAATGAAATCGTGATTTGTTGTAATAAATAAATTGTAATAAATGTGTAACAAATTATGGTATTGGTTTAACTGAGGCAGGCTAACTTGGTCGGTGCCGGTTTAAAGCATTGAGTTTTTACTATATTTGGTCATAATAGAAAATTCTATAAATAGTGGTCACTCCTGGATGGTGAGCTCCTAATTATTTTTTCTCTAATTCACCTTGATATTCAACTAACAGTCCATATATACTTTAGTTTATGTACAGATTTCTAGACATATGTCAGTTTTTCTAATAATTCTTAATATACTTTTGGTTATAATACGCAAAATTCTATAAATTGATCTCATCCTTAGATAAGGATGTCCTCACTATTTTTCTTATTAACGTGAACCCCAACTAATAATTCATATTCCTCAGGTTGTATTTAGATCTCGTAAGATATCTATTGTGGCCCTAAGAACTCTCATCAAAATGGTTACCATTTCTACCAGTTCCCTGCCTTTGGAGCTTGGCATTATTTTTTTAATTTGTCTATTACCCCACCCATTTTACCCGAGTGTGGATTATAATTTCTCCGGTTATCTCAATTAATTTCAATAATTCTTCCTTATGTGGTTCAGCGTGTAGTGTTTGTTACTAATGTGCCTCGGATACCGATTTGCTAGTTATTTTTTTAAAACTTTTATTAACCGCAATATTCGAAATGGTAAGTATATTATAATTTCTCTCGGGTTATTTTAAAGATAATTGCCAAATATTTAAAATAAAACTAATAAATTAAGAGTTACGTTAATTCCGCTTAATACAAGTATGATTTTCATATGCACCAACACATATAAAAGATTCTGCCGGTTATGATCTGGAAAGTTGACCAATGATAATTCAAAATCCCTCACATCCACAAAAATCGATAATAACGCATCAAATTAATCAAAAATGAGATTAACAAAACCAAAAAGTTATCAACAAAAAGTAAACAAACACTATAAAATTTGACAAGAAATGAAACAAGAAAATAAAGAAATCAAAATCGGAATCGAAAACATCAAGAAAATCGAGGTTGATCAAAATTATGGAGTGGGTCCCATTGGCCGGAAGGAACCATTAGACTTTGTAGAATCGAGTGGTGGCGAGAAGACAAAAGAAGAGATGAATCAGCTAAGCCAGCTATTGACACAGTTCAAAACGAAAGAAACAAAATACTTGTGATATTGGAGGCTCAACCGGATGCAGAATCCACATCTTGTGATGGTTTTGATGATTTTGGTGAGAGGATTGTTTATGTTATGGAAAACGAAAGGAACCTAGTAATGAACAACAAACTTGATGAAGTAAGTTGATAAGTATGATTTACAGAAAAATGAGAAACGGCAGCTATGTTTGGACTATTAATATTTAAAAGTATCTGGAGTAAAAACAGGCTAAGGCGACTAGGACAACCAATTGTGCCTGTTAGGGTACAGGAAAGTAGTTCGCGTGAGCCGTATGTGCTTTGCATCGGCCCATAGATAAAAGGGAGATATTTAAAACATATCTCCAAAAGTGGTTGCAGGAACCAGTGGAAAGTAAGAGCGAATAACCATATGAACCATATGAAAGGGGATCGTCGTCAAAAATCAGTTATGGGAAAGGTGCACAAACGGCCAGGCGTTATGAAGTGAGACAGCGGTATTAGAATGAAAGAGATTTACTCGATTTGCTAAAAGATGAGCGGCCTCAAATGAAATTAGCTTCAATAAGTTTGACTGTTTTGTTTGATTGGTGCTGTGCACACGGAATTCTTATCAGAACGTCAGACGGTAAATAAAGTATATAATCTGGACGTTATGCGGCGTTTGAATACTCATGGATTTTGCACCACGACACGTACCTTCTCACAAGGCTGTCATTGAGAAAGAATTTCCGGCCCAAACCTCAACAAATATCATCTAACAACCACCGTATTCAGTTGATGTATCTCCAGCTAACTTTTTCTCTCTCACTTTCTCATTCTTTGTCCGTTAGTTTTGTTCATTATATATAGTAAATAGGGAAACACACTTGAGATGAAGTAACAAATTAAATGAGAGATCGCGCTCATACTTCACGATAAGATAGTTGTGCCAACTTAGCGACAAAATTTCTTTTACAATTCCTTTAAGCGGGCTTTTTAAAAGACCAATTCCTTTTACTTTCTTGACAGAGTGTATAGATGTGTGTACGGAGGCGGTAGTTTGAATCCTGTTCAGGACTAACAGGCTTAGATGGAGGGTAATATTGCGATTTCTCCTATTGGTTTGATGGGAAATCTATTCGGTAGAGATAGTTTTATAACAGTTCAAAACAATTTCAAAATATTTACGGACTTCAAAATATTTACGGACTATTTACTTACGCCACTATTGAAATATTCATTTCCGAAATACTCCGATTATAAATTTTCCACTCTTATCAACACTAAATCACAACAACAAATAATTTCCACAATTATTTATTAAATCAGATAATTCACCATTAACAATTTTTAATTACACTAATATTTTCACTTTACCCCTCCTATTATTATTTTCGCGTAACTCCTTTTCGCAGTTTGTCTATTGCGCACCGGATCTCTCAAATGACTAACTCATTATCATGGCACTCGTATTTATATACCGATCAAACATTCTAGAATCGCCTGGATTTATACAGACGACTATAATCTGCTATGCAACAAAACTGTTATATGCTACTACTTCACCCTAGATGTCACTAATCTCACAAAAATTGATTCTAGCCACGTTTTATTAGCCGAGTTTTTTTACTAGCGCCCGATAATTGATTTAAAATTCAGGAAGATGAATTTTTGTTTATAACGTCATGTCAAAATAAATGTCATTTAGTATATTTCAGGTGACAAATGTTTGTTTTATGGATGCATTTATTTTTAATTTTTATGGTATAGCGACACCAGTGAATAATAGCTGCTGTTTCAGTAGAAATTTCCCATTCGGCGCCGGATAGTGCTCGAATAATAAAACACAGCTATTACTCGAGCACTATTCGACGACGAATATAAAGTTTCAGCTGAAACTGCAGCTATTATTAACTGGTGTCGCTATACCATAAAAATTAAAAATAAATGCATCCATAAAACAAACATTTGTCACCTGAAATATACTAATTGACATTTATTTTGACATGACGTTATAAACAAGAATTCGTCTTGCTGTGTTTTAAATGTTTATTGTAAGATTTAGTTTCTAATAGTTTTAGGGGTTTACAATTCAAATTTCCCATTGAAATTGATTGCGCTCCCGACAGCGGCTCCCGATAAATAGGTAGAACAAAATATATTTATGTCAATTTTTAACTAAAAAGTTGAATGAAAAATATTAGTTTCGAGTTAAATAAATTAATTAAATGCAAAAATAGCGCGCTTAATATAAGTTTTGACATAGAAAATTTGGTGCTCCGCGGATATATCTATCGGGCGCTAATAAAAAAATACGGCTATTAATTTTCTAAACTTCAAATGAGCAATTTTCGTTGAATAAATGAAACAATTGGTAATTCCCCGGGAATAGGGGATTGGGGATAGAATTTATATGTAAATTCTTTTCAGATATTTTTTTCCGGCCTATGGAGGAGAGAAGTTTGGTGTAAATATTTATTAATGGAAATAATTTTTTTCAATTTATTTTTGTTTTCAAAAAAATTTATATTGTTTTTGACCTCAGTATGCCAGAAAAAACTTTTAAATCGAAATTATATATAAATTCTTTCCCCAATTCCGTATTTCCGAGAAATTAGCATAGTAGTGCCACAGCTCGGCCCGAACAGGATCCAAACTGAACAGTCATTGACGACAATCCACTCCATCACTACTGGCACTTCAAGCATCCCTTCCATTATCGGCACCAAATGCTCAAATAACCCTTCAGTGGTTTTTGCTCGTCACTGATGTTTGCATCTTCTGCACAAATTTCTCTTCCGTCAAGAAGGTATTGCGATACATAAGCTACCTCCACTCGGTGACCTTCCTGTGAACTAACAAAAACTAATCACCGCTTCCTTCACACTTGCTCCCCTTAGCCACAACTGGCGGATCATCTATAATCTCACCTAACATTAAGCTGTTTCTCGCTGAGTTCGTGCATTTTGGGAGTGTAATTTTGGAAGCGATGGAAAAATTTGAAATTGTTTTTAGGGTTATACTGTAAACCCTCGATTTAACGGACCCTCGGTATAGCGGACAATTTTATGTTTGGTAAAACATTTAGGGGACTAGTTTTCGGTTCATGTTACACGCTGCGTTAAACGCTGTTATGTTAAATGTTACGTTAAATTGTTGCGTTGATTACGTGACATTTTAACGTAAAATGTTCTACAGAAAAACCCCGGTTTAACGGACTAATTAGGGAATCCGTTAAATCCGATTGTCCGTTAAATCCGAATGTTTTTAAATTTAATCGATTCGATCGAATTTAATCTGGGACGGAACTCAGGCATTTCTTAGCCGATTGTGTTGGGATTAGGTATGTAGGATGGAAGTGAGATTCTTAAATGATTTTTGAAAGAAGTTCTGGAATATAGCTACCTGGGACGATTATGATGGGATTGAGTGTGCTGAATGGAAAAGGGATTATTAAATAATTTTTAATTTTTGGCCTTTTCTTTATTATTTACTGTTCATTTTTTGAAGCCGCCTTTTTACTATACAATCGCAAAAATAATCAAAAATTTTGTGAAAAACAGAATTTGAAATTCAAATTTTCTTGGTAAAATTGATTGATCAGCCAGGATTTCGGCTCGCAAATTGCTTGCTTGCTAGCGGATCAAGTTTATTACCACAGTATGTCTATCTTGATTTCTTGCAACCCTTGTTTCAAATCTTGTAGCATTTGTTGCCTTTATGTTTACTTAGTACATAAAGTTTTTGGTTTTGTTGATGAAATTTTTTGATTCATTTTTTTCCGTCAAATCAGTGTTTGTATACTTTGCTGAGTTATAACAATCAATAAATGCATCATATCGAATTTTATATCTATTACCTCTTTGGACTTAAAATTATTATGGTCAATCCTTGCTTCTCCATAGGCCCACTTAGTTGCAATATTAATTCCTTGATGCAACCACCCATCGCTAAATTACGCTGCTTTAATTGGAAACTCCGTAACCGTCAAATCCTTAACACCCACCTTATAATATTCATAATCCCACCGTTGTAACAATTTGATTACGAATCTGCCCATGTAGCCCAAACCAGATAGAGAGTATCCAACAGAAGTACGATACTTATTTTGGAAGAATGGCTAGAAATACGACAAAACTTACCGTATCACTGGATACCTACAATCAGACAGCCCTGAACTTTTGCCTAAGTCGACTATTTAATTATATTTTAACAAAAAAAAGTATATTTTGTCCGTATTTAATTTTTACATCTTTGTAATTTGTAGAATTTTCAAAAGCTGTGTTTCTTATTTAAATCCGCAGATCGAGCAGATTTTGAAATTCGATCGATCTGGTCGATCTGAAATAAGAAACACGCTTCAGATTTAGTAGATCAAATAAATTATTAACTGTCATCGAACTGCCAAAATATACACGATTAAAACATATAAATTTTTATAACATATGATTTGGATTCAAATGTTAACGACATAAAAAATAGCAAGTTTTTGATTTATAACAAGGAGCTAAAATGATTATGTTTTCGGCCCTGAAGAAGAAGAAAATGAATACGAACACGAAGGGAATATTAACATTAAATTACTCTAAGGAAGTTGTACCACGAATGTTGGATTGGCAGTTCAAATAGCATTTTCGAATGAACGGTAAAACATTCCAACACCACTGCAATAGAATACCATGCAATTTACGGTGACAGTGTGGTATTTAGCAAATGCAGAAGCATTTAGGTATAATTTTTATATTTTATTTTCGCTTTTATGTTGGAATTTATCTATCGAACTAGTACATTTATGGACGGTAGCAAACAGGTTCGACTTTTGCAGAGCATATTGTTTTCATGTGTCATAAGGAGCTGTAAAAGGCTTTTGCAAGTCAATGTCGCAAACCGCATAATAGAATGGCCTTCTGAAACCGAGCAGCGTCGAATTTCTAGACGGTTTTCATAATTTCCAGTAATTGGGGCACTTGGTGAGGGCCACTTTAAAATTATAACACCAAAACAGTATCTATCCTCGCACATAAACAGAAAAATATATCATTATATGTATGTGAGGTTGCGAGGTATTTGTAACGACCGAAAACAGTTTATAGACTACAATATAGGCGAAGTTCATGATGCATCTGCTTGGAAAAGGTCACCAATTTACATGTATGTGAAGATAGCCCAAATTCCATCCCCGAAAAATGCGATGGCAACACTAATTATTGCTATCATGACATTTTTTTTACTCTCAGCCCAAATAATCACGACATTTTTACTCTCAGCCCCAAAAATTTACTGTCATGAAAGCTAAAACTATTATGACACAAACAGTTTTCTGGGCTGAGAGTAAAAATATTGCATTTTGGTGAAGGAGGAATATTTAAAGTAATTTTTGATTTTCGCTGTCGGCATATTTGGCGTAATCTTACTTTACGTATCCATTGAGAAAATCAGGTAAGGAGTATAAATTTTGAAAATTTTTAAATTCAGGATTCTTTCCTATCCTTTTTAAGAGGGGAAAATTTTCACTCTTTTTATTTTTGCAATATTTTTATTTATTTTTATTACTATTAATTGCTTTGTCAACATTGCAGACACAGATCAAAGAGTTTTTATCACTCTTATCGCTTCTTCTGATAGTGCCACAAATGTTAAAAAAAATCAACTATCAGTATATACAAAATATTTTTTAATGTAATTTTAATACGTTGTATACCTAAGAAGATGGGGGCCCTCAAAACCCTGCTTTTCCACAATTTATAAAATTCTTCAAGTGTCAAACAAAGTAAAAAAAAAAAAATTTTAAAATTTCAAAAATTTCCTTGAAAAATTGCAATATTTAGATTTTTTGCTATAATTGTTAATTAGAAAATCGCAATAGTATACATACAAATGTATAGTATTGCCATAAGCAACTTTTTCGATTTTCGGGAATAGAAATTTGGGTTATCTTCACAAAGGTCCAATTTACAGGAGTCTAGCCAATGGGACGAAACAAATTGGATAAGGCCTCCACCTGATTAATGAAAGCGCATACCCATTGACGGAATATTTCCTAACTCCCTTTAAAAATACTGGGTGTTTAGATCGAAGATTGGATTTTATAGCTATTATTATTATGTCATGTTGCATTCTGCATAATGTGTGCATTAATTTGAATGACGATACGGAGATAAAAAGTGTAGAATTAGAAGATTAGACAACTCAACGGCCTCGAAATGAGCTAGCTGAATCATCAGGGTCAAATAAGAGACAAATGATTAGCAATTATTTGTAAATAACAAAAAATAAAGCTTTATTGTAATTTCTTTTAAATAGTTTACTTTTAAAATTCAATAAATATTCATATCACATCGAATTCAAGTTTTAAAATTAATCTAGCAATATCCAACGAATGTTGGAACGAACGAAAAATGTTGAGAATGACAGATAGATTTTAATACGAATTACGTGAATCTAGAGCTGAACTAAAGCTAATCTAAGAAATTGGAATATTTTTACATATTAAAAAAATCGATCTAATCAATCTGAAGAAAAATAAGAAACACCAACAAAATTGATCAGATCGATCTGAGTTTAAACAACAAACAACTTTTTGTACTCAGACCGATCAGATCAGTTAGAACTGAAATAAGAAACATAGCATAAATAAAATAAAATTTTGGTTTATTAAAAATAATGGAAAAGAAATCAAGATTAGGTTTTAGGCGACTGAACGACTACGGTATAATACCACTAAAGCTCCGATGCCACCAAAATCCATAAAAAAGAATTGGTTGTTCTAAACGCTAAACGCACCGCCGACCATTTACAAATCACGTGTAAAATACAATTGTAATGTTCTTTTTATAGATTTCCACCAGCGATTAGACAGGACAAAGACCTAGACAAGTCAATTTTATAATAGACATTCAAGCCGATTTTTATTTAAAAATAATAATAACGATAATAAAAGGTATAATTGTCGTTATTTATTTAGTTCCCGATTGCATGTCTGCCTTACAAATATTCGTTCGGTTTACCCTTCTATTATAAAATATACTATCTGCTAATATCGATTCCATATCACTAGACGGCAATTTTATATTCCGTGATATCGTTTTTACCTAGAAATGCTCCAATTTTAATTTTTTTAAAGTTTCGTACTTATAAACTGATAAATTAACAATTTTTTATATTTAAAGCTCATGATAATTAGACATTTCATGTTTAAGGCAAATATTACGAGAAATTCTAATTCGATATCGTTGACATTTATTTAGTCCTTAATTCGCACACATTTATCAAAAAAATTAGCATAACGCCAAACTATTATTTTTTGTCTGGCTCTTTTTTATTAGCTTATCCTTATAGCACTCGATGGACAGCACAAATATATTGTGGCACGCATCCTTTGTGTTCATACTATAATCGTATACTAAAGCAGTAAAATTAAAAATGTATCAAAATATTGTTTTGGATATTGCGGGGTATTAATAGCAACGCATAAATAACACCAAACAAGGTTACGGTGGGGACTTATTAAAATTACATTTAATTTACTTTAATTAGCCTAAAAAAAATTAAATTGTTGTGGAAAAAATTGGCGGCATGAGCAAAAAATGAACAACCGTAAGAAAATTAATGATTGATTACCTTTTTATGTTTTAGATAGTGATGTTATATACACATAATATACTGACATTGACATAAATATTAACACATAATTATATTTGTAAAATTCGCTTCTTTGCTCTAATTAAGGACGAGAACGTGTGTCTATTTTTATAAAAATTTACTGTTTCAATTTGTTCGTGTTTGACTTAGGATCCCTCTGCCATTTCAATTTTTTCACCTTGACTAATCGGTTTGGCACTTAAATAAATTAATGGCATCAATTGAGTAGCGTGTTCAAGGTCAGTGCTAATCAAATTTTTACTGGTATTTAAAGGTCACATATAGCAAGTGTATTTTTTTTAATTACTGGAAACCTTTATAAAGCGGTCATTATAATTCTTAAAACAGTGGTTTTGAAGTTGCGTAAACTGGTCGAAAATTACATGGTTCTATAATAAATGCTTTTGGTCGATGCCAAATATAAAGCTACGACTTTTAACGAACTTGAAGTTTGTCCTAACTTATCAAAAAACCAACAACAATGTTTCAAATTTATAATAAAATTTAACAGTATAAAATATGTTATTCCGGGAAAACAAATTTATAATTGTGCACAATTGGGAATAAAATTACATCAATGATAAAATTTTAAATAAGAGCCATGAATAAAAACACTTAATATGTGGTACTATCCAATATCAAACGGAAATTAATTGAAATCATCTAGAGGTCGAATAATAAAAGTTATAATGATAGGTCCTAAAATAGATTTTAGAGATTAAAAATGTTAAGCTAGGTGTTTAGGAGAACACTGCGGGTTTAATATTGAAAAGTTGTTGAGATAAAAGTCGATGAAAACTCTTTATCCCGAGATATTTCTAAGAGGTTACAACTCTTAGAATAGGTGTTTCCTGTTTGTACTAAACCAAATCAAACTAAAAAATGACTTTTCTGAAAAAAAAAACTAGGAGAACATTAGGTTTCATAGTCAATGCATAAAAAATAAATATTAAATTTAAGGGGACATAGCACCTTCAAAATTGAAAAAAAAGTTTTTCAAAGATTTTTTGTTTATGGAATAAAAAGAGATATCTTTTAATGAAACTTTCCATTGACATTTTATTTAACTGAAAGAACAAAAACAATTTTTTTAGATTTTTTTTAGCCCAAGGTCGTCTGCTACAAGGGTTTTCCAAAAACACTGAAAATTCGCGGCGTGCATCGTAACTACTCTCAGAAACGTCTGAAAAAAAACAGGGTTTTTTCAGCATTAAATTGCCCTTGGAATGAACTAAAAGGAAAAAAATTGGTTGAAAAATAAAAAATGGCGGCATTTTTTCGAAAATACAGCTTTTTTGTCCCCCCCTCAATTAGTTGTAACTCAAAAAATTGAAAGCCGATTTTTCCTTCCGTAGTTCATTCTGAGCAGAAATGTATGTAGATCAACGTGTTAAAATTTTAGAACGATTGAATAAGTAGTTTTTTCTCAATCTTGCACGCCAACTTGAAAAACGTCATTTCGAGATAACTGCGTTTAAAGTTCGTTATTTCGAGATAACCGCGTACAAAAACGACTTTGGCGCTTCGCAATAAATAAAATAATTTTTTTTTTTGATATTTTCATGTTTATATCATTAAAATCATGTTTTTAAACGTTCATTCTAACATATTCTATCATAAAAAAAGTTTCGATTTTTTGAAAATTTGAAGGTGCTAAGTCGCCTTAAATTAATAACAAAATATTGGACTTTTATTTAAAATAAGCACTACTTTCTGCACCATTTCTGGAAGAACTTCCACGTTTGCTGGGTGTCATTGGCAGTAAAAAAACAAATAGGAATCACTTAATTAGAATTTAAGCGTAAATGTGTTGATTTTCACTGTAATTGTTACCTCGTAATTAAAATAACTGAAAAAACTCGGAAACTTATTCCTTTGCCACAAAATCAGAAACAATAAATTATTTTAGAAAATCCAAATGTCCAAAGTAATTTTTCACAATCTTTTTTATTTAATTATTTATACTTATAGATTACAATTTTTTCATTCAGAAAGAAACCAAAACATGCTCACATTATACGACAATCATCCAATCCAGTCTACTGCATCATCAAGAGATATAGATTTTATCTTCATCGACGAATTTCCCAGCTTCCTTGATTGTCCATTCGATATCAAAATTTGACTAAACGATTTTGATCGGAAGTAATGAATTTTTTTCTCAGTTTATGTTTCCCTTATCTTTGGCTGATGTTGGTATAGTGAAAATATCGTTTGAAAAATACCCCAATTTGTGGGATACCACTATTGCTGCTGGTGGAAATTCACTCAAATCTAATTTGAATATTCTAATATGAAACATGGTTCATCATTCTATAAGTATGGAACATTCATGTTGTACCGTAGGAAATGCAGGATATGTAGTGCTTCAAAAACTAAATGCAGCCGTGAAGATATGCCTGAAGAGCGCCAGCTAATCCAGACCCTCGAAAAGTCATTAATATACCTGATGAATTTACATGTTACGAGTATAGCCAGACCAATTTTAAGCATTTCTTATTAGGGGATTCAAGTAGAGATCAACCAAAACCGCAACGCTTATCATAGAAATGTGATTTTCATAAAGTTTCATTAATTAATTGAGGAAAATCAAAGTAGCCCCTAAAAGATATTATATGGAACATACAAAATACAGATGTACACCGTTCAATAATATTTTTGTTGAACAACAAATTAAAAAATAGGGTGAGTTAATTCATTTTTTAAATGATTATTTTCAATATATTCAAGTAAATGCAGAACACTCCTAATATTTTTCCCGTAATAAATAAATTTCCTGAGTTCTTGTTTTTTTTTTTTCTTGATAAATTCAGGATAATATCTGATTCAACAAATTCAATTGGAATAGCCGGGTCACGTTAAGATAACGCCAAAATTTGTGCATATCGTAATTTTCAAAATAAAGTGGGAATTTTGGAGTAGAATTCAATTATTTATGGCATGAATAAATTGGTTCTACTCCAGAATTTGTCATAAAAAACCTCTGTTTCAACAATATTTAAAAAAAAATATTTCAGGAAAAATTTGTATGGGTAATTTTAGAAATTGGGGTGGGTCCAAGTCCGTGAATCATACCTCCTCGCGTTGATGAGAGAATTAAAAAATAGAGATTTTTTGTTTAATGGTTTATATAAAATTAATAATTTTGTGAAGTTTTAATGAAATAAGTGGAGTGGATTTTTGAAAATTGTGTACAAGCATTGGCCTAACACACAGTAACTGCTGAGTGCTGAACTGTTTATTGTTTTACAAATAAAACTGGATTGTTATATAGACTGAAGTGGTAAATAGTCTTATAATTCACTGTGCTTGAATTTCAAACTTTTTTTGCGTGACAAGCTGGGCACCCGGGGGGTAAACCTAATTCGACTATGCTGAATTCATTGGTGCTAGTCCCATTTCAAAGTTAGTCCCCATTTTTGAAATATCGCTTTCGACATATTTTGCCTCTGAGACAAATATTTGTCAAAATATACACTCATATTCACGTTGATAGCTCCTGAACCATTAAGATTTTCGTTATGCTTTATTCAGCAAAGTTGTTGCGCAAGCCAAGACCAACAACTTTGCTGAACATATCAAGGCCGAAAAACGACATCTACAATCACATTTTTGTGTTATTTTATTTTTTGAAACGCAAAAAAATAAAATAACACAAAAATGTGATTGTAGATGTCGTTTTTCGGTCTTGATATGTTCAGCAAAGTTATTGGTCTTGGCTTGCGCAACAACTTTACTGAACATATCAAGGCCGAAAAATGACATCTACAATCACATTTTTGTGTTATTTTATTTTTTGAAACGCAAAAAAATAAAATAACACAAAAATGTGATTGTAGATGTCGTTTTTCGGCCTTGATATGTTCAGCAAAGTTGTTGCGCAAGCCAAGACCAGCAATTTTGCTGAACATATCAAGACCGAAAAACGACATCTACATTCACATTTTTGTGTTATTTTTCCAAATATGTGTGTTTTACTTAGGCCAAGGTGAGCTTGGAGTGGCACTTCCGCACAATTAGACCAGGAGTGCCCCGTTGTGATACCACAGGAACCTATTTCCCCTTTACCCCTGGTCAAAACCATTCGGAGCTACGTACGTACCGCAAAATATCTCGCACTCCACATTCAGCGAGATCTGAAAGGCCACACTGGACACGCCCAAATACTTATGCCTTCTGTATGATAGTGCCGGACACGAGCATAGGAAGTTATCTAAAGTCTCTTCTTCCTTTTCGTCCATGCAACTTCTACAAAATCATTCGTCTGTAAACCCAGCCTTCTCGCATGTTCCCCAAAAAGGCAGGGTCTTGTCAGTTTTGGCAAAAGCTTCTCACAGAAGACTCCGGCTCCACCTTGCCGTTTCGAGAAACATAAGTGCACAGGTAAGGCTAAATACAACTGGAATTCGGCATACTTAGGCCAAACAAGACACTCATCTCAGATAAGATACAAAGAACACATCACAAGTACATATAATCAAGTTTCGTACAACACATAAAAACTGAAAACCATACACTAAATTCAATAAAAATGTAACCATTTTGCACAGAATCAAAAAAGGACTGAAATTAAACAGGTGTCCCAATTTGACTCATGAGTCATGAGACATTTGTATTCTGCACGTATACGAATTACGGCCAAAATTCACACCCTGAAAATGTACAAAAACAAAATCACCCACAATTTACTTCGCGACAAAATCAACACAAAACCCCAATAAAATTTACGACCTCCATAACTTGAAAACAAAGCAGGTACCAAACAGCAGCGCCTAGCTACAGTATATAAAGAGCTTCAAAATAGATTATGTAACAGTAGCAGAAAATAAACCGAAGAAGAGATTATTCTCGAAATTGATATTTCTAAAAAAGTTAAAAAATTGGCACAAGAAGTAAGAACTAAAAACTGTAATATAAAATTAAAAATAAAAAGTTATTCATCTAAATATATAAAGTGACAAAAGAATACAAAAAATAAAGTGAAAATCGTCTTGTGAATCTGGTGAAATAAATAATATGGATAGGTGTTATAAACTCAAGTGCTTTTGTTATGTGTGTGGAAAATTTACAATTATGAGCAATCGCCGCAAAATAAGTGATGAAACCGCTGATTTATATCGACTATACTTTTCACAAACTGTTATTAGTGGTGTAAATTGGATGCCGCCTTTTGTTTGTACAACATGCATTTTCCATCTGCATAGATGGCAAAACACTGGAGCCGCAATGCCATTTGGTGTCCCGATGATATGGGTCGATCCACAAGGACATGATGCAGTTCAATGTTATGGGTGCATGAATTATATTTTCGGTACAAACAGAAACAAAAGTGGTTCTTTGACATACACTGCAACGAGAAATACACATCTACCGCTGCAGCATTCAGATGAAATGCCTGTTCCAGAAAGATCAAACCCAACCGAGGATTATTTACCAACAACATTTGAATGAGGTGAAACCGGAGAAACATCTGCATCAATATATCAACCATCAAATGTCACTGTGCCATGCAATCACATTGAAATCTCGCAAAGTCGTTTGGATATTATGGTACGACGCCTGAAACTATCTCAGCGGCAAGCCATTTTTTTGTCAAAGGATTTAAAACAAGTGAACATTTTGGCTCCAAATGTTCGGATATATGGAGCAATAAATCGTCATCGTCATTTTCATAATATAAACATTGAATGTCACTGAAAATACATTTTTTGCATTGTCATGTGGAAAAGTTCGCTGAACAATCACCAGCCGAATCCGATGAGCACGGCGAGCGTTTTCACCAAGTGACGGCAAGGCTCGAACATTGGTACAGCGGCAAAAAGCTAGATGCACTCTTGGGCGACATTTGTTGGAATTTGCAAGAGGACCCGAAGACGACACGAACAAATCAGAAAATTAAAAGTTAAGAAAAATGTAAATTATTTAGGAAAAAATTGAGAAAAATCACAATAAAATCAACTGAATCAATCTAATTTTCTGTTAAATAGTTTCTATTGTATCTATATTTGTCGATGAGGTGTTTATTCGATCAATTTAAATTCAATAAATGGACAAAAAATGATAAAAAACATGTTTTTCGTCGAGACAAATATTTGTCAAAATATACACTCATATTCACGTTGATAGCTCCTGAACCATTTAGATTTTCGTTATGCTTTTTTCAGCAAAGTTGTTGCGTAAGCCAAGACCAACAACTTTGCTGAACATATCAAGACCGAAAAACGACATCTACAATCACATTTTTGTGTTATTTTATTTTTTTGCGTTTCAAAAAATAAAATAACACAAAAATGTGATTGTAGATGTCATTTTTCGGCCTTGATATGTTCAGCAAAGTTGTTGGTCTTGGCTTGCGCAACAACTTTGCTGAAGAAAGCATAACGAAAATCTTAATGGTTCAGGAGCTATCAACGTGAATATGAGTGTATATTTTGACAAATATTTGTCTCAGACGCAAAATATGTTGAAAGCGATATCTCAAAAATGGGGACTAACTTTGAAATGGGACTAGCACCAATGAATTCAGCATAGTCGAATTAGGTTTACCCCCCGGGTGCCCAGCTTGTTGCATTTTTCAACTAGCACAGTGATACATAATCATAATGTTAGTGTCAATCACGCCACAGTTCCCATTTTGGTGGCAATATCACAGTTTTTTACAAATTCTACAAAAAATTATAAATAAAATGCACACCCTTAAATGCCCATTGTATCTTTAAAGATACAACCATATTTTTCAATCATATCACAATTTTTTTCTGTTAAAATGAGAGAATGAAGAGTATTTAAGAGAAACAACTGTTTACGCTCAATTTTGGTGATTTACCCGGAAATGTGATTGAAAAATGTTGTTTTATCTTTTAAGATACTATGGGTATTTAAGAGTTTGATAAAATATAGCTCTAAATAATAGAAGTATATTTTATTATGAAATTTTGAGCGCCAGTAAGATAATAGCAAACCGTTTAAGTTATTTTTATTTATAATTTTTGTAGTGTTATGACTGCATTTCCCAGTTTTTTAATAAAACCATTTAAGTACATTGTCGCCCCTGTGTTCTTAAGCATAAGGATAATTTAATAGAAACGGGAGGACTTAAGACTCCAGCAACTGAGCCAGCATACGTATTAATAAAAGAAGAGTTTGGAATGACGCCACAAGCTTGTTATCTGAATCAATAGCATCTAATGCAACATCATTATCTAACTCTTTCATTTTGGATGGAGAGAACAAAATTTACCAGCTATCATTGCATGAGAAGCTATAATTTTCACACCAACTTTTTCTATTGAAAAAAAATAAAAAGATGCAATTTCGGCAAAAGCATCAAACGCTGAACCAAAAACCAAAAAAGACCAGTTATCCGAAAATGTATCCGATCAAAGCAGCGATGAAGAGAATTGGAGGGGGAAAATTATTAAGTGAAAGCGTGTAGAGAGGCGGAATGACCACTCGATAATAAACCCCCAATTAAATTTCCGTATGATGCCGACAATCGAGTTAGATTTGTTAATCCTTAAAAATGGATTCAAATTTATAAACAATAAAAGCACAACAGTCACAATAAATACGAGTGCGTTTGATGCACTCGCCCAAGTATTTCTTGCAGTCACAAACGATAACGATTATTTAAAGGAAGGTGTCCCAAATGATTTCATGGAATTTACCGATGAATTAAGGCGAAATGGAACTTCGCGAGAGGTATATAAAAAACTAAACGATTTGCTCGCAAAAATATTTCCCGCGTAATTTAAAAGCATTACTAATACTGGAGCATACATCGAAATAGATTGCTCGTGTATCTCTCATACCTAGTTGAAAAATATTTCAGAGGTTCTATTCAGATAAAACATTACTGCCGAATGGTTGAAAAAGTGAAATATTTGACGTTTGTGCCGATCGTAGCACAGGGGTTATTACCTTTAGAAAACTTTATATAGGATGTAAATTTAAATATAAACATATGCGAATTTTGTCAACAAGCGCAAAATATTGAAACTGAAAATGGTTTACTATTTGTTAACACTCAATCATTAAACATAGAAGAATTTTATTCTATTAAATCTATTAAAATTGAGAATGAGATTGAAGTAAAGAAAGACGTTTTCAAATGGTGATTTTGAGGCATATGATGACCTATCAGAAGGAAAGAGGGAAATACAATTAGCAAACCCAGCAATGCTAATTTAAAAAAAAGTAGTACAATATCAAGAATGATTTGAGTGGTAGTTTATGAATTTTAAATACAATTTTGTATTAAAATGTAAAATAATGAATTTGTGTTTAATGTATAAAGTATAAAATTGGAATAAAAAGGAATGAACATAAAATATTTTTGTTTACAAATAAAAATGGTTTTTAAAATGAAGACACTACATTTAATGGCTAGCACTTCTAATAGATTTTTAACGCCATTTAATGTTTAATAGAATTGTACCAATTCTGGATTAGCATCGGCTGCAATGAACATTTCATTGATTTTGTTAATTGGGGAATCATTGTTGTTCAATGGAATTGGGCCAATTCTGGATTAGCACAAATTCAGCCACTATATTTTTCGGATGGCAATGAACGTGCCTGACAGGAATATGCTATCTGAATTGCTTATTCTTGGGTTTTATAATATTGTATTTCTATTTTTTAATTTGATGTTCAACAAAAATATTATTGAACGGCATACATCTGTATTTTGTATGTTCCACATATAGTATCTTTTATGGGCTACTTTGATTTTCCTCAATTTATTAATGAAAGTTTATGAATATCGCCAGAGCCTCCTTAATATAAGAGCCGTAACATTCCGCCATTTTTTTCCATGAGCTTTCCATAGAGGGGAAGCTTTTTGTTCTTTTTCATACCAATCAGTGTATTTTAATATTTTTTTAGAAGCTTTTTTGTATATAAACACATTAATGCTTCGTTTCAATTTTTAATTTGAATGGTTAGTTCAATATTCAGGAAAAGCATATTTTAAAATTGAGTCATTTTATGTCGAATTAACGCAAAAATATTTAAATTAGTCTACCACAAAAATTTTTTTTTTTTATTGTAGAAATAAGAATTTGTTTATATGTGTATGTAAGAAATTAATATAGAGTGTTCCATCAAAAATTTCAGCATTTCTTTCCCAAAACAAACGTTGGTTAAAAAATGCTTTATGAGTAGCTATGTAATATGGGGTTTATTGTGCTCTGGATTCTATTACAATATTGTTGATGAACAACCTTCGAACACTCTTTTTTCGTTACTTGTTAAAAATTTGATTTTTCATCGCAACAAATTTGCAGCCTACATTGTTTCATCCTGTAGTATAAACAAACTGGAGCTTCATAAAATAAAAACATTATATTATAGGGCTTTTCGCATTAAAAAACCAATCAAAAGATGTCGCTAAGTATAAATTAAAGCTAAATATTAAAACCTAAACGTTTGTTAACTAAAATTTAACAATTTATTATGTATACTGCCTGGTTCAATAGATTATTGAAATCTCCTGGAACTGAAAATAACCGAATACGAGCGAATTGAAATAAGAAAAGAAAAAATTTGGAAAAAATGTGACATTTTTCTATTATTGTTTTTCAGCGCACAGCAACTACGATGATAAATATTTTGCGATGAAAAGCTTTATTTATGCCAACCGTTTTATAAATAAAAATTATAATTTTTTTGAGTTTTATTAATTATGTTAAATTATTATTTTAAAGATTTCGCGCTTAACTTACAATAATAATGGTTTATTTTCGCAAATAGTTATTTAATTATTTTACAATTTTCTGTAATTTTAAGTAAATTTATTACAGAGACATCTGTAAACGGATTTTCAAATTACAGAAAGCTCGGTTTTGCAATCAAATAAAATTGAAGTTTTTTACGTTTTGTTCTGTTTTGTACTAATATTTAATTAAGAAAACCATTACAACGTTGATTTTTTGTATACAAAATAATAATAGATTTTGATGTAAAAATTGTATTATATGAATAATATTATTGTTTCTACATGGTGATTCATAAAATTTCGTTTCAGCTCACGTTTTCTCTTTAATTTTGTTATAAATAGAGAATGTTTAGATTGCTATTAAGTACATCGTTCATCTCAAAAATTCTGAGGTGCATGTGACCAGAATTTACCAAATAAGTTACATTTTTATAAAACTAAATTTTAAATTGGATGTAAGAGGAATCCGCGGCAGCACCCTTTATTATCTTACTTTATAAACCTACACAACTAAACGGAAAGCTCATTTTTATAGAAAATTAATAAATTTATGCTCCGCTTTAGTTTAAATTTACCAAATAAATACTACATTATGATGGCTGATTTTCAAATGTGTGTTCTTTGAATAGTTTATTAAAAATATAAAATTAAAATTTAGATGGTTTGTTTAATTTTTTATTCATAAATTCATGTTCAAAAATTTTCCAATTACCACGGTTTCTTATAGTAATTCAATAAAAGCTTCCCCTCTACTGAAAGCTCTCTTTTTAATATTACGGCTCTTCAAAATCATAGATGGCTCTGATATCGCATTTCTATGATAAGCACAAATTTCGTCGGAGAAGCTGCTTTTGTGAAGTTTTAAAATTAGGCTTAAAATATTTCTGTTTTTTTCTAGAAATTGGGTTTTATTTTTATCGTCTTTCAGGAGAATTTAAATTCAATTTTCACCGTTTTTTCGGCTCTTAACTAGCACTAATTTTTTCCCGTATCCTTGACAAGCGTATACAGCTGTAAGTTGTAGTGGTACCCGTTGGTACAGTTGGCTGTAGTATGTTTCCAGATACCACTAACAAACACTATAATATTGTTTCTGACTCCAGAGTATTAAAGAAAAACCACACCACACAATTTGTATTCACTTTTTATTAATTAAAAACTCAATTGATAATTATTAATATAATTAATTTTATTTATAAAGGTAAAGCTTATATGCATCAACGAAGTTGATGGTTTGTTGATCACCGTACTGATAATAATGATCCCGCTTAACAACCTCAGCTGATTATTATTATTATATATATATTACTAAGACTCACAAAAATATAAACTAAAGTATATAATACGAGTATACTATATAATATAAATACATTTGAACATAGAAAATGAATTATGAATACACTGTATGTTGAATACCATGGAGTAAGCAAGATCGCCCGTGTATCAACATAATTTAGTTATATTCAAGTAAATATTACTATCTCATTCGTATTGTATTATTGACGATTATATACTAAATTATAATCTTTATACATAATTATATAGATCACGGAATTTTGTGTATTTATGTATAACAAAGTTATAGGGTGCAGCTGGATACCATATGTAGTGTTTGTAATAACACTATAAAGTCTTGGTATATACAGGTGCAAGGAATGCAACAAAAAGCATCACAGTTTGGTACACGAAAAATCATCAGCAAACATTGGGAGTGGCCACAATGTTACTTCAAATAATCAACCAACCCAATAAATCTATAACCAATTTTACAGCGCGTTATTCAGGGTCACAAGGATCATTCATTGGTCGCGTGCAAAGGCTAAATTTGACATGAAGACATAACAATTTTCCTATAATATGCGTTGTAGTTCCAAAAAATGGTTATACAAAAAGATCAGTTGTCTTAGCAATAGCACCATGGAATAGTACTGAACCATTTCTCCAAATTGAACCCTTCTTTCATCCGAAACTTACCGGAAGACAATCTGCAACCGTCCAATTCATCGACATTAATTTTCTGCAGAAATTTAACCTAGCCGATTGAAACTGGCGCCGATAATTTTTCCGAAATACTGATTGAAGAAAAAATGATAGCTAGCTGAAAACCAACTGATCTTGCAACATTCATTATTCGGATGGATAGTGGTAGATAAACCAAGAGCAATTCGTCCACAACATCAATTGCAGTCAGTCACTTTCAACAGTCCAACCCATTCAACAATTCAAGATAACATTTAAAACCTTCTGGAAAGGTTTTGGGATATCGAGACAGTAGAAGCTCCAACCAATAGAGTATCTTAATAGCAAGAATTGTAGATACCGCGATTGTAGATTTCATCTCAATTCTTGGTCAAACAACATAGAAAATCGTTTAGAAACTATCAAATCCTCATTGCAAATTGATCATCTTAATCAGGAAGAGAGAAGTTCTATCTCAAACCTTTGTAGAAAATACAATGAAATTTTCTATCTTCCTGGTGATCGACTTACCGCAACGAATCATACGTTTCATAAAATCAGAACCGATCGTGACATAGACCCAATATACATTAAACAATACAGATTACCTGAATCGACGAAAACCGAAATTGATAAACAAATATCTCAGATGTTAGATAATGATATAATAGAACCAAGCAAGAGTCCTAGGAACTTTCTATTAATAGTAGTCCCTAAAAAATCAAATAATGAACAAAAAAAAGTGGAGAATTGTGGTCGATTTCCGCAAATTGAATGATGTTACTATCAATGATGTGTTTACACTTCCAAATATTGCAGATATTCTAGACCATCTTGGCAAATCTAAATACTATACCACAATTGACCTTGCTAATGGGTATCATCAAATACTTTTAGATCCCAAAGATAAAGAAAAGACAGCATTCAACACGCATTTAGGACATTTTCATTTTAAACGAATGCCTTTTGGATTAAAAAGCGCACCGGCGACTTTCCAAAGGCTAATGAACAATGTCCTTAGCGGTTTAAATGGAATCAAATGCCTAATCTACCTTGACGATGTGATAGTCACGGGTTACAACCATAAAGATCATGAAAATAAATTGGAGTGAGTTTTCAATTGCTTTAAGAACAATAACCTTAAAGTTAATTTGTTAAAGTGCCACTTCTTATCAAAAGAGATTGTATATTTGGGACATACGGTAACAAACGAATGTATTAAGCCAGATTCGAACAAAATTGCAGCAGTTAGAGATTACCCTCAACCAACCAACCAAAAGGAGATGAAATCATTTTTAGGATTAGCAGGATACTATCGTCGCTTCATAAATAGATTTTCCGAAATTTCAAAACCCCTGACAGTTTTATTAAAAAAGGGACAACCGTTTATTTGGAATGCCTTCTGCGACGAATCATTCAGAAAACTAAAAAATAGTTTAATAAATCCTCCAATTTTGCAGCACCCTGATTTTTCCTTACCATTTGCAATAACAACCGATGCGAGTGATTTAGCAATAGGTGCTGTCCTTTCCCAAAATAAAACTGAGTTTGACTTACCAATAGCGTATGCCAGTCGAGTCCTCAATAAGGCAAAATTAAATTAACCAACTATCGAAAAGGAGTTGTTGGCGATGGTATGGGCATGTGAACATTTTCGCCCATATGTATACGGTTGTCATTTCAAAATAATTACGGATCACAAGCCATTAATATGGCTTAGTAATTTGAAAAACCCCTCTTCAATATTAATGAGATGGCGAATATGGTTAGAAGATTTCGATTATCAGGTTTTCCATAAGCCTGGAATTCTTAACCAAAACGCCGATGCTTTGAGCAGGACACCGATCAAATCAAGTCAATCTCCACAAATTGTATCAGAACCATCAGAAAACATTTCAGATATAAATGTGATAACTAGATCACAGAGTAAACAAAACCCTGAAATTAATATCCCAGAATCTGAAACAATTCCCAATTCCTCGAAATCTAAAGTTGTTCAACTCACAGATGATTCCGAAATAGATAAAGCAATAGAAGAATTTCACTCGAAACCTTTAGGCGGTCATCAAGGAGTTTTTCGGACAGCTCAACGTATGAAAAATTATTATTTTTTCAAAAAATTTTATTCACGTATCAGAAAAGTCATTACGTCATGAGCGCTATGTCAAAAAAATAAATGTAGTAAACTCAATAAAATGCCGATGCAAATTACTTCTACTTCTGCCCAAGGATTCGAAAAGCTTTTCTTAGATATAGTTGGTCCTCTACCAGTGTCCTATCGTGAAAACAAATATATTCTTACGATCCAAGATTATCTGACTAAATTTTCTCTGGCATTTCCATTGGAAAATCAAGAGGCAGGAACAATAGCTAGAGTATTCGTAGAACGAGTAATTTGTGTGTTCGGAATTCCTCAACAAATACTTTCCGATCAAGGTGCCAATTTTATGAGCGAGCTATTTACGAACATATGCAAAATTTTGAAAATTAAAAAGTTACACACTACTGCATATCATCCACAAACTAATGGAGCTTTGGAGCGGCCGCACAGAACATGGACCGAATACATAAGAAATTATACACAATCCGATGAACTCAATTGGGATACTTGGTTGCCATTCGCAATATTTACGTTCAATTCTACTCCGCATAGCGCAACAAAATTTATGCCTTTCGAATTATTATTCGGACATAAACCCTTGATACCCAGTATTACAGCGCGAACCAGAAGTGGTGTATAATTATGATGATTATATGCTGGAATTGAAGAGTAGAATGCAAACATCTTTTGAAATAGCGAGAAGAAATCTTATTAATAAAAAACTTAAGTCTAAGGAATACTATGATAGCAATACACGAAGTGCAAACTTCCAAATTGGTGACCGTGTTCTGTTAAAAAATGAAACTCGGAATACTAAGTTTTCACCACTTTGGCTTGGACCATTCGAAATTAAAGAAATTAATTCGCCTACAAACACAACATTGGTAATTAAAAATAAATTAAAAACCGTGCACAACAATCGATTAAAATTATTTCAGAATTAAATATAAAGTTACAGTTGAGATTAAAAAAAAATTTGAGCTACTTTTATTATATTAAAATAATAAACATTATATTTAATAATAGCATTTCAAAAACCATATGGAAGATTTATTTAAAATTAAAAAAAAAATAATAATAAAAAAATATATATATATATATAATTATTGTATAAAATAAAATAATTTTTAGTATTATTTTAAATTTAGGGGGTGGTGTTATGGATTATTAATGCTACACTGTAGCCTAATTTGAATTTCTTGTTTAACGCATATTATTATTATGTATTCTAAAAATAACATTAAGAACAATTAAATTGTTATGTAATAAATATACCATTTCTATGTATAATATTTAAACCATATAACAAATTATATACTCAAATGTATTGATAACAATTATCTATGTAAATTGATGATCAGTTGATAATTAGGCAGTTATTCTTTAGAGCCAGATGTAAATTATTGTAATCTTTAGTTAAAAGATAATCTGAATATAACAATTTAAAATAATTAATAAAACAAACTTTAAAATTAAATAATAAAATATTATATTTATTATGTGAGTTTATGTTAGTTAGAGGTGCTCCATGAATTTCCACATCTATTCAACAGCAGTACCATCCAGATTGGGCGATTATTTCCATAAGGAACTTCAACGCATCTATTTACTAGGAAGGCGCATTGCTTGGACACATGATCGAAATAAGCGACGAATAAGCTGCATTTAAAGGATATTATGTTCCTCATCATGGCGTGATGAAAAGCTCCAACAACACAACCAAACTTAGAGAAAATTTTGACGGATCAGCGCGAACTAGCACAGGAATTTCTTTAAATGATTGTCTCGCATTCGGACCAACCGTTCAATCTACACTACAAAACATCCTTATTCGCTGTGGTATGTTTAAATTTAATTCACTGCTTTAATTCACAGCTGCGAGATGACACAAAATAGGTTTTTCAGATGCCTCGCTAAATATGCTTGTTCGGCTGACTTCAATCTACGAAACCAAATGGAGATTAATGTATAAAGTTATTAACATCAAAAACAAAGATCTCTTCACCTCCATATGGAGCTTTGTCATTAAGTAGATTACTGGTGAATATAAGGCAAACCTTAAAGGTCATTGTTATCGACATAAATGCGTGAACAGAATCAATAATTATTTTAGATTGGCTTTCTGCACAGCACATCCAACCAAATGTAATACTTTTCTCGAAACCGTAAAAATAAAACATTTGGTTGGATGTGCAGGACTAGTGAAATACTGACCGAACTGGTGACATACTGACTTACGCAAACCTTTCGGACCGGAGACATGTGATTTCACAAGATAACCCGGCTGATTACGTATCCAGAGGGGTTTTTCCAACAACGCTGTGGTTGGCCACCTTTGCTAGTTTCTACAAATTAATAAGGATTTTATCTTATAAATTGCGCTTTATGAATTTAGAACTAAACCAATCAACAGAAAATTCCTTTGCTAATACCTTCTCTCTTCGGAACTTCAGAAACCTAAAATTATGATCTCCGTAAGGAATCGTAAAGTTTATCCAAGCCAACAAAGTTACCAACCTCAAGTAGCCTGAAATCTCTTAAACCATTCCTAGATGACTTAGAAATTGTGCGAGTTGGTGGAAGAATAAAAAATGCATCGATAACGTACGAAGTTAAACTTATTTATTTATTTATTTACTTATTTATTTAGTCACATACATAGTAAAACCATAAAAATGCTGTTAATTTTGTGAACTGCCTACCCCATTTTGAGGACATAAGCTCATTTATAATAAGGAGTGCAGTCCAAATATGTTGAAAAATATTGCCTTCAAAAATATTTCCGATTGATCATTCATGTTGCCTCTTTTAGCACTTTCTAGCTTGCAAGGTGCAGGCACTCTTCATTTCTGAATCTGTGCTACAAAAATTTTGGTGGATCGAATTATTCAACTCGATTTCAATGGCGAGCAGTTTATTTTTCTTCATAAATTAAAATTGTCCCACAAATACGTTCCAGCGCATACGCTTACCAGCGCCAATGTCCATTATTGATATTAAAATCAATTTAATTTAAATCGTATTAAAAATAAAAACAAAACGGTCTATCCGACGCAAAAGTCAAAGGCAACATTCACTCATATTAACGGCCAAGGATAAACTAGAGTGAATATCACATCAAAAAATTACACGCTGGACCAACATTGATTATTGATTATGACTAGATTATGCAACTACGATTCAAATGCATTTGGTTAAGGCACGTGGATAGAAACTCTACACCAAAAAATTTTACATTGCCGCACTACGAAGATTCGCAACACATAAAGGAATGTACAGCGAAATTAACAGTGATAACGAGAAAAAATTGGTAAGGGCTCGAAGTCACTTAAATAAATTTTACAACTAAGAAGAATAACTCCAACCAAATACCATATAAAAAGAACAACTGGCGGACATACTCACAATTGACGAAATGACCGTTAAAACGCAGTCATTAAAACTTCAATATTTCTATACCGGAAGATACGGTGTTTGAATCCCACGAGACTCATAATGTTATATGCGTTTACTCATCAAATGCCAATCGGTAATGTCAATAAACACAACTATGACCCTCCGAGAAATGGAGTCATTGTACAGACCGGAGATTGCAACGTGCAAAGGGTACACTGTAATTGTGGTCCGCCGAGATTACGAATTTTCACCCTACAACAGACCTTTGAGAACCTATATACCACCGCACAACGAACGAATCGACTTAACTAAATTATGCAAACATAAATATTAAATTATATTTAACGATAGAGCATAAAACATATAAATCGAATTTATTTATTAAGACAATGGTATACAGCAGAATTATGTTGAGGAAGAAGTCAAAATAAAGTTTGCGCGTATTTTAAGGAATATTGAAACGAAAAGACGGCTCGGCTCGTATCAATCGCACGCACAAAATTAAATATTTATGTTGGTTTTGTTGTAATTTGACTATTGAACAATATATACCTCCTGTGTTGTGTGTATTAAGTTTATTGACGAATCTTAATTTTTTTTTCGGGGTTAATATAAAAATCTATAATTTCATTTTATGTTTATTTAAAACTATATCACGCAAAATCGCTGAATAATTTTGCTATACCGCGGCTGTTCATTTAGTTGCGCTACATTCGCGTATATACGGTCTTTGAAATTATTTAGAATAATTAATTTGTTTGATTTGAAATTTTTTTTTGTTACTGAATGACTGGCAACACGGATATACTTCGTATGTACATATTCAATATTGTATTTTGCGACATTAAAATACTTAATTGTGGTAAATACTAATTAATGTGAGGTGGGGTGCAGGTTAATCCGAATTAGAAGTTCGTAGAATATGGTGGCATGTACCTCAAAATAATTGGTTTCCTTCTTAAATTTGAAATATATAACATAATAGTGACAGCCTATCTTAAATATAAATTACTTCGTGTTGAACTCTTGATTGTACCGATTATATTGTCGAAAATTTTCTTTTAATCCATCCGCAGCTAATGCCACTTGATTGTATTTTAATTGGATCCAAATCAAAACATAATAACACAAAATTTAGTTATTTCGTAATTTATTACGGTGTGAGAGCTTTCATTCGATTTGACTTTCACCATAATTGTTTATTGCCGTACTATGTAGTTCACAAAAAAAGCGACCAACAATGAAACTTTGTTCAAAGATTTGAAGTCTTGATTGTAATGCGAAACGGAATTCATGAAATGGATATACATCGTGTTGTGACAGGACATTGAAAATCTGTTGATTGTCCTTCTGTAACGTGTTCAACCTGAAGGTAAAATAAATCCTGGTGGCGTTTAAACAATTTAACCTAGTCTCCGAACATGCCGATTGAATCATCAATATAAATTTTGTTGCATATATAAAAACCGTATTGATTAAGGTTGCAAACATGAAAATCCCGTGTTAAAAAAAAAATTTAAAATCTTACACAGGCGATTTTATTATTACACAACACAATAACGAAACCTGCATTTATTTAAGTACAAATAATAATAATTTGTTGTTAAATAAAATGTATTCCAACTGTACGTATTCTATAATTATGGAAGAAAAGTTAAGTTGTAAAAGTTCTTGAGTAATTCGAACTTACTTAGAATGTGCACGGAATCTAATATTTTTACATGTTTAACGGTTTTATACTTACTATATACAGAACTAATATTTTGACTGATTTTGAGGTAATGTTCACAACAATTAACATTTAAATAAAAATTGTAGCTTTAAAAATTAACATAAATAAATATAAGGAGATGGCCTAATTCGATAAACATGCGCTTGTTCAAAATGAGTCACTGTCGTAAAACTAGAATGTTGTTGTGCTTGAAGCAACAGAAAATGTCTAGAGCGTGAATTTCTTTCACATACGAATTAAAGTTTACCATGGTAGTCATAAGCCTTCAAGTGCCGGGAAAACAGACTATGTGCACAAATCAAGCATTTAATTACAGTGCCGTTACGCTCGAAAAAAAGAAGTCGGTGGAGTTTTTGAATCGACGGCGGCCTATATTTCATCGCTGAGGTATCCCATGTTTATGTCACGATGGAGGTTGTCATTTCTAATGTTCCATGGAGCATTCACAATTCTACGTAGTACTTTGTTTTGAAATGTTTGTATATGATCTTAACTGTATTTTTTTTAGGCAGCCCCAAAGCTGAATTCCATACCTGCAGATTGTGTTAGGATTTGTTTATGTGACACCAGTTTGTTGTGCGTTGTCAGTTCGCAGTTTTTTCCAATAAGCCAGTGCATTTTTTTGAATTTTAAATTCAGTTCTCGAATTTCTTTTTAAAAGAATATGGAATTTGTTGCGAATTCAGTCTAATCGGGATATATTCTAATTTCCTATTTGTAAAGTTTATATATGTGTTGATTTCGATTCATTTAGTGTTATTCTCCATTTTTTGTCCAGTTGTAGCCGTCATAACAGCGTGTCATCAGCAAACGTTCCTATTCTATCTTCTACTATATTTGGTAGATTATACGTATACGGTAATTTTGAGTATTGAGCTTTAGCAATTCGAAATTTATTTGCCCGTTATCAAATCGTATCTATGAACTTTTATATTTTTACTTTTTGTTCGATACCTCTCAGAGCAATTGGTAGCACAAATATCTCATCTGTTCAGTTTATAGGAGTTGAGTATTTATTATACGCTTGTCAGGTTGGTAGTTTGAAGGTATTTTCTAGGTGTTCGGAAAACAGATCAACTTTTTGCTTATTGATGGGATCCCAGGTTCTATTAAACAATTTTATGGATGGGCACTTGCTTTTTAGAACTTTTTAAACCTTTAGTGGCTTTCCACAGGGAATAGTCAGTGTCAGATTTATCTAGGTTACTTAGGATGCTATAGAAAATTTTGGTTTGCCGACATCCTGCTGTTAGTCCAAAATACACTACTCGATTAGATTGTTGTTAGAAATTCCTATTCAAAAACGAATGAAAATTCATTGCGAGTTTCAACAGTCTGCCAAATGTATCACGTTTGCAAATCTTTATAAGGACTACCGCTTAAATCATCAGCTCCAGAAATTATTTCAAATTGGACCCCCTTCTGAAAAGGCAAAAGGCAAAATTATTCGGTCGAAGAAAGTACGGTAGAAGAACATTTCATAAAACAATCACGACAAAACCAAAAAGAAAGAATCGTGGCATATCCTATCCTTGTCGAGACCGTCATCTGTTTTAGGGGATTCGCTACAAATGGCAACACATCAGTTCTTTGCAGTTGAAAGAAGTTTGAATAAAAACCCAGCTCGGAAGCTAAAATACGCAAGATTTAAAGAGAAGTGTATGCTTCCACAAAATCATAATCGGTATCACAATCGTTTCCCGCAAATATAATACGGAGCATCATTGAATGACATCCTAATGATTGCACCAGTCATACAACATGACCTATTTTCGATCTTGTTGCGCTTTCCCACGTGCCAGGTTGTTTTGAGCGCCGATAAAAAGCAAATGTGTCGCCAAATTTTAATATACCCTTCTGATACTAATGACTTGCAGTATATAGCGAGCTGATCCGACCGAAGACATCGATATCTAACGGCTTCGCACTTTATCATATGGCATTGCTAGTGCCAATATGAGGCTAAGTGCCTTCAATTGTTAGAAACGAGCGTCTCAGGTAATCAATGAAGATACATATGTATGGTGGATGTACTTTCAGGTGCAAACATTCTGGTCGAGATCCAACAAATCAAATCACATCAAATCATCATCAAATCGAAAATTGTGCTCTAACATATCACATGAAGACATTTCTACATATTGATAATAGTGATTACACTAAAGCTTTATGCATGTTTTGGAATCTCGTCTCAAGACGTCTTTAGCTTCAATGTAGCGGAGTCATTAAGTCATCGCAATACAACCAGACGCACGGTACTCTCAGATACTCTCGCACTTTTAATCCGCTACGTTTCACCTGTGACCACTTTAATAAAACATTTCATGCAAGGAATGTGGAGCTTGAAATTATTTTGGGATTCAAGATTGCCGCAAGAGCTTTCCGCTTCCATTGTCCAACTACATTTGACCTGACCACCACTGTCTACCAATGTACTAAATACATCAATGTTTTTAAGTTTTCCAGTGTTGAATTTGTACATGAAGCCCCACCATACCGGTCTGAAGTACTTAATGATAATAAAAAGTGTAGCTACACATTTTAACGAAAAGTGTAAACTGAAAAAGTGTAGATACACAAATTATCAAAACGTGTAGCTGCAAAAGGAAAAAAAACAGTTTGAACGTATTTCGACGTGGTTTTATTAAAATTACTAAAAATACACAAGAAATTTTGAGAATCACAGTACTACACAAATTAATTTATGGTGTATACCTTCTTTATAAAAATAATTTTTTAAAGAATTTTTAATTGCGAAAATCATCGAAACCACAAGTTCCGAGTTATGATTTAGTGTTCTCAACTTAGCATGGTGTTTAAAATTTGTACAAAAAATTTCAAGACAATTTGCATGTTATGATTGGCAATATGACCCTACACGTGGATGCGCCTTTGGGGCCGAATTCACTGGATTCTTTAATAACTCAATAAATCATTGGAACATACGGCTGATACTGCCCTCTTCGTTAATGTAAACCTTTATACGTTTACCAACTAAAAACTGTATCAATCACTTCTGACAAATCAAATTGCTAGGAGAATGACAATTATTAACTTTTATATTGGACAATATGGAAGCTGGCCGATTGCGTCAATCCTACCATACGTCCATTACTGTTCGACAGGCCACAGTTAGTCCGTACCATAAATTATTCAAAACATAAAAAATCATTTACGGCAAATCATGTTTCTAGGAAAATTTCACGATTTTCCCATATTCTTATATGGGGCCATACTGAACTTGGCTATTTACGCCAATATTATCAATACTGTTCTTTTAATCAATCTAAACCCTTACTACCAACTTTTAAACAATTATAACCTATAAATCATTTTACTTAGAAAAAATATTTTTAGTCATTTATTCATACGTAGAGTACAAAAACAACAATTAAATCAAAAAATCTGGGATGGATATTTTGTTGTTGAGAAACAAATTAAAAAATAATTCCGTCTTATACAAGTTTAAGTTGGTTTTAAGTTGGTCACTGCGATTGGTCGTCGATTTGTTTTTTTTTTTCCTGCGAAAATATTTACTATTTGAAATATTTTAATTCATTTTAATTTAATATTGTGTATTTATATAAATAAAATATAGTCGTTTAGTGTGTTAATTTAATATTTTATGTTTTTTTATATTGTAAATATTATAATGTAAATAGTATATATATATATATGTGCTGTTAACAGCTGTATTGTGAGTGTGACATTTGATAATTATACATATATTTTGGTGTAAGTTTTCGTTGTGTATAGACATACATTATGAATTGTGCTAAGTGTGAAGCTAGTGTGGATAAGGACAAAATTACATGTTCTGGATTTTGCCGTAAATTTTTCCATTACGGTTGCGTGAATGTTGATCGTTCGGCTATTAAGTGTTGCTCGAAATACTCCAACTTTTTTTGGTTTTGCGATGAGTGTCGTGACCTTATGACCAACCGAACATTTTATAATATTATTGCGGATTCCTCTGCAAGTACTGCTCAGAACTCATATTTTAAAGTTTTGAAGAAGGAGATTTCTACCAATAGGATACTAATTGGTTAGATTATAGAGAAACACAATAGTTCAGGCATTAGGTGTGCTGGAAAAGTTGCTGAGTTGGATTAACGACATCAAGTGATTATGCTGTAGTGGTAGCTTCATCGACACCTACCGTTGATGTTTGCAAATTTACACCTAATTTAGGTAACACCTCCGCATTGAATATGGCTTCAACAGTTTCTGTTGAGTCTACATCATCTGCATCATTTGGTACCATATCTTATGCTGAAGCTACTGCATCTACATCACCTTGTTCTGAGATTCCTTTGATTTCCTCTGGTACCTCGAGGACACTTGCATCAATTCCGATGGTTAGTTCGTCGGCAAATTGTTAATACATCATCCATTGCTCATGTTTCTAACAGTTCATCACATAATCAGGACAGAAAAATTTGTGGGACTGGAAACTTACATGTTGATTAATATAATAAAAATAAAAACTGTTCCTCCAAAGTGTTGGTTGCACCTCTCAAAATTTGCCCCGGATACTGCTGAGTGTGATATATTAGCAATGGCTAATGCGTGCTTGAGAACGGACTCCTGTAGTGTTTCTAAGCTGATTCCAAAAAAAGTTCAATGGGAATAGTTTAGAGTACGTGTGCTTTAAATTGGGTATCGGTGAAGTATTACGTGAGAAGGCGATGAATCCTGATACTTGGCCGGTTGGAGTTTTTGTTCGAAGCTTTAATTCATCAAAGTTTCGGACACTTTTGCCTGTAGGAGCCAAATTTCGGAGTCAACAGTTAAAAACTACAGTAGTCAACACTACACCATCTTAAAGGACACGATTTTGTACGATATACCTTATCCAAGTAACAATTTGAAGGTAAATAAAAATGATTCATTAAAATTTGGCCATTTAAATGTACGCAACTTAATTAAACATTTAAATGATATTACTTTATTGGCTTCACAGTGAAATTACAAACAAGTCACTCCATATAAATAATTATAAGATATTGAGAGGTGATCGAATTAATGATCGTTGGGGAGGTGTTGCTTTATATTTTCGTGCCTCTTTAAATATTAAACAGTTAGGATCTGGTTGTTTTGGTAAGGTTGAGTTTCTAGCCTCAGAACTTATCAGTAGTTTTGGTAAAATCCTGTTGCTGGTTATTTATAATCCGTCGCCTGTGGTAAGTGTTGATTCTGATAATTAGAATATCATTTTTACCCAGTATTTGTTGGAGTATAAAAAGGTTGTGTGCTTGGGTGATTTTAACTATAATATGTTAATTGGTAATAAATTAAATACTTGTTTTCAAATTTATAATTTATATAGTTTACCATTTGGCCCTACTAGAAATGATAATCTTTTAGATTTGATTGGAGTCTTTGAGCCTGATGCACAAAATATTTTATCTTATGGACAATGTGCAGTTCCTGCTATTTCTGACCATGATTTGATTTTTGCATGCTATAAGTTGTGTCATACTAGGGATAAAATATCTTATACCGTCGTTCCTGATTATAATGGAATTGACTATGAATATTATACTAATTGTTTCTTTTCGTTGGACTGGTTGAATCTTTTTTCTTATGCTGATGTGAATGATATACTTCAAGAATTTAATTCGAATTTCTTATCTTTGGAAAATATGTGTGTACCCCTAAAGCTAAGTATTAATAAATGTCCAACAGCACCTTGGTTAAACGTGAATATTTTAAATTTAATGGAACGTAGAGATTTGGCTTATAAAAAGTTTAAAAAACATGGTTTAGAATTGGATTTTAACTATTTTAAGTTTCTAAGGAACAAAACTAATAAATTAATTAATCAAGCCAAACAAAGTTTCTATTTTGGTAATGTGTATAACTCAAGGATAACCTGGAAGAACTTGAAAAGCTTGGTGTTTTATCTTCCACAGACAACACAAATATTATATTTTCTGCTGATGATATTTTAATTGGGTTAAGCAAATTTGGGGATTCGGTAGGTGTTCTACCTTTACCTGATTTGGATTTTTGTGAATTTGTTGACAGTAACTGTTTTTTGTTTGACTGTGTAGATGAATTTATGGTGTTGAATGCTATTTGTGCTGTGAAATCTGATCTGAAAGCTTATGATTTAATTGATTTTAGGATAATAAAAATGTTTATAGATTTATTTCTTCCACATATTACATTCATTATCAACCAGTGTTTGACAAAATCTTTTTTTTCGGATTTATGGAAAGTTGCCTCTATCATTCCTCTGCCTAAAAAAGATATTGTATCTAATATTGGGGACATTCGTCCAATTAGTATTTTGCATGCTCTTTCAAAGGTTTTGGAGAAGGTTATGCAGTTGCCAATTCAAGAGCATCTTAAACAATTTGATTATTTATGTATATACCAATCAGGGTATAAAACTGATCATAGCACTACTACAGCTTTAGTGCATATTATTGATGATCTTTCTGCTGTGCTTGATAAGAAAATTTCGTTTGCAATTTTGGTTTTGTTGGACTTTTCAAAAGCATTTGATAGTGTGAATCATGTTCATTTGTTACAGAAACTTTACTTGTATTATAAATTTTTAAAATCTGCCGTAAAATTACGTATATAAAGTTAGCCCACCTTTCATCCCATAAAACTAAAAAATGGCAACACTTAACTATGACGACAGTTGTTCCATCCCAGGATATTACTGTCAGCCCAGGATTTCTGCTATATATTAACAATTATCATCCCAGGAAAAACTATAACGACACTAAAACATCATCCCATAAAATAATTTTAGCCCAGCTATATCTGTAACGAAAGTTAACTATCCGATCAACCCAGAAATTAGATATGTATAAGGATAAATTAATAAAAAAAAATCTGTAGCGACCACATAATGTAAAAATCTATATCTAAAGATAATATACTGTCCACCCAGAATATGTCATTAAAATTATGCAAAAAATCTATGTATAAAGATCAAACATAATAACAAAATAAAAACCAATGCAAAATTATTTTATTCTGTGTTGCGAGTACATATTAGTAAGAATTGTGATAATAACAAAATGTTTTATATATATAGCGATCTCCTTGTCTAACGACATGTTAGTGAGAGTGTGTTTTAGATAAAGTACACCCATATGATCATTAAGGGTTGTTTCCAAGTAACTTCTATGCGTACGAGCGACGCTATAGATTTTTGAATTCCAAAATTCGAATATTTTGTCCTAAACCACGATTCACTATCCACACTCGGTGAGCCAGTTATTTTAAAACGACATGATAGTGAGGGTGTGTTTTAGATAAAGTACACCCATATGATCATTAAGGGTTGTTTCCAAGTAACTTCTATGCGTACGAGCGACGCTATAGATTTTTGAATTCCAAAATTCGAATATTTTGTCCTAAACCACGATTCACAATCCACACTCGGTGAGCCAGTTATTTTAAAAAACGACATGATAGTGAGGGTGTGTTTCAGATAAAGTACATCTATATGATCATTAAGGGTTGTTTCCAAGTAACTTCTATGCGTACGAGCGACGCTATAGATTTTTGAATTCCAAAATTCGAATATTTTGTGATAAACCACGATTCACTATCCATACTCGGTGAGCCAGATATTTTAAAACGACATGATAGTGAGGGTGTGTTTTAGATAAAGTACACCCATATGATCATTAAGGGTTGTTTCCAAGTAACTTCTATGCGTACGAGCGACGCTATAGATTTTTGAATTCCAAAATTCGAATTTTTTTTCCTAAACCACGATTCACTATCCATACTCGGTGAGCCAGTTATTTTAAAACGACATGATAGTGAGGGTGTGTTTTAGATAAAGTACACCCATATGATCATTAAGGGTTGTTTCCAAGTAACTTCTATGCGTACGAGCGACGCTATAGATTTTTGAATTCCAAAATTCGAATATTTTGTGATAAACCACGATTCACTATCCATACTCGGTGAGCCAGATATTTTAAAACGACATGATAGTGAGGGTGTGTTTTAGATAAAGTACCCCCATATGATCATTAAGAGTTGTTTCCAAGTAACTTCTATGCGTGCGAGCAACGCTATAGATTTTTGAATTCCAAAATTCGAATATTTTGTCCTAAACCACGATTCACAATCCACACTCGGTGAGCCAGTTATTTTAAAACGACATGATAGTGAGGGTGTGTTTTAGATAAAGTACACCCATATGATCATTAAGGGTTGTTTCCAAGTAACTTCTATGCGTACGAGCGACGCTATAGATTTTTGAATTTCAAAATTCGAATATTTTGTGATAAACCACGATTCACTATCCACACTCGGTGAGCCAGTTATTTTAAAAAACGACATGATAGTGAGGGTGTGTTTCAGATAAAGTACATCTATATGATCATTAAGGGTTGTTTCCAAGTAACTTCTATGCGTACGAGCGACGCTATAGATTTTTGAATTCCAAAATTCGAATATTTTGTGATAAACCACGATTCACTATCCATACTCGGTGAGCCAGTTATTTTAAAACGACATGATAGTGAGGGTGTGTTTTAGATAAAGTACACCCATATGATCATTAAGGGTTGTTTCCAAGTAACTTCTATGCGTACGAGCGACGCTATAGATTTTTGAATTCCAAAATTCGAATTTTTTTTCCTAAACCACGATTCACTATCCATACTCGGTGAGCCAGTTATTTTAAAACGACATGATAGTGAGGGTGTGTTTTAGATAAGGTACACCCATATGATCATTAAGGGTTGTTTCCAAGTAACTTCTATGCGTACGAGCGACGCTATAGATTTTTGAATTCCAAAATTCGAATATTTTGTCCTAAACCACGATTCACTATCCACACTCGGTGAGCCAGTTATTTTAAAACGACATGATAGTGAGGGTGTGTTTTAGATAAAGTACACCCATATGATCATTAAGGGTTGTTTCCAAGTAACTTCTATGCGTACGAGCGACGCTATAGATTTTTGAATTCCAAAATTCGAATATTTTGTCCTAAACCACGATTCACAATCCACACTCGGTGAGCCAGTTATTTTAAAAAACGACATGATAGTGAGGGTGTGTTTCAGATAAAGTACATCTATATGATCATTAAGGGTTGTTTCCAAGTAACTTCTATGCGTACGAGCGACGCTATAGATTTTTGAATTCCAAAATTCGAATTTTTTTTCCTAAACCATGATTCACTATCCATACTCGGTGAGCCAGTTATTTTAAAACGACATGATAGTGAGGGTGTGTTTTAGATAAAGTACACCCATATGATCATTAAGGGTTGTTTCCAAGTAACTTCTATGCGTACGAGCGACGCTATAGATTTTTGAATTCCAAAATTCGAATATTTTGTCCTAAACCACGATTCACAATCCACACTCGGTGAGCCAGTTATTTTAAAAAACGACATGATAGTGAGGGTGTGTTTCAGATAAAGTACATCTATATGATCATTAAGGGTTGTTTCCAAGTAACTTCTATGCGTACGAGCGACGCTATAGATTTTTGAATTCCAAAATTCGAATATTTTGTGATAAACCACGATTCACTATCCATACTCGGTGAGCCAGATATTTTAAAACGACATGATAGTGAGGGTGTGTTTTAGATAAAGTACACCCATATGATCATTAAGGGTTGTTTCCAAGTAACTTCTATGCGTACGAGCGACGCTATAGATTTTTGAATTCCAAAATTCGAATTTTTTTTCCTAAACCACGATTCACAATCCACACTCGGTGAGCCAGTTATTTTAAAACGACATGATAGTGAGGGTGTGTTTTAGATAAAGTACACCCATATGATCATTAAGGGTTGTTTCCAAGTAACTTCTATGCGTACGAGCGACGCTATAGATTTTTGAATTCCAAAATTCGAATATTTTGTCCTAAACCACGATTCACAATCCACACTCGGTGAGCCAGTTATTTTAAAAAACGACATGATAGTGAGGGTGTGTTTCAGATAAAGTACATCTATATGATCATTAAGGGTTGTTTCCAAGTAACTTCTATGCGTACGAGCGACGCTATAGATTTTTGAATTCCAAAATTCGAATTTTTTTTCCTAAACCATGATTCACTATCCATACTCGGTGAGCCAGTTATTTTAAAACGACATGATAGTGAGGGTGTGTTTTAGATAAAGTACACCCATATGATCATTAAGGGTTGTTTCCAAGTAACTTCTATGCGTACGAGCGACGCTATAGATTTTTGAATTTCAAAATTCGAATTTTTTTTCCTAAACCACGATTCACTATCCATACTCGGTGAGCCAGTTATTTTAAAACGACATGATAGTGAGGGTGTGTTTTAGATAAAGTACACCCATATGATCATTAAGGGTTGTTTTCAAGTAACTTCTATGCGTACGAGCGACGCTATAGATTTTTGAATTCCAAAATTCGAATATTTTGTGATAAACCACGATTCACTATCCATACTCGGTGAGCCAGATATTTTAAAACGACATGATAGTGAGGGTGTGTTTTAGATAAAGTACACCCATATGATCATTAAGGGTTGTTTCCAAGTAACTTCTATGCGTACGAGCGACGCTATAGATTTTTGAATTCCAAAATTCGAATATTTTGTGATAAACCACGATTCACTATCCATACTCGGTGAGCCAGTTATTTTAAAACGACATGATAGTGAGGGTGTGTTTTAGATAAAGTACACCCATATGATCATTAAGGGTTGTTTCCAAGTAACTTCTATGCGTACGAGCGACGCTATAGATTTTTGAATTCCAAAATTCGAATATTTTGTGAAAAACCACGATTCACTATCCACACTCGGTGAGCCAGTTATTTTAAAACGACATGATAGTGAGGGTGTGTTTTAGATAAAGTACCCCCATATGATCATTAAGGGTTGTTTCCAAGTAACTTCTATGCGTACGAGCGACGCTATAGATTTTTGAATTCCAAAATTCGAATATTTTGTCCTAAACCACGATTCACAATCCACACTCGGTGAGCCAGTTATTTTAAAACGACATGATAGTGAGGGTGTGTTTTAGATAAAGTACACCCATATGATCATTAAGGGTTGTTTCCAAGTAACTTCTATGCGTACGAGCGACGCTATAGATTTTTGAATTCCAAAATTCGAATATTTTGTGATAAACCACGAATCACTATCCACACTCGGTGTGCCAGTTATTTTAAAAAACGACATGATAGTGAGGGTGTGTTTCAGATAAAGTACATCTATATGATCATTAAGGGTTGTTTCCAAGTAACTTCTATGCGTACGAGCGACGCTATAGATTTTTGAATTCCAAAATTCGAATTTTTTTTCCTAAACCACGATTCACTATCCATACTCGGTGAGCCAGTTATTTTAAAACGACATGATAGTGAGGGTGTGTTTTAGATAAAGTACACCCATATGATCATTAAGGGTTGTTTCCAAGTAACTTCTATGCGTACGAGCGACGCTATAGATTTTTGAATTCCAAAATTCGAATATTTTGTGATAAACCACGATTCACTATCCATACTCGGTGAGCCAGATATTTTAAAACGACATGATAGTGAGGGTGTGTTTTAGATAAAGTACACCCATATGATCATTAAGGGTTGTTTCCAAGTAACTTCTATGCGTACGAGCGACGCTATAGATTTTTGAATTCCAAAATTCGAATTTTTTTTCCTAAACCACGATTCACTATCCATACTCGGTGAGCCAGTTATTTTAAAACGACATGATAGTGAGGGTGTGTTTTAGATAAAGTACACCCATATGATCATTAAGGGTTGTTTCCAAGTAACTTCTATGCGTACGAGCGACGCTATAGATTTTTGAATTCCAAAATTCGAATATTTTGTGAAAAACCACGATTCACTATCCACACTCGGTGAGCCAGTTATTTTAAAACGACATGATAGTGAGGGTGTGTTTTAGATAAAGTACCCCCATATGATCATTAAGGGTTGTTTCCAAGTAACTTCTTTGCGTACGAGCGACGCTATAGATTTTTGAATTCCAAAATTCGAATATTTTGTCCTAAACCACGATTCACAATCCACACTCGGTGAGCCAGTTATTTTAAAACGACATGATAGTGAGGGTGTGTTTTAGATAAAGTACACCCATATGATCATTAAGGGTTGTTTCCAAGTAACTTCTATGCGTACGAGCGACGCTATAGATTTTTGAATTCCAAAATTCGAATATTTTGTGATAAACCACGAATCACTATCCACACTCGGTGTGCCAGTTATTTTAAAAAACGACATGATAGTGAGGGTGTGTTTCAGATAAAGTACATCTATATGATCATTAAGGGTTGTTTCCAAGTAACTTCTATGCGTACGAGCGACGCTATAGATTTTTGAATTCCAAAATTCGAATTTTTTTTCCTAAACCACGATTCACTATCCATACTCGGTGAGCCAGTTATTTTAAAACGACATGATAGTGAGGGTGTGTTTTAGATAAAGTACACCCATATGATCATTAAGGGTTGTTTCCAAGTAACTTCTATGCGTACGAGCGACGCTATAGATTTTTGAATTCCAAAATTCGAATATTTTGTGAAAAACCACGATTCACTATCCACACTCGGTGAGCCAGTTATTTTAAAACGACATGATAGTGAGGGTGTGTTTTAAATAAAGTACACCCATATGATCATTAAGGGTTGTTTCCAAGTAACTTCTATGCGTACGAGCGACGCTATAGATTTTTGAATTCCAAAATTCGAATATTTTGTGATAAACCACGATTCACTATCCACACTCGGTGTGCCAGTTATTTTAAAAAACGACATGATAGTGAGGGTGTGTTTTAGATAAAGTACATCCATATGATCATTAACTCTTTAACGACCGATTTTTTTTTTAAATAAATGCACCAAATTAATCAATTTTATTAATTATAAGAACTAATATTTTAACATACATATTATGCACAAAAAAAAATCTGTTTTAAAAATAAACTTTATTTTTATAAAAATATTGTTTTTTAATTCAAACAAATGTGAAAAAGTTACATATTATTAAAATACATGAAAAAATTAAAATAACTGGCACACCGAGTGTGGATAGTGAATCGTGGTTTATCACAAAATATTCGAATTTTGGAATTCAAAAATCTATAGCGTCGCTCGTACGCATAGAAGTTACTTGGAAACAACCCTTAATGATCATATGGGTGTACTTTATCTAAAACACACCCTCACTATCATGTCGTTTTAAAATAACTGGCTCACCGAGTGTGGATAGTGAATCGTGGTTTAAATATTCGAATTTTGAAATTCAAAAATCTATAGCGTCGCTCGTACGCATAGAAGTTACTTGGAAACAACGCTTAATGATCATATGGGTGTACTTTATCTAAAACACACCCTCACTATCATGTCGTTTTAAAATAACTGGCTCACCGAGTGTGGATAGTGAATCGTGGTTTAGGACAAAATATTCGAATTTTGGAATTCAAAAATCTATAGCGTCGCTCGTACGCATAGAAGTTACTTGGAAACAACCCTTAATGATCATATGGGGGTACTTTATCTAAAACACACCCTCACTATCATGTCGTTTTAAAATAACTGGCTCACCGAGTGTGGATAGTGAATCGTGGTTTATCACAAAATATTCGAATTTTGGAATTCAAAAATCTATAGCGTCGCTCGTACGCATAGAAGTTACTTGGAAACAACCCTTAATGATCATATGGGTGTACTTTATCTAAAACACACCCTCACTATCATGTCGTTTTAAAATAACTGGCTCACCGAGTGTGGATAGTGAATCGTGGTTTAGGACAAAATATTCGAATTTTGGAATTCAAAAATCTATAGCGTCGCTCGTACGCATAGAAGTTACTTGGAAACAACCCTTAATGATCATATGGATGTACTTTATCTAAAACACACCCTCACTATCATGTCGTTTAAAAATAACTGGCTCACCGAGTGTGGATAGTGGATCGTGGTTTATCACAAAATATTCGAATTTTGAAATTCAAAAATCTTTAGCGTCGCTCGTACGCATAGAAGTTACTTGGAAACAACCCTTAATGATCATATGGGTGTACTTTATCTAAAACACACCCTCACTATCATGTCGTTTTAAAATAACTGGCTCACCGAGTGTGGATAGTGAATCGTGGTTTAGGACAAAATATTCGAATTTTGGAATTCATAAATCTATAGCGTCGCTCGTACGCATAGAAGTTACTTGGAAACAACCCTTAATGATCATATGGGTGTACTTTATCTAAAACACACCCTCACTATCATGTCGTTTTAAAATAACTGGCTCACCGAGTGTGGATAGTGAATCGTGGTTTATCACAAAATATTCGAATCTTGAAATTCAAAAAACTATAGCGTCGCTCGTACGCATAGAAGTTACTTGGAAACAACCCTTAATGATCATATGGGTGTACTTTATCTAAAACACACCCTCACTATCATGTCGTTTTAAAATAACTGGCTCACCGAGTGTGGATTGTGAATCGTGGTTTAGGACAAAATATTCGAATTTTGGAATTCAAAAATCTATAGCGTTGCTCGCACGCATAGAAGTTACTTGGAAACAACTCTTAATGATCATATGGGGGTACTTTATCTAAAACACACCCTCACTATCATGTCGTTTTAAAATATCTGGCTCACCGAGTATGGATAGTGAATCGTGGTTTATCACAAAATATTCGAATTTTGGAATTCAAAAATCTATAGCGTCGCTCGTACGCATAGAAGTTACTTGGAAACAACCCTTAATGATCATATGGGTGTACTTTATCTAAAACACACCCTCACTATCATGTCGTTTTAAAATAACTGGCTCACCGAGTATGGATAGTGAATCGTGGTTTAGGAAAAAAAAATCGAATTTTGGAATTCAAAAATCTATAGCGTCGCTCGTACGCATAGAAGTTACTTGGAAACAACCCTTAATGATCATATGGGTGTACTTTATCTAAAACACACCCTCACTATCATGTTGTTTTAAAATATCTGGCTCACCGAGTATGGATAGTGAATCGTGGTTTAGGACAAAATATTCGAATTTTGGAATTCAAAAATCTATAGCGTCGCTCGTACGCATAGAAGTTACTTGGAAACAACCCTTAATGATCATATAGATGTACTTTATCTGAAACACACCCTCACTATCATGTCGTTTTAAAATAACTGGCTCACCGAGTGTGGATTGTGAATCGTGGTTTAGGACAAAATATTCGAATTTTGGAATTCAAAAATCTATAGCGTCGCTCGTACGCATAGAAGTTACTTGGAAACAACCCTTAATGATCATATGGGGGTACTTTATCTAAAACACACCCTCACTATCATGTCGTTTTAAAATAACTGGCTCACCGAGTGTGGATAGTGAATCGTGGTTTAAATATTCGAATTTTGAAATTCAAAAATCTATAGCGTCGCTCGTACGCATAGAAGTTACTTGGAAACAACGCTTAATGATCATATGGGTGTACTTTATCTAAAACACACCCTCACTATCATGTCGTTTTAAAATAACTGGCTCACCGAGTGTGGATAGTGAATCGTGGTTTAGGACAAAATATTCGAATTTTGGAATTCAAAAATCTATAGCGTCGCTCGTACGCATAGAAGTTACTTGGAAACAACCCTTAATGATCATATGGGGGTACTTTATCTAAAACACACCCTCACTATCATGTCGTTTTAAAATAACTGGCTCACCGAGTGTGGATAGTGAATCGTGGTTTAGGAAAAAAAAATCGAATTTTGGAATTCAAAAATCTATAGCGTCGCTCGTACGCATAGAAGTTACTTGGAAACAACCCTTAATGATCATATGGGTGTACTTTATCTAAAACACACCCTCACTATCATGTTGTTTTAAAATATCTGGCTCACCGAGTATGGATAGTGAATCGTGGTTTATCACAAAATATTCGAATTTTGGAATTCAAAAATCTATAGCGTCGCTCGTACGCATAGAAGTTACTTGGAAACAACCCTTAATGATCATATAGATGTACTTTATCTGAAACACACCCTCACTATCATGTCGTTTTAAAATAACTGGCTCACCGAGTGTGGATTGTGAATCGTGGTTTAGGACAAAATATTCGAATTTTGGAATTCAAAAATCTATAGCGTCGCTCGTACGCATAGAAGTTACTTGGAAACAACCCTTAATGATCATATGGGGGTACTTTATCTAAAACACACCCTCACTATCATGTCGTTTTAAAATAACTGGCTCACCGAGTGTGGATAGTGAATCGTGGTTTAGGACAAAATATTCGAATTTTGGAATTCAAAAATCTATAGCGTCGCTCGTACGCATAGAAGTTACTTGGAAACAACCCTTAATGATCATATGGGGGTACTTTATCTAAAACACACCCTCACTATCATGTCGTTTTAAAATAACTGGCTCACCGAGTGTGGATAGTGAATCGTGGTTTATCACAAAATATTCGAATTTTGGAATTCAAAAATCTATAGCGTCGCTCGTACGCATAGAAGTTACTTGGAAACAACCCTTAATGATCATATGGGTGTACTTTATCTAAAACACACCCTCACTATCATGTCGTTTTAAAATAACTGGCTCACCGAGTATGGATAGTGAATCATGGTTTAGGAAAAAAAATTCGAATTTTGGAATTCAAAAATCTATAGCGTCGCTCGTACGCATAGAAGTTACTTGGAAACAACCCTTAATGATCATATAGATGTACTTTATCTGAAACACACCCTCACTATCATGTCGTTTTTTAAAATAACTGGCTCACCGAGTGTGGATTGTGAATCGTGGTTTAGGACAAAATATTCGAATTTTGGAATTCAAAAATCTATAGCGTCGCTCGTACGCATAGAAGTTACTTGGAAACAACCCTTAATGATCATATGGGTGTACTTTATCTAAAACACACCCTCACTATCATGTCGTTTTAAAATAACTGGCTCACCGAGTGTGGATAGTGAATCGTGGTTTAGGACAAAATATTCGAATTTTGGAATTCAAAAATCTATAGCGTCGCTCGTACGCATAGAAGTTACTTGGAAACAACCCTTAATGATCATATGGATGTACTTTATCTAAAACACACCCTCACTATCATGTCGTTTAAAAATAACTGGCTCACCGAGTGTGGATAGTGGATCGTGGTTTATCACAAAATATTCGAATTTTGAAATTCAAAAATCTTTAGCGTCGCTCGTACGCATAGAAGTTACTTGGAAACAACCCTTAATGATCATATGGGTGTACTTTATCTAAAACACACCCTCACTATCATGTCGTTTTAAAATAACTGGCTCACCGAGTGTGGATAGTGAATCGTGGTTTAGGACAAAATATTCGAATTTTGGAATTCATAAATCTATAGCGTCGCTCGTACGCATAGAAGTTACTTGGAAACAACCCTTAATGATCATATGGGTGTACTTTATCTAAAACACACCCTCACTATCATGTCGTTTTAAAATAACTGGCTCACCGAGTGTGGATAGTGAATCGTGGTTTATCACAAAATATTCGAATTTTGAAATTCAAAAATCTATAGCGTCGCTCGTACGCATAGAAGTTACTTGGAAACAACCCTTAATGATCATATGGGTGTACTTTATCTAAAACACACCCTCACTATCATGTCGTTTTAAAATAACTGGCTCACCGAGTGTGGATTGTGAATCGTGGTTTAGGACAAAATATTCGAATTTTGGAATTCAAAAATCTATAGCGTTGCTCGCACGCATAGAAGTTACTTGGAAACAACTCTTAATGATCATATGGGGGTACTTTATCTAAAACACACCCTCACTATCATGTCGTTTTAAAATATCTGGCTCACCGAGTATGGATAGTGAATCGTGGTTTATCACAAAATATTCGAATTTTGGAATTCAAAAATCTATAGCGTCGCTCGTACGCATAGAAGTTACTTGGAAACAACCCTTAATGATCATATGGGTGTACTTTATCTAAAACACACCCTCACTATCATGTCGTTTTAAAATAACTGGCTCACCGAGTATGGATAGTGAATCGTGGTTTAGGAAAAAAAAATCGAATTTTGGAATTCAAAAATCTATAGCGTCGCTCGTACGCATAGAAGTTACTTGGAAACAACCCTTAATGATCATATGGGTGTACTTTATCTAAAACACACCCTCACTATCATGTTGTTTTAAAATATCTGGCTCACCGAGTATGGATAGTGAATCGTGGTTTATCACAAAATATTCGAATTTTGGAATTCAAAAATCTATAGCGTCGCTCGTACGCATAGAAGTTACTTGGAAACAACCCTTAATGATCATATAGATGTACTTTATCTGAAACACACCCTCACTATCATGTCGTTTTAAAATAACTGGCTCACCGAGTGTGGATTGTGAATCGTGGTTTAGGACAAAATATTCGAATTTTGGAATTCAAAAATCTATAGCGTCGCTCGTACGCATAGAAGTTACTTGGAAACAACCCTTAATGATCATATGGGGGTACTTTATCTAAAACACACCCTCACTATCATGTCGTTTTAAAATAACTGGCTCACCGAGTGTGGATAGTGAATCGTGGTTTAAATATTCGAATTTTGAAATTCAAAAATCTATAGCGTCGCTCGTACGCATAGAAGTTACTTGGAAACAACGCTTAATGATCATATGGGTGTACTTTATCTAAAACACACCCTCACTATCATGTCGTTTTAAAATAACTGGCTCACCGAGTGTGGATAGTGAATCGTGGTTTAGGACAAAATATTCGAATTTTGGAATTCAAAAATCTATAGCGTCGCTCGTACGCATAGAAGTTACTTGGAAACAACCCTTAATGATCATATGGGGGTACTTTATCTAAAACACACCCTCACTATCATGTCGTTTTAAAATAACTGGCTCACCGAGTGTGGATAGTGAATCGTGGTTTATCACAAAATATTCGAATTTTGGAATTCAAAAATCTATAGCGTCGCTCGTACGCATAGAAGTTACTTGGAAACAACCCTTAATGATCATATGGGTGTACTTTATCTAAAACACACCCTCACTATCATGTCGTTTTAAAATAACTGGCTCACCGAGTATGGATAGTGAATCATGGTTTAGGAAAAAAAATTCGAATTTTGGAATTCAAAAATCTATAGCGTCGCTCGTACGCATAGAAGTTACTTGGAAACAACCCTTAATGATCATATAGATGTACTTTATCTGAAACACACCCTCACTATCATGTCGTTTTTTAAAATAACTGGCTCACCGAGTGTGGATTGTGAATCGTGGTTTAGGACAAAATATTCGAATTTTGGAATTCAAAAATCTATAGCGTCGCTCGTACGCATAGAAGTTACTTGGAAACAACCCTTAATGATCATATGGGTGTACTTTATCTAAAACACACCCTCACTATCATGTCGTTTTAAAATAACTGGCTCACCGAGTGTGGATAGTGAATCGTGGTTTAGGACAAAATATTCGAATTTTGGAATTCAAAAATCTATAGCGTCGCTCGTACGCATAGAAGTTACTTGGAAACAACCCTTAATGATCATATGGGTGTACTTTATCTAAAACACACCCTCACTATCATGTCGTTTTAAAATAACTGGCTCACCGAGTGTGGATAGTGAATCGTGGTTTATCACAAAATATTCGAATTTTGAAATTCAAAAATCTATAGCGTCGCTCGTACGCATAGAAGTTACTTGGAAACAACCCTTAATGATCATATGGGTGTACTTTATCTAAAACACACCCTCACTATCATGTCGTTTTAAAATAACTGGCTCACCGAGTGTGGATTGTGAATCGTGGTTTAGGACAAAATATTCGAATTTTGGAATTCAAAAATCTATAGCGTTGCTCGCACGCATAGAAGTTACTTGGAAACAACTCTTAATGATCATATGGGGGTACTTTATCTAAAACACACCCTCACTATCATGTCGTTTTAAAATATCTGGCTCACCGAGTATGGATAGTGAATCGTGGTTTATCACAAAATATTCGAATTTTGGAATTCAAAAATCTATAGCGTCGCTCGTACGCATAGAAGTTACTTGGAAACAACCCTTAATGATCATATGGGTGTACTTTATCTAAAACACACCCTCACTATCATGTCGTTTTAAAATAACTGGCTCACCGAGTATGGATAGTGAATCGTGGTTTAGGAAAAAAAATTCGAATTTTGGAATTCAAAAATCTATAGCGTCGCTCGTACGCATAGAAGTTACTTGGAAACAACCCTTAATGATCATATGGGTGTACTTTATCTAAAACACACCCTCACTATCATGTCGTTTTAAAATATCTGGCTCACCGAGTATGGATAGTGAATCGTGGTTTATCACAAAATATTCGAATTTTGGAATTCAAAAATCTATAGCGTCGCTCGTACGCATAGAAGTTACTTGGAAACAACCCTTAATGATCATATAGATGTACTTTATCTGAAACACACCCTCACTATCATGTCGTTTTTTAAAATAACTGGCTCACCGAGTGTGGATTGTGAATCGTGGTTTAGGACAAAATATTCGAATTTTGGAATTCAAAAATCTATAGCGTCGCTCGTACGCATAGAAGTTACTTGGAAACAACCCTTAATGATCATATGGGTGTACTTTATCTAAAACACACCCTCACTATCATGTCGTTTTAAAATAACTGGCTCACCGAGTGTGGATAGTGAATCGTGGTTTAGGACAAAATATTCGAATTTTGGAATTCAAAAATCTATAGCGTCGCTCGTACGCATAGAAGTTACTTGGAAACAACCCTTAATGATCATATGGGTGTACTTTATCTAAAACACACTCTCACTAACATGTCGTTAGACAAGGAGATCGCTATATATATAAAACATTTTGTTATTATCACAATTCTTACTAATATGTACTCGCAACACAGAATAAAATAATTTTGCATTGGTTTTTATTTTGTTATTATGTTTGATCTTTATACATAGATTTTTTGCATAATTTTAATGACATATTCTGGGTGGACAGTATATTATCTTTAGATATAGATTTTTACATTATGTGGTCGCTACAGATTTTTTTTTATTAATTTATCCTTATACATATCTAATTTCTGGGTTGACATTGATCGGATAGTTAACTTTCGTTACAGATATAGCTGGGCTAAAATTATTTTATGGGATGATGTTTTAGTGTCGTTATAGTTTTTCCTGGGATGATAATTGTTAATATATAGCAGAAATCCTGGGCTGACAGTAATATCCTGGGATGGAACAACTGTCGTGATAGTTAAGTGTTACCATTTTTTAGTTTTATGGGATGAAAGGTGGGCTAACTTTATATACGTCGTAAAATTAATACATTCGTATCTGAGTAATCGTAAGCAGTTTGTAAAATGCGGTGCCGATTGTTCAAGCATTTGTGATATGGTTACTGGTGTACCTCAGGGTTCTATTTTGGGTCCATTGCTTTTCTCTATTTATATCAATGATCTGTCATGGCGTATTAAGCATTGTAGATTCCACTTTTATGCTGATGATTTACAGCTTTACATTGGTGGGGATGTCCTCAAGATAGATGAGACCATCTCATGTCTTAACAATGATCTAAAAACAGATTTCTTTTTGGGCTAAAAATAATTCACTTTCTCTTAATCCTCTTAAAAGTAAGGCATTATTTCTTTCTAGAAATGTTTCAATTAATTTGACTCCTACACTTCTTTTGGGTAATGATGTTATTTTATTTGTTCCCTTGGTTAATAATTTAGGATTAATATTAAATTCGAAACTTACCTGGGATGACCATGTAAATTCTGTATGTCAACGTGTTAATTATAGTTTGTATAAGCTTAGATTGATAAAGAAGTTTTGCCCAATTGATTTACGTGTATAATTAATTAAATCCCTAGTTGTAGTAATTTTCACTTACTGTGATGTAGTTTTTGGTGTATGTGACAGTTCATCGAAACGTTTGCCTGAAGTTACTTTTAATAATTGTATTCGTTATGTTTTCGATCTGAGGAAATTTGATTACGTCTCAGAGTATAAATATTATATTCTTGGATGTGACTTGTTTGAGTATTATTATTTCAGAACTGCTGTTTTTATTTTCCGATTAATTCATTCGGGTTTGCCAACGTATTTGTACGAAAAACTTAATTTTTCAAAATCTCTGCGCACGAGAAATATCAATCTGCCAATTAACAGAACCAATATTCACAATAATTCTGGTTTATTAACCTTTATGTGACTGAATAAAAAAACACCTTTAGCAGACTGGAATGGGTACAATTGTACCCAAATATAAATTAACAGAGAATTTGACTAAATTATTATTTTTAAAAATGTTGAACATAGAGAAAAACAATTATATTTCTCCACAAGCAAATCGACAAGAAAAAAGGAATACAAAAAATTTAAAATAACGGGAAAAACAGTTATAAAACATAGACACACTATAATTTTTGTAGTTTATGTTTGATTTATAAGTTTTATACTGTAGAAATTTAACAACAACATTTTTTTCAAATTTCTGATTGTTTACGATTAAAAATTGATTATCATGTGTAGTATCGCATTTGTTTTCGAAGCTGGGTCAAGTGGCGTTTTTGCTAAAAAACGTCGTGTAACCGGGTAAGTTATTATTATTCAATACATTTATAGATTGATAGTTTTTTTATTGAAATTAACGTTTTTATAGGTTGACACCGGCTCAAATACAAGATATATTAGGAGAAGAATCTGAAGAAGAGCCATATGATGCTTCCGATGATGAAGAATATATTCCGGATCCAGTGGTTGTTGCTTCCGAAGAATCGGACGCTGAAGACGATCTTATTATTGAGGAAGAAGAAGTTGTCTCTAGTGAGAGCGATGATGAAGAAGGACAGTTGTCAGATGGTTTAACGGGTAAGGATGGCACAAAATGGGTTAACACTCCACTACCACAAGCACAAACGTTGTGTCGCAATATCATGCGCGAAAGAGGAGGAGCAGCGAACTTCAGCAGAAATTTCACAGCAAAAGAAACATTTTGGTCATTTATATCAAGTGAAATGATTGACATAATTCTAAGAGAAACCAATCGAAAAGGTCACAGAATTACTGACAGTTTCAACAAGGAGTTATTGGTAAAGTTTCCTGATCCGAACAAAAGACCAAATAAAAAAAAATTCAATCCGTTCACGCCAGAAGAATTTGATTCATTTTTGGGAATCTTAATTGAAGCAGGGGTCCACAAGTCGAATAATGAGCATATATCAGAATTATGGAGATTAGATTTTTCACCTCTTATTCGAGCATCAATGCCTCGTGATCGCTTTAAGATGTTGCAACGATTCATCCGTTTCGACAATGAAATTACTCGTGCTGATCGTGTAAAAGTGATAAGGCTGCTCCAATACGTGACCTATGGATTATGCTCAATAATAATTTACAGAAAGGTTACAAACCTTATGAATGCATTACTGTGGACGAGCAACTGTTTCCATATAGAGGGCACACAAAATTCACCCAGTATGTACCATCAAAGCCAGCCAAGTATGGCATCAAAGTATTCTGGGCTTGTGATGCTTCAAATGCATATCCTTTAAAAGGGGAAATTTATACTGGAAAGCCTCCAGATGGTGTACGCCAAGCAAACGTCGGCGAACGTATTGTTCTAGATCTCGTAGCTGGGTACAAAGGATCAGGTAGAAATATAACTACTGATAATTTTTTTACCTCATTGGAATTGGCTCGTGCACTTAAGTCATGGAACATGACCTTAGTTGGGACTGTTCGAAAAACAAAGCATTTTTGCCTCCGAACATGAAACCATCCAAAGACAGGAAAATATTTTCTACTAACTTCGGATTCAACAGTGATGCAACTGTGTGTTCTTATGTCCCGAAGAAAAATAAATCAGTTATACTTTTATCGACAATGCACATGACTAATGATCTGTCGGATACTGTAACTGCGAAGCCTGAAATTATGAACTACTACAATAAAACGAAAGGTGGAGTAGACACAGCTGATAAAATGTTGATAGCATACACAGTAAAGCGCAGAACTAATCGCTGGCCACTTGCAATGTTTTATAACATGATCGACGTTGCGGCCTTAGCATCGTATGTTGTTTACATGGAGCATAATCAACATTTAAAGAAAACAGATAGTCGTAGACAATTTTTGAAGGATCTTTCGCGACAAATGTGCATGCCTTCAGTGGAAACACGATCTATCTCATCTCATGTAATTAGAAATCGTTTCACATGGAATGCAATAGAATTAGTCCTGGGACGCACTGTTTCTCCCCAACCAGTAGCACCAAGGGAAAACATTGGTACTCTATTGAGTTCTGGACCGGCTGCTGTCGTAGGACGATGTTTCATTTGCTCTGAAGGAAATCGAAAGACTCGAAAAAGCTGTTTTAATTGTGGAAAACCTGTTTGCGCTGAGCATTCTGTGAATAAACCAACATGTAGTAAATGCAATTGAATAAATATATTATTTCTTATATCTTTTGTTTTAATTTTTCATGCAAAACAATATGGGTACAAATGTAGCCAGTCCAGTATGCTAAGGGTGTAAACATTTTAGGGCATATTTAAACGAGGAAAACGTGGAAATTTTTTGGCCATTTTTTTATTTTAATTGAGAGTTTCAACAGTTTAAAGATGTCAGAGGATTTAGCAACCTACGTAAACTGTATCATAAAAAAATTTAGAGTCAAATATGCATTTGGGTACAATTGTACCCATTCAGTCACATAAAGGTTAAACGCAATTGGTACTTGGAATGGTTTATCAGTGGATTTAAAACATGTAAATTCTTTAGAAAGATTTAAAAAATTGTTATTTGATGTAATTATGCAGAAGCATGGTAACGGTTAATTTTTATGTATATAAATATTATGTAAATAATGTACCTATATATGTAAATACTTTTGCTATGGTTTTGTGTTGTGCGTAATTGTTAAATTTTATTTATTTTTATTTTTTGTGTATCTTGTAAATATGTCTGTAACATAAAAGTTTATACTCAAGTTATGGATAATAAATATTATATTATTATTATATTATTATTATTTAAATCGAAAAAACTGGGATGAGATGAAATGAGTATTGTTTGAGGAAATATTTTTTTTCTGGGATGAAAAACTGGGCTAACTTCACACGCTCTCTTCCAACTACACTTTTTGATAATTTGTGTATCTATACTTTTTGAGGCAACACTTATCGTTAAAATTTGTAGCTATACTTTTTATTTACGTTAAGTACTTCACAGCGGACAACAAAAAAATTTTACAATGTGCCCAAATGCTTGATATTTGAAGCACCGTGTGACCCTAATAAAATCTTGGTCTCTGCTAATGAGGTCCAACCAATATATATTCCACAGCTTTTCATTGAGATATTTCGTGAGGTCGATGTCAATTTAATGGCCCTATTGACCATTGCAGCATATTTTGACCTAGTTTTGTAACTGTCTTTTAAAACCTCATTTTTATTGTTGCACTGCTCTGATTTCTATATCTACGTCGTAGATGATGATGCGGCAATTTCTTGTTATTCAAGACTCAGCTAGTTATCTTACATATATTGCCTATAGCCTAAGGGGGAAGATGAGAATATTCTATGTTGGTGAATTGAACAACATCGTCGCAACGTACAACCAAATAGCGCAGAATCGTCGTAAATGGTGTAAAACTTCAGAAAACATCGCGATAAATTTTTGATAGCTATCAAAGATGACGATTTATCGCCACTTAAATGACGACTAGGACACATCTTTGACACACACTGTAACGGAATTCTATTTAATTCCGTTACTAACCTATCCCAAACATAAAATTGTTTTCCTATCGGCATGACTTTGGAGATAATATCTCCAACTATATCTAATTTATGTATTAGTCATGCTCACTAAATCATTGGTGCCTTTATTTTTCAAGTACACGATGAATGGAAGTGGCTCGTTTATATATAGCACTAGCTGACTCGGTGAACCTCGTTTCGTCCCAAATTTCTTCATTCCGGGCAAATAATTTTGTCCTTTACGAAAATTGATTTTGATGAGATAAAAAATCAAACAACTAATCTCAATTCACAATAGAAGATTTAGTTGAGTGGTCATTTCATTCATTTTTTCATCGAATTCAACACTTAAGGCAGATTTATGGTTGCGTTCGTTTGGTCGTTTTTTCAACCAATCATCTCTTGTGGAAAAATGAAAAAGAAAAAAATCATCATTTTTGAGCAATATGATGGGTCGTAAAAATTATCAGAACGAAAGAACGCAACCATAAAGGTGGCATAATATATTGAAAAATGAATAAAATGTCGATTCAAACTCAGGGATCTATAGAAAATTGAGTTGTTTTTTGAATTTTTCTTTCAGTGTGGAAATGATTTGAAGTCAGTGGGAATTCAAAATAATTCAATGTATTTTATTAGAGTGGAATTAAATGGACATTGTGGTAAACAATATTTTTCCATTCATTGACTCCATAAAAAAACACAGAAATTCCAGATTTAATCCGCACACTCCCAACGATAGACTTTGCGATTTGTTAATCATCATAGCGAACGCCAAACGAATGGGGAACTGAATGCGCTTGAAGTCGAACGGAATATCATTTGGAATCAGAGGAATTCTCGGAATTAAAACATCTTCTCCTTTGAATTTTCCATTGATGGTCGTCGCTTGAATCACTTTGTTCATCAGTTCATTCACAGTCAATCGTGTTCCGTTACACAATCGCGGATGGTTCAGATTACACAGCATTATTATCGCAGATCTTACCTTGAGTATCAAGTTATGCAGTGGTATTCCCGGCAAATCAAGTGCATTGAAAAACTCGGTCGAATAGTTGGTTGCCTCAATGTATTTCCCCAGCGACTTGGTTTTCAGTCAAATAATCCAGACTGTTCCTTGTTCTTCGCTGCCAAATTCGCTCGTTTGCTGAGCCAATCATGATTCATAAATAATTTTCTGTGAATGTCCGGAAACAGCTTCGTGTTTAGCTTCGACGTCGTGAACATGCACAAATTTGATGGAAACGAAATCAATTCTGTCAAAACATCAACAGGAATTTGACCATTGCTTAGCGCCAACAGTTTGGAAAAATCAGCAGTTGTTGATAAATCGTTCTGTAACGCGACTCTCATGTTCGTGGTCAACTGCATCTTCTTCACATAGTGCCACAAATTTGACAATTTCAGACATCCGTTGAGTTCATCTGCAGATGTTGATCTCGGAATAACAGGTAGCGTTTGACAAAAATCGGTGATCAGCAGAATCTTCGCTCACCAAAACGTCTTAAGTCGCTTCCAATAAACGTTGGTGTGCCTGTGTGCATTCGTCCCAGATGATGATTTTTCATTTTTGCAATACCTTGGCCATCGCCGAGTTCTTGGCAATTGAGCACACTGACTTGACATTCGTGTGGATAATCACCGGCAACTTCAACGCAGAATGTGCCGAATGTGCCACCCCTCGGTAATTGTGGCCAAAAGCAATTAAATCAAAAAGGTTTTTCCTGTTCCATTGGGAGCAATGAGGGTGAATATTCCGCTGTTTCCTTCATCAACTGCGTTCATCAATGCATTGTACACGTTCTTTAGCTGTGCATTCAAAAGCAGGACATTCGTTTGTACTATTTGGCTCATTGAATCTTGATCGTACAATTGCTCTCGATGTCTTCGATCATGATCAAAGCTTTGTTGCGTATCTTATCGTTCGTTTTAGGCTCATAATTCGATGTTGCCGTGCGAACTCGATCCAAATGTCATCAGCCGTCTCATCCTTGTATTTGTTCCACAATTCAAATGCGTTCAATGGATGACACGTCTCTATGATGATTACGAACAATGTACGAATTTGATTTTCCGGCGCAAAAACAGTGGCATCGATAATGAATCTGCCAAGCGCATCAGTCGAATACACGTCGACGTATCCTGCAACAGATTGATCTTTCTTTTGTCGTTGAAAGTTCTTCGACGACTGGTTCCAAGTATAATAGCGTATGACATTTCACAGTGAGAAATTCTTCTATTAGCTTCCGTAAAATAGACACGTTGTCCATTTTCCAAGTACACCCACAAATGTTGAACACGCCTCGTTGCAACTGACATAACGGCCCAATTGGAATCTTAACATTTCGTCATTTGCATCAGGAGCAGCAATTCCGAACACTGTCAGGTCGCCGGTCGGTACCTTTGCTCACCTTTGTGATTGTTCTGTCACCATCTGGATTGTGATATCCGCATGGACCGTGAATCATGTTTGTTGCGACTACCGCGAACAACTCCGGGTCTACTTGGATCTGGTATTTCGGTGCTGATAATTGAATCGATTTGATCTGGTCAGATTTTCTCAATTAACCACAGCAGAATGTGTACATGTGGTAATCCCCGCTTCTGCCACTCTACTGAGGACATCCAACAACGTGGCTATTCGTAAACCTTCTGTTTAAAGACGAAGTCCACTAGCGTCCTGAGTTTTTGTTTAAACACACGTGCGGTGATGTCGTAGCGATCGCTGGAAGTTCGTGTTGGCAGTAGATAACCTGTTATTTCAGGCCATTTTGGATTGCATGTGAACGTGATGAACAAATCTGGCTGTCCAAAATGCCGCACTTGCCTGCGCATATTCATGCATATGCCGTTGGCTGCAAACATATGTTGCTAGGAGAATGGTCAATTGACTGACGTTGGTTGCATATCTGGATGAAATTTAAACGTTTCGTTTCGATCTTGACATACATATCAATACAATCTCTCATACCAACCATCTCCTGGCAATTGCGAATACAACAAAAAAAGATTGACCCTAATCGGTTCAGCCGTTCCCAACTGATGCGCAAGAAAGCAAAAACTCATTTTCTTCGGGTTTCCCGCAAATTTCCGAGTTTTCTACTCAGATTTTCCAATTTTTCTCTTCTAAAAGACCATCTGGATCAATGGTCAAATTCCTGTTGTTGTTTTGACAGAATTGATTTCGTTCCCATCAAATTTTTGCATGTTCACGACGTCGAAGCTTATCACGAAGCTGTTTCCGGACATTCACAGAAAATCATTTATTAATCATGATTGGCTCAGCAAACGAGCGATTTTGGCAGCGAAGAACAAGGAACAGTCTGGATTATTTGACTGAAAACCAAGTTGCTGGGGAAATGCATTGACTCAACCAACTATTCGACCGAGTTTTTGAATGCACTTGATTTGCCGGGAATACCACTGCATAACTTGATACTCAAGGTAGGATCTGCGATAATCATGCTGTGTAATCTGAACCATTCGTGATTGTGTAACGGAACACGATTGGCTGTGAATGAACTGATGAACAACGCTATCTAGTCACGATCATCAATGACAAATTCAAAGGAGAAGATGTTCTAATTCCGAGAATTCCTCTGATTGCAAATGACATTCCGTTCGACTTCAAGCGCATTCAGTTCTCCATTCGTTTGGTGTTCGCTATGATGATTAACAAATCGCAAAGTCTATCGTTGGGAGTGTGCGGATTAAATTTGGAATTTCTGTGTTTTGCTCATGAAGTCAATGAATGGAAAAATATTGTTTACCACAATGCATTGTATTAATTCCATTTAATTCCACTCTAATAAAATACTGTTACGGTGACACCTAGATTAGAATAGAATAAGTTAATTTCATTAATTGTTCAATTGCATTTATGATTTATACTAATCATTTAATACTATTAAAGTTAGCCGAAAGTTTCAAGCCGAAAAATCAAAAAAATCGATAATGCAGATAGTGTCTTCGCTTACTCAGCCGAAAGTTGATAATTACGTCACCGTTGATCAACTTTCTTCAGCCGAAAGTTATCAGCCGAAAAATTATTTTATCAACCCATCAAAAGAAACCAATTTTAATTTTTTAGTATGCGAAGATTGTTGCAAAACCTAATTCTATTTAAACTTCAGAAATACAAATGTTTAAATCAATCAATCATAAATTGAAATGCAATATTGTTAACGTTGCTTCAAATGAACATAAAGTATGGTGGGGATGCCACTATGGCCATTTGACATGCCATAATGTTGGTCAACTTTGGCCTAATTATGAAGAAATTATAAAGGATACAAGGGTGTAATTTATCAAAATTTCGCTAATTCAATGTATCGAAAATACAATGAATAACCTGTCGTTCTAGATTAGCATGCCTTGCCATTAATGCCACTATGGTCACTAGATAGGCCATCATGTTGGTCAACTTCGGCCTAACTGTAGAGACATATTGAATAAGTGAAATTAAACTCCCGTTTGCGGAACGAAATTAACTGGTTAATGAAACCGATTAACGAAATTCTGATGGGGATACAGGGGTGTACTTTGACAAGATTTCCATAGTTCAATTTCTCAAAAATTCATTGAATGGCCCGGCGCTCTTGATTAATCTTAATTCGCATTGATGCCACTATGGCCATTTGATAGGCCCTAATACCAGTTAGCAACAGTCCAATTTTAAAGAATTGCTGATGGGGATACAGGGGTGTAATTTAAAAAAAATCCATTATTCAATTTCTCAAAAATTCATTGAATGGCCCGGCGCTCTTGTTTATCCTAAATTCGCATTGATGCCACTATGGCCATTTGATAGAACCTAATGCCTGTTAGCAAGAGTTTAATTTTGAAGAAATTCTGATGGGGATACAGGAGTGTAATTTGACAAAATTTTCATAGTTCAATTTCTGCAAAATTCATTGAATGGCCTGGTGCTCTTATTTAATCTAAATTCGCATTGATGCCACTATGGCCATTTGATAGGCCCTAATGTCTGTTAACAACAGTCCCCTAATGCCTGTTAGCAAGAGTTTAATTTTGAAGAAATTCTGATGGGGATACAGGAGTGTAATTTGACAAAATTTTCATAGTTCAATTTCTGCAAAATTCATTGAATGGCCTGGTGCTCTTATTTAATCTAAATTCGCATTGATGCCACTATGGCCATTTGATAGGCCCTAATGTCTGTTAACAACAGTCCAATTTTGAAGAAAGTCTGATGGGGATACAGGGGTGTAATTTAAAAAAAAATCCATTATTCAATTTCTCAAAAATTCATTGAATGGCCCGGCGCTCTTGTTTATCCTTAATTCGCATTGATGCCACTATGGCCATTTGATAGAACCTAATGCCTGTTAGCAAGAGTTTAATTTTGAAGAAATTCTGATGGGGATACAGGAGTGTAATTTGACAAAATTTTCATAGTTCAATTTCTGCAAAATTCATTGAATGGCCTGGTGCTCTTATTTAATCTAAATTCGCATTGATGCCACTATGGCCATTTGATAGGCCCTAATGTCTGTTAACAACAGTCCCCTAATGCCTGTTAGCAAGAGTTTAATTTTGAAGAAATTCTGATGGGGATACAGGAGTGTAATTTGACAAAATTTTCATAGTTCAATTTCTGCAAAATTCATTGAATGGCCTGGTGCTCTTATTTAATCTAAATTCGCATTGATGCCACTATGGCCATTTGATAGGCCCTAATGTCTGTTAACAACAGTCCAATTTTGAAGAAAGTCTGATGGGGATACAGGGGTGTAATTTAAAAAAAAATCCATTATTCAATTTCTCAAAAATTCATTGAATGGCCCGGCGCTCTTGTTTATCCTAAATTCGCATTGATGCCACTATGGCCATTTGATAGAACCTAATGCTTGTTAGCAAGAGTTTAATTTTGAAGAAATTCTGATGGGGATACAGGAGTGTAATTTGACAAAATTTTCATAGTTCAATTTCTGCAAAATTCATTGAATGGCCTGGTGCTCTTATTTAATCTAAATTCGCATTGATGCCACTATGGCCATTTGATAGGCCCTAATGTCTGTTAACAACAGTCCCCTAATGCCTGTTAGCAAGAGTTTAATTTTGAAGAAATTCTGATGGGGATACAGGAGTGTAATTTGACAAAATTTTCATAGTTCAATTTCTGCAAAATTCATTGAATGGCCTGGTGCTCTTATTTAATCTAAATTCGCATTGATGCCACTATGGCCATTTGATAGGCCCTAATGTCTGTTAACAACAGTCCAATTTTGAAGAAAGTCTGATGGGGATACAGGGGTGTAATTTAAAAAAAAATCCATTATTCAATTTCTCAAAAATTCATTGAATGGCCCGGCGCTCTTGTTTATCCTAAATTCGCATTGATGCCACTATGGCCATTTGATAGAACCTAATGCCTGTTAGCAAGAGTTTAATTTTGAAGAAATTCTGATGGGGATACAGGAGTGTAATTTGACAAAATTTTCATAGTTCAATTTCTGCAAAATTCATTGAATGGCCTGGTGCTCTTATTTAATCTAAATTCGCATTGATGCCACTATGGCCATTTGATAGGCCCTAATGTCTGTTAACAACAGTCCCCTAATGCCTGTTAGCAAGAGTTTAATTTTGAAGAAATTCTGATGGGGATACAGGAGTGTAATTTGACAAAATTTTCATAGTTCAATTTCTGCAAAATTCATTGAATGGCCTGGTGCTCTTATTTAATCTAAATTCGCATTGATGCCACTATGGCCATTTGATAGGCCCTAATGTCTGTTAACAACAGTCCAATTTTGAAGAAAGTCTGATGGGGATACAGGGGTGTAATTTAAAAAAAAATCCATTATTCAATTTCTCAAAAATTCATTGAATGGCCCGGCGCTCTTGTTTATCCTAAATTCGCATTGATGCCACTATGGCCATTTGATAGAACCTAATGCCTGTTAGCAAGAGTTTAATTTTGAAGAAATTCTGATGGGGATACAGAAGTGTAATTTGACAAAATTTTCATAGTTCAATTTCTGCAAAATTCATTGAATGGCCTGGTGCTCTTATTTAATCTAAATTCGCATTGATGCCACTATGGCCATTTGATAGGCCCTAATGTCTGTTAACAACAGTCCCCTAATGCCTGTTAGCAAGAGTTTAATTTTGAAGAAATTCTGATGGGGATACAGGAGTGTAATTTGACAAAATTTTCATAGTTCAATTTCTGCAAAATTCATTGAATGGCCTGGTGCTCTTATTTAATCTAAATTCGCATTGATGCCACTATGGCCATTTGATAGGCCCTAATGTCTGTTAACAACAGTCCAATTTTGAAGAAAGTCTGATGGGGATACAGGGGTGTAATTTGATAAGATTTCCATAGTTCAATTTCTCAAAAATTCATTGAATGGCCCGACGCTCTTTTTTAACCGAAATTCGCATTGATGTCACTATGGCCATTTGATAGGCTCTAATGCCTGTTAACAACAGTCCAATTTTGAAGAAAGTCTGATGGGGATACGGGGGTGCAATTTGACAAAATTCTCGCTCTTGTTTAATCTTAATTCGCATTGATGCCACTATGGCCATTTGATAGGCCCTAATACCTGTTAGCAACAGTCCAATTTTAAAGAATTGCTGATGGGGATACAGGGGTGTAATTTAAAAAAAAATCCATTATTCAATTTCTCAAAAATTCATTGAATGGCCCGGCGCTCTTGTTTATCCTAAATTCGCATTGATGCCACTATGGCCATTTGATAGAACCTAATGCCTGTTAGCAAGAGTTTAATTTTGAAGAAATTCTGATGGGGATACAGGAGTGTAATTTGACAAAATTTTCATAGTTCAATTTCTGCAAAATTCATTGAATGGCCTGGTGCTCTTATTTAATCTAAATTCGCATTGATGCCACTATGGCCATTTGATAGGCCCTAATGTCTGTTAACAACAGTCCAATTTTGAAGAAAGTCTGATGGGGATACAGGGGTGTAATTTGATAAGATTTCCATAGTTCAATTTCTCAAAAATTCATTGAATGGCCCGACGCTCTTTTTTAACCGAAATTCGCATTGATGTCACTATGGCCATTTGATAGGCTCTAATGCCTGTTAACAACAGTCCAATTTTGAAGAAAGTCTGATGGGGATACGGGGGTGCAATTTGACAAAATTTCCATAGAACAATTTCTGAAAAATTCATTGAATGGCCCGACGCTCTTGTTAAAACTAAATTCGCATTGATGCAACTATGACCATTTTATAGGCCCTAATGCCTGTTAACAACAGTCCAATTTTGAAGAAAGTCTGATGGGGATACGGGGATGCAATATGACAAAATTTCCATAGAACAATTTCTCAAAAATTCATTGAATGGCCCGGCGCTCTTGTTAAAACTAAATTCGCATTGATGCAACTATGACCATTTGATAGGCTCTAATGCCTGTTAACAACAGTCCAATTTTGAAAAAATTCTGATGGGGATACGAGGGTGAAATTTAATAAAATGTCCATAGTTCAATTTCTGAAAAGTTCATTGAATGGCCTGGCGCTCTTGTTTAACCTAAATTCGCATTGATGCTACTATGGCCATTTGATAGGCCCTAATGCCTGTTAACAACAGTCCAATTCTGATGGGGATACGTGGGTGAAATTTAATAAAATGTTCATAGTTCAATTTCTGAAAAATTCATTGAATGGCTCTACTTTTAAGGGCCATTCAATGAATTTTTGAGAAATTGAACTATGGACTTTTTTTGAAATTACACCCCTGCATCCCCATCAGAATTTCTTCAAAATTAGAATCTTGCTAACAGGCATTAGGGCCTATCAAATGGCCATAGTGGCATCAATACGAATTTAGATTAAATCAGAGCGCCAGGCCATTCAATGAATTTTGCAGAAATTGAACTATTGACTTTTTTTCAAATTACACCCCTGCATCCCCATCAAAATTCCTTCAAAATTAGAATCTTGCTAACAGGCATTAGGGCCTATCAAATGGCCATAGTGGCATCAATGCGAATTTAGATTCAATAAGAGCACCAGGCCATTCAATAAATTTTTGGGAAATTGAACAATGAAAATCTTGTCAAATTACACCCCTGTATCCCCATCAGACTTTCTTCAAAATTGGACTGTTGTTAACAGGCATTAGGGCCTATCAAATGGCCCTAGTAGCATCAATGCGAATTTAGGTTAAACAAGAGCGCCGGGCCATTCAATGAATTTTTCAGAAATTGAACTATGCACATTTTATTAAATTTCACCCTCGTATCCCCATCAGACTTTCTTCAAGATTGGACTGTTGTTAACAGGCATTAGGGCCTATTAAATGGTCATAGTTGCATCAATGCGAATTTAGTTTTAACAAGAGCGCCGGGCCATTCAATGAATTTTTGAGAAATTGAACTATTGAAATCTTATCAAATTACACCCCTGTGTCCCCATCAGACTTTCTTCAAAATTGGACTGTTGTTAACAGGCATTGGGGCCTATTAAATGGCCATAGTGGCATCAATGCGAATTTAGGTTAAACAAGAGCGCCAGGCCATTCAATGATTTTTTCAGAAATTGAACTATGGACATTTTATCAAATTGCACCCTCGTATCCCCATCAGAATTTCTTCAAAATTAGAATCTTGCTAACAGGCGTTAGGTTCTATCAAATGGCCATAGTGGCATCAATGCGAATTAAGGATAAACAAGAGCGTCGGGCCATTCAATGAATTTTTCAGAAATTGTTCTATGGAAATTTTGTCAAATTGCACCCCTGCGTCCCCATCAGACTTTCTTCAAAATTGGACGGTTGTTAACAGGCATTAGGGCCTATCAAATGGCCATAGTGGCATCAATGCGAATTTAGGTTAAACAAGAGCGCCAGGCCATTCAATGATTTTTTCAGAAATTGAACTATGTACATTTTATCAAATTGCACCCTCGTATCCCCATCAGAATTTTTTCAAAATTGGACTGTTGTTAACAGGCATTAGGGCCTATTAAATGGCCATAGTGGCATCAATGCGAATTTAGGTTAAACAAGAGCGCCAGGCCATTCAATGATTTTTTCAGAAATTGAACTATGGACATTTTATCAAATTGCACCCTCGTGTCCCCATCAGACTTTCTTCAAAATTGGACTGTTGTTAACAGGCATTAGAGCCTATCAAATGACCATAGTAGCATCAATGCGAATTTAGGTTAAAAAAGAGCGCCAGGCCATTCAATGAATTTTTTATAAATTGAACTATGGAATTTTTTTTTCAAATTACACCCCTGTGTCCTCATCAGAATTTTTTTAAAATTAGAATCTTGTTAATAGGCACTAGGGCCTATCAACTGGCTATAGTGGCATCAATGCGAATTAAGGTTAAACAAGAGCGCCAGGCCATTCAATGAATTTATTCACAAATTGATCCCCATCAAAATTTCTTTACAATTTCCAGACAAAATGTAGACGTAACATTTCATAAACTAAAACTTTTATTTTAAAATCAATTTAAAAACCTAAATAAAATGAAGGACAAATGGTTTTTCTTTAATATCTGCTGGTATCGTAACTTTCGGCTGAAAATACTGTTAAAGTTAGCCGAAAATTTCCAGCCGAAAGATAATGCAGATAGTGTCTTGAATACAGCAAAAATCAGTCATGAACTTTAAAATTTACGAATTTAGCATCGGTTTATATCATTCGGGTGAAGGAGAAATTATTTCAGTTTATAGGAATTTAAAAATCGATAGGAGCGAGAGTATAAAGAGAGTTTAACAAATAGTCAAGACACTATCTGCATTATCTTTCGGCTGGCAACTTTCGGCTAACTTTAACAAGGTCGGCTGAAATATATTGATCAACATTGTTTATGAAACCAAAGGCACAATATGCATTATCATTTTTTTATTTTCGGCTGGCAACTTTCGGCTAACTTAAACAAGGTAATCATTTAGGCGTCATTTCTATACTAACATAACTGCTCGATGCGCATTTAGGATTATTCTAGAAACAAATATTTTGGTATATAAAGGCGTACATTGACGTGGAATGCTGAGTCTTATTTTAAAGTTTAAACGTGATACAGTGAAGGTTAAATAGAAAGATTATTAAAGTGATAATTAAAAAGTGTGTTATAATTGTAATAATTAATTGTTAATTTTGTGTTGTATAATAAATTGGGTTGTATAAATAAATTGTGTGAGTTCAAATTTGAAGCAGTTGTATTTATTCACAATCCAGTGATTCGAACCTTGAGTGACAAGGCAAAATCGTAACAATACATTGAATTATTTTGAATTCCAACTGACTTCAAATCATTTCCACACTGAAAGAAAAAATTCAAAAGACAACTCAATTTTCTATAGATCCCTGAGTTTGAAACGGCATTTTATTCATTTTTCAATACATTATGCCACCTTTATGGTTGCGTTCGTTCGTTCTGATAATTTTTACGATCCATCATATTGCTCAAAAATGATGATTTTTTCTTTTTCATTTTTCCACAAGAGATGATTGGTCGAAAAATCTACCAAACGAACGCAACCATAAATCTGGCTTAATTGTTGAATTCGATGCAAAAATGAATGAAATGACCACACTCAACTAAATCTTCTATTGTGAATTGAGTTTAGTAGTTTGATTTTTTCTCTCATCAAAATCAATTTTTGTAAAGGACAAAATTATATGCCCGGAACGAAGAAATTTGGGACGAAACGAGGTTCGCCGGGTCAGCTAGTACTAGTCAGCTAGTTCATTTACAGTAATTATTGTTTTGTAACCTAGTGGTACATTTTGAATTATTTGTTTACATTTATTAAAGTTTAAAAATTAAATTTCAAAAAGCCTGAAAATTATTGAAAATGAGTACTTACTTCGTCACTATTTTTTGCAGACCTAAGAGTGGGAAAATTGTTTATTTAAACCTTACAATAAATCACTATCTAATATTTCAACATTCTAAAACTGAGATTGTCTTATTCAAATAAATCTTTATAAATTGTACAATGGTCAACAAATATCTCTCAAACCTCATCAAGTCTTGTAAACTGGAACCTCATCAAGTCTTGTAAACTAAATGTAAAGACTTTAGCATTCAGTTCGATGATAAGTTCAAAAGTATTATTATTGTACGTCCTTATTTTAAATCCCAGTCAAAACATTAATTTTAACATTATTCTAAGCATAACATGTTTTGCACGATAATTTGTCTCGATTATGAAGACACAGCATGTTTAAATAAATTTAATGAAAAATATAGCAACGGGTGCGGCCTTTCAATTTCTTTTCTCGCATACACATCACCATTACCATCGTTGCCACTACAAAACGCACAACATTATATTTCTATTTATGTAATGTATGTACATATATTTACACTTCAAGGTAATGAAATAATGTACAAGTTGACGTATATGTCGATTACCGCACTCGTACCATCCTAACACGATATAGACAAACTATTAGCGCACTGCACTCATATATATCGTAACTATAAGCTATTGTAAATTTACAATTGGTTTCTGGTGTCCCCAACTTCGTTATCGCTATATTGCAACATATCACCTACCTACAGTATGTATATGAATATGACGGACCATAAATATAATGACATGCAACATGGTGCGTGCGTAATATGTATAAAATTGCTTACTCTACAACGACATCGTAAACATATTAGATTTGTAAAATGGTATGATATCCGTAAATAATGAACGGGAGTTATTTGTTGTGATAACGGTTACTTAAGTATTTGCATTCTAATCTGCTTCCCGCGACTCGTTCCGTTCTGTGGCGCCAAAGTCACAACATAAAATGAATTAGTTGTAAGACGCTTGATAAGATTGTATATAGTATAGACGGCTATTAAACACATAATAAATGACGTTTTAGATTACAGAACACACGACTTTATATTTATGTATGTAAGGGGGGTGTATGTTACGTGTTACGTGTTAAAATCGGTGCGTGACACTTTACTATTTTTATAGTATACGTTTTTGTATTTCGTTTCAGATCAATTCTATTAATACTGCTATGTAAATTACAACCCGTAACCACCAGTTTCATGCGATCACTTACGTCCGACGAGGACCAACTATCGATTGAGTCGACCCTATCATCAACTCCAAATCCATTAAAATCTTCAAAAATTACGTCGCCCAGCTACACGATGGAAAATGGCTACGATAAAAATATGCGACCGAGTAAATCCACCGATGTGTCAATTTCATTGTACATAAATCGTATATCGGCGGTCGACGAGACCAAAGAGGAAATATCGTTTGATACATTTTTACAGGTTGCCTGGGAGGATAATCGAATCAAACCGGTCAAAGTGAATAGTACGCTCACATCAAAATCGTTTATCGAGCTGCGCTCCGACGAACGACACACAATCTGGATACCAGATCTATATATAAGACAGCTGCGCGAAATGCGAGTACTAAAACTGTTCGAAGAACTTTCTAGTTTACGGTTGTATCATAATAGCACGCTCAGCTTAACAATTGGGTAAGTTTGAATCAGACGCGCGTCACGAATCATACAAGATATAAATGACATAAATAAGGTTTTTTAATTGTACAGCGCCACCATAATTATAAAATGTGATATGGATTTTGTACTGTACCCGTTGGACGTTCAAAAATGTCCGGTCGATTTTAGTAGCTGTAAGTATATTTTAAAAAAAATATTAGTAAATAATTTAATTTATCGAAAATCTCTATTTAGATAAATATACTGACACCGAAATGACATTTCGATGGAGAACCCAAAATAATTTAACATTTCCGAATGATTTTAATGAAGGATTTTTTCGTCTTCCACGATACGTAGTCTCGTTTGAAACCGAAAAGGAGCCGTTTATTGTCAATTATGGGGATGAAAATCATCTTTCCGCCCGTCTAGCAATAACATTATCGCGTGAAATTAAAAGTTATTTACTAGAAAATTATCTGCCGTCAACCCTGTTCGTGTCGATGTCGTGGGGTAGTTTTGTTGTAGTTCCGGAAATTGTGCCAGGACGAATGGTGCGTATAAAATAAATTACATATATTCATTACAAATATACAGTTAACTTTTTTTTTTATAGGTGCTTTTAGTTACAACTCTACTATCGCTCGTCACCATGTTCGATACCGTACGTAATAATTCACCCGATGCCTTAGAATTAAAATGCCTCGAAGTATGGCTCATCTCCTGTACAATATTTGTATTTTTAGCCTTAATGGAATATTTTATTGTTTTGTTTGGAATACGTTACGACAAACATTGGCGTTGCATTAAACCACCAAAATTACCGACACCGATCGCAATACCGCCTACGCCGCAAGCAACACCTAAATCATTATTAAGCCCAACCACTACCGTGACCACCGCCATGGTGGCTAAATGTTCAGAAACACCAACCGCATCCGTCCAGTACACTACACAAGTGCAACAGCGTAAAAATGGTATTGAAACGACAAACCGTTTATTTGCACCAACAAATAAAATTATACCGGATACCGAAAATCAAACAAAGCACGCCGCAATCCAATCACATGACGAGTACGCGAGTAGTGATGGTGGCGGTTCAGTAACGCATACGCCGAGGCGAGGTATGAGTCGCCGACGGTTTCGGAATGCAGCAGAATATGCGGTACTATATGCCGGATCGCAACGCGGGAAACTTGATCAAATATCGCTTATACTGTTTCCGATATGTTTTCTACTTTTCACCATAATCTATTGGACACTGTACCTAATGGAAGCACGGCGGAAGATGTAAAAGATAACATTTTCGAATTTTGTTTTACAATTTTTTATCTACATACGTAGGCTCAAACGCTTTATATGGTAAAAGATATACCTCCGCTTCCACAACAATATGGTATTATGAACGGGACACTTGGCCTAGATACATTTTAAAGTCAATTCATTTTTAATTTTTAACAAACGTATGCCTTTGCAATTTTTTTAATTCATAAAGTACTTTTGTACTTAATTATAATAATTATATGGAAGTCGCCTGAATAATAATATATTTACAAAATAGATCGAAACGGAGCAACTAATTTACATGCCTTGATGACACACATTTAAAATTTGAAAAAAAAATGTTAACATAAATTTTTCTTGGGAACACAAAGTATTTTAATTAAACATAATAATTAAAAAATAATTTTTTAAACTAAATTTTAAATAAACATTGTAAATAATTTTCTATTTATTTATAAAATATTTAAATAATTTTAATAATTCTTTTAAAAAATTTTAATGCTCTTGTGTTTTATTAATACCGACTACCTGATACCGACTACCTGATACCGACTACCTGATACCGACTACCTGATACATACCTGATTGATATTGAAAGAATAAGAACTTTCTACAAATGAAATTTAGGGCATTGACAAAGATTTTAAGCGAAATCCGAAGACGTAATCTTTCAAACACACAGAAACAATTAATGGTACCATGATGTATATCGTTAGACTCGTTGGAGTGTCCTCTAGCATCTCACCAACATATACAGAGAAATTCTATGATTTTTTATGGAAATATCTCATTTTCAGTAATACCTTCCGTGTGATTTTCAAGTATAGATTGAACATGACCCTAATGCTGCACCAGCACTTGTAGCACAACCCAATGAAAATGGTACTGGAATGTTTTACAAATTAATTATAACATATTAGCATAGTTCAACCCCAAAATCTACCCCTAAGGGGTGCAATTCTTCAAAAATCATATTTTTCTTTACAATATTCTTATCGCATTTTTGTTAATATTTATTGTATCGTACTGGGGGTGGCACTGAAATTTTTTATAAATTAATTACAACATATTAGCATAGTTTAACCACCAAAACACTTCCTCTAGGGGTGCAATTCATTAAAAACCTAATTTTTGATTAAACTATGCTGTTGTCATTTCAGTTAATATTTCTTGTATCGTACTGGGGGTGGTACTGTAATTTTTAACAAACTAACTACAACATACTAGCATAGCTCAACCTCAAAAAACTCCCCCTAACGGATGCAATTTTTAAAAACCTTATTTTTCGTCACACTCGTCTTGAATTTTTGTTGTATAGTGCTAGAATTTTTATACAAATTAATTAAAATAAAATGGCATAATTAAACCCCTAGAAAACTACCCCATATGGGAGCAACCGTTTAAAATCAATGTATCGTACTGGTTTATACAAGAAGATTTTACTAAATAAATTACAATATATTGGAATAGTTCAATTGCCAAAAACTGTCCCTAAACGTGCAACTCTCAAAAAACAATATTTTTCTGTATAGGTAAAACCCCTCCAATAGGTACCACTAAATTTATTACAATAGCCCACACAGACAAAAATCGATTATTCTGCATCGAAATTTTTTCCTATGCCAGAAATAGGTATCCCTGAATTTATTACAACATCCCACACCCCACAACTTTTTGTAATAAATTTAGGGGTACCTTTTTTGACATAGGAAGGTAATTAGATGCATTATGATCGATTTTTGTGGGTGTTCGCTGTTGTAATAAATTCAGGGATACCTATTGGAGGGGTTTTACCTATACAGAAAAATATTGTTTTTTGAGAGTTGCACGTTTAGGGACAGTTTTTGGCAATTGAACTATTCCAATATATTGTAATTTATTTAGTAAAATCTTCTTGTATAAACCAGTACGATACATTGATTTTAAACGGTTGCTCCCATATGGGGTAGTTTTCTAGGGGTTTAATTATGCCATTTTATTTTAATTAATTTGTATAAAAATTCTAGCACTATACAACAAAAATTCAAGACGAGTGTGACGAAAAATAAGGTTTTTAAAAATTGCATCCGTTAGGGGGAGTTTTTTGGGGTTGAGCTATGCTGATATGTTGTAATTAATTTATAAAAAATTTCAGTGCCACCCCCAGTACGATACAATAAATATTAACAAAAATGCGATAAGAATATTGTAAAGAAAAATATGATTTTTGAAGAATTGCACCCCTTAGGGGTAGATTTTGGGGTTGAACTATGCTAATATGTTGTAATTAATTTGTAAAAAAATCCAGTACCATTTTCATTGGATTGTGCTACAAGTGCTGGTGCAGCATTAGGGTCATAAATTGAACGGCTTGCAGTTGGTGCTGATATTAATATTAGAAGCAATTTTTGAAACTGAGACCCATCGCAATTTATTTTTGGTGCTCGAAAGTGCGCATTCAGCAATTAAAAGAAAATTTAAATGGGACTATGGTTCTGACGGAGCACGCTGTAGATTAGTTTTACCGAAACTGAGACCCAATGCAATTGATTCCTGGTACTCGAAACCTCATTTTATTAAAACCGTTCGTCGATGATAAAATTTAAAACGGAAAATAGGCCCCGACGGGGGACCTTATAAACAAGTTTACCCGTAATTGAGACTAAACGCAATCGATTAGTCGTCCACGAAAACTCTCTCAACAATCCCATCGTCTGTATTTCAGAAATTTCTTAAAATTCTTAACAATTTATGAAATTTTAGATTTCCGAAAGGGTATGTGACAACCCCCACACATCATTGATAGTCATAAGAATCGATGGTAATCATCATATTGGAGGATAGCAAAACACTTCCAGTCTAAAAAATCCTTAAAACCCTCAAACTTCTTTTTCATTGTTGAGTGATATTTATTTTTTCCACTATTTCCCGCATCAAATTGGTATTTTATGCAAGTTTTTGGATTTTCAACCCCCTCCTAGGAGTTGTTTCATCCCGGGATTTCCAAAATTTTTGAACAAATAATAGAAATCTTGACTTTCTGAGATACGTATTTCATAGTAAAAACTTTCGGATTTTTTCATGTTTTGTAGGGAAAATTATGGAGAGTCGCTCTTACACCCCCAAATTCAAGTGCGGTTGAAACCATTCAAAGCGGATGATTCATGAATTTTTTGAACGTGCAAACCTTTATCCCAATTTCGCGATCTTATATATTTTTTCTAGAATTATTCCACCAAATTGCAAAATTTTCTTGGAATTTTTAACAATTTTTACAAATTTCACCCCCGTTAGGGGATGTTTCATTCCTAAACATCAACGATATCGGTAAGAATCTATGTTAATGATCATAATTGAGGAGGGCAAAAAACTTTCAGTCGAAAAAATCAGATGTCCTGAGCGAATTTCCAGAATCGTCTCTAGGGGTGGTTAACCCTCTGAGAAAGGGTGGTTTCGAAAAACCCTCGAATACGTCAACCTTATTTTTTTTATGGAGTAATATAAATTTTTTCCAGAATTTTTCACATCAATTTGGATTTTTTAGACAGTTTTTTGATTTTTCAACCACTTCCTAGGGGTAGTTTCACCCCCTAGGTAGTACCAAAATTCTTGAAAAAATAATATATAATGTAAGTTTCTGAAATACCTATTTTGGAATAAAAAACTTGCAGATTTTTTCATGTTTTTGAGGAAAATTATCGAAAGTCACTTTTTTACCCCCAACTTCAAGGGCGGTTTTCACCCCCTTAGAAGGGGATTGAGCACTTAAAAAAATACGTGTCACTCACTTTCCACTCCTCTACAACATATTAAAGTTTCATCGAAATCGGAGCCGGACACCTGGAGACCCTTCCTTGTTAGAAAAAACTAAAAACGGAACCCGGGCCCTCGCCTCGATAGTGGGCCCAGTAAACGCGCCCAGTAAAGTTCAAAAACAGCGCAATTAATTCTACTTGCTCTAAAACATAGATTCGGCAATATTTATCACAAATGTTTGGACTAGAAAAAATAAATATGGAACCCGGGTCCCGACGGAGAACACTATAATAAGAGCCTCCCCTTTCTCCCGAATTTTTTTCAGCACAATCGATTCCTAGTACTTAAAAACCACCTTTCAACAATTTTTATCGAAAACGTTTAGACGTAGAAAAAATTTAAAAACCGAACCTGGGCCCAACTGAGGGCTCTGTAAACAAATTTTCCTTAAGCTGAGACCCAATCCAACCGATTCCTAACACTCGAAACATCCATTAGACAATTTTTATCGAAAATGTTTAAACTTAAAAAGAACTAAGTGGTACTCGGGTTCCGACGGAGGGAACACATTTTGTTTTCCGAAATTTAGACCTAGCACAATCGAAAAGAGCTGAGTTGCTTCCTGGGTAAGTCCAAATGAATCCGACTCTATATTGATATTTAACTAAAGGACGACCAAATGGCACAGTGGTTAAAGCTTTGGCGTTTGGATCGGGAGGTACCGGGTTCGAATCCCGATAGGGGCAGGATGCAAAGTGAAATTTCATCAACAGATTTCGATCTGTGGTGAAATGTAACACATCTATGACCCCCTGTCGGTGTGGAAAACCCATGGGCCGACCCATCTTCCATGCCGGTATAGGCTGGCATGGAGCTTGCAATGTGCAGATGGTCTTAAATCGGTCCTATAGCCGTACGTCCTCGAGTTGGCCGGGAGGCGTAAAAGTAAGGACGTAAAAAGCTAACCGCGGAAGAGCAGGGTGAGCCTTTAGCCCCAAAACAGATCGCATAGTTACCAATAAAAAAAAATAAAAAAAATAAAAAACTAGAGGATGGCTGAAGCTATAGCAGTACCGATTTCCCCAATCAGCTTTCTTTGTAGACGTATCCAAGATAGAGAAATTGGGATTACAAAATATGGATTGAGGACGATCCACATCCAGGTGTAGTAAAATTAATTTGAAGACGAATATTCAAAACTCAAGAAGCATGCAATCGCAATGGGAAAAATATAGAAGAAAGGAAAATGAATAAACAGACCGCAGAAAACAAAAACCGTTCATGCAGATGTCATGAATTTACTTTCTCGGTAGTGGATTTTGTACGATAATCCTAAATGCGGAAAACAATGGGTTGATCCAGGCATCAACATCAGTTGTAAAACCCTGTGTGTATGGTGAGATTAGAAAGTAGTCATTTACTATGAACTTCTTGAACCTGGTCAAACTGCAACAGCTAAACCAGGCGCAATTGATCGAATTATATGATGCTCTGGAGGAAAAAAGACAATTTAATGGTCAAAAAAGGCGGAAGGTGATATCTCTCCGGCTGGGCAGTTTTATAGCATGCGGCGTATTCTCCAGACTTGGCTCTCTCTGATAACCAGTTATTCAGATCGATGTCATCATATTTCAAAGCCCAGCTGTTCACGAAAGTTGAAGATGTAATGGCGAATAATTCGATACTTGATTTTTGTAACAATTATATTTTCAATAAAGGCTTTATTTAACATGGCTGCAATCATCCATTTTGGCTCAAATATGAGCCTTTTTCGATAACTCGTTGCCATTTAGAATGCAATTTCATTATGTCGCTTTTCCAAAATGACTTGCCCCTATTGGCAAAAACCTGAGATAGCCAGTTTTTACAATACCAAGAGCGCTTGCCATAGACAAAAGGAGATGATAATCGCTTGCTGCCAGGTCCGGTGTGGATACATAATGCTTTCCCAAATTAGCTTCCAGAGCTTCTGTCTGGTCATAATGGACGTGCGAGGGAGGATTGGCATTATTCTGGTGGAACGCGACACCTCTCCTATTGCTGATTATGGTCACTTTTGGTCGATTGCTACCTTCAATCGGTGCAGTTCATTCCTTGTTTGGCCACCGTTTGGCCCACTTCGCTGGCCTTCGAACTTGATCGTTTCCACTTGATATTGTCGTACATGACCAATTTATCGTCGCCAGTTACCACTCGCTTTGGAAATGGCTCGATTTCCTTCCGTTTCGCCGAGTTTGCGCAAATACTTATTCGCAGATGGAATCACGACTCATCAAGTTTTTTGCGTCAACTCGTCGGCACCCAAACATCGAGGTTCTTTTTGAAGGACGACCTTCAGCTCCTGAGCGATGCTACGACAGCTGGCATGCCGGTCTACTTGGATTTACAGGATTTTATCGACATTTTCGACGATAGGCATTCCAGTGTGTGGTACATTTTTAATATCGAAATTACCGGAACGGAATCAACGGAAACAAAATTGCGCATAATTGGCTGAGATCAGTATCGAGACCACAGACCCTATTTTCAATTTCAGCCGCCTGACTTGCGTTTTCGCCTTTATCGAAGCAAAATTGTAAAATATAGCGAATTTTATTTTTGTTTATCTCCATCCTTGACACGCTATAACTCACAACTGAAACGATCAATCAAAACCATGACAAAAGTAATTTTAGTGCATGAATTCCTCTTTTCTAACGAGTATAAGTATATGGTATAAGGCGACAAATACATAACGAGATATATGTCACTAAAGCCATGAAGCGAAAAAATAATGGACTTTTTCCCTCCAACCCATTATTTGTTCCAATAAACGAGAGTCTATATGGAAAACGCAGAAGTCACTAAAAGCGCCCACTTCAAGAGAACCAGTTTCGGGCAAAAATCAGGGCGACCTTTAATTTATGGTAAAAGCTTAAGTCCGCAATTTCAAACCGCTCAGTCAATCCTTACGACATACTCATAGAGAACTTTTTCAAGAGCAAATTTTCGATCATCGCCAATAAAACGAATGGTACATCTGCAAAAATCTCAAGGTCTTCGATCGCAGTCTTGTCACGATCACTAGAAAAATTGAGGCTGAAGGAAATTTTGATTAATCGCATTTTTGTAGTTAGAGGAGTTAAATTTCTTTCGCTGGAGATTTGTTTGAGGTCTACAAACAAGTAATAATAGCTGTATTAACCTACACCATAAAACAAAGTTTCCACAAAATAAAGATATATACTCCTTTAATAGAGTTTCTAAAAACAAATTTTAAAATGGCCCACCCTTTATATGTAATTCACTTGTGGAAATTATCGGCCCATCAAATATTTCGAATTATATTAAATATTTAAATTCATGAAATTTAAAACCTTCTTTTTATGTTCAATCGAATTTTATGGTCAGTCAAAATTACAGCAAGGCACAAGAAGTATGCCGAAATTACCGTCAATACAAATTCAAACATTCGACGTCAATTTTAAAAGCTGGACATCGTTCATACACACGTTCAACAGTTTCATACATATAACATAAGCATGCATGAAATGTAAAAGCGTATACCGTATGCCATAACATTATCATCGAGTACTACACACCTACAATAATGATGCAAAGAAAAAGATCACTGCAAGCGATGGAAATACCACCATAATCTCTTCAAAAAGAAACCGGTTACCTTACGGGCATTAATTGATCTAGAATCCCAAGTTTCCGTGATTACTGAAAACGCACGTAAGCAGCTAGGATATATCAGAAAAATACACGTACTAGTTTGGTCGGAATTGGGGGCAATACAAAAAACACCTATGGCACTATGTATTCTGGTAATTCCCCAGGAATAGGGAACTGGGGAAAGAATTTATAATATGTAATTTCAATTCAAATATTTTTTTTCTGGCCTACTGAGTAGAAAACTTTGATGTAAATATTTATAAATTGGGAATAATTTTCTATATCTAATGCGCGATTTAAGCACGATTTACATGTTCCAATTTTTTTTCCAGTAAAAAATGAAAGGTTAAGTGTATTACGATTTTCGTTTGCGAGAGGAGCACGAAACAAATTCCAGTTTGAGCAAATGTTGGCATAAAACTGGGAATGTTGCCATAAAATATAGTTTCTACGAGTATTTTTATAGCAGTAAAATAAAAAAATTCAAGTTTCAAATAAACATCAACAAGCCATAAACATCATTCAAACAAAACGAGCAAACATGAGCGGTAATTAAATATTTTATTTTTACTTGCAATTCGATGTTGTTCGTTATCTAATTTATACGCAAGCGGTTCGAACTGTGAAAATTTATGGGACATACAAAAAAACTATAGCATTGCCTTTTTTGCTTATATTGCTGACTCTTTTTAACTAGTAACTTTTTTTTATATGCGTGCAGCTCTATTTTTCAGTAAAAAATTTGTTGGGAAAAAAAATTGGAACATGTAAATCGTGCATTAAGCGCGATTTACATGATGAAAAAATGTTGGTCAGCAAAAAAAGAAGAGTTTGGTATATTAAAATTTTCGTGTGTATGACAAGACAAGAATACCATCGTGCAAAAATTTTGCTGTGCGTTTTTGTCTTTTTTTGAGCAAATGCTGCCATAAAATAAAAATACTATACTATAAAATATAATCGACCCGAGTATATTTTATGGCAACAATTATTTATTGCAGTTTATATTGCTTTCTCAATTCAACTAATGCGAAAAATTTATATTGTGGGTAGCTCTAAACACACAGCAACTGTTTTGCTGGGACAACATTTTTTCATCATGTAAATCGCGCTTTAATTGGCACTTGGCAGTGAAAATTACGCCAAATTTAATTTTTTCTTTTTTTTTCAAAAAATTTTACACTAGGTTTTTCCTTCAGTATGCCGGAAAAAAAGTATTTGATTGATTGATTGATTCTGATGTCGCGTACATGACATCAAAAATAAATATTTCCATACTCGCTAACGAACTCAAAACCAATCAAATTATTTGTAATGCTTTATACCACGCCAACTAGTAGTACGACCAAGTTCTTACACAAGAGCTCCCGGTGACGCCGCGCCGGGTCCACCGTACACTCTTTTTCACACATAACAAAACCGAAGGATTGGATAGGTTAGTTAAGTGGGACAGAATCGGCCCGGTTACAAAAACCTAGGTATAGCCGATAGTTGGTAACACAAAGACAGCAACAGCACAATACTAATCTACTAGAAGAAGGATAAAGGTTTAAATAGGTTCAATGGATAACGATGATATTGGTCTTCAACAATTGCATCGTTAAATCTTCAACCTAAGAAAAAATATTATTATTTTAGATGCAACTGGAAATTCCTTGACATTTAATTCTAAATTAATATTTTTCGGCTTCCTCTACAAAAATGATTGATTGAATCGGCCCTGTTACAGACACCTAGGTAGAGTCAATAGTTAGTAACACAATGACAAAATTATTCTAGTCTACATAATTTGCAATTAATCTTTCTAAGAGATATTATTCATAAGCATCTGTAGATTATATAAATTAGAAATTAATAATTTCCGGCTTCCTAAATAATATAAACATTTATTAATTGAATCCTCCCGCAACTCTATAACTTACAATGAAATTTTCTGAAACCATGGTTAATTGAATTGTATTAAAAATTACTCTAAAATGCATCATTAAAATTTAACTATGAATTGGGCAACCGCAAAATAGCAACAAAAAAAAATACAAAAATATGTGGGGCATCATAAAAGCAATGATTCGTGGAAAACTATCAATGTTATTCAATGCCATATTAACTACCGAATTGGATATTTCAAATATTTTATTAATTTTGAAAGAATATTCGTTTAATTACCAAGTATATAAATATACTGCACATGATATGTTTATACGTTCCATTGACTGTAACATTCCTCAACTAATTATTGTCAAATATGGAACGCAGAGTTGGATTGACATTCTAAGATAAAGCTCAATGAAACTAGGCCATCTTCCAATAAATGATACTCAAATTCGGTGAACAAAGCCGAATTTGACGAAATTTTTATAGTTCGGCTATTACGATGGAACCAGACCATTTCCCAATCGATAATCTTCAAATTAGTTTGTAGAGCTGGGCTAGGATTCTAATAAACTAAGGTCAATTTGTATTGGGAAGTATGCCTTGAACAGAAATTACATATAAATTCTACCCCCACTTCCCTATTACCAGGGAATTACCAGAATAGTGCCACCTGTAGACAGAAACAGCCGTTCCAATACAACTGAAAATTCAACCACATTTTTCATCGGTGTTTCAAATGTGCTAAATATAAGAGAAAATATAATTGGGCGGATTCACAATATGGCTGTTTGCCTCCCATAGACATTTCGTTAGACGCAGACGTTTATGCGGACATGTCAGAATCACAGATGATTCGAGGAAATCGAAATGCAATGAAAACAAGTATGGGTTTGCTGATAGTAGGACTAGCAACAAAGGCTCAATCCAAGACTCTAATGGTTAACATCACTGTCAAGGAACCATTACCACAGATACAAGAGCGTCAAAAGGTTTAGGATTTAGAAGGTTCAATCTCTACATACAAAATCTGATGAACAGCGTGAGGATTCATGGGAGAGCATCTTTAAATCGGACATATGACACCATCATCCACAATTGAAAGGGAAAATTGAAAGGTAACAAAATTTCGCGTTGTATATTCGACGCCCAATGAAGTCACCATCTGGTTGTAGTTTGAATGATACTCTGCATGTCAGAGCTACCCTGCAAAACAATTTATGATCACTTATTATACGGTGGAAAAAACACAGAATATCGACAAAGAAGCATCAAGATGGAGGGAGAACCCAAACCATGGGTTCTTGGCAATAAGAACATTATGTCAGCTAGCAATGGATGAAGGTAAAAACTATACAATGGCTCGAAAAATCTTAATGGATGACTTTTATGACAATGACTGGTGTTGATAACCTACAAGATGTAAAACTTCTATACAAGAACGGTTAATCACAATACTTCAAAGAGGTCAATTTCAAATGAGGATCAAACAAATTAATTGGAAACTTGGAGTAGGCAGAAAGTGACACTATTAAAACTTTAGGAATCCATTCTAATCCGATTGAAACGAAATGATCGTCGGTGTTTCATGAGTACTTATTTTATTATCGGTGCAAAATCCTAATTCTCAGTCTACAATGTAGTTGATGAATTATATAAAAGTACTTTTATGGTCCTGCCATAAAATTCATCAAAATTAATCGATTCACTGAAAACTTGAAATGATGATGGACGTATCGTATAAGCAAATTAGTTGCATCCGATATTTCGTTGCACCAATATTAAATCAGTGCCTAAGTCAAAATAAAAAAAAAAAAAAAAACATAAATTGAAGTGTACGGTTTGTGTTAGTGCTTGTGAATTTTTGTTCAATATAAATGAATTAATTCTAGTGGAATTCTAACTTTTGTTTTTTATATTTATTTACTCGTACGACGTACATTATATTTTGTATGGAAATTAGTATTGGATGTGTATAGCGGGATATAATGTACATTTCAATACCACCGAAAATGTGGTTTTGCAATGTATATACAAAGCTTGTTATATGCTTTCGGCTGCGCTTTGTATGGATGTGTATGTATTGATTACGAACGAAAAATATACAAGATCAGAGGACTTTTGTTTTCATTTTGTTTTATTTATGTCATTACATAATTATTATATTTTTTTATTTAAAAAAAAAACGATTCAATCATTGATTTTTTTGCTTTTTCATTTCATTTTGTGTGATCAATTTACACAGGGCGGTGGATGTGTATTGCGATAAATTTTCTTTTATATTGATGTTAACGGGCGATCGCTGAGTTTTCATCTATTGGGATTGGGAAATAACTTTATGGGTTGCAGTGTGTTGGTTTTTTTTATTCTAGAGAAGCGGGTAGCGAGCACTCCTGGATCTACATTACATATTTTTCTTGGTACATTTTACTAAGATGATTTATGAAAATGATTCTTTCCACATTTTGATTTCAGAAATCAACTAATTTTACTAACTCCTACCTTCAATTATTCACCGTTTGAATATTAAATTGTTATATTTATTATGTTTTATATGATGAGCAATTTAGAGTTATCAAGGTTTATCAGGGGCTGCATGAATTAAAGGGGTCCGAATTGAAGGGTTTTTTTCTGAATTAAAATAAGTGTTTTTGATTCGGTTTGGGGATGAATTAAAATCGGAGTTGAAGAAGAAATGAAAGAGTTCGATAAGGTGAATTTGGGCGGGGCATTTCTTGATTCATTTTTAAAATGAATTAATATAAACGTTAATAGAATGAAATAATATAAGCCTTTTTTATTTATATTTATATTTTATACAATAACTAATCAATGTAAATCCATGCAACTATTATTTTGGAATTTAAATTTAAATTTTAAATAGAATGTGCCTTTTTTAATTCATTTTGAAGGTGAGTTAGGGTACGTGTTTTAAAAATGAAATAGTATAAGCCTTTGTTAATTCATTTCTGAGTTTTCTCTTTTTTCTAAATCGCTTTTTTAATTCATAATTTTAAGTTAAAAATATGAATTAAAATAGGTCGCTGGTGTTCATACAAAAATCAACTTTTTTGCTTCATTTTTGGAGAACTTTCTTGATTCGGACTTGTTTAGTTCGGTACCCCTTTATCAGGTGTTTATTATTAATACTATATTATTCATTGCAGTTCCTGATTAAGCTAATTTATTTAGTTCTAATGAACATTTTTGATTACAGCAGAATTTTGAAGCCGTAATGACTACATTTTTATTATTTGCAGCTTTATTATTTTGTACGCGTCGAGGAATAAATACTCCTTATAGATTCCAGATTGACTATTTTTGAAACCAGATGTCTTTGTTTAATTTTTATTTTTATTAATAAACATATTGGTTTGTTAGGGATTGTAGGGTTATCCGTTGAAGAGGGGATCCATCCGTTCGATACTACGATATTTGGATTTGATTTATTTTATTTTATTTGTTTTACGACAATCGAGTTATAATTAATTTAGTTATAATAATCATTACATTGCATTATGTTTATTCTATTCAAGAATAATTTAGGTGTATCGTACAAAATAATGATTCTCTAACGCATAATAATGACATTTTATTTCAGGAAACTTACTCGTACCATTAAGATACCAACATTATTGATTATCAATATTTTTAAAATGCTATAGTAAAGGTGTGTGGAGGGCCTGTCGTCGCGTTGATGTGGGTTGATGTGGGGAAGTGGTATTAAATAAAATTTCATCACTCATAGTAATGAAATTTTGTTTCAGGACATTTACTAATTGATCAATTGCTTTTTAGGATGTTGCTTGCTGATTGTTTGTATCCCGAAGAACAAAAATAATTGTGCCGTCTTGTGCTTGACTAACTATTGACTACTTAGGTGTCTGTAACCGGGTCAAGTCTATCATACCTAACAACCTTTCCTATCGCTCCATCTTGTTGTATGTAGGGGGTGTACGGTTGTCCCTGCGTGTCCGGGGTCCTTGCTTGGTCTTGGCCGTACATTCTAATCAATATAATTTAACTCATAATAATGACATTTTATTTCAGGAAATTTACTGCAACTTAATTAATTATAAATTTTAATTATAATAACCAATTTTTTTTAGGATGCTGATTGCTGAATATATCCAAAATAATCAAAAATAATTGTGTTGTCTTGTGCTAACCGTCTTATATTACATTTCAACTAACAATTTACTAATTATTGACTACTTAGGTGTCTGAAACCGGGTCAATTTCCATAATAATTAACTAACCTTTCCTATCCTTCCATCTTGTTATATGTAAAAGAGTGTGCGGATGGGCCCGGCGTCAACCGGGAATCTTACTTAGGTTTGGTCGCACATTCCAATCGATCAATCAATCAATCAAAAATATAAATGAACTAATTCTAGTATTTTCTAATAGCACCGTGATTTGCATAGTCCTGTGTTTGTCAGGATCCATATATTTACCCTCGTGTACGAAATTCGCAGTAAGTAATTAAGGTGAGGTTTACTATCTGAAATTTAAGCTAAGCGCATATTAAGCTAATGCTAGTTTTGTGTTTCGTTTACTTTAGTTAAAGTGTGCTACTAAACTGTGCCAAACGGATATCACATACACTACGTAAAACCACTTGTTTAGTGCATTTTAGCTGATACCACCGTTCGATTCGGAAAAAAAATCAGTGGCCTTGTTAGTGAAAAACTGATTATTTAGCGGACTTAATGACGGTGGTGTGATTTTGCGTACTGGTATTTAACGACCGTCTTATTTATTTAACCACTGTCTTATTTATTTAAGTAGCATCTAAAAAAAAAATGTTACTAAAAACAATCACCATCTGAGAAAACACCTCCGGATTGGAAAGCGATTCGTGCTACGGAGATATATGTGAAGCATTCACCAACAACAATTAGATACATCTAAAAATCGTACAAATCTACTTTGATTTAGTGTCATTATCCATATTGTAAAATAATTATGTATCGTTGTTGTAACCTTAAATGTACAGATTACCTACCGATTACGTTAAGTCGCATGCACTCTTCTTAGTAGTTTACTTTAATATTATTAGTTTACATTTATTTAATTGACATAACTATTTATTTTCGGATTGCTAGTAAATAATATTTATAGTTATTTAAGTAACGTATCTATTTAACTTTTTATTTCAAATAGCCTATTCAAATTATTTAAGTACCTACTTTTAATTTACGTGCATAGTTTAGTATTATTATGGTGTTTGTTATTTCCAATTAACTGAATTAAGTTTAAACTACCCTTCTTAGTATTTAGCCTAGCCGTAATATGCATAATATATATACAGTCGCCATCAGTAAAGCGCTTTGCCGGTCGGTGAATTGGTAAGTCATTTTTAATTTTATTTATATTATATTTGATCATTTGGGTATTTTAAGAAATTGAAAATTTAAACTAATTTAATTAAATGAATTCCAATCACCTGCGTTAGAGTGAAAGTAAATATTAAAAATCTTTATTAACATGATACGTCGCCTTTCGTTTCTTTAAATAAAGTAAGTAAATCATAATGTATTAAAGTGTTTGTTTTTAAACGGGGTTAGAAGGAGGGTCTGAATAGGGAAGAATGGGTATTGCTTGACTTGTTTTTTTGTATATTCATTTGTGAAAGCAGCTGATTACTGTTGTTGAACTCCCTTGACTCACTCCCATGCCGACTTCAGCTAGCGGGCTAATGGCTGCTACGGGATTAAAGTTCATCGACATTCTGTTAACGGTGCTATTTCACCATAGTTCCGTTACACGATCACCGACTACTTTACATTCAAAGTAAACCAAATATCATCAGAAATTGAACTTATAAAAAAAAAACATGTGGCCAACTACCATTACAGCTAAACTTATAGTATATTACAAGAACCTTGGACTACAAAAATAAAATAGGATGACAAGATTCCTAACGATGTTGCAGCTAAATGAGTGAAGCTTGGACACGAACTAGTACAGCTCGAAACCATATCAATTCCACGATGTATAGGAAACATATCATCAGCTCCACAAAACCTCTGTTTACACGGGTGTTGTGATTCTTCAGAAAAGGCGTATGCAGCTGTCAAACAATAACAACAACAGCTGCAAAACAATTATCAAACGGCTACTGGTGGCCAAAACGAAGGTTGCAACTACCCGTGTTAAGTAAACGTTACTACGTCTGGAACTTTGTGGAACACTTCTTCTGCAACGTTTAATTAACCATGTTGTCAAAACGCTAGAAGTGTAACATTGCTTTGGCTTGGCTACAAAATCCAGCAACAAAATGGAAAATTGTCGCTTTAATCGGGTATCAGAAAGTCATAAACGCCACTGACCAAGCATCCCGTGGGGTTTCATTACCAAAATAAAATATCCTGGAGCAATGGCGGACCCGACCTGAAATAATCAAGAAACCTGTAACAAATAAAACCGTGCAAAAGTTTAATACAAGTATATTGATCTAAAACGGACCATAACTATATTCTTCACGTTCTCAATAAGGAGGCTGCTTCTGAGAATGCCATATTCAACCTCATTGGCCGCAAATAAGATAATTTGAAAGTGCTACGAGTAAATGCTTATCTCCTCCAATTCGTATCTAATAGAAATTCGAGCAAAAAAAGTTAGCTAACAACCCGTAGGGCAACATTAACTACAATCGTAAGAGCAGTTGAAGGTATTTTCTTTGCGTACGAAATATCAATCTTAAGGGAGCGATAATCATTTAAGAATCCGTTCCTGGACAACGACGGCCTTGTAGGAGGATAACTCAAAAATTTGGATCTCTTATTCGAAGAAAAACACCTTCTAAATCATCTCGAAATGGTATATAACGGTTCTAGCTTCATTAAAGCAAACAAACTTCTAATCCAAAACTAACGGAACTAGCATTACATGGCACTTTATACCTCCAAGCACTCCACGAGTCGTTGAAAACCAAACGTTTATGTACGAAGAATTATCCACAACGCTATGCATGATTGAAGCATCTTATTCAATTCACGCCCTCAGTGTCCTATATCCAACGATGCAGATAATATGGATCTTCTATAACTTCGGTACATTTTTTAACTGGTAATGCTTTACTGGCTCTCCCAGAAAATGATTTGTTGATGGGAGTTAGTAAATCAAATGACCCAACAGTTCTGCAAGAAATGACACCAAGAGTATTTATCTCATCTTCAACACCGGACCAAGTGGAAGATCAGACACCCGAATTTAACAATGGATGACTTAGTGCTGATAAAAGAAGATAACTTACCTCGTTTGATGCGGGAAAGGGGTCGAATCAAGGAAATTCACCCGGGTGTAGTAGCACTATATGGTTTTATCTGTTGCTGACAACTGCCTAAACCATGACTAATGTACGATTCATTTAGCAAAAGACGCAAATCTTACCACTTGCGGCTTCGGTTTTTGGGTTTTTTAAGTCAATATGATCCTCCCAACCCCTTAAAGCGTTGAAGCGTGGTTCAAGAAGCTTCAGAACTTCTTTGGTTTTCTGAAATTCAGATGAGTTGTGGAGCGAACTTTCACCAATCCTGATTATTTTGCAATTTTAGTTATATGAAGTCCTTTATTGTTTGCTTTACTACCTATTTCAACTTACCGATTTAAACAACTTCCGCGTGTGTTAGCGTTTACTGAAAATAAAAGTCGTTTTAGCTTCAATTAATTGATATTCATCTGTCGAAATGCGGAAATGCATTCTCAACTCTTTAGAGTCATAGCCCAAAATTCAAAAGCCCATATAACACGAATTCCTTGCACCAGTTCCACTACTAGTTTCTAAGTTTTGGCCGTTCTGCTCTTTCATTTGATCATCTACTGCAAAAAACATCAACAAATTTGAATTTCGCTTAAATTCCACATGTAAGCCAAAATTAAATCTTAATGATAAAATTGTTATTGTTAACTAAGAAATTCAACCAAGGAACGTGGAGGACCATGACGGAAAATATAAAAACTATCGTTCTATTTGAAAATTGTTTTTATGCGGTATCATAAAAACATTAGCCTCGCTCTATTACACGACTCTAAAATACTAGTAATAAATTAGCCTAACTTGTTATCAAACTGCAATAAATCTAACTGTACAAGTTATTCATCGCGATCGTGGTATATAAAACGGTGGCAACAAACATGCCAAAAATAGTTTTATGAGTATCATTCAGTCGAAGTATATTAAACGAATATAATGAGACTTTTTATTTTGGTGGCCCTTGTGGCTACAATTATTAACGCTGCTGTTATCAAGCATCCAAAAATTGCAGCGCGAGGTTTTCTTTTTGGCGGTAGTGGCGGTACGTATGCAGAGGACACAGATAATAATACAGATGAAATTTATCATAAAAAACCGTGGCATGCATTGGGAAATGGTGGTAATGGGCATGCCGGTGGTCATGGGCATGGCGGTGGTCATGGACATGGCGGTGGTCATGTGCAAGGCGGTGGTCATGGGCATGGCGGTGGTCATGTGCAAGGTGGTGGTTATGGCCATGGTGGCGGTCATGGGCACGGCGGTGGCCATGGACATGGTGGTGGTTATGGCCATAGTGGTGGTCATGGACCTGGCGGTGGCCATGGATCTGGTGGTGGTCATGGATATGGTAGTGTACAAGGACATCACAGCAGTTCAGAAAGCAGTGAAAGTGACTCTAGTGCAGCACCGGAAATGCCAATTGTAGATCATCAACATCAGCACCATCATCATCACCATCATCATGGTAGTGAAAATGGAAATGTAGATAGTTCAGGTAGTGCTGGTAATAGTGGTGACGGAAACGATTCCGAAAATGAAAGTAGCGGCACTACTTCCGGTAGTAATAGTGATGGAGATACTACAGAAACAACAATTTCAGAAAGCAACAATGAAAGTAGCGACAGTTCCGGTAGTAATAGTGATGGAGATAACACAGAAACAACAATTTCAGAAAGCAACAATGAAAGTAGTGGTGGTTCTGCAAATGGTTCAGGAAATGGAAATGATAATGGGGGATCTGGGAGTAGTCAGGGAAGTAGAAGTTCATCATCTAGTTCATCGAGCGGTAGTGATGAAGGAAATGGTTCCATTAGTGGAGGTGGTAGTGATGCCAGCACATCAGGAAGCGGTGGAGGTGATTCAATTTCAGAAGTTGTTGATAGTGATTCTAGCGATAGTGATTACAGCTTAGACTCAACTACTGCATATCCAACAACAACCAGGAGGCCAATAAATACTATTCCACCTTATTCTAGCAGTTCAGAAAGTGATGAAAGCAGTAGTTCCAGCGGTCATGACCATGGACATTACCCTCATCACAACTATCACCACCATCATGGCCATAACCAACATGGTAGTGGAGATTCAGACTCTTACAGTAGCGCTAGCTATGGAATTAGCGATAGTGAAAGTAATTGGTTTAGCAGTTCTGATAGCGGAAGCAGCTATTCCAGCTCTGAGGAGTGCATAACTACCACAGCCCCGGCCACGACTACGATCCGGAATGAATATGGTAGTGGAAGTAGCTCATCGGAAAGCGATAGTTCTAGTAGTGAAAGCTCGAGCAGTAGTAGCGACAGTGATAAATCGTCAAGTTCAAGTAGCGACAGTGATGAAGATTCAAGCACTACTACAACAACCACATCAACCACAACTCCTTCTACCACCACAGTTGCGGATTCCTCATCATCGAGTGAGAGCAGTGATAGCTCAAGCAGTAGTAGCGACAGTGATCAATCATCTAGTTCAAGTAGCGACAGTGATGAAGATTCAAGCACTACTACAACAACCACATCAACCACAACTCCTTCTACCACCACAGTTGCGGATTCCTCATCATCGAGTGAGAGCAGTGATAGCTCAAGCAGTAGTAGCGATAGTGATCAATCATCAAGTTCAAGTAGTGACATTGATGCTACTACAGCTACTAAAACTACCAAACCAACTAAATCTACCAAAGCTACTAAGGCCACTAAAGCTACCAAACCTACTAAAGCGGCTAAAGCTTCTAAAGCTACTAAAACTACCAAAGCTGCCAAAGCTACCCCGCCCACCACAACTCCCACCACCACAACTCCTACCACCACGGTTGCGGATTCATCATCATCGAGTGAGAGCAGTGACAGTTCCAGCAGTAGTAGCGACAGTGATCAATCATCCAGTTCAAGTAGTGACATTGATACTACTACAGCTACTAAAACTACCAAACCAACTAAATCTACCAAAGCTACTAAGACCACTAAAGCTACCAAACCTACTAAAGCGGCTAAAGCTTCTAAAGCTACTAAAACTACCAAAGCTGCCAAAGCTACCCCGCCCACCACAACTCCCACCACCACAACTCCTACCACCACGGTTGCGGATTCATCATCATCGAGTGAGAGCAGTGACAGTTCCAGCAGTAGTAGCGACAGTGATCAATCATCCAGTTCAAGTAGCGACAGTGATGAAGATTCAAGCACTACTACAACAACCACATCAACCACAACTCCTTCTACCACCACAGTTGCGGATTCCTCATCATCGAGTGAGAGCAGTGATAGCTCAAGCAGTAGTAGCGACAGTGATCAATCATCAGGTTCAAGTAGTGACATTGATGCTACTACAGCTACTAAAACTACCAAACCAACTAAATCTACCAAAGCTACTAAGACCACTAAAGCTACCAAACCTACTAAAGCGGCTAAAGCTTCTAAAGCTACTAAAACTACCAAAGCTGCCAAAGCTACCCCGCCCACCACAACTCCCACCACCACAACTCCTACCACCACGGTTGCGGATTCATCATCATCGAGTGAGAGCAGTGACAGTTCCAGCAGTAGTAGCGACAGTGATCAATCATCCAGTTCAAGTAGCGACAGTGATGAAGATTCAAGCACTACTACAACAACCACATCAACCACAACTCCTTCTACCACCACAGTTGCGGATTCCTCATCATCGAGTGAGAGCAGTGATAGCTCAAGCAGTAGTAGCGACAGTGATCAATCATCAGGTTCAAGTAGTGACATTGATACTACTACAGCTACTAAAACTACCAAACCAACTAAATCTACCAAAGCTACTAAGACCACTAAAGCTACCAAACCTACTAAAGCGGCTAAAACTTCTAAAGCTACTAAAACTACCAAAGCTGCCAAAGCTACCCCGCCCACCACAACTCCCACCACCACAACTCCTACCACCACGGTTGCGGATTCATCATCATCGAGTGAGAGCAGTGACAGTTCCAGCAGTAGTAGCGATAGTGATCAATCAACAAGTTCAATTGGTGACATTGATGCTACTACAGCTACTAAAACTACCAAACCAACTAAATCTACCAAAGCTACTAAGGCCACTAAAGCTACCAAAACTACCAAAGCTGCCAAAGCTACCCCTTCCACCACAAATCCTACCACCACAGTTGAGGATTCTTCATCATCGAGTGAGAGCAGTGACAGTTCCAGCAGTAGTAGCGATAGTGATCAATCAACAAGTTCAATTGGTGACATTGATGCTACTACAGCTACTAAAACTACCAAACCAACTAAATCTACCAAAGCTACTAAGGCCACTAAAGCTACCAAAACTACCAAAGCTGCCAAAGCTACCCCTTCCACCACAAATCCTACCACCACAGTTGAGGATTCTTCATCATCGAGTGAGAGCATCGACAGTTCAAGCAGTAATAGTGACAGTGATCAATTATCCAATTCAAGTAACGACAATGATGAAGATTCAAGAACTACTACAACTACCACCTCCAGTACAACTCCTCCTACCAGTTCTAGTAGTAGTACTGACACTACTACCAAAGCTACCAAAACTTCTAAACCTACCAAAGCTACTGACGCTACCGAAGATACTTCTTCAACGACAACTTCTTCTACTACGCCAGTAGCGGATTCTTCGTCAACGAGTGAGAGCAGGGACAGTTCTAGTAGTAGTACTGATAGTACTACCAAAACTACTAAACCTACCAAAGCTACCGGCGCTACCGAAGATACTTCTTCCACGACAACTTCTTCTACCACCCCAGTTGCAGATTCTTCATCAACTTCTACCAAAGCTACAAAAGCTACCAAATCTACCACAGTTGCTGATGCAGAAGACAACTAATCACGAAGCAGCGATAAAATATAACCGTTGTGAGTTTCCTAATTGTATTATTTCAAAATAAAAATAAAAACAAAACATTCAATCCAACAATATCTTTAATTTTCTAAATCAATCCTCACGTTATCTGTAAATTATCATATTTTGCGACGTTCTTAGATTAATAATTTAATGACTCATAACGCAAGGCAGTAAATCGTTTCCTCAAATAAATTTATCATAACCCATACATATCGAAAAGAAAACAAGTCCTCACTCTTATCGCAAAACCATTAAAATATTTTGGATTTTGTTTTTGGGACCGGAATGCGTAATAAGTAAAATTGCAATTAGAAATGTGCGATAAGACATTTTTGTGCTATAGACGATAAATTTCCTATATATAGTGTCGTGTTTCGTAGGTATGCAAAATAGTATTGTGTTTTAATCGCATCATAATTCATCGTAAATAAGCAAAAATGAAATTAATGTTAGCATTTTATCTGGTGTTAATTTTGAATTGTGTACTGGCAAATGAAGGACAACAAACAAAGCCCGATGTGGGTAATCGTCGGCTTGGCATTTTAAATAAGTTACCATTCAGGCCACTACGTCCTGGTTCTGTACAAAAACCTGGAGTTGGACATGAGACTGAAGCAAAGCAAGCGCCTCTGGTAGAGAATTTAACAACTGTCAAGCCAATCACTGCACGTCCAGCGTTCACGAGTAGACCAGTAATTGCTGCACAAGAACCACTAGGGGATCAAGTGACAATTCAAAAACCTGGTAATACTCAAGGGCTTGGAGTGGAAATAAAAGATGAAGTACCACCAGCAATTGGAGTATCGAGCACAACACCCTCAGCACGCCCAGGATATGTTGCAAAACCGGCAATTATTCAAGGAATTGAACAAACCAACGTTTCAAGCCAAGCACTTATAGCACAACAAACCATAGGTACTACGCATAGACCAACAACGGTACATGTTCCTGAATATAAGCCAACGAGTATAGCACCACAAATCACAGTAGCGCCGACAACATCACGTCCCGATCAACATGTTCCGATTCAAATGGTTCCGCTTCAACATGTTCCTCTTATTAAACCAAATGAAACTCTGTTTTTAAATACTGCACCAGAACAAGTTCATACACTCCAAGAAATTTCTGAAATAGGACAAGAACATGAATCGATTCAAGGACCAATTGGCGAGTCCGAATCCACAGCAAATCTGATAACTACTGGCACACAACCGTTAACATCAAATGGTATTCCCGCCAGCAGCGAAGAAAGTATTGAAAGTATCGAAAGTGGTGATGGCAGCAGTAGTAGTAGCAGCAGCAGCAGTAGTAGTTCAAGTAGTAGTTCCAGCAGTTCAAGTAGCAGCAGTGCGAGTGGTTCAAATGGAGGTGCTACTAGTAACGGAGAAAATAGTGCCGAGAGTGCTGAAGACAGCAATGAAGCAACAAATGTCCATGAACAAACTGCCATTGGAGATGATACCACGAATAGTCCGGACCTAACAAACATCGAAGGCGATGGATCACTAACCACTATTCCCGAAACCATTGGCGAATATAATTTAAACACTGAAAGTATTAGCAGTGGAAGCGGTGATGGTGATTTGATAAGCAATGAAAGTATTTCTAGTGGTAGCGGAAGTGGTGAATTAGGCCCCTTGGTCGGTGGAATTCGTAACGATAATTTACCAACATCAGAAATGTACACAACCGAACATTCTAATACCGAAGAACTTAATCGTCCAAACAATGTTGAAGCTGAATCAGTATTAGTTGAATAAAATAAATCGATTTTTATACTATTCTTAACCAATTGTGTAATTATTATTTCTTTCACTAGCGTTCATTTTGTAAAATATGCTGGTGGTACACATTCAGACCAGTATCTAGTGACATCTACTCTTATATAACATTGGTGAAGGCCAACGCTTTTAAGAACTGAACTTAATAGAACGCTTGCACGCTTGAACTGTTGCACCTTGGGCTATAATTCGCTGTTCGCTACTGATCCCATTAAATTAAAAGATTCCCCGAAATAGTTGTAGAATTGCATCTCCTCTATTAGTTACAATGGATTCTGCAACTACAAAACGACCGATCCATGAGAGAGTGTTCTAACTGGATCGAGCTTCCTTGATAGCGTTTATGTATGAGGGGTCACTTCTAAAAATTGGCAAACTGATCCGAATGCACAAATTAATGCAATTTCGGCTTCCGATGATTGATCCCTGCATATAGACCGCTAACAGCTCGCGATTGTTTCTGGCAGACGTTTAGCTTAATCAAATAAAAATTGCTTAATTGCTTGATCAACGCCGTGTAGCAATGGGGACGACTCATCTTTAAGTTCCTGTAATGGCTCAAAAACGGTTGTATTAATAGTGTGGCCAAGGACGTTAATTATTAGGCCATTGTTTTCATGTGATCTAACTGATATTCTATACTGAACTAGGTACTTTCAAAATGTCGTCGAAAGAAAATAAAATTCAATTCAATTAACACTGAATGCAAGAATCGTTGGAATTATTGTGCTGCCCTCGCTGACCCAATAGACTTTCTAGTAAATTCGTATATAATACGAATGAAATTGTTATCGCCGTTTTAGATATATCACCTTCTCACCATATCGGCAGGAATTGCGTCGTTGTTTGTGCCGCATGTGTCGATTAGTCTTTGACACCAAATTAAGTGGTAATTATCGCTAATTTATGAATCGCTAGAATTCACGTGAGCTTCACGCGAAAGGTAGACCAATAATTTCTTGATGATCTATTGTGATTTCGTTGAATTGAAAAGTTCGGAATTAAACAGTTTTGGGGGAGTAAATTGAATTTAGCGGTATCAGATAATGACGGATTTCTGTTCTGAGATAATGAGCCTGTGCTAAATAACGAAGTAAAGGATTGATTATCTTACGTTTTTGTTGTTAGATTATAAAAAAGCTTTGTTTCAAAAAATCTGAACCTATACGATCGGGATTGACACATTCGCGATAATAAATCTCCAGAAAAAAATTCGACAAGGCCATCATTTTTTTAAAATTCGGTTTGAACAATCCTGATTAGTTGGAAGCATCACTGAACCATTTTCTACCATAATCTGTAATCTGTATCGCAAATGCAAAAATTCACCATGAGGTTTTGATTTCAGGTGGCTAATTTAGCATCTATAGAAATCACTTAAAGTTTGTAGCCTAAAGATGGTAATGCAGATAGTGCATTTGATGTTCCAGCGTAAAGATGGCCATGCAGATATTAATTTTGTTATCACAATGTAACAATTTGCTTTTCTGCGGAACAACCCATGGTTTCTGCTATCTCGCGTACTATAAGCATTGGTCAGGCGAAATGTACTTTGTTGTGATGTGCGATTGTGCATGATACTTGCTTGCGCATACTGGTACAATATATCTATTATTGGTACAATATACACCTCAATCATACTTGATTAACTAACAAGTCTCCTTTTGTATGCGTTTAATGAATGTTTGATTGGAGAATGTACTAAACCGTAGTGTTTACGCTCAATTTCTTGTCGGTCGAATTTGTACAAATACATTAAAAATTTAATTGGTCTAAAGTTTTGTTTGGTTGACGGTAGGGATTTAGAGGGGAAGCGAAAAGGTATATAAACCGATGAAGAAATGTGCACAGGGGTCAGTCATTAGAGGGAAAAAAATACTAATCAAATTATTTAAATTTACGTGAATACCATTAGTTAATGGAATACAAGAAAAACAAGATCCATAAGATGGTCGTGTGATGTGTTTTCCATGATTTTATTTAAAAATAAAAGTTAAATTAACAAAAATAAATTAAATTGTTAAAAATAAAAAAAATGGAAAAGCCCATGACCATAGGTAGATTCAGAGTATAAGTTAGCGGTGGGTTTGATGGGGTTAAAGGGATGAAGCGGCATACCTGCTTCATACAGCCGAAAGTAGTCGATAAAGAAGATTGAAAATTATCAAGTATCGCCAAGAATCGTTCGTCATTCGACTTTTTGGCATAAAGACACCAATCTGACTATGCCGATTCGATAGCCTATGACCATAGATAGATTTTGATTCTAGGTTTTTGGTATATCTGATGGGGTTATAGGGGTGAAATTTAATTTTCCCCATTTTTCAACGATAAAATCGTTCATCTTTCGATATTTTGGCATATGGACAGCAATCTGACTATGCCGTTTCGATGGTTCATGACCATAGGGAGATTCTGAATATAGGTTTGGGTGGGACTAATAAGGTTATAAGGGTGAAGTTTTGATGCTCCCCAGTTTTTGTCGATAAAATCGTTCATCATTCGGAGATTTTGACAGATGGACACCAATCTAAAACAACGAACCATAGTGGACGATAATGATTGCCTTGCCGTAAGATGCTTGTCATTTTGAATATTAATGAAAATTATCTTCATCATTCAATAGTGCAGCAAAACTAAGCGCGTTGTAATATTAAATTAGCATTAAATGTCAACAGTTTTCAAATTGGTGTGTACATCCAAAATCACGAATGACGAACGATTTTATTGATGAAAAATGGTGAAAATCAAAATTTCACCCCTACAATCATCAGACACACGCCAACCCTTTACTCAGAATCTACCTATTGTCATGTACTATCGAATTGGTATAGCCAGATTGGTGTCCATCTGGCGAAATCTCGAATGATAAACGATTTTATTGCCAGAAGAAGAGAAAAAACAAAATTTCACTAGTAAAACAAAATTTCATTAGTCAAGAGACTGCAACTTTCTGCTAACTTAAACAAGGTACTCCTGTCAGCCATAATGATACTCTATTTAGCAAAATATGCATCTTAGTCTTTTCTGATGCACTCCTGATGATATCTGTTTTAAAAGCTGCATATGAAATCACTCCTTTGTCCATTGAAATAATGTCAGGGAGCATGTCGTACAGTCTGGATCCAATACTTTAAACGCATGAACATATTAGATCGCTTCAATGTTAGCCACGTTGAAGCGTTATCCAAATATCGCCGTGCATGATGTGGACTGGGTCAGAAACATAGTCGAAGGGCATTCGATGAATGATTCAAAAAATGTCAATCCAACTCTATACGAATTCGAAAGATACAAGGGACAAATAATTTCACCATCAGTAATGTTCCCTAATTGTGTCAGAATTTCGTCATAATGTACATGGTTTATTTGTTAGTATGTATGGTCTGAGATACCGGACAAGTGATGCAGTGGATAAAACTTTGGCACTTGAACCGGGAGGTACTGGGTTCGAATCCATTTAAAGGCTAGATGCAAAATCAAATTTTCATCATCGATTACAATCGGTGATGTTAATAAACACAACTAACACCCGCTGATGGAGTGCAGAATTAAGCGCCGACCCACCGTCCATATCAATGTACAGCTTGCAATGTGCAGGTGGTATACTGTAGTTGTGTGAGTAGAGTAGGTGAATAGGTGAATGGGTTAATGATGATGGCGCGAATGCGTGGTATCACGCAATGGGTCAAAAATGGCCTAAATGTCAACCACTGAAACCTATTGATCTGAGATGTTGAATTCCAATAATTTATTTAATTACCGACAATGCTTTTAATCGTGCCTCTTCTGAAGGGTTTAAGCAATACTTGTCTGGTCAAGGGTTTCAGGATGATATGTTGCCATGGTATATCAATAGCGCATGTATGTCCCATTGAACGTCCTTAGTATAGTTTTTATGTATCGCACATTTTTATAAACTTCCTTCCACCCTTCACAAACTTCAATACAATGAATTCGATAAGGCATTCTGCTACAAGTTTCATGCGGAATAGAAAATCAGAAACCTTGTAGTTTTAGTCTCAAACGAGTAAATCTTTCACTTTAAACTAAAGGGTATTCCAAAATTTTACGCCAGATTTAAATTGAATACAAAATTAATTAATTTAGTGTTTGCAACCTAAAACAGAAAACTCTTTGACAGTTGACAGTTCTACACGAAAGAACAACGCGTTTTCATTGTTGAACAATATTTTAAAAATAATAAAAGTTTGAATGCTGCGTTTTTTCGTACCAAATCATCCTAAGTGATGAAGCTTATTTTCACCTTGATGGCTTCGTTAAACGTCAAAATTGCCGCATTTTGGATTCAGCGAAACCACATGTGATTGTTGAAAAACAAATGCATCCACAACGTGTCACTGTTTGGTGCGAATTTTGATCGAGTACTTTCTAGTTTCGGTGATCAAAATTAGCCCCTAGATCAAGCGAACACTATTGATGAGAGATTTCTTTCTATATGGAGTTATTTGAAGTTAAAGGTCTATGTCAACAAGACTACATCTAGCCGTGCATTGATTTCGGAGATTCAACGCTGCATCAACGAAATTCAGTCACATTTATGCAAAATGATCAAGGAAAATTTCGAAAAAAAAGAGTGCGTGTATGTGCTAGCAAAGCCGTGGAGGACATTTGCCCGATTCCATACAGAACCCTATCCTATGTACTTTATGTTTCAATAAAAAAAAAAATAGAATTGAAAGAAACTGTGTTTTCTATTTAATTCACAGGAAAGTGGTAAAGACGAAATTAACGGTGAAATTTCAAAATTAATAAACCACAGGATACCAGGCCGAGACAATTTGCCATTGGAGCTCTGTAACTGTCGCTCTAACAATGTCGTTTATCGACTCGCCCCAATGCTACGTGATACCTGAAGAATAAATAACATCAATGGAAAAATGGTGTCATCATGGCGATCCCAAAGAAAAGTAACCTTAACCTTTGCAAAAATTGACGAGGGACTATACCCTTCTTAACAGAATACAAACCTGCTAGAGTTCATCATTTTCAACGTTGTTGCTCTATAAAATGAAAGTTCTCGTTTTTGACACTACCACAAGATTAGTTATTTAAAAGGCGCTGCAAATAGCAGAGTACCACAAATTTTATTATAGCTATTATAGCAGTGCTAAGTATACATTTACAGGGGCAAATAAAACACCAAAGTATGAAACAACAAACATTCATTTTGTTGCTGTATTTATTAGTGTGGTCAAGTAAACCAATTTCGATACATCGCATGGAATACAATGGGGTCCATTTCAGAACGAACTCGACCACGATGATGACTTCTACTCTTACTGATAAGAATTTAAGTCACTGATCTGTAACGCACAGAAAGTCCCGACTAAAATAATAATAAGAATTGGCAATAATTTTCCGCAAAAAATGTGTCCTATTCAAAATGAGTGTGGCTGCAAACTAAAACCAATGGCGCAAGACTGACCACTTTAGAGAGAGCCCTTTGCTTTGAATAAAAGCAACATTTATTTATTTTTGTATTATTTTGTAATAATTTTTAAAATTTAAAAAGTCGTCGATAATTGAGGTATTTTTTGGTAGCCCGGCGTTTAATCGAAAACGTCCATTCAATTTTCGATGAATTTATTTTCGGTGAATTGTCGTGTTACTGAAATACTTTCTTAAAATATTTAAAAATTTAACATTATACTCGACATCATTGCAGTAACTGGCTCGTGAAGATCGAAATTTTGAAATTTATCAAAACGACAATTCACCGAAAACGATAGTTTACCGAAAACCCTTGGAAAATGCAAAGTTCATCTAAATCGATAATTCAGCGAGAACGACAATTCACCGAATTTCTATTTTGTCTTGAATTTCGTTTGAACAATATTGGTATAAAATGAAAAAGGGAAAAAAGTTCGAAATCCTGGGAAATCGTTTAGGAGGATCGCCCCGTTTTCGCGCATGTTATATTTTTTCTCGACCTAGGGTATTTTTTAATTACTAATTTTTCGTAGGTTATGATGAAATTTGAATTAAAAACTATGAGTCCTGCGTGTGTAGATCTAGAAAATTTGCACTTCTGGAACTATGTTATTTCACAATCGATCATGAATGAAATTGGGTTTGAAAAATGGAAACGGAAGTCTAAAATTGTTTTGAATGAAATTTTATATGCGATGGAAGTGGAATTTTAAAACGAGTTTTGGGAAAAATTTTAGAAGATCCAACTGGCCATTGCTTAACCGATCATGATGAAATTTTGTGCATCCTACGGAAGGGGAAATTTAAAATTAATTTTGATTTGAAAGAATTTCTGAATTATGGTCTAATTAGATTAGGTATAGTGGGACTGGGATTCAAAAATAATATTTGGAAAAATTCCGGACTTTAGTCAACGGGACAAAACTATGCTATTTCTTAATCGATAATAATGAAATGTAAGATGGGAATAGAATTCTAAAATTATTTATTGAAATATATGGGTTCTAGAGTATGGCCTCGATCAAATCTAAACTTATTGTTAATAGAATGGAAATGTAGGATTCTAAAACGATGTTTAGATGAAGATTAGAATATTCCCATTATGTGCGTATTTGGGATAGAAATGGAATTCTTAAATAATATTTTAAACGGAAGTAGCCGTTATTTTATATGTTTTACTAATCATGATGAAAGTGGATGCGTCGCGTGGATATTTGATTCCAAAATGATTTTTGGAAGAAGTTCCAGAATATGACAAAGATGCATCTAGGGTGGAAATGGGATTGGAAATTGGGTACGTTGAATCGACATGGAATCCCAATATTATTTTCACTGAGAGTTTGAGTAGTATGTGAGTATGAGGTTATCGTCACACAGTCCAATTCTTCAGATTGTATTTGCAAAGCTTTTGCTTTATTGAGCAAAAAGCTTCTGGTTGCAGAATTATCGATAGTGTGTTCTCGATTTTATCACAGTATTGTGGCTGCAACATAAGATTCCTGGAAATCCAATACGTTGGAATCGCTTAGAAAAAACTCATGTTGACCATATGCAACAGTTTCTTCTCTAAATTATTTTAGAAACCAATTTCCACCCTACTCATCAAATTTCATCATGATCGGTTAGGAAATGGCATAGATAGCCAATCGCTCATAACCATAATCGGAACATCCTCCAAAACTCCGTTAACAATTACATATTAATCCTGCATAATCAATTTCGTCATGAACGGTTGAGAAATGAAACAGTTCCGTTCAAATTAGGACATTTTCATAACTGCATTCGGAATATAAATTCGAATACAATTTTCATCACATAAATCCACTTTTACCACGAAAATCCCTTTCTGTGTCGCGAAAAAGCAGGACCTGTGGCACTTTTCTGGTAATTCCCCGGGAATAGAGAACTGGAGAAAGAATTTGTATGTAATTTTTATTTAAACATTTTGTTTCTGGCATACTGAGCTTCCCTGCAGGTATAATTTTCCCTACCAATTTAGCTATGGAAAACTTATTCCAAATTTATAAATATTTACATTAAACTTTTCTCCTCAGTGGGCCGGAAAAAAATATTTTTAAGCAGAAACTACATATGGCAAATTCTTTTCGATTTCCAAAAAAAACAATTTAATTGTGCGGTAAAGAATATGACAAACAGCATTAATATTTTTCAATGACGAGCAGCTGATTGACGAGTTAATGAAAACTACGATGTTTGTTTATGTTTTGGTCTACTTTGACATAACATTTTATATGCAACGAAAAAATCTACGAAAAAATAAAGATTTTTTAAAAATGATTACGATCAAAAAATAAATCAATTTTTCTTTGGAAAAAAACATGCGATGACAATTTAGAGCAACATTTTTTGATCTGACAGCAAATTTTTTTGATCGAAAATCAGTTTTTGGGTTGAAACAAATTTACCAATAATAAATTCTTTCCCCAATTCCCTATTCCCAGGGAATTGCCAAAATCATGCAACCAGGCGCGTATTCTTCAAATCGGTAGAAATTTCCCCAATCGGAATAAAATTTGCTCTACTCGATTTTTCGCCGCCTACTTTAATCTTTTTTCCAAAATTATTTTTAAGTTTACTAATATTTGTGAAGGACTTAATGCTGGACTTTTCCCATTTCGCTCGCCGCTACTAAGGGAATCTTAGTTAATTTCTTTTCCTAGTTCTTCTTTTCTTAGTTAGTTTCTTTTCCTCTCCCTACAAGCAAATTTTCCTTTAGCGGGGGGTGGAAATTAGGTTTCTTTCCCCAATTCCCGAAAATTCGATTAATATAGAGAATTTCAAAGCAAATTGTATTCCGATTTGGAAAATTAATTTCCACCGATTTCAAAAGTACGGTAACAATTGGGAAACGAATTTTCATTCATAAGATAACGATTCACAATGGTGGTCGGCGATTGAACGTCGTAGAGGAAAGACGTGATTTTTGTCTCTCCTCTATATAAATAGTAAATAATTTAAAATGTGTTTAAATTAATTAATTAATTATTAATATATGTGCACACATAAATAAATAATAATAATATTAATAATAATTTGTGTTTTAAGTATAATGAAAAGAATAGTATATGAAAAATACATATTGAATAGTTATAGTAATTTGTGTGTGATGCGCTTGCAATGGCGTAGAATATGTATATAACAATTTCGTTTATATGTATATTTTAATACCGTTGTTAAGTACATTATACACATTGTGTGTAATTTTTCAATATGTATAGGACTTTTTGGATTTCAAAGGATGCTCAAGCTAAGTGTTTTATCATTTTTTTCATTGTTTTAATACATATTTTTGTATTTAATAATTTTTATTCCAAAAAATTTAAGATATTGTATGCACCAGTGCACTGATTCTCTAGAAACACGATTGTGTGTTAACGAAAAAATAAACAAAATCACACAGGATTGTTGTTGTAATTTCGAAAAGCTTACTATGGTTTTCACGTTTACACATTGTCTTGCATTTTGGAGAATCAGGCTACAGTATACTTACTATTCGTAATTAGCTAACATTTTCATGTACATAGTGTGTTAGTCGCATATGGTTTGAGCGGGAGAGGATTTCTTAATTTTGTATTTTTGTTTGTACGTGTATTTGATATCCTTGTTAAAGTTTTAAAGTTTTGTTGTTTTGTTTGTGTCGTGTGTGTGTGTGTGTGTGTGTGTGTGTGTGACCGGCACGGATGCATTCTGCAGGTTATATTTTGGAACACACACCCACACACAATTCTCGTTCGACTTTATCATAGTATTGTGTGTAAATGAAGAGAATATGTTCGTAAAAAAAACGAAACTAAACATGATATGCATGCGTAATGTATGGAAATAAAATTTGTAGAACCTTTACTTTACAGTAACAAGTCCGTAATTGTTATCCTTGTAAAGTATATTGTGTCTTGTTGCTATTATTATTATTATTATTTTTATATTATATTTATATATTTTGACAAAGACAGCGAAATGATAATCGATAGTATTTTCAGGTTTTATTTAAAAAAAAGAACTTGAGATTTCATCGCGAATTGTCACGACTTTGGGTAATTGATTAATCATTAAGACATAACTTTAGTATTGTATTTATAAATTTGTTTACTAACTATAATTATTTAACTTTACCAATTTATTTTCTTTTCGGTTTAGGGTAAATTCCATGTCATGTCTACTTTAACATTATTTTAAATTAACTAATCAAGATTTTGTGTGCAGGCCTGCATAGTGGTTTTAATTATGGGTTGATTCAAAATTTGTTTTGCTGGGAAAATAATTCTGGTTTAAGTCTTAATTATGCCGAGATCTAAGTTTATTTATATTTATCACGATTTATTTAAAAGTTGAACTAATTATTACTGAATTATATTATATTATATTTTGACAGGTTTTATTCGGTAAAAGTGAAATTTTTTGTTTCTTATTAATAATTGTAAATATATGATTTAATGTTTTACTTTGTTTAGTATTTAGAAAGAGTTGAAGTTCCTGAAATTATAATTTTGATTCTAATTATACCACGTTTATACCAGTAGTATAAGAGTATGTATCATAAAAGTATGTCGATGTAAACTCAAAGTAAAATACTTTGCTACTTTAATACGTACATACTTTTTTTGCAATTAAAGTGTTCTACGTATCTAATGAGTATTGGTATAGTGTTTGCGGTGAGAATGATACTATATCATATTTTTTGGATACGAAATGTCATTTTAGTCATTCTTCTGATTTTTCTTGTTTATTGTGATAAAAGACAACTGTTTCTTTTTTAAATTTTAATGAAATATATCAGTAATAAACTATTATAATGTGTTCACACCACTATGGTGTAAACTGAACGAGAAAAATACTTTGTTAGCAAAATACTATTAAAGGGGCTATGGTGTAAATGTGGTTTTAGTCTTTATATTTAGATTTTAGCTGGATTTTCAGATGACGGCAGTGACGAGTACTATTATATTGTACTAATTGTTTGGTAGTTTGAATTCAATTAATTTTATTTAATATTTATCAGGATAATTGAGTTGGATTAATATACGAATCATTACATTTAACTGCTTTAATTTTATTATTCAAACTTCAATATTTTATCACTTTTTATTGGTATTCCTAATAGTAAAAACGATCACTGAAAATAGTATGAGTTATATTTCCGATAATTTTATATATTTTTATGATTCTGATTGCTGGATATTATTCCATAATATATTAAATAATTTTGTTGTCTTGTTCTAACCGTCTTACATTATATTTCAACTAACAATTTACTAACTATTGACTACTTAGGTGTCTGAAACCGGGTCAATTTACATAATAATTAATTCACCTTTCCTGTTACTCCATCTTGTTATATGTACAAGAGCGTGTGGTTGGGTCCGGCGTCAAGCGGGAATCTTACTTAGGTTTGGTCGCATATTCCAATCAGTTAATCAATCAGTTGAAATGAAATGGAACTGGTTGAAAATCCAGCTAACACTCCATATACCTGAGGTTGTATTTGGATTACTAGGGATATTTTAATTGGCCTTAGAATTCTTAATATATTTGGTCAGAATACAGAATTCTATAAATTGTCCCCATCTCTTGATGGGAAGCGCTGATTAGGTTTTCTAGCTGACATGGTTCTCAACAAATTCACCAAATTTTCTTTAAATCACCCATTTTTCTCAGAATTGAATTATGTCCACTGCGGTTATCTCATTTGATTTCAATAATTCAACCTAATTAAGGTTTCCACCTTTTCAAAATTTATAAACCGGCACCGAGGTAAAAGTAATAAACGCGTCGTTTCTCTTAATTATTATTATTTTTATTTTTTATTATTATTTAATCTTTGCAAACCGTTGTGGGGCCGAAACTCTCTCGCAGTTCGCTTTTCACGTCACGAGAACGTCCTGCTAATATGTAGGTTTTCGTAACCATGTGCACATTGCATAGCTTCATGCCACCCTATAGTACTGGTATGTAATATGGTTCGGCCCATCAGTTCTGCACTTCGACAGGGGCTCATAATTGTGTTCATTTTCTTCACAGATTGTAATCTGGTGGTAGCCTGAAATCTGAGTCCTCGTGTGGATTCACCCAATGTAATTTAAGTTCATGTATGAGATATATAATGTGTACATATATTTATAGGAGGCGTTATTATTATTTATTATTATAATGTTTATTTAATTGGTTTATAATTTATGTAATTAAAATCGAACTCTAGAACTTCTTTTAAATCTGTTTCGGGATTTTGACGTGTCTTTTTGGTGGGATTCTGCAGTTTGACCATTCTGATTGGTCCTTGGCCGTTTCCCTGTTTCGGCTATTGCTGGGTCACGTATGCGGAACTTGGTGGAGATTTAACTAAGTTCTGCGTGCGTGATTTGGCGGTGACTGGGGTGGGGGTGTGGCCGGGTTCGGTTCGGAGTTGTCGGGCTGTGGGGCTTCATCGGAGGGACGCGTTGGTTTTACTGATGCAGGTTGATTGGTTCTTAGTTTATTAGAACCCTAGCCCAGCTCTACAAACTAAATTTGAGATAACGGCATGATTCCTAACCGATAACGGTATGATTCTATTCATTATTGCCGAATCCCAAAATTTCATTCAAATACAGCTTCGCACACCGAATTTGACCATCATTTGTTGACAGATGGCCTAGTTTAATTGAGCATTATGCTGGAGTGGCACTCCAATTCTGCAGACCATATTTCATGGTGATTGGTTGAGGAATGGTAAAGTTCTTTTGAGTATGGGATAAATATGTCCTATGTAGACTTGGTAATTAATCGAATATTCTTTGGTAACCAAATTAGTAACGCATTTGAAATTTTTACGAAATCAGCTAAATTTATTTGAAATATAAACATTAATAGTTTTCTAGGAAGCATTACCTTCGGGATGCCTCACTTAGTCGTTGTATTTTTTTTTTTTTACTATTTCGTGGTTGCTCAATTCAAGGGTTAAATACAAATGGATTTTAGAGTAATTGTAAATACATATATTGTAGCTCAAATAACTACATACATATATGGTTTACAAAAATTCTATTGTAAGTTGAGGAGTTAAATTAATAAATGTTTATATTATTTAGGAAGCCGGAAAATTTTAATTTGGAATTAAATTTCAGGAAATCTACAGATGCTTGGGAAATAATAATATTTTTTGAAATATTAATTGCTGTTTTTGTAGACTAGAATTGTGTTGTGATTGTAGGTGTCTATAAACAGAAAAGGCCGATTCAATCAATCAATTTTTGTTTCGGAAGCCGAAAAATATTAATGTAGAATAATATTTCACGAAATTCCACATGCACGTGAAATAATAATATTTTTTTCGCAGGTTGCTGCACCTATTAAGCCTTTATCCTTCCTCTAATAGAATAGAAGTAGATTAGAATTGTGTTGTTCCGTACGATCGCTAGATGTCTCAACCCGGGTCGTTCCGTTTCAAAAAGAAAAAGGAGGGAAAAGGGAAAAAGGGGGAAAATACCTTTCCTATCCTTCCTATTGTTATATGAGTGAAGTTATTAATAATTTAATATTAATTAATTATTAATATAATTCAATTTACTATTAATATAATTCAAATAACTATGGTTTCAGGAAATTATATTGTAAGTTGTGGAGTTGCAGAGGATTAAATCAATAAATATTTATATTATTTAAGAAACCGGTAGATTAATTAAGAATTAATTTCAGGAATCTTTAGATGTTATGAAATAATATTTCTTTGAAATATTAATTGCTGGTTGTGTAGATTAGAATTGTGTTGTCATTAGTTCATGAACTATTGGCTTTACCTAGGTATTTGTAACCGGGCTGATCTAATTAATCAATTTTGTTTAGGTAGCTGAAAAGTATTAATGTAGAATTATATTACAGGAAATTTCCAGATGCACGTGAAATAATAAATTTGTTTCCTCAGGTTGCTGATTTAGAGAAGCAATTGTTGAAGACCAATACCATCGATATCCATTTAACCTATTAAGCCTTTATCCTTCCTCTAGTAGAATAGAAGTAGATTAGAATTGTGTTGTGTCGTACGATCGCTAGGTGTCTGCAACCGGATCGTTCCGTCCCAAAAAAAAAAAAAAAAAAAAAAAAAAAACCTTTCCTATCCTTCCTATTGTTATATGTAAACAGGCTGTAGGAATAGGCCCGGCGTTATCCGGGACTCTTGGCTAGCACTTGGTTCTACAGTCCAATCAATCAATCAATCAATCAATAAGATAACGATTCACAATGATTGGAGGACGAAAAGTGATGTGAAACGGAGTAGACGTGTTTTGTTGTCGCTCCTTCATTTAACTTAAATATTTTTTTTTGTATGTAAATAATAAATAAAATAATTATTAATATTAATAATAATAATGAATGTGTTTTTTTACATTATAAAATAAGTGATTAAAAGATGTGACGTACACCTAGTGTTTTAAATATTAATTTGTAAATAGTCCCGCGTGAAATTGGGTAGAACACGTATATATGTATAATATATATAAATATTTCCGTATGTGTTCTGATACCTTTTCATGAAAGCGTAAATGCACATTTATATTTGAATTACTAGGTATACATAATATACATAGTGGGTATCAAATAAACAGTAGTGATTAATTGAAAAACGTGACGTACCTATATCTTAAATCAGAGAAGTTTCCTTTTTATACATATATATTATATTATATATACATATATAAAGGGTTATCCAATTCAAGCTTGATAAAGTAAACTTAAAAAAAACACACAAAATATTCGGAATGTATTGTAATTTTTATTTCATTTTACAGATTGATCCTTGCCATTTTTAGTTAAACAAGATATCATTCAAATGTACTCCACGGGACTTCTTACAGGCCTTGATTCTTTTGAGGTAATTTTCAATGACTTTTCGGCACATTTCGGGCGGTATCTCGGCCATTACCTTACGAATATTAGTTTTCAATTCGTCAAGAGTTTGAGGATTGTTTGCGTAAACACGATCTTTCGCGTAGCCCCACAAAAAGAAATCCAAAGGCGTTAAATCACAGGATCTTGGAGGCCAATTGACATCAGCCAATCGCGAAATCAAACGTCCAGGAAATTTCTCTTGCAAAAGATCTCGATTTGCTCGTGTTACGTGACTGGTTGCTCCATCCTGCTGGAACCACATATCGTCAAGATCATAATCTTCGATTTTCGTAAAAAAAATAATCGGTTAACATGCGGCCATACCGCTCAGAATTGACGGTAACGGTTCGTCCATGGTTGTTCTCAAAAAAATACGGCCCAATCACACCACCAGACCACAATGCGCACCAAACAGTGACTTTTTCCGGGTGTAATGGCTTCTGTACAATCAATTGTGGATTTTCTGAGCCCCAAATTCTACAGTTTTGCTTATTAACGTATCCACCAAGCGAAAAATGAGCTTCATCACTGAAGAAAATTTTGTTCGAAAAATCAGCATCAGCAGATTTAATAATTTTAACGCGTTGGTCGATTGTTAAATGCTCCATATTCTTAAATGGCAGAATGTCAACTAAATAAATGACAGCGTACTTGACGTTTATCTTTGACAGATGTCGGTATACAGATTTCTACTTTATCAACCTCGAATTGGATAACCCTGTACATGCTTTTATTTTTATTTAGGCTTCATACTGCGTATATATATATTTGTGTGTAGCATCAAAATTTACTTAAATAACAGGTTTATGAGTGTGTTTCTGTGCGTTTAATGTATTATATGGTGTGTATATGCAGGGATGTAACAGAACCAGCAATCGCCCGTGTTACACGGGATGTCAAAGAAACAGCTTCTTTTTCAACTATCTCCGTTTACCTTTGAAACCGGTTTAATTGGCATTTTGCAACAAAAAAATTTTCGGTGAAGCAGCTCTAACACAAATAGAAGTGTTTATAAAAAAATTATATTATTTTATATTAATTTAAATTAAAAATTTAATTTTAAAAATTTAATTTTTTTTTTTTACTTTTTCTTTTTTTTCTATTTTTTTCATCCATTTTGAGAAGTAGATTTTAGTTAGGAAAGGGAAAGGAAACAAATTAGAATAAAACAATACAAAAACCTTTTGGTTTAAATATAAAATAAGGTTTTAAATAAGCACTAAAAATTCTATTACGACTTATTTTAAAGCGTGAACCAGCGAGCTTCTTTGAAATCCAGGATGGAACGGATGAATAAATTTGAAATGCTAATTGTTGTTGGTTTTGGATGTAGGCATATGTATACATGTGTGGATGGTATGCATATTTACATGGTTTATGTATTTCCTTGTCAAGCGTGTTTTTTTGAATGTAGTAATAAACTATACATGAATATACATATTTTGTAAATGGATAATATATGGTTCGACTGTATCATGGCATTGTGTGTAAATGAAGCGGAATATTTTTGTAAATAAGAGCGAAACAATGGGCGCTTTCATACGATGCTTCAAAGAAGTAGCCACATCTTCGTCTCTTTCCCCGTCTGCCTATAAAATCGGATTTAATAGCAACTCATTTTTTTTTTTTTTTTTTTCATAAAGAGGTGAAATATTCCCATGTTTCATTTTCGTCGTTTTGTGCGCATTACGTCACTTGTAGCCAGCAAATCGCAAATTTACATTGAATTTGTCGATTTTTCGATTGTTTGGGTAAATCTGCAATGAACGTATTTTTTTTTTTTTTTATCGTTTTTGTGTTTAGTTTAGTTTCGATAATTACAGTTTAACTAAACACTTTTTTATGGTTTACCCTTTATGTTTCATTTTATGGTCGGAATATTTGTGGAAATAACCCGTCGAGATATATTTGTAAAGTCGACGGCAAAATATGGATAGAACAATTTGACTATATAACATAAAACTAAAAAAATTGTTAATACAATTATTTACTTACAAAATATTATGTATTTACCAGTCCCTTTTAACAAAAAATTATATTTTTTTATGGTATAATCATTTTTACCGTTTGCTTTCGATTGTCTTAAAAATTATATGTAGCTCAAAAGTATTGTTTTCTTATGTTCGAATATTTTAGATGTTATTACACCATATAACATAATATAGTTACATATAAATATTAAAATATATTAAATAAAAATTCAGTTCACAAATTCTTGCTAATGATATTATAACTATGTTTCTCGATTTACAATTTTCAAAAATATTCGTGATCTTAAGAATTAATTTATTTAAATAGATTATGTACTTTAAATTACAAATTAAAATTAAATCTCGAAGTTATTTTATTTGTTATTTTATGATTTCCGCGGCATATGTGTAAATTACATTTATCATTTATGTTATTGTGTAATTTATTTTCGATGTACATATCCATACTGCGGTGGCTTGAGTCCGGTAGCTTCTTCGTTTCTTTCTCCTTTACCTATACAATTTATACGTTTTATAGTTGGGGGGGGGGGGGGGGGGACGATATGAGTGTGCACGGATAAGTTATATTGGGTGAACTATGCGAAGAGACAATTATTTACACATACATGAAATTTATCGATGAGTCGGGACTCATTGTGTGCGCGTGAATGGTATTTTAAGGCCAGAAACCGGTCTCATGTCAGTCCTCGTGTGGTTTCCCCCAATGTAATTTAAATTCATGTATGTATAATATGTACATACATTGATAGGTGTTATTATTATTTATTATTAACTGATTTTAATGATTATTTAACTGATTTATAATTTATTTAATTAAATTGATTTTCTCTCTAATTATTAATAATGCACGATAAAAATTTTGTACCTTATTTCCAATTTCAAATAATATAAATAAAACATATTTTTTCTTAGACTGGTTGAAAACGGTGAGACCTTATGTCGCACATGGTATGGAGGGGTGACAAAACTGAAAAAAATTATCTTTTTGAGTAAATTCACTAGGAAGATGCACAATCTTTATAGATTTCATATCCTGCCATAAAAACATTTTTATTGTTCCTTCACCAAAAATGATAAGCGCAAAATGTCGTTCTTCGTTTTATGATTTTCGAATTTAATAACGTAATTAGTATTTTTTGTTTTGGCTCTCTTGCAAAATTTTAATTTTTGTGTTGTGTCATTTCATGTCATGTGTGTTATGTGTTTTACGGCTTTTATTTTCGCTTGTAACGACAAGTAAATCTTTGATGTGTCTCGTCTTTTTAATACTTGCTCATGCACCAATTATGTAAGAATCCTTCCGCGTGGTTTTATTTTCGCTTCGTGTCATCACCTCACGTAAACCTATTTATTTTTGGCTATGAATTGGGCCGAATTGGAATTCTAGCAAACTGTAGTTTTGGGAAGTTGGATTTGACTGGGCCACTTCGTAGCGGGTTAAGGCCGAGTTTGTTTCGGCTATGGTAGATGGAGGAACTGGATAGTTCCTTGCCCGATTTTTTTGAATTTGTTTTGTAGAAAAATCCAGAACTTCATCCAAGATTTATGTTGGAGTCTCGATTTAGCTCAGCATGCCAGATTCGAACATGATTGGTTAATAAAGTGCCTAGCACGGCTGAACTCCAGAACTTCTCTAAAGTCCATTTTTAAATCCCCACCCAATTCTGAATACCTGATTTGACAATATATATTTTTGGGATATGGTTCCCAAGTTCTATTCAGAAAGGTCGAATTGTAGAACTTCATCAAAAGACACGTTAAAATCCTAATATAAGCTGACCTTTCTTATTAGAATCCTAGCCAGCTCTGCAAAAAGAATTTTAAAGTTGTCGGTTGGGAGACGACCTGGTTTCATTCATTATATCCGAATCCCAAAATTTCGTCAAATTCAGCCTGCAAACCGAATTTGACCATCATTTGTTGAGAGGTGGCCTAGTTCTATTGAGCATAATGTTAATGATTGTCACTCATCCAATTCTGCATACCATATTTGACAGTGATTGGTTGAGGAATGGAAAAGCTCCAATGGTAGAGCATGGCATAATATGTCCTGTACAGTATAATTTACTTGGTAATTAATTGAATATTCTTTGGATTTGAAATTTTTGATAAATATCCAATCCGATAGTTAATCTGGCATTGAATAAGATTGATACTTGTCCGGGAGTCATTGCCTTTGGGATGTCTCAAATATTTTTTGTTAAATATTGATAAATTTGAGAGTAATTTTTAATATAATTTAAATAATTATGGTTTCAGGTAATTCTACTGTAAGTTGTGGAATTGCATTAGAATTAAATTAATAAATGTTTATATTATTTAGGGAGCCGGAAAATATTAATTTAAAATTAATTTTCAGGAAATTTACAGATGTAGGTGAAATAATATTTCTTTGAAATATTAATTGGATGGTTAACAAGCCAAACCGATTAATTCCATTTTTTGGATTTTTTTAAATTTTAATATCAACGCTCTTGATTGGCTTCTAACTATATATATACATATTCAAAACAAATTTCTGTAATATTAAGTGTTAACACCACTAAATTACAAAGTTAAAACTAACTAAAGTTGATATTACAAGAAATTCTCATTTTTTCTCATTTTTCTCACCTTCTTATTTTATGGCGTTAATCGTTTTGGCTAATGAAGCATCTAATAGTTGATTGTGTAGATTAGAATTGTGTTGTCAATGTTACTAACTATCGACTCTATCTAGGTGTCTGTACCGGGCTGATTCAATCAATCGATTTCGTTTACGAAGTCGGAAAGCATTAATTTAGAATTAAATTTCCAGATGTACGTGAAATAATAAAATTTTTCCCTCAGGTTGCTGATTTATAGAAGCATTTGTTGAAGACCAATACCATCGTTATCCATTAAACCTCTTAAGCCTTTATCCTTCCTCTAGTAGATTAGAAGTAGATTAGATTGTGTTGTGCCGTACGATCGCTAGGTGTCTGAAACCGGATCGTTCTGTCCCAAAAAAAAAACCCCTTCCTATACTTCCTATTGTTATGTGTAAACAGGCTGTAGGAATAGGCCCGGCGTTATCCGGGATACTTGTCAAGTACTTTGTCTTACAGTCCAATCAATCAATCAATAAGATAACGATTCACAATGATTATATTGCTCCTAAGTTTTAAATTTTAGTGAATCTGTGTAGAAAATGAACGAAATGTTTCGATTTGAATGACGGGTAGTCGCACCATTTAGCAGAAAATCTATCGATTTACAACAACGTCGAAAAATTAATGTTCGAAAATAAAATAATTGTTTGCTTGTAAAAATAATTATAGCAAACTAAAACATCGGACTAAAGCAATTTAAGAGTTCCTTATGTCTTTTATCTCATTCTTGCACAAAGTAATCCTATGCTAAGCAGCTTTGAGGAATAGACAAATGCTAAGTGGCTTTGGGGATTTCTTTATTTTACTATGAGGACTACAATTCAAGGTTGGATGATGATAATTAAACATTGGTGCTAAATCTTCGATTTTTGTTTAAATATTAAAACAGCTTCATTGTATACATATAACTTAAAATTTAGCAAATTGAAATAGCAAGAGTTTGGGGAGGTGTCCTGATCCTCTAAGGTAGCCCAAATTCGAAATAAATTCGAAGAAAATAAATCGATTTTCGAATCACCCAATCCGCCCAGTTTGAAATATTTTCAATAAACAGTGTTTAATGAATTAGCGTATTCGATGAATTGTTATTTCGGTGAATTGTTTTTCGGTGAATTATTTTTTCGGTGAATTAAGATATCGGTCAATTATCGTTGTCGGTGAACTGTCCTGAATTACTTCAGTAGTGAATTTGGATTTCAGTGCATTATCGGGTTCGGCGAATTACCGTTTCCTGTCATTTTCGATGAATTGTGTTTTTAGTGAATAGAGGTTCTCGTTGCATTTTTTTCAATAATTTGTTGTGAAACCGTGAATGTAGACAACAACCATAAGGTCCATGGACATGATACTTTCACACAATACGTATCTCAGCAAGAGAGCATAGCGATTTTTTAACAATAGGTGTCACATGAGTCGCACTACCAGATATCGTGAACCGCTTAACCGATCGTCTTAAAATGTTGATCATGTATAAGCTGCATCTCCAGAACTAACCTAACGATATTTAAAACACTACAAATATCGCGAACCGCCCAACCCATCGTCTCAAAATCTTGACGATGTTCATGCCAACAATGCAGAATGCTTTTACTTGAAATTATTGTTAGTTAATGTACGATTAAACAATTGGGTACAGTTGGTTTCCAATTATGCCAAACTTATCAATTTGATGTCAATGAGCTGCAAACATTAATTTAAACAAATCTGCCAAAACTGACGATACAACAAGACAAGAATCCGATTTCACAATAATTTTGCGGTTTTTTTTCCTCGATGCACCCGGTGGAACAGGCAAAATGTTATCATTGATTTTGGCGACCATTCACTCACAAAAAATTCAAATTGCCATTGAACATGCAGTTTACTGAGACACCCACATGCAACACAAAAAAGAGTTCAGGAATGGGAAAAGCTTTGCATACATGTAAACTAATAGTATATGGGATGAATGCATAATAGCCCACACAAAATCATTTGTAGCAATCAATCGGACGCTCCAAGATTTAAAAGGTATATCATACAGAACCATTCGGAGGTGGACTCATTTTGCCGGCTGGCGATTTTCGTCACATTCTACCAATTATACCACGCTCTACACCAGCCGTTGAACAAAACGCATGTCTCAAATCATCTGTTATTCTGTTCTTTGGCAAGATGTTCAGAAAATTATATTAACCACCAACAGGTGTGTCTAACTGCAACTGGATGAATCCGCTGCTCGATTCGCCAAGCAACTTTTAGATCTTGGAACCAGATTTTTGTAGAAATAGCGTATTTCCAAACAATAATTGCGGCCAAAAACAATGATGTCAATGCTATTAACACGTGGCATGGCAAGTCTACAAAGTCAGTTGATTGTATCACGAATCAAGAAGAAGTAGTCAATTATCCGGTTAAATTCCTGAATTCACTTGATTTGCCAGGATTACCACCACACGAATTGATATTGGAAATAAAAATGACAAGGTTCACAAACAAAGTCAAGTGTTAATCTGAGGCTAGTAAACATAAAAGCACAATATGTAACCAATACTTTGAAAGTTACTACCAAATAAAGTTTAGAAGTTGCATTTCTTGTATTCAAGAAAAAAAATGTTTAGAGATGGATTCGATCCGGATGGTATACCAACTTCATTATTAAGAGTCAGATTAAGAGTAAATTAGGCCATTCTTTTCAATTAATCATTGAAACAAAATGAAAAATTACAAAAGTGACTGACACAAAAATTTTAAACTGGAACACCGGATCATATTTCATGTTATAGAGGTATAACGACAATTTCGCCAATCCCGAAGTTATTCAAACTGATAGTGGACAATTCGTTCAAGACCGTGGTATCATCATAGCGTAGGTCACGAATCTCATCATATTCGTGGATGCACCATACTATTCAGTAATGAAATTATGTCGCATCGTATTTTTATAGGCAAGAGATGAAAAAGCGCATCAAGAAGCCAGACAAATTTGATTCAGTTACGTAAGCGATAATGAGGTCAACTACCTCATACGTAAAAGCAGTTTAGCAAAATTTTTCAGATATGCGAAACTAATCAGTTTACACGTACTATGTATGTTAATATAAGTATTAGAAATTATTATTTTTTCTATCTATTTAGCATGTAAATTTATTTAGGTAATTATCGTAACTCTATTTGTAATCAAATGTAGGCAAGTACATAAATTATTTTATACAAACGAATAATCCAATAAATTAATCGATTAAATAGTGGCCATATGACAATTATAAGTTGCCGACCTGCAAATTTTAACGTATAAAAAGGAAAAATTTTTGTGAATTAGTATCATAGTTTCGATACAATTAGAACTAAAATGAAGTTTGTACTATTATTAGTTAGCATCGTTGGGTTAGCTGCAGTATCAGCCGCCCCAAACGAGGCAAAAACTTTGGGGCTACTAATAAAGAAGCCATTGCTTCTCCTTGCGGCAAAACCACATTTAACTGGTGGAATGGTTGAAGATAAATATCCAGCGACTGTAATTGAGAACCATCATCATCATCATGTTGGCGACAAATCAAGTTCCAGTAGTTCCAGTAGTGATAGTAGCAGCTCTAGTGAAGAACATCATCACCATCATCAACACCAACACCATCACCATGGGGACAGTACAACGAGGCGGACCACTAGACGACCAATAACAACTACACATAGACCAAGCACAACTACACGTAGACCAATGATACCTGTTCATCCCGTTCGCCCAATTGATGATAGCAGTTCAAGTTCAAGTTCTTCGAGTTCAGGAAGTTCTTCAAGCAGCTCAGGAAGCAGTTCCAGTGAAAGCAATTCACATCATCATCACCATTATCCTCAGAATCCGGTCTTTATTCCAATTAATCCTCATGGTAATCCTCATCATGGTAATCCTCATCATGGTAATCCTTCTCATGGTCGTCCTCAACACGGTAATGGATGGGGAAATTCAGGTAGCGGAAGTGGTTCAAGTTATAGCAGCGATGAAAGTATTGGTTGGTCTGGAAGCGATTCAATTTCATCTGGGTCAAGACGAACAACAAGAAGACCGGTTACAAGAACAACAACAAGACCGGCTACAAGAACAACTACAAGACCAACCAAACGAGTTACAAAAAGCAAGAAGCCTGGACATGGACATGGAGGAAAGGATTCGGATTCATCGAATTCAAGTTAATCACGTTCAAAGTAATTTCATCGAATTATTTGCAAATTTACCACCCATCTAACTAATTGTATCTCTTCTAAACTATATTGTGACGCATTGAAAATAAAAAAACATATTAGTCAGCCCTATATCATGTCTTTATTTTATTAGGGTTTCTTATCCTAATGTACGAAACCCGAATATGACACACGTCTTTTTGCACGTCATAAACTGTTGGATTAACGAAGAAACGGGTTTTCTATTTGCGGCTTATCAAGTTAAAAAGAAATTTGTTTTGTTTATTAGGCCTGAACGAACAGTAATAAAATGTAAAATTGATAAAGATAACAGCTCTTATCTCATAAATTATGTTTTAAGGATAAATCAGTTCTAAATTGTGAACGTGGATTTAAGTGATTCATATAACCGGTAAGGGCGATAGGTAAATTAAAAATGTAATGACTTTCATATATGAATCGTACGATCATGCGGCCATTTATGTTGTACCTGCATGGTGTTCAAGCCTATTGTTGATATTTTACCAATGAAAAGGTTTTTGTTTAAAGTATTTCCCGAACGAATCAGTCATCATAATTTTCTTCGAAACTCAAACTACACTCGTTAACAAAAAACGGAAATAATTCTGTCATTGTTCGTTATAAATTTCCTTGTTCCTGTGGCTAGATCATCAATTGTGGTTGCCTGTTACCTGAACTACGATTCAACGATCACATATGATTTGACCATTTCCTTGAACACAGGCATTGACACAGGCCCGGCTTGTTATTTTGCGAAACCCTGTGTACGATGAGTTTCGAGGGTTAAAACATTAGGAATCTAAAAAATCAAATACACCTTATGTCTAAACTTAGGTATGGTTTAGACTGTGTGATTGTGCGGGTCGTTGGATCCAAATTACAATTTTTCAATCAGTGTTAGTTGTGTGGTTACGTTGCATAGATGATTGAAGGCTATGAGGTACTTGGCCATTCTGATTCTAGATAGTTGAGCCATTTTGGTTCGGTCCACCAGAGGTGATGATTTATAAATTCTGAGGGTAGTATACCCGGCTAAGTTCTGTTTGGTCGTTAAATGGTCCAATACTTTCTAGGAAGGATTGAGATGATTTCTGAAACTCAATTATCTAGAAATACGTTGTTAGGTGCGGAATGGAAAATGTAGCACCAGTTTTCAATCACAATTAAAACACAACACTTTTATATATTTATTTCATTGTTCCTCGAATTTATCGCACAATCAAAACAAAATTATTGAACATCATTTATTTTAATTTCAAAAAGGGTTTTATTAATTTATTGGGGCCGATTCTCGGATACACATTTTATAATTTTATGTTATTTTAAGTAATAAAATATTGAACTGCGATTCGGATGAGCAACAAAAAATGTATGTTATTTTATTTTTTATGTTATATTTGTCAAAAATAAAATTATCAAAATTGACCATTTTATCACATTTTGTGTTTGGAAAGTAAATAAAACATATTTCTTGTGTTAAAAAATCTCATTTAAATTTTTTTCTTTATTCCGTTTGAACAATAAAACTGAACATAAAATGCCCAATTATCTTTATGGAATGTTGCTAGTTTGGGAAGAGAGAAAAAGAAGGTATGTATGTGGCGATTTTAGCCAATTCTGATGAATTCTAATGATAAGGGGATCCGATTAAGGGGAATTAGAGCTATTTGTTATTTTCTCGATCGCAGCGACCGTTTTAAATAAAGGAAAAAAATCTATAAAAGGCCGATTGTTTTGCAGTAAAGAAAAAAGACACTCTGGCGAAAATCTAACGACATACAATGTCGTATATTAATTGTAAAATATTTTTATAAAAATGGCGATAAAGCATAAAATATACAATATAAAATATATAATTAAATAAATCTAATATATCAAAATAAATAAAATAAAACAATAAATAAATTAATCAAATTAAATCAAATTTGTGTACTACTTTATTTATTTATAGGGACTCCGTCAATCTGCTAAATATTTCGCCTCGAAATTATAATTAATCGAATTCCGGATTGAAATACACTGAAGTGAATCGACCAGATCATCTAATTGAATATTAATACTCAAGTGTATCGTATATGCTAATAGTGATAACCGTGCAAATTAGATTACAATCCATTATTCATTTCACAACCACGCACAAACACCATAATTGGTGACCACCGACGATCCAAACAACGATCACCAGTCTAATTCCTGGCTGCACGTTAAATTCCCGCCCGCACGTTAAATTCCCGGCCGTACGTTAAATTCCCGGCCGTACGTTAAAACTCCAGCCGTTCCAATTAACAAATAATAGCAAATTCTAATTCCTCGTTTTTTTTTTCGCTCGTCATCAATTGTCCCATTAAATTCAAATTGGTTATTTGCATTTGTTCTATCAGGCAAAAATTTTTATTATTTTTTTCTTTTGAGATTATTCAATATTCAGTGTAAATCGCTATGACTAGGCCAAGCAGTTCGTCATGAGGATGACGAGGATCTGTACGGAGATGTTATACCTCCAGACGATCCATCGTTAGGTATAAATATTGAACCTAACATCTGGCAAAATCCAGCAGGGCTTACAACTTTAAATGATAAAGTTGAATACGCTAGAAATTTAGGTATTTCTCGCGTGGCAGTCAAAATAGCGCCGCTTAACACACAGAATCCGCATCTGTGGCTCAAGATTTTGGAGGCTCAGTTCGCGTTGGTAACAATTACAGATGAAAAAACACGTTATTATCATCTGTTAAGCGCCCTTAGCGATCACATAACAAATGATCTAAGTGACATTATTCTTGCACCGTTGTCTAGAACGCCGTACTCAGTTATTAAAAAGGCTATCCTCGTTCGTTTAGGTGATTCCAAGAATAAGCGTGTTACGACTGTGTTGTCTTAACAAGACATTTTTGTAAATTTGTTTCTATTCTCCACGGTTTCTTGCGTCCGGGTTTTTGTTGTCTAAACGTGGTTTCTTGCGTCCGGGTTTTCGCTGTGTGAATGTGACTTCTTGGTGGATGGATTCCTGTGTGTTTTCTTCTGTTATGTTGGCAACGGAACGAGAATGGGAGAGAGAGAGAGAACAATGCGCATCGAGTGTGTGCAAAGTAAAACGTTTTGAAAAAAATGTTTTTTCTTGTATGTCTTTCTTTTGTACCAACGAAAATTTGGTATAAAGGAGAGACAGAGAAGAGAGATGCATTTTCTTCTAAAACGTTTTACGAGCTGTGCGACGCTCGAATTTTTTTTGATTATGGGACTCGAGTAGTGACTTTCGTACAGTTTGTTTGTATGATTTTTTATTTCGAGTTTTGGTGTTCATTTTGAAAACTCAGTGAGTTGGTGATTTTTGAGAATTAAAAGGATTTTAAGTTTTTCTTTTTTTTGGTAAATGAAAAAAAAAAATAATTAAAACAAAAATCTAAAAGTTTTTTTTTTTATTGATTTTAATGTGAGTCGAGTAGTAATTTGGAGAATAAAAGTCTTGGGTTGTATCTCAAGACAAAACGTTGAAATTGTATACATTCTATGAAAATAAAATTATTTGTACAATAATATGTGATTGTTTTATAAAAATCGAAACAAAAAGGTTAATTTTTGTGGCATTCAAGTCAGGTTTGAAGGGCATTTGGTGGTACAGTGATAATTACCAATAATAGAAGAGAAAATTTACGTTTTGGAAATCAACTATTTATTGTTACTATTAAAAATAATTGCTACGTAAACGGTGATTTTCCTTTGGAGACAAGTGTGGTGTGACAATCATTGCATTCGATTCAATTGTGGTGTTGGTGACTAACCTTGCTGGTGAAGTGCAATATTTACGGTTGGCGGACAACGCCCAGTATTTTATTTTTGGCGGCCAGTCGAGGCCAAAGATTTTCGGTGGTACCACGCCCAACTTAACGGGTAGTCAACCGGCTATTCATATTTTCGGTTTAAGGCGGAAGTACGCCAACGAAGTGCCACAACAAGTACGACGGTAAAAATTATTTACGGGCGGCCAGTTGAGGCCATCTCGTTAATCCAACGTTTACGGATTCCAGTCGAGGCCAGCCGGGATAGTTTATTTTGGTATCGGGGAGAGGCCCTGCAACGTAACGGGTTGCCAACCGGCACCTCGTTGATTATTTGGTATCGGGGAGAGGCCCCGCAACGTAACGGGTTGCCAACCGGCACCTCGTTGATTATTTGGTATCGGGGAGAGGCCCCGCAACGACACGGGTGGCCAGCCGGCTATTTGTGTGTTTTTGGTTATCGGTGGTCTGCCGCAACGTCAGACCACACAAGGTCAGCCGTATTAACGGTAACCAACCGGCTGCTGATTTTTATTGCTATTTGGTATCGGGGAGAGGCCCGCAACTCTGTAGCCAACCGGTTACTCGATTAAGTATATTATTGTGGTAACGGTATAGCCAAGCCGCAACGGTCCGTGTGGGGCAAGGTCACCTGTGGCATGACGGCCGCGCAAGGCCGCACCAGTAATTTTTTTTTTAAATAATTAAGGTACAATTTTTTATTTTTTTATTTTAATTTTTTTTTGATTTTAATTTTTTTATATATTTTTTATTATATTCATATATATATTTATATAATTTTCAAAAGTTTTGTGATCGAGCGCCGCACAGCGGGTGCGCGCTCGATGCGCATTGCTGTTCTCTCTCTCTCGCTTCTCTCTCGTTCCCTTTCTTTCTTTTTCTTTTTTTTTGGAAGTTGTTTCCTTTTGTTTTGTTTATTTTTTTATATCAAATGAATTATTAAATTTTCCTGTTAGGTATGATGAGAGCGGAGACTCCCTCTGTGTCGGTTTAGTGTCTGCGGTCCCTTGGTGCCCGCATCCGATTTCGTAACCGGGGCTTTGCCCTGTTTGAATTCGAATGGATGCGCGCACCAAGGCACCTCTACCGTTATTATTATTTTTATTATTTATTTTGATTATCTGCTGTTCGTTCCTCAGGTTCCGGCTGACGAATTTCGGCGGAACATTCGGTATTTTATTATTATTCGTGTCCCCCGAACTTTCTGTTATCACGGTGTAAGCCAGAAGCACATGCAAGCCTCAAACCCCACGACCTTAGCACTTCTCCCTGAGAACGTAGTCGGCAAAAATCACCGTGGAGGCCTCTGCAGGTGCTTAGTGAAATCTGCAGGTTGGCAGTAGCCAGCTTGTAACAAGCGATTGCATCAACTTCTACAGAATATAGAAATCGGCGATATGAAACCTTCTCAGCTATTTCGTAAATTGAAAGTACACGCCGGTTCTGATGTAACCGATGATCTGCTGAAAACGATTTGGTTAAAACTCTTACAGGTTCACACGCAAGAAATTCTTGCACCAGCCGCCGAAACGCTAACTACAGAAAAATTGTCGGAATTGGCAGATCGAATAGTAGAAACTAGCTCACAAAATAATTTAATGGCTTTGTCATGATCTTCCATTTCACCAGAGAGCTCAAACAAATCAGAATCTCTCTTGGCGAATCAAATTTTAGAAATTATCAAACGGTTGGACAAAATAGATCAAAACAGTCAAGATAGGAGCAGGAATTTTTCCTCAAAGGAATCCCACAAAGAATTGCAAACCTGGCTGTTCCAGATGGTCAGAGTTCAAACAAGAGTTCAACGGCGACAAGCTCCGGATCCGTTAGTATTTGCCGCCTACAGATATATGATGTATTGTCGAAACGAGATTACCTAATTGACACTGGAGCAGATGTGTCCATTCCGCCCCCGTCTGCTAGTGATCGTAAAAATTTAGATCCAGAATTTGAGTTGCACGCCGCCAACGGTTCTATAATTAAAACCTATGGTAAAAAACTTGATTTCATCGATCTAGGCCTTCGCAGAAAATTACCCTGGACTTTTATAATAGCCGATGTTACGAAACCAATAATTGGATCAGATTTTTTAAACCACACCGGATTATTAGTCGATGTTAATCGACAGCGTTTGATCGATCCTCTTACATCGTTATCGTCTCCGGCCTCTTTAACACGTGGTAATTTTCCCTCAATTAAAATTATTGATCACGAAACAATACATCCTTCAGTTCTACCGTTATTAGTCAAATTTAAGGAAATTACAGTTGATTCCTTAACGGCAAAATCAACAAAGCACAACGTCACACACCACATCATTACCCGAGGTCCACCCGTATTTACAAAACCTCGCAGACTGAGCTCTGAAAAGTTAGAAATCGCCAAACGCGAATTTCAGTTTATGATTGACCAGGGAATCTGTCGACGCTCAGATAGTCCGTGGGCTAGCCCTCTGCATTTGGTCCTCAAAAAAAAAATGGTGATTGGAGGCCATGTGGTGATTATCGTGCTTTAAACAAAATTACCGTACCAGACCGGTATCCGATACCATTTCTGCATGATTTTGTTCATCAATTACACCGTACAACCCATTTTTCTACGGTTGATCTAGTTCGCGGATACCACCAGATACCAATTGAAGAAGCTGATATACCCAAAACGGCTATTTCAACTCCATTCGGATTATTCGAATTTTGTAAAATGACGTTCGGATTGAGAAACGCTGGTAACAGTTTCCAACGGTTCATGCATTCAATTTTCCAAAGTTTTCCGTTCTGTTTCGTTTACCTGGACGATATTTTAATTGCTTCAAAATCCATGACCGAACACCTAGATCATCTACAGATAGTTTTTGCCAAATTAAGCGAATGTGTACTAGTCATTAATCCCAATAAATGTATGTTCGCAAAGGAACAAATAAAATTTTTGGGAATTAAGCCATTACAGGAACGTATCGAAACCATCGCAAAAATTCCATTACCACAAAATATTAATCAGCTCAGAAGATATTTGGGGATGATCAATTTTTACCGGAATTTTATACCTCAAGCAGCCCGTAACCAATCGTTGCTGAGCGATTATCTCAAAGGCAGTAAGAAAAACGACAAGCGACCCATCGAATGGACTACAGCTTCTGAACAAGCATTTTTCGATTCACAAAAGCAGCTTTGTGATGCCACAATGCTTAGCTATCCGTCATTAACATCTCATTTAGCATTGATGGTGGACGCCTCCGACACAGCCATTGGTGCTGTTATCCAACAATCTACTGCGCTCGATACGAATGATACAAATTGGGAACCTTTACAATTCTTTTCCTCAAAATTAAATGCAGCTCAACAGCGTTACAGCGCTTATGATAGGGAGTTGCTTGCTGCGTATGCAGCCGTTAAATGATTTCGATATCTGGTTGAAGGTCGAAAATTTATACTTTTCACAGACCATAAACCATTGATTTATGCCTTCAACCAGAATCCCGCAAAAGCATCGCCACGAGAATTTCGATATTTAGACTTCATCGCGCAATTTACTACGGACATTCGTCATATTTCCGGTGCTGATAACGTTGTCGCTGACACACTATCACGCATCGATGCAATAAATATCCCTCCGACCGTTGATTATCATACAATTGCCAATGCCCAGCAAAACGATAATTCATTCGCTGCATTTAGAGAGGCGGAGACAAATCTCAAATTTGAAGAGTTTCCTGTAGCTTTTGGTTCTGAGGAAACAATCACATGCGATACATCGACCGGAAAAATTCGACCATATATACCTGCCGAATTCAGACGAATAGTGTTCCAATCCGTTCACAATCTATCTCACCCGGGAGTCCAAGCTTCAATCCACAACATCTCGTTACAGTTTGCTTGGCCAGACATGAAGAGAGAAATCAAAGAAATGGTCCAACAGCGTATAGCTTGTCAGAAATCGAAAGTTAGTCGTCACACAAATAGTCCTTTAGGTCATTATCCGCCTGTTTCACAAAGGTTTGCTGAAATTCACCTCGATTTAATAGGCCCGTTACCTATCTCAGACGGTCAACGTAACTGCGTCTAATAGATCGCTTTACTCGATGGACTGAAGTAATTCCGATCCCCGATATCACCGCAGAAACCGTCGCTTTCTCGGTTTACGAAAATTGGATAGCTCGATTTGGAGTACCGGATTTCATTGTAACAGACCAAGGATCCCAATTTGAATCCGAATTATTTGTCGAATTTTCCAAATTGATCGGACTCCATCATAGACGAACTACCACGTATAATCCCAAGTCAAATGGATTCATCAAGAGATCACACCGCACATTGAAGGCCGCTATTATGTGTCATCAAAATTTGCGATGGACACGTATATTATCTACAATCTTACTGGGCCTAAGATCTACTTACCGCGAGGATTTTCAAACATCATCGGCCGAATTAGTATTTGGTACCCAAATTAGGCTACCTAGCCAATTTTTGTCCGATATCAATCCAACAACAAATCAAAATGAATTCGCGAAAGAACTACAGAATCATTTCAAACCGATTCGACCAACACGACCAACACGTCATTGTACGAACAAAACATTCGTATTTAAGGAGTTAAATCACTGTTCTCATGTCTTCGTCAGAACTGACGCTTTGAGAAAGTCATTACAACCTCCTTACGAAGGACCTTTTCCGGTCATCTCACGCAGTGAGAAAACATTCTTGATTACGATGAAAGGGAAACAATGTAATGTTTCAATCGATCGCCTCAAACCATGTTTCATTGAAGAAAACCAAAACGCGGAATCAACCAAGTACAAATACAACACACGATTCGTCACAAATTTCAACAAATCCATCTTTAACAAACAGGATTGTTCGAACTAAACATGTTTGTATGCATATCGAAGATAAAAATACGAACAACAATAATGTGTGCGATAATCGCGAACCCGCTTCACATATTCCTCCATCGACCAAAAAAACACGTACTGGGAGAATAATTAATACTCCCACACGTTACAAAGTATCGAGCATTTCTTTTCAATCAAAGCACTAAGGAGGGGGTAATTGTGGCGATTGGAGCCAATTTTGATGAATTCTAATTATAATTATCTTACCATTCTTATTTTTGACAGGTCATGATACACCGATTGGATTTCTTCATTTCATCATCAATAAACACAATTCATTCAATCGGGACAATATTATTATTTACATAATATTCGTCGAACCTCATCAAATGATATTGCGTAAGAAATCCAACTCAAATGATGTACACATTTCATGCCGTCAAAAATGGGACACACACACATCACTATTATCACAACATATTATATTCACTGGAAAACAAGGAATTCTGTTATCACTATGTATCACATTATTATAATTATTATTTCTGATTTCTGATCGTTGTTTAATAAATAATGTCTGAAATTAAGAAATCTTATTATAATTCGATACTTCCGTTTCTTTTAATCCTAAATTCCAAAAACGAAATGTCCATTTTTGATTTCTGACATTTCGTGTTTATTGGCAAATAATTCGACAGATTTTTCCAACCTCATATTTATTTTTGGTTGACCTTTTACTATTCGCCGCGTCATCTATTGACAAATAGATTTTTAGCATAGAAACCGATTAAGGGGAATTAGAGCTATTTGTTATTTTCTCGATCGCAGCGACCGTTTTAAATAAAGGAAAAAAATCTATAAAAGGCCGATTGTTTTGCAGTAAAAAAACAATAGTCTGGCGAAAATCTAACGACATACAATGTCGTATATTAATTGTAAAATATTTTTATAAAAATGGCGATAAAGCCTAAAATATACAATATAAAATATATAATTAAATAAATCTAATATATCAAAATAAATAAAATAAAACAATAAATAAATTAATCAAATTAAATCAATTTGTGTACTAGTTTATTTATTTATGGTGACTCCGTCAATCCGCTAAATATTTCGCCTCGAAATTATAATTAATAGAATTCCGGATTGAAATACAGTGAAGTGAATCGACCAGATCATCTAATTGAATATTAATACTCAAGTGTATCGTATATGCTAATAGTGATAACCGTGCAAATTAGATTACAATACATTATTCGTTTCACAACCACGCACCACCCAATAGGTTCATGTACTGGATTTTTAAAGTTTTACCAATATAGCGAGTCTGCGTGTCCACGGATGTTCTTCTGCTCTAAGCCAAATAGCAAAAATCTCAGAGATTGGCTCGCATAGTGACTTGTTATTTGGTGTATCATTTTATACAGTATGGTACTTGATTTATTGAAAAATTTATAATAATGAGCATTTTAGATTTTTTAATGTTAAACAATTTCTTTTGTTTTATCAATATTTATTATGAATATTATTTCGATTCTAATATAAAATAAATACACTGTTAAAATTGCACAACACTCGCGTAAATTTTTGTCCAATAACTTTTGTCCAAAAACTTCACACCGGCGCAACATATTTCGAAATCGTAAGTGGTATCACAGCATCAATGTTTTAGTTTGTTGTGACGCCAACATGAAAATTTTATTTGCGATTGCTCGATTTCCTGGATCAGTGCATGATTCGGCTATTTGGATGATATCCATAAACATGTATGTATATACAGTCGCTCCAACTCAAACTTGAACATCATACGAATAAACTTTCAATTTGAAGAAAGTCAATTAAAATGGTGGCTTGGAAAAAATTACAATGTTTTTTTAATAATTATACATATTTATTACACATTTCAAAAAAACTACAAAGAAAAAATTATATCTAATAAAATATTTATAACAACAAAAACAAACTCAGTAACGAAAAATACGCACAAGGGAAACTCGGACAAACAAAATTATTTCAAGGTAACTGTCAGGAGCTGATGCAGTCGACCTGAAATAATAAAAATTGTTAAACAAAGAATCAAGATTTTGGTAATACGAAATAACAACACGTATCTAAAAGTTACACCATCCGGCGCCGTGTATCGATGGCCTAAGATTTAACCGCGATTGTTGTTTTGTTAGCTGTAAGCAAATAATATGTAAAGAGTTACAATTAATTAATTAGAAATTAGATACAAATTGTATCATACAATATAAAAATCTTACCTTTATATCTTATATAATTTTTTGGAATTTGTTTACATTTGTAAAAGTGACGTTTTGAAAACCTGAGAACAGTAATGTACTAGATTTAAGCTAAATTCAAGAGTAAAAAATTGTACTATGTATTAAATATTATAGCAAATAAGTTCAGGTATTCAATACTAGATGTCACTGTATTCTTAAGAAGGAAATTTTTTGTTAATAAAATTGTAAGGAAAATAAAAATCGCTCTCTTCCAAAAAACACCGTGAATGAAAGCGCACGCACATAAAATTAATAAAATTAAAATTAAAAATAATAAAAAATAAAAGTTGTGTTACGATTACAAAATAAAGTTGTTTATCGTTTAAAGTGTACAATTTGTTTAAACTGCGAATCGTTGGTGTAATTACTAGTGGTGGATGTAAAGCACACGTCGTAGAAATATTCATCCAGCATAGTTTGTGAAGTGCGAGTGTATTACAACACTCAAGTCGAGTTCAGTTGCTAGTTCTGGAGGTAATCAAACGTCGTGGAAACAACCATCCAGTAAATTACATGGTCCTTCGAGCCGGATCGGAGTTATACAATACGGGAAATACAATTTCCGATCCGAAGTTGCAGAAACGTGGAGGAAATCTACAATTTACAATTTACGTCGAAGCGGACATTTTGTTGATGAAGTGCGACCACATGATGCCTATTTTGCTGAAAGTTTATAAGTATTGCACAGAATCTATAAAAATCAAAAATTGAATCGATAATTATTTCTTGCTGTAAAAGTTATTATTATATAAATTGGCGCTATTATTGACCAAATTTGAAAGGTAGTTAAAATTATATGAGACTTACCTGTTTGTTATACATACCGCATGTGCTAGTTAATTTCACACTATGCTGGTTTCGTGAATTTCAATAATCGTTGACCACATTAACTACCAAAACTTATCGAACTAAAATAATTACTTGATAAATTTGTGCAATTATTGAATCACTTGAAGAGTGTTTAAAATTACGTGAGACGTCAATATCTGTTTTGTTACACATACCGCGTGTGTTAATTAACTCTACACTAGAGTTGTGGTCGAAGTTCAATAAGTATTCTAAGTATTCACATTATCCACTACAAAGCGGTGATTTTAAGGAAAATGTTCCAACCAGTGAATAGTAAATTCAGTGAAGTGGTGATGGATTCAGAATTAAAATTAAAATCGCTCACAAGCACACGGGCGTCCATCAAAGGCCAAATGACGAAGTTATATAATTATGTGGGTGCGGCGGTCGGTAAACAGGACATTGATGGGTTCCAAGCAAAGCTATCTAAGATGTTGAAAATTCGATATTTGAGATCGCCCCGGACAATGAAAGTGGCATGATCGATTTCTCCGAACAGTACTATGTTGTAGAGGCACGATTAAATCGGTTCATCCGAGAATATAATGCAGCGAATCCAGACGAATCGAACGCAATGTCAAATACCACCATGAACCAAAGCATGACTCAGCCGATAGAAGTACGACTGCCTAAAATTAATATTGAACCATTCTCTGGCCAATACACGGAACGGCAATCATTTTATGATTTATACGTTAAGACCATTCACGAAAACAATAATTTATCACCGGCGCAGAAGTTGCAATATTTAAGACGTTATCTGAAGGGTGATGCGTACAATCTTCTCAAGCATTTGCCAATTACGGAGACGAACTATTTCGAGGCATTTCGCAAGTTATGTACCAGATACGACCGTAAGAAGCACCCCATACAGGCATTTATCAGGCATTTTATGAACCAACCGAACATTCAACAGGCAACTGCAGTAAGTTTAAGAAAGTTGCTTGATACATCAGATGAGGTGGTAAGAGGTTTAAAGGCGCTCGGGAAGGGTGCAGAATCGCGTGAAGTATGGTTTAGTTACATGTTGGAGGAGAAATTGGATGCTGAAACTCGGTCATTATGGGCACAAACTTCGTGTGAAGATGATTTGCCATCATTGGAAAGCTTTTTCAAATTTCTGCTGAACAGGTCTGATGCATTAGAATCTGTTAGGCCATCCATAGTCAGGCGGCCACCAAATCGTTTGTCGCCACAGATGTAAGTTGCGGTTTTTCCTGCAATTCCGATGACTCAGTAGCGGACGGTGAAGAATGCAAGCAGTCATCAGTTTCGGAGCATCGACAAAGTATTAAATCCAAAGCGTTTGTTACAACAGATATAAGCTGCTGTTCTTTATGCAATCCCAATAATTCATTAGCCGACTGTGACAAATTCAGGCAGTTATCAGTCTCGGAGCGTCGGCAAAGTACTAAATCTGCAAACCGTTGTTTTAACTGTTTAAAATTCAATCACCCAGTATTCAGATGTCTGTCGAGAAGCAGATATCAAGAATGTGGAAAGAATCATCACTCGCTTTTGCACTCCAATGAACGCTTAAACTCAAACAAACCACCGGTAACAACAGCGCACATGCTAGTACATCAACAAGTTGCATCTTACCAACCGCATTGGTCACTATAGTCGATGAGCATGGCACGGACTATGAATGTCGAATACTACTAGATTCAGGTTCCATGTTTACACTAATTTCCGAGAGATTATGCAATAAACTCAAGTTACGTAGACAACTCAATCGCACCGTAGTCTCTGGTATTAGCGGATCCGGTAATCAAACAACCAAAGGAAAGGTAATGGTTACTCTGAACTCGCGCATTAATGATAAATCTCAAATCAAAGTTGAAGCGTTGGTAATGGCTAAGCTATGTTCCAAGGTACCAGCTCGTTCGTTCAGTTACAAGCTACCACATGTAAACTCAGTACTAGCGGATCCCAGTTTTAATTCGGCGCAAGAAATAGATCTAATTCTCGGTGTACAACACGTATTCAATGTCCTATTAGATGGAAGAGTTAAGCAGAACAATCAAGTTATAGCGCGTGAAACCATATTCGGTTGGGTAATAGGAGGAGTAGTGGCAATTGGCAAAGAGTGCATTGGCTAAAATATCAGCTAATCTGGGCACAACAGATGTACGACAAGAAATGGTGGATGAGCTACTTCAACAATTTTGGGAAATTGAAGCTATCCCAAATATCAAACGATTAACAGCGGAAGAAGAACAATGCGAAAAATTATTTGCCGAGACCACATACAGAGACCAACAAGTTAGGTTCATTGTCAACCTACCGATGAAGGACGAGATCGAGCCACTAGGAAAGTCTTTAAACTTAGCGTTATCCAGACAAAGAGCAATGGAGAGAAAATTTAGTAGAAATTCAGAATTTAAAAGCGTCTACGTCAAATTCATGGAGGAGTACAAGCAACTAGGACATATGAGGGAGGTAACAGGTGACGAGATACAAGAGTTCAATTACTTACCTCACCATGGCATTGCGAAATCAACAACAAATGAGATAACCAAATTTAGAATGGTATTTGATGCGTCCGCGAAAACGTCCAATGGTATTTCATTCAATGATACTCTCATGGTTGGACCCACAGTGCAGCCTACGCTCTATGCAATAATATTACGTTTCCGGTTGCATAAAATTGCAATTAGTGCTGACATCGAAAAAATGTACCGGCAGGTGATGGTCAGAGAGGAATTTATGAAATACCAAGCAATTGTATGGAGGAATAACAAGAATAGCCCAATGCAGTATTACAAGCTAACAACTTTAACATATGGCAGTGCAGCAGCTCCGTACCTTGCAACGAGAGTTCTAAATGAGGTTGCGAATATTCATGGTAGAACATATCCTACGGCCGCGATTGCGCTGAAAAAATGTACGAACGTTGATGATATTATGACCGGTGTTAAGATGCTAGCAGACGCTGGAATGAGATTAAGAAAATGGGTTTCCAACTCGACTCGGAAACTTTTCTACAAACGACACCAATAGATGACACAACGGAATCGCTTAAAGATTTGTCACAAGACGGGATAATGGTCATGGTATTAGGGCTGCACTGGGATCCCAAATTGGATGTTTTTTCTTATCATGCAAGACTGGGCACCCCGGTGTTGACAAAGTGAAAATTGTTATCCGAATGCAGCCAAATTTTTGATCCATTAGGATTGCTTTCACCGGTAATTATAAAAATCAAAATATTGTTTCAAAGACTTTGGCTGATTTCAGTTGATTGGGATGAACAATTACCGCAAGATGTAGAGCAGAGTTGGCTGGTAATCAGAGAGCAATTACACCACCTAGAGCAGATTCAAATACCGAGATGGTTGATAACAGCTGGCCAAAGCATCGAACTTCATGGTTTCTTTGACGCCAGCGAACGAGCGTATGCAGCTGTCATTTACGTGAGGCATCAGACTTATCCAGATACCTATCAATGTAGCTTAATAGTGGCGAAATCAAAGGTGGCTCCAGTGAAAAAGATATCGGTGGCTCGATTGGAATTATGCGCAGCCCATCTTTTAATTAAACTACTTAAATCCATTAAAGAAATACTACAAATACCGGTATCAGATACAATTTGTTGGACCGACTCAACTATAGTGTTGGACTGGTTATCAGATGTCCCAATAAGATGGCGGATCTTTGTAGAAAATCGAACGTCCCAGATTCTGGAGGTGACGAAACGCGATAATTGGCGGCATGTGCCTACAAAGGATAATCCGGCAGACTGTGCTTCACGAGGCCTTCTACCAACCGAACTAGTTACCCATCAACTCTGGTGGAGTTCACCACGTTGGTTATATTGCCATTCGAAACAATGGCCAAAGCAGCAAAATAACTACTATACGAACGAAGAGGAATGGCCAAAATTCTACATGACACTAACAACAGAATGTCGAGATGGTAAATTTGTCCTCGAGTTAATCGATAGAGTTTCTAATGTCAGAAAAATAATTAGAATCACAGCGATGGTTCAGAGGTTCGTAAACAACGCGCATAAAGGAAAGGTGAAGCGTTCAGGGCCATTCGCAGTACGTGAGTTAGACGATGCAATCAAACAAGTGTGTAAACAAATCCAATCCGAATACATGCAAAACGATCTATTTTCAGTTCAGCGGTTTGAAGCACTAAAGGGTCCTCTAAAATTGCTACACCCATTTATTCACGACGAAGGGTTAATGAGAGTGGGAGGCCGAATCCAACAATCGCACGTAGATTACGACACAAAACACCCAATTGTAGTACCACCATCAAGACTAGCCAAGTTGATCATTAAGGATTATCATATTCAATATCACCACGCAGGCTTCCAACTATTGTCATCGATATTACGGCAGAAATTTTGGCTAATAAGGGGAAAACAACAAATTCGACAAGCGATTAGACAGTGCCGGCCGTGCTTCAGAGCAAAACCAGTTCCAATGTCACAAGAAATGGGAAATCTACCGAAATTTAGAGTGCAGCATATTCGAGCGTTCCTTCAAGTGGGTACTGAATCTGCTGGGCCAATCCAAACATTCCATAAGAGGGGTAGAGGTCAAAAACCATTTAAAGCCTACGTGTGCTTGTTTGTGTGCTCATCGACGAAAGCAGTGCGTATAGAGCTGACAACAGATCTAACAACACATTCGTTTCTGGCAGCACTAAAGAGATTTGTGGCGAGACGGGGTTTGTGCACTGACATATAAAGCGATTGTGGGTCAAATTACATCGGGGCCGAAAAACCATTACGAGAGGTTTATAAATTCTTTAATGACAATACTAATGACGTTTATAATTGTCTTTCAAATGACTCAATCACCTGGTACTTCAACCCTCCAGTAGCTCCCCATTTTGGAGGTTTATGGGAAGCGGCCGTGAAGTCGATGAAATACCGTCTAAATTACGTTTATGTTATTCATACTCAGCTGGATTGTTGAAAAATCCTCTCTTTATTTTCTCGTTTTGTCGCCTTTCCAGGTGATATATCGGTGGGTATCTGGGTCCTATTTGTTCGATGTTTGTTAAATGTTTCTGGTCCAGGGTTCTTTTGTGGTTCACAGCTATTTTCCTTTATTTTGTTCTCGGTAAAGTACGGGGCGAATATTAACGAGTTTTCTCGATTCTCAGTCGATCTCCTAATATGGTTTCGGACCAATGTGATTATGTATAGATCTATTCTGTAGGACAATCGTAAGTAAATATTGGGCATACCAAGGATTTGTAGCATATGTATTTCAGTCTTGTTGCGATGTTGTGCCTGCAGAATATCCTTCGATTTAGTTATAGCAGTTTATCGATTTCGGCTTTTGCACACATTTCGTATCAGTAAGGTTTTCTGAACAGTATTGTTTCACATTTTGCCGGGTTAATTTTGATTCTCCATATGTGCAAGAAGCTTTAACCACTGCACCACCTATCACATACAAAATGTACACACAAAATTCATATAAAAAAGGTTTTTAATTTTATTTTTCGGAAGTAACCACTGGGTTGTAACGAACGAAGGGATAAAAGAATCATCCAAATCGGTCGGGCTGTTCTCGAGTTTTTGCAAGGCTAACGCACGGCAATTGATTTTTATCTAGATAGATAGATAAACAGATAAAATAAATAGATTGGATAAAAACAAAATGCTAATTTGCATGCAGGCTCCGGAGGGATTCGAAATCAATACCTCTCAACCCAAGCACCAAAGCATTAACCACGTCACCACCTGTCTCATAAAAAATTTACAAACAAAATTCATAAAAAAAGGCTTTTTATTCAACTTTTCAGGTTTTCCGAATTTTCCGGTGGATTTTTTCAAAATTTTCTTTCGTAAGAACCATCTCCTGGTAATTGCAAACACAACGAAATGATTGAGCCGAATTAGTTCAGCCGTCCTCAACTGATTTTTGATTTTTTTGTTTCGCATTTTTGTATATATAAGATTTCTCATGTGCCGAGGAGTCGTGGCTGTGTGTTGATGGTCCGTTTTTAATAGTATGTTTCCTCTGAACCACTTTTGTTACCACTCTTCCTCTATACAAAAGAGATTTTATTTCGACACACGAACCATTGGAAGGTTTCGCCGCTCCTCTCAAGGTGATACGCAGAACTAAATATTTAAAATTAATTTGGGTGTCCCTTTTGAAAATCAGGATTTGAAACAAGGCTTTTTAAGGCCAGGATTACCTACCAGACCCATACAAACATACACGACACATAAAACAATAATTTTCGGCGATATTGAGTAACAGTAAGGTGCTATTGGCTTCTCTTTTCCATAGCTGTCGAAAACAAAAAAAAACCAACCTTTTTCCTGAAAATTGTTTTGTTAACCGTGCATGAGCGAGGATGGAAAGAGCGAACCCTGTAACCGCCCTTGGCCGTCTTGCACACTTCCAACATCCGGGTGCTTCGGTGGGGAGGGTTGTTCTACGACCAATCTAGGCATTACAACTCGTTCGTGTGCATATACACTATCACAATCACTGTATTACCGATCTATATCGATATCTTTACATTTTAACACTATATATCACAGCCACTTCACATTTACTTTCCTCGGAAAACCACCACTTCCCTAATATATTAAGTGAATCAGCAATTCATTTTATTAATGGACCCACCGATCCGAATAAGCCAAATAAGTGAAACCAACACACGATTTAATTAACAACAAAATTATTCAAAATATTAGTTTGACTATTTGTATTTAAATTTTAAGAAGCTTAAGGCCCCTCTTCACGTATTTTGCAAAAACACGACTTTTCGTGGTACCATTGCGTTAACCAACCGATCGCCAACATTTATATCTTAAAATTTTAATTGAAGTTTTTTAGGAAAATTGACGGTGGCTTTTTTCATTTTTCCCTCTAGATTTTCCGCTATGGCATTACAAAGTGAACAATATTCGAAAAAATCGCAAAAGTTTTGGTACCATTGCGACGTTATTAGTCAACAAAACTTAGATTGTGATATATCAAAAGACGCAGAAAAAAAATCTGAGACGATTGACGGTGGCGTTTTGCTAAATTTGAAGTATTAACCGAAAAATTAGCAAAAAACGAAATTCCTTTGGTAAAAAAAAGAAAGCAAAGTAAAGAACCAATCTGTAAATTTTATTGATTTTATTCCTAATTAGTTTTACCAGAATACAACAGATGTCGCTAGTTTCCACGCACAGTAATAAAACTCAGTATTGTTTTCAAATGTTTCGATGTATATCTATTTACGTACATATGAATGTATATGGAAGATAAAAGCAAAAGGACGTTATCGATGTACAGCTGTGAAACTAACAATATTTCGTAGTGGTGTGTATGAAATTGAGATGATTTTCTTTCAATCTATAAATACAATAATGTGTTTGTATTTTATTTACTAGAGAATGAAAAGATAAGTATTTTACTGAAATATGAATGGTCCTGTTTACACGAGTGTTGAATTCAACACAAATTTCTTCGTTCCTTTCCCCCTTGCCTATAATCTAAAAAAATTTTTTGCGTATTTTTTCAACTCGAATTTTAGGTGTTGAACGAATTGTAATTTACTAACACAAACAAAAAAGCTATAAAAAAAAATTTCGGTCCAATTTTTTTTTTTCTGAAAACAGATTTTATTTCCAATTTGTCTTTCGTTCGCAAAACATGAAAGCATCTACCGTACATAAAAAATAAATATTTAGTTGAGTTGGGTTTTCAACAAAAAAATAATTTTTATTTTTTTTGTATAACATAATTATATAATTCCTAAATATCAATTTATTTTTTATAAAAAGTATAATAACAAATTTTATAAACTATAATTATAAATTATTGTAATGATGAAAATAGACGTACGAAAAGACGCTTGCATTTAAATTAGAAAACGCTACTTTAAATAAAATGAAATATGTACATGTAAACGCATCCTAGTTTTTCTGCAAGTTGTCTTTATTTCTAAAAAAACGCACCGCGGCAGCGTTGACTACACAACAAAAAAAACATAACATGAATTATTATTAACATCACGATGGCTTTTCAATGTTTTGACAGAAATTCAAAAACAAATTGTATATTGTTTATCAAAAACTCTACTGAAAAATAATAACGCAATGTCTGAAAAATACGCCCATGTAGTTAACTTGCATTTCCGCATATATTAATTACATAAATATATTTTAAAATAATTTAAATAATTTAAAAAATATATTTTATAGCATAACTAAAAAAATATACGCATAAATTGACAACCGCTTTGACGATGCTTCTCCGAAGAAATTCAATATGAAATGAAAATAATTTTACACATACATAAGTAAATAACATCAACTACGTTTTATCGTGTAAACGCAAATGTTGAATTATGATTGTTGAAATACTCATCGTCTAAACAGACCCAATGCATCATAACTATATGTACGGAACAATTCTGTATAGATGTGTGTAAATTTGGAGTAGTATGGATGTCCTATAACTATAGATTATAATGATAAACACAAAAAGAATGAGATTGAAAAATAAACTATGTGTTGTTGTTGTTGTTGATTTAGTGAGTTAGGAAATAAATTCATTTGTAGAAATTTTCACGCATAATTGATTTTATTTTGTTTACCTTGATTACATCTCGTAAATCGCGATACATAATGTTATACAAGCAGATCTGATCATTTGTTGTTTAAAATTACATCTCAAGCTCATATTTTTTTTTTTCTGTATATTCAAGATGTATACTAGGGAGTTAATTATGTAAGCAGACTGAAGGCTGCCGAATGAAAATTGACTACGAACTACGAGCTAGGTGCAAAATAACAAAGTTAAAAGTATGTGATCTAAAAACGGTGGTACAACAACAATTGCATACAACAATAATTTACAAGAACAATTACATTATATATCACACATTTTTAACTTTGTTATGTTGCACCTAGCTCGTAAACAATTATTATGTGGCACTGCCGCATGAAAGTTCTCTACGAGCTAGGTGCAACATAACAAAGTTAAAAATGTTTTTGAATCCACAGCGGCAGCCTTCAGTACGATTTACGTTTATCGACTCAAACTAGTTTTGACAATTTTTAATGAAAACAAAAAGATCAATCATTACAATTTATGTCTCACATTTATAACCGACATCCAAAATGCTTTAAATAATGTAATGACATAATGTTTGCGTAATCTACCTCAGATTTCATAAACCTATTGAATTTGACGGCGGGGATATCAGATCCAAAAAGTTTAGCAAACTATCAGAAAAATCAAATAAATTAGGATTTGTAATTCTTTGTTAAGTTACCGGTCATTGTGCCGTTCAAAAAACGATCAAATTTTATATCCAGAATCTCTATATATGTATAAAAATGACGTGTGTGTTTGTGACATTAAGAACTGCTGTACCAATTTTGATAAAAATTGGTGTATAGTTGTATGAGTATGTATAGTTGTAGACCGAATAACCGAGATAATCAAAAACTCAGACGTGCTCATATTTGCAGATGATGTGAAAATTTTTCGTACTATTAATGGATGGTTAGATACGGAGAAACTTCAAGAAGACTTAGATAGATTAAGTGAGTGGTGTGATCAGAACTCACTATACTTAAATATTAAGAAATGCAAAATCATGTCTTACCATCGTAAACGAAATCCGATAATTACTTCATACAAAGTCAACAACGAAGTACTGCAAAGAGTCAATAGACTTAGGTGTTACATTTGTCGAAAACGCCAGTTTCAATAGGCATATTGAAAATTGTATTGCGAAAGCGAATGCCATGTTCGGATTTGTTAAAAGATGAACAGGTGAATTTAAGGATATTCAAACCTTATGTTCACTCTATTTCGCTTATGTTCGATCTCAACTGGAATACGCTGTAACGGTCTGGAATCCATACTATGTTGTACACATAAAAAGAATTGAAAGCATTCAAAAGAAGTTCCTGATTTTTTTGTTAAAGAAAAGTGACTGGGATTACGACCACAACTTACCATTCCATGAAAATGTGGCTCGCTTACCTCCATACACAACAAGATGCACAGATTACAAAATATGCACGCTTGAAAATAGACGACTTCTCTTGGGAGCAGCTTTTATTGGTAACGTTTTGCTTGGTCACGTAGATTCAGCTTACATCTTGGAAAACATATCAATTCACGTGCCATGCAGAACATTTCGAAACCATGAATTTTTAGCACTTGAACACCATTCTACCAACTATGGAGAAAACAACCCAATTAATCGGATGTCTAAATCTTTCAACTTAATCGACGACCTATTTGACTTCAACTTATCAAAGGACAACTTTAAAAATATCCTTAAAGACTTTTTTCTAAATTTTTAATTGTTTAAACCAAAATTTGGTTTATATATTTTTTTTTTTTTTATTCTGTTTTAAAGTTTTTTGTTGTTTTAATATAATTTTAACTATAACTGTAAATAATCTGAAATCATACATGTTTATTACAAAATAGATTTCTTTAAATAAATAAATAAATAAATATGAGTCATGATAATGGTCCACCGGAAGTTACAGCTTCCATAGAAGCATTTTCGGTCGATAAACTCAAAAACTACAGCATCGATTTCAATAAAAATATATATATATATATATATATATATATATATATATATATATATATATATATATATATATATATATATATTTATATATATATATATATATATATATATATATATATATATATATATATATATATATATATATATATATATATATGTTCTACGGGTCGTAGCATTAGCAATTGCTTCTTCAAGAATAGCAGGAACATTATTAGATAGCGGACCCCATTCAGTACTAAAACTCCCATTAAATATGCAAATAATTTAAACACCAACATGTAGGTTAGGTTTCACTGGTTGACACTTAGGCCATTTTTGGTCTATTGTGATACCACGCATTCACGCCACATAATTAACCCATTCACCTATTCACCTACTCACTCAACTTCAGTTTACCACCTGCACATTGCAAGCTCCTTGTCAACTTGTACATTGATATAGAATTCTGCACTCCATCAGATGGCCTTAGTTGTGTTTATTAACATCACCGATCGTAATCGATGACGAAAATTCGCTTTGCATCCAGCCTCTGGTGGGATTCGAACCCAATACCTCTCGGTCCAAGTGCCGATGCTTTAACCACTGCACCACTTGTCCGATGTCATATGTCCAACACTTGTCCAACATGTAACATTCCAAAAACATCAGGAAAGGTATTGCAATAATGCACAATGGCACATCATAAATTATTAGAAGCATTAGATAAAACATTACAAAATTTATGCAATTACCAACAGATATCTGATGGTACAACAATATAAATATCAGGTAACTTTAGACAGGCACTACCTGTTATAACCCGATCAACTCCAGCTGGTGAATTAAACGCGTGTTTAAAACCATATAATTTCTGGAGAAACATTTAAAAATATAAATTTAACAACAAATATGCGTTTTCAATTGCAAAACAATGAATGTGCTGTAACATTTCCAAAACAATTATTAGACATTGGAAATTGAAAAATTCAAATTGATAGTGCAACTGATGCAATTACATTTCCACAAAAGTTTTGTTTTTTAAAACACTCAAATGTAAAATTAATTGAAAGTGTGTACCCAAATATTGTATAACAATTCAAATTATAATCAAATCAAATCATAAGTTATCGACCAATATTGACAGCATAAAACAAGTACGTTAATGATATAAATACTGCCGTTCAAAGTAAAATTTTTGGTGAAACATTTGCATACAAACCAATTGATTGTGTTATAGATCAAGACTAAGTAGTAAATTATCCTACATAATTTTTAAATTCATTAGATTTGCCTGGAGTACCACTATATATTCTTCAATTAAAAATTTTGGATGAATAATTATAAACACATACCCCTTAAAAAAGTATATCAGAAGATTATGTTGGAATAAAAAAAGCCAAAGAGATGATCAATGGAGATAGATGGATTGGAATTTCGCTCCTTACGAAGAATGGTCATCTTAATTTAAAATGGGGTGTGGGATTCACTAAACGTTTATTAATGAATAAATATTGTCGGGTTTCGTTCAGCCTAACCAGTCTAATCCATTTATTTAAGTACCTTATGTTTAATTTAAGATTGGCTTATAATCCCACCATAAAACTGAATTTGATCAAAATTGGTCCAGGCATTTTCAAATTCCATTCGATATTTTGAATTTGTTACATTCATATTTGTTTATTAAAAAGATCAATTAAATTGTAATATCTATCGTGGAATAGCTTTGTTTAACACATGTTGGCTTAAAAACCGTAGTGGTAGCAAAGTTATTTATAGCGAGCGCATCTTAGCCACGAGTACCAATTTATGTGGAATTCATTCATACGTATAGACACCCGATCAAATCTTCATATTTATAGTTTATTTAAAAGTTCTGATGTATATGTGCAAATTACTAAGGACTCTTAATTCAAGGCATACAGCAAAGATTAAGTTTCGGCAACCTTTGAATTGCATGACGACTATCGGCCAAATACTTTTTAATTTATTCTTATAATATGTCATACGTGAACTCAATATAGCCAAGTACAGCTGATACTAGCATATGTTAATGGCATCTGGGTTTTAATTCGCAACATTATTCTCCTGAAACAATTCAACTTGCCATTATAATTCTCAGCTCATCAGATCGACCTACAAATGAACCAAAAGCCATTTGCAAACTGTTAAATGATCCGGTGCGTTTTGTTGACTCATAATTTGCAAACAATTTCCGCAAATCTTCCCCATGAGTAAAGGTATTTTTATTATAACGCGTAATTCACTTAATGTATAACGCACGATTTTTAATAATCGGGTTTGTCTTTTACACATTTACGAAGGCATTCTAAAATTAACATCTGGACATTGCGCTGGTTACATCAGTGGTCGCTATAACAATTGCCGCTAACCGTATACGGTTAAGAGACATCCAGAGGCTTGTTGTACTTGAGCTGATGGAAAATTACGATTCATTCGTAATTCGGAATTATGTATGAATTACGAGATAAGAAACCATCTCGAAAAAGTAGATATGTTGAATTGGAGTCATTGAAAATTCACTAAATTCAGGAGCCAGCAAGTTAAAACTCATTCAATGGAAAGTAGAACTGACGGAATAACTGATACACGATGGCTGTATCACGTTGAGCGGGATCTAGACTCACACGATTATGGTTTTTCTCATCTCCTTGTTATAAACAGTAAAATTTGAAATAACATCGTTGGGGATGCTAAATCCCTTCGTGGAATGTACCACCAACAGTCAAACAATATCAATTTTTGGAAAGACATTTAGACTCTTGATATCAATTTGAAATGTTTTTAAAATTTGCTACTTCCGGACTTAATAATTTATGAAATTTACCAGACTTCCAGTCTACACCAAAAGTGTAAAACCAGCAACAAAAGAGATGTTTGGGTTAAAAATTTAACGCGGCCAGTAGATATTATTTATTACATATATATGTACAAATAATTGAATCATTCGCGGAATCATCATATGAGCAAAACATTTTATTATCAACCTACGGAATACGAACACTCTCTTTAGAGCTGTCTGTAAATATTTGTGTGACTAAAATTATGGATGTGCATTTTCACCCGAAATATTAATAATTTAAATCATTACGTTAAATCCAGCTCAATGAGGTCAGTTCCTGAGTTGAGGTGACCATCGCATTTACTTTGCTACCCCGTACTACGAGATTTATTTATCAAAAATTGATATTATTTCATTATGATTGTAATATTGCAAAAACCAAAAAACAACAAATACCTAAACGCTACATACATAAACATATATCAAAGAACCGAAAATTAACAAAAATCAAAATATACCCAATATGCAATGCAGACGGAATTCCATTTAGATTCGCGTTCTAAAACAACACTGCTTCTATGGAAAGAACCATGTGTATCACGCGGAAATTCGTACTCCCCGCCAAAGAAAAGTGTCACAAAAATTCCGGTGTCGGTGTGAATCCCAACTAAAAAGAGAAAAAAAACCACAGAAACAAAAAGCACGTGTTTGTATATATTTTCCTATTGGAATAAATAATAATTCTTATTTGAAATAAAACAAAATTTTCCATTTATAATAAAATAAATATTAATTTTTTATTAGCACAAAAATACACAATTAAATTTTATAACACAAATTTTATAAATTAAATTTTAAGCACGTTCACCACGTTCACCATACGTCTTGTTTGTTCACCATACGCGCATCCAATTGAACATCCCAAGCACAACCGATCTTGAAAAGAAAAAAATGCTTTGAAAATTTACAACGTAAATGTATTTCCCGACGACGCCATTGTGAGACAGATTTCTATTATCTTTTTAGTCCAAATTTGTACATCGCGATCACTAAATAACTTAATAATTATTATTTTATACTTAAATTTAAAACTATTTACTTTAACAAATAGAAAACATTATAATGAAACACAACACTTTAAAGAAAAAAAATTTAATTATATAGTGCAACTGTGCACGTCGACTTGTCAGAAGAAACTGAAAATAAAAGATACAATCGAAACTTATAAAACGAAAATAATATTACCGCGAAATAGAAAGAGAAAAACAATTATTTTTCTCTAAAATCAATATTTTTGTGTATTTGATATTTTGTAGTACGGAATTTTGTACGACATTTGAGCAGTTTTTTCCACACAGTGGAATAATTGCATACTGGGTACATATGTTTGTGTTGTAACCAAACCATTAGGTATTTGGAATTTTGGATTTGTAAAACATTTTTCATTCTTTCGTTTTATGTTTATTTTCGATGCACATGTCTCCAAAACATAAAAAAATGAAAAATTTTTGAATATTACAATTTTGATGAAGATTTCAAAATGGTACTGTACACTCCATCTACTAGATAAAAAAACACATGTTTTTGTGTCTTAGCTTTGAAAATCGACCACATGTTATCGTGAAGAGGGGCCTTAACGCAAAAACATTATATCTACTTATTTTTATTGTGTAAAAGTGTGAAAATTTTGATTTTAATATTTTCTTTTGTAGTAATTTCGAAAACGTATATAAATAATATCCGCGGCCAAAAACAACGGTAGGCCCAAAATGTATATTTACTTTAGATAAAAACTCACCCGATTTTATTGTTTTTAGTTATCCACGTCCCACGAGAGCTCTTGTGTGCCGTGCTGGATAGGGTAGCTGGAAATTCTCCTAATTTTGTATATATTTTAAATGTTTAAATTATTTATATACTTTTGTAAAATTTTTTTTTTTTTTTCAATTATTTTTAAAATAATATTTTTTTTTTACACCACCACCACAATTCACAAAACTATACTAACACTACTTAGTACTTATTACTCATGCAATTCAACAATAAAGATTTTTTTTTTCTTAAGATTAATAATTTATTTCAATTAGCTTTCCTTTTTTTTTAATATAGAAATAAATAAGGCTAAATAAAATATTTTTTTTTTGTTTGCACGCACGATATCACTCCGACTAAAATTTAAATGACACTGCACCGTATGACGTAGTTGCTTTCAATTAATGCACTGACTACCGTACGTAATCCAATAATACGTATTCCTCTCTAATGTAGTGGTGTGCTGACACACTCACCTGGAGTTGTTTGTTCACGTGGTTGCGGTCTCGTATCTATGTATATCCCAAAATTTCGGTGAACGGTATTTTGGTTCACGCCTTTTATAATGCTGATCTTTACTCAAACGGAGATTCGAAATATCGTGCGGTCGTATCTACTTTTAATAGTATGATTTTTTTTTTTTTTTTTTGTAGTCGACGTTTTACTACTGTATGAATATATATTGAGCCGGCTTGAGGCCACGCGCCAAGGGGTACGGACCCAGTGGTACCGGTTAGCGAAGTTATAGCGTCACGATAATTAAACACTCAATATGTACCGGCTCGTCAAATATGTAACGTACAATAAAAAAAAATCTTGTAGCCGCTTGCAGTAGCGTCTCTGTACACAGCCAACAGCGTTCAAATTCTCTAATGGACACGGGTTTCTTTTTGGATGTTGTAAGACTCAGTGTTTAAATCGAAATGAAATGAAGAGTAATTTGTTCCCCTTATTTAGTCCAGTTAAGTAATATGGGGAAATTTTTGATTGTCCAAAAACCGAGCGAATGGGAAATTATTTCAGTTTCGCAAAAAACTTATTTAGCCCACGAGTAATTTCAAATAACAAGTGTTATAATTTATTACAAATGCTAGTTGTAATATAAAATTGCGTCGTTGACATTCCGGCGCACTTTGAAAATAGATAAAATGATTCAACACCATCTGTTTACACCGCACCATTTTAACAGAATCATACCGACGGTTACAACCCCTAATTAAAAGATTTATTTTTATATATTTTCAAATTAAATTTATTCAAATATTAATTATATTATATGCATGTGTACCAATAAACAATAAAACCAAAATATTTGTTTAATTATAGCTTGCCAAAATCTCTCCAACCTGTCCATAGTACGCATTTTTAGCATTTGGAGATAGCGCGAAATGTACATGGGAGAAATCAGGATCCTTGATGCAATATATATCAATCTTGTTTTGTATTTTACCCCACAAGATCATTACATCCTTTGGCACAACAAGCGTATCATCGTTTGAGTAATAGACGGCTATCGGCATACTGGCAGCCGATAGATCATAATGTGGTGGATCCTCGCTTCCGTAAAGGTATTGATTTGATGCGTGACCATAATCGAATTTTCTGAAACATCCGCTTTGAACCTGTTGCAACATATGCATTAGCCATCTGACTGAAGCTTGAGAAGGTGGTGCATTAAGCACGGCTGGATAGTAGGGCTGAAATATGACATAAAATATTAATTAAACATTTATAATCAAATACATTTATAGTTGCGTACATTACTAATTCCATAGATTGATGATGCGCAGAAGAGTGGTTGGAAGTAATCACAATATGATCTATCCGGTGAATTGCGGCGACATATTGGGCGTCCAGCTTTTCGTAAAAGATTTTTATTGCGGATAATTTCATAACGACCCATTTTATCAAAGATTGTTTGTTGGTCTTGCTTGAAGAGGCCGAGTAATATTTGGCTTTGTGTATTCTGCATAAATACGGCGGGCGCAAGCAATTGTAAACTATTAATTTTTTTCGCGTATTCAGGCCGATCTGATACCATGGCCAAACAAGCGGTACCACCATAACCCCAAGCAATCACCGATATCTGTTCACATCTGTGGTAATCAAGAATATAATCGAAAATTGCCGGTAAATCGTACTGGCCAATTTTATCAAATGAATAGTCCCAGAATGATGGGTGGCGTATATCGAAGTAAACATGGGATTGCCCATATCGGTTGCCACGATCGTTTGCCATCCATACGTCATAACCGAGATCGGCCAAATAGTATGCTAAACTGCAATCTTTTCCTGATATAACCCAGAATAAGGATGATGTCCAGAAATCGCCAATCAAAAGTACTGGGGCTCGATGTTTACGTTTTTTATTGTCCTGCATTCGTTGAATTTGTATTCTAAAACCGTCTCTAGTTATCACTTCATGATTGTCGGCTGGATAGTTATCACTTTGCACGATGCTAACCTGAAATGAAAATGTTAAGTCCGGTTAAAATAAAATGAGTCTATTTCTAATTTACGAATGACATACCGTATCGTAAAGTTCTTCGCCATAGGACCTTAGAGCTAGTTCTTCGCTACTTTGCTTGCAGCCACTAATACCACTGTCTCCCTCTCCAACTGGCGGTTCACCACCCTCTCCACTTCCGCCGTGGCCACATCCACCTTTTTTACCACATGGATATTTCGTTGGTGGTTTGGTGTGTGGTTTCGTCGGTTTCGTTGGTGATGGTTTTATTGGGCCACTAGTATTTTCATCGCTACCTCCTGGTGAATGTCCACATCCACCTTTTTTGCCACATGGATATTTCGTATTTGGTTTAGTCGGTCTTGTTGGTGGTTTGGTTGGTTTAGTGTGTGGTTTTGTTGGGCTTGTGGGCGGTTTTGTCGGTGGGTATCCACCGTGATGTTCTTCGCTACTCTTCGGTGGCTGTCCTCCGCAACTACTACCCTTTTTACCGCATGGTGCTTTAGTAGGTGGATGTGGTGGCATTGGTGCACTATCAATTTCCTCGTAACTTTTCGGCGGACTTCCTCCACATCCACCTTTTTTACATGGTTTTACATGTGGTTTTTTGGGGGGTTTTCCACCTCCACTTTTATTTTCTTCGCTACTTTTACCCCCCGCTGGCGGGTTTCCACCACATCCACCTTTCTTACCACATAACGGCTTTTCTCCGCTATGTTTGCACCCACCTTTTTTACCACATGGTGGAATATTATTCTCCCCGCTATTTTTGCATCCACCCTTTTTACACGTAGCCGATACCACTACAACTACAGCCAAAAGTACTAATATTATTGTTAACTTCATGATGCGGTAGGTGCTTTACCCAACCACTCAATTTCAATGGTTTAACAAGACTATACTAATTGAGGCAAAGCGAGCCCATTTTATATAAATGCAGTTGGATGTGTTTTGGGGTGAAAAACTTTAAAATTGGTTGCGATAACGAGTATATAATTTGCATTTGCATATACATAAATTTATTTGGACACAGAGTTATTTATGGCCTACCGATGCAATGAGCTGCACTCGCAGCAATTAAAACGCTAATTTATGACTTTCAGTAAAACTCTTAATTTATTGTCCAAATAGCCAGCATTTAATCGAAGTTCTATAAAATTACAACAGATCTGTACCCAAGTAGAAATCTAATTGGAGCGATTAGTAAGGTATTTATGGCTAGAGGGATCCTAAGCATATAGTTATGAAAACATTTGGTTCAGCATTTTAGTGCTATGCTATTTGGAAGGTTTTGGTCCGTCGAAGATAATATCTTAGTTTCAAACATTTTAATAAATTTATTTAAATGCATTCAATCTTTGCCAAGGTTGTGTCAAGGTGTGCCATGATAGGCACTATTGTGGGTAGAAACAACGATAAATACTGTCCATCCGACATCAGTAATTACTTAAATGTGGCTGTTAACCTCTATGCATTAATAAATTAAAGGAAAACTGCATTTAACTAAAGTTATTTGTCAAATTGATGGAAATGTGGCACGCTCGTAAATTTCAATATAGTGCAACTGATAACTACCGCCAATAAAAATCGGCCAACCTGAAAACTGGCAAAAAACTCGAGAATCGCAATAAATCGCCCGATAAAATTGTTGTGTCGCTCATTTTATCGAACTACATTTTGGGTATAAAATGAAGTAACTTTTACACTAATTTACCAGTATAGTTTATTCGGGCTATCAGCGGTGATACCTTGCACAGTGACACTAGAATATACAAAAGATTAAAAGCAAAAATATGAAATTGGCATTAGTCTTGCTATGCCTTTCGTATGCATCGGCGCAAAATGTAACGGGCATTGTCCAAACAGTACAAACGGCTGTTAATACGGTCGGTGGTACACTCGGAGTTCTTGGCCGAACAGGTTATATGGAACCACCAGATTCACATGAAAATCCAGATATAGATGCCTACGATACGGTAAACAACTAAATTTAGAACTAAATTCTATTTACTATAATAAACCACATTTTATATTTAGGCAAGAATCATAGCGGGCTTCAAGTATCCCGTGGAGGTATATACCGTCTGTACCGATGATGGATATCTTATAAATATTTTCAGAATGCCATGTAAAAGTTCAAAACATCCAAAAGCTGTATTGTTAATGGCCGATTTTTATGCATCATCTGATTACTGGGTGTTGTCCGGACCAAAGTATGGTCTAGCATATTATTTGCATGATTTAGGATACGACGTGTGGCTAGGAAATAATCGCGGCGGCAAATATGGCCAACGGCATAAAATTCTCAAAAAGAAAGATAATGCATTTTGGTACTATTCGTTCCACGAGTGGGGTATTTTCGATCTTCCTGCTGTTGTCGATTTTATACTCAAAACAGTTAACTGTCATAAGCTAAGCTATATTGGATGGGGTTATGGGGCTGCAGAATTCTTTGTAATGGCATCCGAAAAGCCTGAATATATGGGTAAAATTAAGAATATGCAAGGAGTAGGTCCACATGTATATCTTGATCATTCACGATGCCGCATTAAATTGGCCTCACTAAATGTGGATGAAGAATCATTATATGAAGTAGGTGGCCGAAGCCGACTTATTTCGAGCCCATTAGTTTTGGCAATGGCTGGCCGGGACCATTGTCTAAAGGTGGCAGAGAAAAAAGAAGTTTGCGATTACCTAGAACCAGTTGCACATGAAGGTTTCAACATTAATATCGTAAGTGTACTTTCAAGATGCCTGTTGATTATTAAATTTTTAATTTGTTAAAATTATTTTCAGCCGGGTTACCCAGAAGTCGCATGTGAACCACAAGTTCAAGGATCAATGCGATTTTACCTTCATCTACTACAAGGTATGAGGAAAAAAGGATTCCGATTGTACGATCATGGACAAGCAGGAAATATGTTGTACTATGGCAGAAAATGTCCACCCAAATATAATATTAAAGCGGCCGATGTACCGATTGCCTTATATTATTCCAATGATGATAATATTGCCACTTCCAAAGATGTGTTACATCTATCGATCGAGGTACCAAAATTGATTCGCGCTATCGAAATAAAAGAGAAAAACTTTGGATTTGTAGATTTCCCGCTATCGAAAGTTGGCCGTAGTTGCTATTACAATTATGTTAAGGAGGTTTTGGATCGTTATGATGATTACTAAAGTCAACATTATTTACGTTAATTATAAAATAATGTATTTGAAAAAAATGTTTTAATGTTATAAATCTAAATAAATAAATTTGCATAATTTGAACATTTTGAAATTTTTATCGAACTGGAATTTAAAGATGAATTGAAATTAAATTAATATAATGGTCGCTTCGTATCAAACACGAAAATTGTATACCAGTCGAGCAATTTGATAAATTGATCCGATTGGAGTCGCCGCGTAAATTTTGAAAGTGACACTTGAGTAATCAAAAAAAATATGAAATTGGTCTTAGTACTATGCCTTGCGTATGCATCGGCGCTAAAAATACCGGGTGTTACCCAAATAATAAACGGGGTGCTTAATACGCTCGGTGATACACTCGGAGTTCTTGGCCGGACAGGTTATATGGAACCACCAAATTTACTAGAAAATCCAGATATAGATGCCTACGATACGGTAAACAACTAAATTTAGAACTAAATTCTATTTACTATAATAAACCACATTTTATATTTAGGCAAGAATCATAGCGGGCTTCAAGTATCCCGTGGAGGTATATACCGTCTGTACCGATGATGGATATCTTCTAAATATTTTCAGAATTCCATGTAAAAGTTCAAAACATATAAAAAGTGTATTAATAATGTCAGACTTTTTGGCATCATCTGATTACTGGGTTCTATCGGGGCCAAAATATAGTCTAGCATTTTATTTGTCTGATATGGGATACGATGTGTGGCTGGGAAATAGTCGAGGTAGTAAATATGGCCAACGGCATAAAATACTCAAAACGAAGGATAATGGTTTTTGGTATTACTCGGTCCATGAATGGGGTGTTTTCGATCTTCCCGCGATTATCGATTTTATTCTCCATAAAGTGAAGTGTCATAAGCTAAGCTATATTGGATGGGGATTCGGTGCCGCACAATTCTTTGTAATGGCATCCGAAAAACCTGAATATATGGATAAAATTAAGAATATGCAAGGATTAGGGCCACGTGTATACTTTGACCATTCACGAAGCAGAATACGGTTTGCATCAATGCATGTGGATGAAGAATCAATATATGATGTAGCTGGACGAAGCCGATTTATTCCAAGTGCTACACTGTTGGCCATGTCCGGCCGCGATTATTGCTTAAAGGTGGCGGTTAAACAGGAACTCTGTGATTATTTGGAACCAGTTACACATGAAGGATTCAATATCGATATCGTAAGTAATTATATCACTATTGCTGACTACTAGTTAATTGGTTATTCAAAATACTTTTAGCCTGGTTATCCAGAAATCGCATGTAATCCACTAATTCAAGGATCCATTCGATTTTATCTACATTTGCTTTATTCGATGAAAAAGGGATTCCGGAAGTACAATCATGGGCTAGCATCGAATTTGTTATACTATGGCAAGGAATGTCCTCCGAAGTATAATATTCAAGCGGCCGATGTTCCAATTACCATTTACTATTCTGACGATGATAACATTGCCGTTTCAAAAGATGTGCTACGTTTATCGGGTGAAGTACCAAAATTGGCTCGTGCTATCAAAATTAAAGAGAAAAACTTTGGATTTGTTGATTATCCATTATCAAAAGTTGGTCGGAGTTGTTACTATTCCTATGTTAAAGAGGTATTGGAGCGATATAATGATTACTAAGGCAATGTTTGAGCTAATTATAAATGTATTTCAACAATTATTAAATATACAACTAAATAAATAAATTTGCATAATATGAGTAGTTAAATTTTTTTTTTTTGACCCACTAAAGGATTTTAATTACAAGGATACCTTTCGAATACTTATCCGGAAGGTGTCATATTCGATTCTGTAAATAATTATGTGTGCAAGTTTTGTGATTTATTAAACACAATTAATTTTTTCTTCTTGTTAATGAACACCTTTTTTGTAACCTTTATTTGTTTTTAACTTAAACCACCTTCTTAACGACATGTAATTGTATGTAATGTAATTAGTTGGTTACTTTTAATATTAATCGGATTGGATTCGTTATAGCGTCCTGATAAAAGTTCGAATGATGTTAGTTTAGGTGACAAATGGATTGAATTGTTATATGTTATTAGAGCTTCGTTCATTATTTCTCTGATTGGTTTAGTTTTATTCTGATTGTAGATTATTCTAATGATAATTATTCTAATGAAGGTTGCATGTAGCTCTATATTGTATACTTTAATAAAATCGTTGAAAATGGTTTATAAGAATTCGGCTCCATTGTCTACTACTAATTTATTTGGAATACCATGTTGTGCGAAAAAATGTTTTAAGGAACTAATAATACTGATGCTTTTCTTACCATTTAATAAATAAGAACTGCCAAATCTGCTGAATTTATCGATTATAGTTAACAAGTTTTCATTCAGTACTGAATAAATATCTATATGTAAAATTTGTAAAGGTTTATCTGGGGTTTCAGTTAATTCAAATTTTAATGGTTTATTACTTCTTTCGTATTTATTGTTTGCACAGATCTCGCAATCACTAGATATTTTAGTGATTAGAAGTTTCATATTTGGAAAATAATATTGCTGTATTGTTTCGTTTACTCCTCTATGATTGGAATTAGTATGGTAATCCCTAATAATTTCTTCTTGCTTATCTATATTGGGTTCATTTTCTTGTAAACTACTTCTTATTAAAATACTTATTATATACTAATTGAATTATTTTAAAGGTTTCGTCGTCAGCTATAATTCCTGTAACCCTTTTTGGTACAGTATAATTCTTTAGAATTTGTATTACAGTTTCTTCTTTATCTAAATCATTTCTATTAATTATATATCTTTTTTTAGTCTTAAATAATATTTTAAATCTAATATTGGCATTGCTATTTGCATTTTTTGTTAAAATTAATTGGTTTGAAAATTCGATTAAAGGTCTATCAGAACTCGGTAAACCGCCTATTCCATTTCCTTCTGATGAATTTATGGTTGATGCCGTTTCATCATTAATACTATTATTCTCATTATAATTATTATTATTATTATTACTATTCGTACTATCATTACTTTCGTTTAAATTGATTTCGACCCGTGATAGGGCGTCGGCATTTGTATTAAACTTGTTTTTTTTTGTAAATAACCGCGTAATTCCTCTAATTTCAATCTCCCACGTATGAGTTTTGAATTGGGTTCCTTTAGTGGCATTAACCATGTCAAGGGTTTGTGGTCGGTAATAATTTTACTTTTGCGACCAAATAAATAAGGTCCTAGGAGGTATTTAGTCGTCCAAACGATAGCCAAAAGTTCCTTTTCGATGGTACTGTAATTTTGTTCTGTTTGATTAAGAGTTCTACTAGCGTAGCAAATGGGTTTGTCCGAACCTATAGGTCCTTGAGAGAGGACAGCTCCAAGAGCAATGTTACTAGCATCTGTGGTTAAGTTAAATGGTATCGCAAAATCGGGGTATTGTAAAATGGGGTCGTTACAGAGTATAAATTGCCAGCAAATATAATTATAAAATAAATTTAGAGTCAACAATTATTTGTTAGGTTTTTCTTAAACATTCAGTCATTGGTTTTGTAATTTTTGCAAACTCACGTTTAAATTTTCGGTAGTATCCTAAAAGTCCTAAAAATGAATTGATTTGTTTTTCGGTACGGGGTAAAGGAAAACTCTTGATTGCCTTTATTTTGTCAGTGTTGGGTTTAACGCCTTCACTGGTCACATAGTGTTCTAAAAATGAAATTTCTTTATGTAGAAATTCGGATTTGTCTATTTGAATTTTTAAGTTAGCTCCTCTCAATTTTGAAAATACTTTTTCCAAACTTTCTTTATGTTCTTGTAACGATGTTGAAAAGACGACGATGAAGGATCTTCCCTGTAAATCTTGCAAAACATTGTCCATTACACGTTTTAAGGTGGAAGGGGCCCTAAATACAAATTCTTAATGCCCATTTATAACGTTGAAAGCTGTTTTTGGAATATCTTTAGATTGGATTTCTATTTAGTGAAATCCTGAAGCTCAGTCGATGGTGTAGAAGTACATATACACTTTCCTAATTTGTCTAATGTTTCGATAATGCTCGGAAGGGGTATCTGTCATCTATTGTCTTTTCGTTGAGCTTCCTGTAGTCAATTACAAGTCGCCATTTTTGAATACCACTGACATCTAATTTTTTGGAGAGACAATCCACACAGGGAATGACTACGGGGAAAAGCTAAGTCTTATAATACCTTGCTTTAACATTTTTGAGATTTGAGTTTGAATGTCTTGTTGGTGAACGTATGGATACCTATATATTACTTGGTAAAAATTGGGATGTTGTCCGTTGTCTGGATTTTGTGCTTTATTTGATTTGTGAAGGATCGAAGCCGCCCACTATGGCACATTTCAAAACAGGATGTAATAAAACAGGACATCACAAAACAGTACATGGTACGGAACAGGACCGATAAAAACACTACATCACAAAACAGTACATTGTACACTAAAGTACATGGTACGGAACAGGACCGATTAAAACAGTACATCACAAAACAGTACATGGTACGCTACAGTACAAGGTACGAAACAGGACCGATAAAAAGAGTACATCACAAAACAGTACATGGTACACTAAAGTACATTTTACTGAACGTTAAGCTGGAGGATTTTTTCAGCTTGATTTGTTAAATTTTTTTTATTGAATACGTTTAGTAATTAGGATATTATCAAGTGGATATTTGCCTTCACCTAGAGTAATTAGACAGTATACTATATAGAATTATAATTGCTTTAAGTTATAATAAAATATCCCTTCACCTAACAATATATAACATTATTTTTACTTAAATCGCTAATACTTGATCGTTGCAAAATAGATCAAAAATTTAAGTAAATACACGGAGAGAAATATGTTTGTATAAATTATTCCAAACTTAAGAATAAAATGTAGTTTAGCAGTTCGGTTGTTTTTATTCCATTTTATGATTAATTAATACTTTACTTTTTAATATTATTCCTTTCATGAATAAATACAACTTCAGAAATTTTATAATTTGAAACTATTAATTAATCCTTAAAAGAATAAAAAGTAAAATGTAAAGTTAGTGGAATCTGCAAGATATTGAGAAGCATCAACCAACTACATATGTATTCCTATAAAGCATAAATTAAACAGAGCTTAAGAAGATATTTTTCTGATTGTAGTTATATACCATACACTCACAAAAGTATTCGTTTTTTAAATCTTATAAAATAAACTTCCAAACGGGATTTATATAGACATACATCCAAGGCATCTCCCCCTAAGTAATTTATCGGAATTGGAATAGTTCAATTCTAAAAGATTACAATATGCAACACATTTAAATTTAATTAAGATCAATGTAATGCAGAATTATTCTTATTATGAATAATCAGCAGTACCAAGGACTATATTATTCCTATTTCAGTAGAAACATAATTATTCCTATAAGGAGTAGATCAAAGAATATATAGAGAATATGGTTCTGATTAAGAATAAACAACAACATCCGCATTACATCAAAAACCAAATTTATTCTTATAAAGAACAAACTAAGCAGTGGTTAGGAAGATATTATTCTCATTGCACTTTCGTAACTTACAATCACTTTTAGGTAAAACCATATCAACTATACTTTAAAATGAAAATTAAATGTCAAAGAGATCTTCACATAATGTAGCTCATTAGACTTCGTAATTTGGTATATTAAATTACTATATAATTTTACATTACATTATCGTATGTTTAATTTTAATAAGTACAAATAAAATACAATGTTATTCTTATTATGAATATATTAGCGTGCTAAGGAATATATTATTCCTATTTCAGCAAAAACAAGAATTATTCCTATTTGGAATAGATGGAAAATTACATAGATCATATTATTCTGATTAAGAATAAACAACAAATTTCATTTTTCCTATTAAGAATAAATTAAACAGTGCTTAGGATGATAATATTTCGATTAAGAATAAACGCATAAAGTTATTCCTATTGGGAATATGTTAAACACAAACAGTAAGTTATAAAAAAAAAATAATTATAAATTAAATTGTTGATCAGTATTCAGTCGACATTTAGATTTTCAATTGCAGATACGTGTAGTGTAGTGAAATCGTAAAAATTTAAACAGTGTCATAAAAGATAAATAGTGGTAAAAAAGTACATACAAAGTTTTAAACTTAAAATTTCTTTTATATTGGAGAGTTTTGTAACTACTTGTTAATACTAATTATATATATATATATATACTAAGTTTAGTAATTGGTTTCTTCTAATGTTTTCTATTTAATATATAAGTTTTTACTAGACATACAGCGGTTTAATACAGTTAATTTGGTGATTGTTTCAACATTTTTGGAAAAAATTACTACAGGTAGTTTATTAAACCGCAATTTGTTTTAGCTTACTGTATTATAATTACCAAAATCTTCATAAATAGAAGTCGTGATAGCATAACGTATGATATAAAACCCTTTTGAAAGTTAAAATGTTGTGAAAATTAATTAGCTACTCAAAAGTGTTTGGTGCAGAAACAAAACAAAAAACTATAATTAACCGTACTCAAATGTGTATACAAAAAATAACAAGTTGTAGTATCTTCTTAACGGACCTTAGTTAAATCAGATTTTTTTTAAAACAGCTTTATATAATATAATAATTGTTTGTTTTTGTTAACATATTAATTATTTTATTATTATTTTAGTTATAGTGTTATTTTTTGGACGAAAACGATTTAACTGATACGCACAAATATGTACGTTGGTCCAAAATAGAAACAAAAATAAATTTTTGCCAGGATGCTTTTTTCGTACACGCACAATTGTGGGCTGGAAAAGGGATATGTCATTTAAAGTTTGCGGATCTAGCTATTTATGAAGATTTTGCATTTACACATCAACGTTTTAATTTTTTTAACTTTGTTTTGGTTATTGAACAATTGTTCTTGAAGTGTAAATGGTAATATGTATATATATTTTATGATTATTTTTTATTTTATTTTTAACTTCCATAGTGAAATTGTCCTATTAGAGAACGAATTTTAATATAGATGCTAATTCTTCCATAAATATTTCTTTTTATAATATTCTATTAATTTAATCTTTTTCGTATTAAATCGCAATAAAAAACGTATTTTTTTTTTAAATTTAATTAGATTCTAGATCAATTGATTTGGAGAACTTACAAATAAAAAATTTTTCTTTAGAAGAACTTTCATTTGATGAGAAGGAAACCTACAATCTGCTTTTACGTTCAAAAATGGAAGGATATTTTATTCTTTTGAAAGGTAAATTATTTTATAAACAGTACTCTTGTATTTTTAAAAAATTTTGTTTCTTTTTTAACAGAAAATGGGATTACCTTAAATAACTTAAAATATTTGACCAAGAAAGATGTAAATGATTTATTTGGAAAATTCATTGGTGTACGAGCACAATTCCACGCTTTATTAAACAATTATAGGAAAATGAATGTATGTAAATAGATTTATTTAAAACAATTTTTCATATACAGTGGCACTATTCTGGCTTTTCATACGAAAAGGGTATTCAAAGAAATATTTACATTGGGCAGTTTCAGAACACTTAAACAGTTGGGAACATGCTCAGTTCAACGATAAGAAAATTGTTAGTATGTACTAAGACATTTTCAAATCAAATTGGCGATGATTTGATCGGAGGGGATTTTTTTTTACAAAAAGACTTGGGAATTTAGTACGAGTTTATACTTTTTCCCCAGAGAAATGTGCAGCAGAATAATATTGATTTATTTTGAAGGAGAAATTTGTTAACAAAATGACTTGCTTTGATTGGCCATTTCCGTTTTTCGTGCTAGATATTTCTCTGCGGCAAAAAATAAAAAACTCGCGCTTAGGTGTCCTATGCTGCATATTTGAAAATCGTATAAACTCGTCCTGAAAGTGCCCATTGCATTTTTATCTGAATTAGGCCCTATGGAAATCAGTTTGGTACATCTATGTATGTTCAAAATATATAAATGGGAAACTTTTGTTCCCAAAAATTTTTGTTTTGAAAAAAAAAATACTTCATATAATTTTGATTCGAGAATATTTTCAACAAACTAATTTAATTGAAAACAAGAATAGTGCTAAAGGTCAAACACGATTTAACGAGTCAAATTGCAAAAATCATGTACCGTAAGGTAAACTGGGTTAGTTCAGTTAGTAATTATATTTTCTTCGGTGCTTGTTTAGGAACTTCCACCATTATGTTCCACATGCTGTTGCTAGAACCATATTGCTGATACTAATTTTCGAGAAAATATTGCCACTAGCGTTAGTACCAGTTCTGCTTCTACTCACGGAAGCTATATTTTTGTAAGTACAATTGTAAATACTAATTTAAATAATTGATTAATAATTTTATAAATTCCAACTTATATGGGAGTACTTTTACCTCTAAAATTGGAAAAACAATTTAGAAAACTTTGAAAAAAAAAACAAAAAATTTACTGCCGAAGAAAGGGAATTTTGGCTTCTTCTATAGTAAAAGCTCATTTGGAAAATAACACGTCCATGACCTTAGTAATTTTGGATAAAATAGCGGATAAAAATTGTACAACTTTTAAAGGAGAATCCAAAGTAATTTGTATTTATATACCAAATACCGATATATTTACTGACACAATAAGGAATAAATCAAAACCACCAAGTAACTGAAAATTACAAGATTTTATCATTAATTGACATGTAAAAGTTATAACACTAATTTTTTTTTAATATATAGGTGAACACTTGAATGAATTTGACACATCGTCAGGGAACAGCAACGAACTATTTAAGGACGATATTGACTGTATGGATTGCCACACAACTCCATTGGCTACAATAGAGCATAAGTGAAAAAGCACATTTCTTATAAGGGCCACGGAAATTGAAAAATTTCTGATTCCCTGAACGAAATATTGGATAAATGGCCACATGATAAAAATTAAAAATAAAAATTTACACTTTTCCGCTAGAGAAACATATTCATTTTTGCATCATTTTTGTCTTCTTGTCGGGGAATATGTAAAGATACCTCCACTGATTTGGAAATTATTTGTTTAAGAGAAATAATCAAAGACCATCAGTGGACCATCGGTGTATTTAAATTGCTTTAAAGTTTTACACTTAAGATCTAAACATCATTTTATTACGCAATATCCTTCCATAATAAAGCAAGTTGGTCCATTAAAAGCTGTATGGTGCATGATGCATGAAAATAAAAACCAATCTCTAAAAGAATATGAAAAAGTTTCCTGCTCAAGAATTAATTTGGAATATTCTGTAGCTAAAAAATGTTCACTAAAATTTGCTAACTCACTTTTAAAAATAGAATCAAATATTCATTCCTATAACAATATAGCAAAACAATTAATAACAGGATTAGCATATTTCAACGAAACTATAATAATTCCATTTAATATAAATGAACGTGTAAATGTATATAAATCACTTAATTACAAAAAAACTAATTTTAAATAGGGCTAGTTTTTATATATTAATGAAAAATTATATAAAATATTGCATATTTTGAAACACGAAACTGAAATATATTTAATGTTAACAGAATATTTAAGAAGTCATTTTGGCAAACATTTTCAAATTTATTTTGTTAAACAAAAAACTAAAATATAATTTGTATTACTAATTTTAAAATATTAAGTTTTGAAAAGCCGTTTGGAATTCTTTGATTTAAAAATAAAAGCTATTTTATGATAAGATATATATAAGAAAATTAAATAAAATATTATATAATTTAAAAAAAAAATAAACTATAAAAAATAAAAAAATACATCTTTAAATTAAAATTATGTGTGATTTTATTTATAATATTTAGAATAAAAATTCATTCTTTGTAATGATCCATTTAATCCTTATCATTGTAAATTTATTCCTAATTTTTTCATTTATCTATTAATTATAAAGATAAACTTATTCCTTATAATTGAATAGTTTATTCTTATTTAGTTGATTTAATTATTCTTTGTACGATCAGTTTATTCCTTATTATTCAATAGCGTATTCCTAATATTTGGTTTAACTATTACTTATAACGATTAACGTATTCCTTATAATTGAATAGTTTATTCTTACTTTTTAAGCTTAATTATTCCTTATATGATCAATTTATTCTTTGTCATTGAATAGCCTATTCCTAGTATTTGATTCAACTATTCACTATAGTAAACAATTTATTCCTAAAATAAATTTAAATTATTCCGATTTGTGAATAAATTTTTCAAAAAAAAATATTTAATTATTCTTTTTAAGAACAAAACTAAAAGGAATTAATAATATTTTTTGTCCTTATTCGGAATAATATTAACTTTTGTTGCTAAGAATGTATTGATCCTAAATATGTGTTATTATTCTTTAGATAAGTTGGGTTAAATTGTGAACTTCATTCTGGAATAATAGATGCCTGGTAGGAATAATGTATTCTTCGATTTCTCTCCGTGTATATAAATAAATATATCCCTTTTTTAACCAAAAAAAATGGCTCAATTTAAGTCCAAACCACACAAACGTGTGAGTAAAAAACCATAGTATGTAATGGCGTTTTTGATAAAAAATATCGCTTGATTTGAAGTACAACCAACACAATTGTGTGTATAGTTATAGTGTTTTTTCGGACGAAAATAAGTTTGAAAGGAATGCACAAATGTGTATGTTGGTTCAAAAAACATACAAAAATAAATTTTTGACATGGAACTAGTTATTAAAACCGTAAAATAAAATTGACTATTAACTATTTTGTGGTGTTCTCTTTTAATATGTACTGTTTTGCGATGTACTCTTCCGTACCATGTACTTTAGTGTACCATGTACTGTTTTGTGTTGTACTGTTTTAATCGGTCCTGTTTCGTACCATGTACTGTAGCGTACCATGTACTGTTTTGTGATATCCTGTTTTGTGACATCCTGTATTAGCACATCCTGTTGTGAAATGTGTCGTTTCGTATGAGACCCGTGAAGGATAAGCCTTGTCTCTATAGAATATGTCCTCGAAATTTTTACAAACTTTGGTTATCATTTTCTTTTCTTCTGCATTTAAATGATCGATTCGAATTATGTTCAACATATCTTGATTAGAGGTTTCATTTATTGGATAATTATGTACTTCAGAACGGATTTTATTTTTAAGCAGTTCGACTTTTAATGGTTGATCAATACAAAATTGTTGGGGTTCATTAGAAAGGTTGATAACCTCAACGAAGAAGTATCAATCTTTACAAATATATATATATATATATATATATATATATATATATATATATATATATATATATATATATATATAACTCCCGGTATGAAAAGAAGTTCAGTAATTTTAATATAGGTTTTATATAAATATCGCCATCCTGTACATCTACAGGTAGGTGTGCAACTATTTTATTTAAGGGTTCAACGTTATAGCGTTTTGACTGATTGATCAGAGTCGATTTGTGAATCCGATTAGTGGATAATATTTTCAACTGAGTTTTCACAATAGATTTGGTGATCAGGTGGATATTCGTAATAAACATGATATTGATTATCCATAGGATTGCTTTCTAAATTAAATGTTTCCTCATGATGGAAATTTAGTTTTCCTGTTGACCGGAATTTTGCCCTGGAATGTGTACTGGATATAGACATAGGTTGTTTAACAACCAACAACAACAGACAAACAACAGTGAAATGCTTCACATAGTGTAGTGGGTTTCATTGCTCTAACGGTAGACCCTCAGGGTTCTCTAATTCCCGATAGAAAGATATTACGACACATTTCCTCGTATAGTGTCTGTTTTGAGGTTACCACATTTGGATCATTTTCATTAATGTTTATATTATTGGTGATTGTGGAATATATATCAATAATTTTTGAATGGAAAAATGCGATTGAATCTGACCCTTGATTTAGCCTATATGTAAATCTCGAATCAGACTCGTTTCATTACATTTGTCGCTGTAGTAATTAATTAAGTTTTGTTTTATGCTATCCCAAATTATTGGGGTCCCATAGGTATTTAACACCTCGTTGGCCTCACCAACCATTTTATTTCTATTTTACATAGCTCGAAGCAAGATCTTACTATTGGGTAAGATTCCTAGGTCTAATTCCTTAATTAATACTAAAATGTCCTCAACATTTCCGATAAAATCGAACAATGTTCTTCTATTTTCTTCGAAGGGCGGTAAATCTTTGACCGCATCGGGTATTTGTAATAAGTCTAGTCTCTAGTCTATTCTTTAAATTCATTTTGTTTTCACTTTTATAATCTAATTTAATACTAAATAAATCACTAAGGTCGTATTCCTAGTGGTGAGAAATATACTTATTCTTTATGGGTTTAAAATTAAGGAACATAAATATTAGAATTTTTAGATGGAAATATTTCTGTTATATACTCAACAAATATAAGTAAAATAAATTGCCGCTTACCATATGAAGTACAGCATAAATTCCAAATTTATTGAAAATATCTGCATGAGCATGCATTGCAAATGTAACACCATGAAAGTGATGGAGCTGAAATAGGAATAGATATAATTTACAGAATGCTCAAAAACATGAAAAAATATTAAAAGTTTATAAAATATAAAATAATTTTTTAAAATTTAATTAATTTATATTTTTTTAATTCGTTTCACACCAACCGCAATTTCAATTATACATTTGTACAAATAGTATAATACTAGACACACAATTGAATGAAGGGTTCTTTTTTAACCAGCCAAATGTCCAACTCGATAATTACTTCATATAATGCGGCATAGCATTAGTACGAACAAGTAAAATTCATCCAAATATAATGTTTTAAACCCCCTCTTAGGTAATATGGATTATTTAGTGGCCGTATACATTTGTACATGGAATAAAACGTTCGCGTTATAATTGACTAAAGAATTACCAAAAATTCATTTTTCGTTATTGAGAAATAATATATCTTACTTTAATGGGTTATTAAATTTTTAAGAGGTAATCATGTTTTGTAGAGTTTTCAAATTCGCCTTAATTATTGCAACGTAACATAAAAAAACGTTTATAAATTGCATGCATTTAGGAGGTTTTATTAATAAAACGAAATGAATAAATATAACAGTTTCGAACAGTTATATAAATTGTTTGTTTATTCAACATTAAATATTTATAATATTAGCATTGACTTTGAAAATAGCAAATTTGCAAAGATACGTAATTTCTAAAGATTTTTGCGGTCATTATCAACGATCACATCCATTATTATTTTAAAGTTTTTGTTTTATTGTATTTGACTTCATTCAAGCGGTTCATTATAATTGCGTAAACTAGTAAACGCTATTCGTTTATAACATTCAGAATTAGTTTTTTATGTGTAATTTCGGTTACATAAGCTTATTAAAAATTCTTCAAAATTATCTAAAGAATTCTAGATGTCATTCAATAGTTTATCCATACAAGTATTTTTATAGTTATGTTTATTCATACGAACTAAGCAAATATTGACTAAACCAGTTAAATGTTGTAATTTCAAATTAAATGAAGCGCGGATTTAATTTACGGTTAACTGGGTGGCAGCATTACTATGTTGTATTCAATTTTTAAATATAGGTACGAGTAAATAAAAATGATCATAAAAATGGCGATAGCCATTGCGCAGACACTTGCTTCTGTCGAAGGGATTATGTAAAGAAATATAATTCGTCGTTTCTGGAATGTGGTTATGTGATTATATCCTATTGATAAGAGGCCTATACCATTTCTCGCCATTCATGTGGACCACTTGAGTACTTTCCCGAAAACGTCCAAAGGTAAAGCTTATTTGATAGTTATAACAGATGCATTTTCAAAATACGTAGTTATCAAAGCAGCTAAATCAACGAATATAACCCCAGTTATATTGCTCATGGATGATTGAACTACTCATTACAGAGTTTAATGCTGGACAATGTGAGAGGTATGTACTCGTACAACAGAACTAGAAGACGATAGGAAATGGGACTCAAATGTTCGAAATATACAGTGAGCATTAAATACAATGATACAATGAATACACAACAAAAGTGTCACCTTAAAATAAATTGTTGCTGGAGTTAAGGATTGCCACTCCACAAAACAACATATTGATGACATCGACCAAACAACAATGTAGCAAAGCAACAGGTGACGTCCACCAGAAATGTAAGCAAAGCAACAATGTAGCGAAATAACAATGCAGCAACAAGAAATTACAACAACCATGCAACACAACTCAAAGAAGTAAAATTGCATATTCTTAACATTATCGTATTACATTTATATTTTTCTTTTAATTATTAAATAAAATATTTCCTAGAATTATAATCACACTACATAATAAATAAAGAACAACAGTATGACTATAATTCTAATGTTACATTGCTGATTTTATATCTTTTAATATACATATAATTCCGTTTATGTTTCTTTACCACATAAATAATTTTGAACAAAAACTAAATCAGAATATATGTAACTAAGAAATGGAATAGATCAAATAAATTTGTTAAAGTGATTGAACTAACATCAGTGTTTTAAATTTTTAAATCCACGACTGCCTTAACTTTAACTGGCCCAGCCTGGTGGTAGGATATTTTTTGAATATCCACATTAAAATCAGTGAAAATTTTCGAAAATATTGTTAAGTATTGACACGGTTTTTGTGAAAACAAACTCTAACGGTTTATTAGAGTGTAGTGACCGTGTTTATTGAACAATAAGTGATAATTATCAAGTGTTAAATTCTATTGGCGGCTTATCAACGGGACAACATATGATGCTGATTTTTATATACCAATTCATTCTATTGATGGTTACTTGGTAAGTGATTTTAGTGATTATTCATTAATTTCCATATACCTTATTCTCACTCCTCGCGGTTTATTTCCAGATTAGGAAAAAATCGAACCCAGTAAAATGGTAACCGAAGAAAAAAGTAGTAGCTTAATAGACACCCTAAAGTTACCGGATAGTATCAAAGACTTACCCAAGTTCTCGGGTAACAAACAGTCGCTACATGAATTTATCGGAAACGTAGACGTAATAATTTTGCAATGTGATACAATAATAGGGTCTGGACAAGTACCCTCAACATTTTTACGGGCAATTCGGAATAAAATCACCGGTGAATCCGATGAAGTTCTTATTATGTATGGGACAAACCTTGATTGGAATGATATCAAGGATAATTTGTAGACTCACTATGCCGAAAAACGCAATGAGAGTAGTCTCATCCGAGATTTGCATACTTTATTTCAAGGCTCAGATACAGTTGAGAAATATTTCTCAAAAATTATTGATGTGCAATCAACCACGTACAATTGCACGAACATAAATATTAAAATCAACTAAAGAAAATCTTTATAGGGAAATGTGTTTGTCCACATTTTTAGCCGGTCTTAGGGAACCTTTGATATCCATGATCAGAGCTAGAAGTCCTGATAGCATCGCAGAAGCATTTTCATTATGTGTCAGAGAACAAAACATATGCACTATATTAAACATCGGGTAATCAATAATAGTACTCCCATTTCTCATCAGAAACCATTACCCACACATTATGAAAACCGGTTGCAACAACCCAATTATCAACATAAATTTCGATATGCCTCAAACAATTTCATACCCAGATATCAAAATAATCCCAGCCATAATTATAATTCTCGACCATTACTCAGAAATGGTCAACCATTTCCAAGGATTTTAAAATATCCAATCCAAACCAGCTTTTCATACTTTGCCAAAACCTCAAAATTCGGAAATTAAAATTGAACCAATGGATTCGTCATCTAATATATGAATAAGACTCAACAATATACTTGGCGAAATCCAAAATCGCAGTATCAATTCAGACAGCAATGACTTTCACGGTTTGTGTCCGACGAACTATATAACTTGGAAGAATTAAATACTAATGAGCAAGTACACGAAGGAATTGAGCATCCTCCACAATATTTACCAGAATTGGATTCATTTCAAGATCCAATCGAGGACGAACCAGATGAGGAGGTTTTTCCGCAAATAGCCTCGGAACACCTATCGGATTAATTAGCCTCAATACATATCAACCTGGGTTATTGCCATATATTCATATAGCAATAAACAACAAAACGAAACTCAAGATGCTCAATGAAACAGGAGCCAATAGATCTTTTATTAACTTAGCATACCTGAATCCTAAACGGATACAAAAAATTCAGCTTATAACAGTGCGAACCCAAGACACTGCGATTACAAAAATTTCTAACCTTAGAATTCTTAGAATTTTGATGGCTTAATTGGCTTCGAAACGATCCAAAAATAATTAATTCGGTCAGACTTTCAAAAATCTCTGTTAGAGACAGACAACATCTCAACTCTTTACAATCCCGGCTCGAGCAAAACAAATAATCCAAATTCCAGTAGATACCCAAGAAGGGGAATTCTACATCAAACCCATTCAGACAGAAAATAATTTAATAATACCAGAAGGTATTCGTATACATATATGTATAATGCTAAAACTTGGCGATCAAATGTAGAAATCGCAAATTCCACCAATCAAGACCAGCCTTGTTTTTTCGAACAACCAATCAAGACTGAATCTCTAAATAATTATCGTACAGAACTAAATCATTCTTTTATATTAATAAATACCCAAAATTCTGAAAAACTAACAAATCTAAGAAGAAGAAACTATCAAGAATTTGTGCCTAGATTATGAAAAAAATGTCATCAAGGAAAATCAAATTTTAACATTTACAAATCGAGTCAAGCTTCAAATTGACTTGAAAAATGATAAACCTATATTTACAAAAAGCCATCGAAACCCGCACATTTACAAGGAAGAAGTGAAAAACCAGACAAAATGCTCCAAGACGGTATAATTGGATCAAGCTATTCACCATGATCCTCGCCAATCTGGATAATGCCAAAAAAGGTAGACGCAAGTGGTAAAACAAAATGGCGTTTAGTCATAAATTATCCAAAGTTAAATAACCAGAGCATCGATGATAGTATCCCTAGCCTAACATCACTGAAATCCTAGACAAGTTGGGACGGTTATTTTACAACACTCGATTGAACGAACACTCTATTTTACAAACCGCCTTTACGGTGGATTACGGTCATTTCGAGTACGTCAGAATGCCTTTCGGACTCAAGAACGCCCCCTCGACATTCCAACGAGTTATGAATAATGTCTTAGGAGAATTACAAGGAAATACAATTCTTTGTTATATGGATGCTATAATCATCTTCTCTACATCTCTCCACGAACATATCAACAGCCTACGGAAAGTAATTGAAAGATTGAAACAAGCAAATTTAAAGGTACAATTGGACAAATCCGAATTTATCTATCGTGAAATCGCATTCTTAGGATATATTGTTACGAGTAAAGGCGTCAAGCCAAACCCTGACAAAATCAAAACTGTCCAGGATTTCCCAGTACCACGAACGGAAAAACAAAACAAATCCTTCTTAGGGTTGATAGTTTATTACCGAAAATTTATTAGAAATTTTGGTGATATAACCAAGCTATTAACACAATGTCTACGGAAGGATAAAAACATAATACTACCTGAAATACTTCGAATATTGCAAACTACAACGGATCCAAGCAATTTTGCCTTAGGAGCAGTTTTGTCTCACGGAATCATTGGATCTGAACAAAAACGCAAACTGAACAAAATTACTGGACCATCGAAAAAGAACTCCTTTCTATAGTTTGGGCAGCAAAATACTTCCGTCTTTATTTATTCGGAAGAAAATTTGTTATTGTTAGAGGTCATAAACCTCTAACATGGCTCTTTTCACTCAAAGAACTAAACTTCAAACTTGTTCGATGGAGGCTAAAATTAGAACAATATGACTCATACAATTATGTATAAAAAAGCACTAAAAATACCAATGCCGATGGCCTATCCAAGATAGGTCTTGAATCAATGGAAATCAACCATCTTTCCGATGATGATTCTAACTCAAGTACATCTAGTGGCCGGGATATCCAATCCGAAATCATCAAACAAAGGGACATCATTCCGACCACGGAAACGCCAATCAACGAATTCAAAACTCAATCTTGAAAAAGCAACGAATAAACAGGACCTTGAAGTTAAATTTGAAATTCTATTTGTATCCAAAGTATTTCTATCCAAAGTACAAGATTTGATGAAAACAGATTAACAGAAATCATAAAGGAATATTTAATCCCAAATTCAATAACAGGATTAGCTTGTGATCAAGATACATTTAAAACCCTCAACCGTGTTATAAAAAATTGCTTCGAAAATCGAACTTCAAAATAGTACGAGCCTTATATTTACGTTTAGACGTAGAGAAACAACTCGAAACTATAGTTATGAACTACGAAGTATAATGCTAATCGATCATTATCTAAATTACACCACGTTTAACATAAATCATTTACAAGAGCATTTAGACAACATCATAGAAGTAATAATACATATTAGCGAAAATTCAAGTAATTTCACACCATATTATTCTCAACAAAAGCGAAATGAGTTACATTCACAATCTTTTTGAAAAAAAAAATATAACTATCCATTCAGACAATGAACTATACAAATTGTTAACACTCAAAGCCTATTATAATCAATTCACTATTATCATGTCGATTCAAATACCCAAATTTCAGCCCGACAAATTTCAACAATACCTGCTGCATCCGGCTACTATAAATAATTCTTTTACCATTCATGTCCCGCATTCCCCAATAATCGCTAAGAATCAGTATTATCCATACATCGAAGAACAAAGTAATATCATCAGTTAGATAGCCGATTCATATATAGATGGATAAATCTATAGATGGGCAGTTTTTATAGAAGACCAAAGGAGTCTCTTACATAAATCAACAAATCTTCGTACCGTTTAAACCCGTAGGCAGTAGAATTTTGTTGTTTTTCGACGGAACAAATACGTTTTCCTTGTCACGTGCGAATAGTGGGAATTTTCACGATCAGTCGAACTTCATGTTTCATTAGAAAATGGCCAACAGAGTACAGAAGCTATTTGCAATAACGATTCTGCTGACTTTTTTGACAAACTTTGACGTTTTTTTTTGCGGAACTGTCACTCAAATTTACATAGCGGAAATTACCACGATTAGCGGAGCATCATGCTTGTGGATGGCCACAGGAGTCTAGAACTTATAAAAATCAACAAATCTGCAGATCTTTTAATTGCTTTGGCAGTAGATTTTTTCTATTTTTACGACCAACGGAATTTATTAGTGGGGCTCGAGATAGTCATAAAGGTTCAGAACACGCAATCTTACTAAAGAATCAGTCGACTAGTGGACTCTCCTTAGATTTTTACAGTACAACTACAACTTTTTTCTTCCTAAGGAGTTCATTTATAAAAAATCGACTTTCAAATAAAATATTGCTATGAATAAAAACAAGAAGTAGCGTAGCGGTCACTATTGAATAGTTCTGAAGTTTAGTGAACCAAAGGTTTCCGAAAACAATGAATATTTGATCCAATAACCTGGACAAAATTTTCTCACGTGACTTCCACCTGTAGGGCCGAATTTTTCGTGAATTTGTATAATTGCGCTTTGTGGTGAATTATTTTCTGTTGCAATTAGAACAGCGGCTGTTACATTTGCGTGTGTTGAACTGGATTCTTTTCTAGTATCTGTTGCGTTTTGCTGCGGCGTACAAATTTCTAGAGACGCTAGAGCACCAGATGTTATCGTGTGTACTTTTGTTAGTATATGCGTTGGACCACGACTTCTTTCGGATTTACGTTTTTATGTTTCTGTTTGGATCTTGGAGGTTTTATTTATCCTTTTGCGTAATTTCTTCCTGTTTTTTAATTCACTGTGCTTTCTTCTCTTCTTTGACCAATTCAACTGTTTTGCATTCTTCCTTTCGCTTTTCTTCGTCCTTAATCCACAGCGTGCTGGTAATGACCAAAACTTTCTTGCCATTCTGAGATTTATCTATCCCTTTCATAGTGATGTCTCAGGCCAGTTCAGTATATCTTCTATGGGCGTGTACGATTGATTAAAAGCTGGTGGGTGAAATGTGATAGGGGTGGAAAATGTGGCATCATAATTGATCTCTGATGTGCATACGGAGTAATCGGCGATTTTTTTTTTCCTAAAAGCCAATCAATTGTGGCATATATTGGTGTTTCAGATGAAGTACCCGGAACTTGTAAGGTGTGAGGAGTATAAATGGAGGCACCTGTAAGATCCTCTGCAGGAATAGTTTCTGGTATATGTAGGTAGCCATCGATGATTTCAGAGCAATGATCATCACTTATATTTTCAATTACTTGTTTACAGTAAATAAGTTCGTTAATAGTCCCAATGTCTATGTACGTAATGTCACCAGATATATTATTAAAATATGTCTGCGAAGCTTTATTATTTTCATTTTGTTGTATCTTTCTTTCGAATATATTATCTCTGAAGAAGTTGTACAGTCTATGTAGACGTTTGAATTCTTCCGATCTTTCCGTAATTAGAATAGTGTTGCCAATTTTCTCAAATATTTCAACTTGCTGAGGCCCTAAAATGCTACAACAATTCTGAAAAGCATCAGCTGTATCTGAATTGTTACTGTTTTTAAGTTTCGATGTTGATGAAAGAAACTGAGCTATCTACAAATTCCTTGAATAACGGACGAAATAACTCTCATGTTAGTGGTTTGTTTGGGTTCTTACGTCTGCACCGCAGAATAACATTATTCCACGAAATTTTTAGTGGCTTAACAGCTGTAGTATTCTAGTTGAGTTGGTATATAATGAAATTAGAATAATTCCCAATTGCACACATAGCTGGCTCACTTGCTCAGATGGGTGCTGTGCCCATCTATGAAATAAATGATTGGAAATTGAATATTTTTTTCAACAAGATCCAGATAAAACAATTTTGAGATATACTCATAAAACGCTTGTTTCGTGGTCCATTATTTCTCACTAATTACAAACCCCCAGGTATCTGGAACCGTGCTTTTTATTTCATCGCGCATTCGTTTACCACTGTATACCACTGTCAACTTCGTAAATGTTTTTGAACCTCTCGGCGCTAAAACGCTTTTAGTTTTAGGGTACAGAATTATATTCGTTTCGTCTCCATTGAAAATTCTACTAATATCATCCAAAATTGAAAACTGATCGTTTTCCAGCAGATAACTTTCAAAGGAGTCAAACCGTCATTGGCCACTACATTAGTACTGGCAGATGAAACTGGATCAGTTGCTCTAAATGATAAAGACGTATGCCGCTTTAAGAATGATTTAAACCAGCCTTTTTTACAACTTCCTTTCGCTTTAGAAATCCCTTTCGATGTGAAGCCTTGATCCAGTCTACAATAGCTAGCTCACCTGATTCAGTTAAAACCGTCGACGGTCCTGGGCAGGATTTTCTAAATTTTGAGCCTAAAATAAACTTTGCCATCTTTAAGTTCATCGAGAGCTTTTTGCAGTTGGCTCTCATCGTAAATATTTTTTTTCGTGTTTTAAAGTCGAAAATTAGTGACTGTTTTGTATTATTGGCCCTAGAAAAACATACAATTATTGGCAGGTGTCAATTATTGGATAAACAAGTATTCAACTATCGGCATCCCATGCTAATAATTAGAATATTAGTATTTGTGGTATCAATAATAGGCACCCGCTCTATTTAATTATTTCCCTAATCGCGTCACATCAAGTGATGTGAGTGATTATCTTCTTGGTTACTACATCATTAAATCGAAACTTACAAAATAATTGTTCAATAAGGTCGTTCTGGCTATTTTTAAATCTTAGAATGCTGCTTTATAAAATATTTCCTTGCGACTGCTATCACTTCAAATGACAATTTCTATTACTTGAAATTTTGACGTGACATATAAATAAAAAAAAGCCAACTAAGATTTAAAAAATTTTCATTGGTAGTTTTGCACAAAACTATTTAGTAAATTTTGATTTTAAAGTCTAGTAACCAGGAAGATCCACACTCACGTCGCATAAAGTGATACGTCTAAGAGAATTGAGTATTTATACTAAAACCACTAATTTAAAACAGTACTTACCAAACAAACACGGCTTATCAAAATCAACTAGCGTTTTGCAAAAAAAATAATTTTAAAGAACGTCCATACAACTTGAGAGTTTTAACACGACTGATATAGAATAGCATGAACAACAAGTGCGAAAACGAATAGATACATGTTCACAAAAAGAACAAAGGTACGGTATAAATAACGGAACTTTATTAGTTTGAATTAACACGTAATAAAATGCAGTGGTACCAATAGCTGAGTCAAAATATGTGGGTGCTAATAGTAGTCATTACGCTATGGGATGAAAACAACAAAAAAGTATCAAGATGAAAAATATGGGGAGTTTTTTTAATACTTACGCTGCTATTACTCTTTTTCATCTTTGACTAAAGGATTATTTTGGTGTGTGTGTGGTGATTTTTTCGGAAAAATTTTGACCCACTTTATGGTATAAAGAAACACTAAATTCATGATATTTTTTATTCGGATTTCAAAAACACCTACGCACAAATTATAGAAATTACAGTTTAATGTGTTCAAAGTAATCCCATAGTTACGTCGAACTTAATTTACGCATCTATTTCCAGTCCAAAGTTTCGTGCTTACAAATATTAATGATGATAATGGAACAGATCCTTGACGTGAAGCAACCTGCTTAATTTTACTTACTATCTAATAAACAGATCCAGTTTACGTTCTCAAATAAAATTGAGTGTTAGGATTAGTGCAGTTTTAATGCTTCTTTTGAAACTAATTAAGACCACGAGGTGCACTCAGCCATTAAACAGTATAAACAGTAATAAATAAATAGTCTTCTTTTAAAACTAACCATTTTGAACTTTCTGCGTATAAAAACTTGATGAGCCTTTATTGCAGTCAACCAGTAGAAATTAAATTATCCTCAAATATGAAAGAATTGAAAAAGATATTTTGTCTTTCAACTCCTACAAAATACTACTTTGTTATGCGGCAAAACATGCTAAATTAAATTGGTCTTAAAATTTGCGGTAAGTAGTTTCAAATTAGAATCGTATCTTAGCAATATTATCCCTAGTGTATAAAGATATAGATATAAAAAGGTTGAAAAGGAGAAAATGGACTAGTAGTAGTATAAGGGTCGATTTATATTATCCGTTCTTTTCAGATCCGTTCCTTTCAGATTCAGACATCATCAATTTATACTATCAGATCAGATATTTTCATCGTATGGTTATCATATATATTCGTATTTTTTTGGTTACGTAAAACATAACATAAAAATCCAAAATGTTTTAGTAGCAATTTAATTTTTGTCTATGCCAGTTTGGAAAGTAAAGTTTATCACGCGTAAGATACGTATAATTAAATAATAAACATATATATACCAAGACAAAATGTTTTCACATTTGAAATTACATGATTTGTGTTTGATTGCTATTATGCTGGATAAAGAAGAAGAAGAACATCACAATCAAGAGCTTCGTCATCGTCGTTTTGCAGTGCACAAAATGCTCAAAGAAAGAGAAACTGAAGGTGAATTTTGGACAATTTTCCCAGAGTTAATTGACGATGAGCAAAAATTTTACCAGTATTTCAGAGTGCCGCAATTCGATTTTCATATATTACTTGACAAAATTTTTAATAATACTAAAAAACAAGACACAACTTTTAAACAATCTATAAGTCCGAAAGAAAAATTGGCAGTATGTTTGAGGTAAGACAAATTTTATTTTTATTTAATTCTAATCTTAAAATTAATTGGATTGGAAACTTTCAATATAATTTTTTATTATTACAATTCTGAATTCTCACTAAAATTAGATGTGAAATCTATATAAAATTGTGTTATTCCTTGAGTTGATTGTGAATCTGATGTTGATGGTGTCGATTCAGTGATGTGTGATGCAGTATAAGATGTTGAAGGAATCGGTGAAAGCGGGTGCATTGTTGAAGTATCATCCGAGGAACAATAATAATAATAATAATTATCCCAACGACCTATTACCCCTCCCAACCGCGCGCGGGGAGTCTCCATCTGTATTATTATTATTTTTTTGAGTATAATTCAAGTGAATTATAAACAAGGATATCGAGTTGCCTAACCAGTGAAATTGAAAAATTGAATGTTGAAACGGCTAAATATGTAAAGTATAAAAATCAAATATGATTATAAATTAATAGCTAAGTGAATAGTTAAGCAAAACGATACCCATCGCAGACGGAAGGAAAACGGAAGTTGAGTCTGCTTAGTACAAGCAGATTTAAAATAGATAAAACAAGATAAAATAAAGCAGAATAAAATGAAACAAATAAAAACAAATAAGTTAAATAAAACATCAAACTATAATCAAGAAAAATAAAAATGTTTTTTCAACATGCGTTTCGTCATATTAAAATCGATCAAATGGAAGTGCTGATTAGCTTCGAACAGCATTCTAGAGACGGGCTCATACTTTCCGCAATCAGTTCGATGAGGGTCGATTCTGAACATAGGTACCGTTCTTAAATCTCGTGAATTTATATTTAGATTAATTTTACCAAGCAGAACTGGAGAATCGATACCGCCGGTTAGTATTTGATGAATGAAAACCACGTCTGCAGCAACTCGGCGCTTACTAAGTGGTTGTAATTTAATTAGCTTTAGACGATCCTGATATGGAGGCAGGTTGAACATGTCCACCCACGGTAGCCCCCGTAAAGCAAAGCGAAGAAATCTTCGCTGGACTGCTTCAATCCTCTTAATATGAACCTCATGATAAGGCGACCACACCTGGCTAGCATACTCGAGCAGGGGACGAACGAATGTTGAATAGAGAGCCTTCGTAACATAAGGATCATCGAATTCTTTCGACCAACGCTTGATGAAACCGAGGGCAGAGTTGGCTTGATTGATAATACGATCGATGTGTTGTCTGAAATTCAATTCACTGTCACAAATGACTCCCAAATCACGAACAGAACTGGCTCTGGTAATTGCATCGCTGTTAATGTAGTAGTTGCGAGAAATGGACTGTACACGTTTTCGAGAGTAGGTGATTGTCTGACATTTACCCACGTTCAGATCAAGGTTGTTCTTTGAACACCAAGTGGAGAAGTTATTGAGGTCGGATTGTAATAGGCTCTTGTCGGTAATGTTTGAAATCCGTTTGTAAATCTTCATGTCATCGGCGTATATAGATATCGATGAATTTTTTATTAAACAATCAGCGTCGTTGATTGATAGAATGAAAAAAATTGGCCCCAGATGGCTGCCCTGGGGCACTCCAGATGTTGCAGATATATGAGTTGATACTGATGACCTGAATAGAACATGGTATAAACGGCCTTTGAGATAAGAGCCCACCCAACGGAGAATTTGGGGAGGAAAGCCAAGGACCCTAAGCTTAAACAAAATAACTTTATGAGAAATCCTGTCAAACGCCTTGCTAAAATCGGTGAAAATAACGTCAACCTCTTTTCCTGCTTCCATCGTATTTAGTGTTTGTGAAGTGAATTCAATAAGGTTTGTGGTCGTGGACCGTGCTTTGAGAAAGCCATGCTGCTTGTCGGAAAACAACGGTTTACAATGAAAGTACAGTGAATCATACACAATACTTTCAAACAACTTAGGAATACTAGACAATTTTGCAATAGGTCGGTAATTACAGATGTCTGATTTGCAGCCGTTCTTATGAATTGGAACTATAAAAGAGCTTTTCCAAATGGATGGAAAAATTCCAAGCGAAAGTGACTTTTGGAAAAGTGTCGTCAGTGGCTGAGCAAGAAAATCACTGCAGTTTTTTATGACGATGGATGGTAGACCGTCAGGGCCGGATGAAAAATCATCTTTAAGTTCGGAAATCTTTTGTACCACGGAATCATAATCGATTTCAATGGAAGTTAAGGTTGTTTGATTACAATTATTCAAGTATGTAAAGTAACATTCATCAGGTTTAAAATCACTGCTTGTGAAAGCCAGACTGAAGAAGTTAGCAAAATCGTTTGTTATGACTTTAGGATCATTAGAGGAATGATCCTTATATCTGAAAGTGGAAGGGTATCCGTCGGACTTTTTCTTCATATTGATAAAGCGCCAGAAACAATTAGGCTCAGCGATTAGATTGGATTGCATGAGTCTGATATAATTCCCATAAAGTTCGTCAGACAAACTACTGAAATCATTATAACTATTTAAATAGTTAGAGTAATCAGAGTCAGATTTAGTTTTCAGGAATCTTTGCCAACGTTTGTTCCTAAGGTTACGTAACGTTCGTAATTCATTATTATACCACGGAGGGGATGGCGATACAGTTTTTTGGCGGGTATACGGAATGGAATGTTTAAAACATTCAAAAACTGCAGAGTAAAAATTGACAGTTTGTGTTTCTATATCGTTGTGATCATTTAAAATTGTGTTAAAGTCAACGTTAGCCAATAATTGTTTAAGCTTCACAAAGTCGGCCTTACGAAAATTGAAACGTAGTGGAGTTATAGAGTTGACATTGAGATTGTCTTGTTCGAGACCAAAGGTGATCAAAATGGGAGGGTGGTATACATCTATGGCACAGAGGATTAGATTGGATTCAGAAGCGACGCTATTGTCGATAACAGAGGAAAACACCAAATCGAGCTGCCTGTTCAGACTGTTCTTAACGTTGCTGATCTGAGATAGTCCAGAGTTCAACATATTGTCAGTGAACAAAGTTTCTTTAGCGGTTAGTGCATTCGAAGCAACATAATGAGTGTTATCATCTGAATAATCCCAATTAAGTCCGGGGAGATTGAAATCACCAAGAACAAAGATTTCATCTTTAGTATTCATCAGGTCAAGGACGAAGTCAACCGCATTACTAAGAAGCTGATAGCTTACAATCTGACTTAGTGGGCGAATATAGCAACATAAAATAAAAACATTATTTTTATTATTTTTAATTTTGACACACATTAGCTCTATATTATCAGTGTTGGGAATGATAACGATTTGACTATCAAAATTGATGTGAACTGCAACAAGAACCCCTCTACCGGTTAAATTCGTGTCTGAACAATAAAAACCATCTTTCCGGAAGACGTTAAAATCCGAGGTAAAAAATTCGTTACTGTTGAAATCACTGTTCAAATTGGTCTCAGTGAGTGCAAAAACATCAAATGGAAGTCTTTGAATTGCTAAAAAGACGTCGCGAGATTTAGTTCTCAGTCCCCTTACGTTTTGGTAGTAGAGGGACAGGCATTTAAGTTTTTTGGTACTGCCAAGTTATTAAAATTATTTCGGAAATCGACAAATTCTTTGAGATAGGTGGTTTCGGGCCATGACTCTGGGGAAAGTAATACGTCAAATATAGTTTCAGGAATGGTTAATTTAAATGACGCAACTTGTCCATTGAAGCGGGATATATTTTTACATTTGACATTTTGTCCTTGAATGTTGTGCTGATTTAATATAAAATTAACGTGTGATATAACATCGGCGTTAGTTGTATTGGTACACAACCGGGATACAAATATAATTTTCGGTTTAGCGACAGTCCTAAGAATGTGTGGAGGATTAATATTGCTGTTGCTGCTGTGTTGAGAGTGGCTGGAGTTGGTATCAATGCTAGCAGGAACAACTTCAGATGAACGGGCTAGGCTGTTATTTAAATGATTGATAGCTGTGGCAGGAGAAAGTTCCTGATGAAGACTCAGATTATTAGCGCGATCTGTAATTAAAGCTGGTTTGTGAATTAAAAGGGAGTTCGTTAGTTCATGGCAAGCATCCCTGGTAGCTTTCAATTCCTTCTCGAGTTGCATGGTTAGGGAGTCATCATTGGTTTTACTCGACCTGGTATCTGCAGTAGTGCATGCCGATATACGAGAATTAATATCGTTGGATAAACTCATGATTATTTTAGTATTCGATGCAAGATGTTTATTGATATTGTTGTTAATGTTGTCAGTTGTAAGTTGATTGTTGTGTTGGATGTTGGTCAAGATGTTCTTAACACCGGAAACAACTGATTCAATCTTAATACTGACCGCTTCATTAATGATTGAATCAAAGTTGTCGATAAACTTAGTAATTTTTGCGTAAAATTTTTCGTTGCCGAAATTAGAAAGCGCGATTGATTTAGTATTAGCGGCAATGCAATCTTCGGTACGATCTAAGGAAGAAGAAATTTCGTCTAAATTGTTACACAACAAACTTAACTTCTTCTCCATATTAAATAAACGATTACAGTTTTCATTATACCCGGTTTTATAATCGTCAAGACTGCGAGTAATTACATCTATTGATTCATTTAACAATAAAAGTTGTCCGTTAACATTATTGCTTTTACAATTCATACAAATAAAATCAAATTTTTTTATAAAATTTGCGTCAACACGTAATAACGGAACACGTTCGGATGTATGATTGGAAGACGTATTACAAAAACAACATTTGATTAGTGAGGTCATTGTCAATAAATATTAGAACCACTTGCACAAGCAAAACAAATAAATGTTCCCGTTAATAAAAAATGTGTACGTATTATTTATTGAGTATTAATTACGGCACCAGATAAAAATATATGAATGAGTGAGTGAAATAATTGAAAAAAAAAATGTATATTATATATTTATATGTATACACATATACTCAATTAATATATAAAATCGAATATAATTTAAAAACATGCAAATATACTTATCAGAAGCACGTCTGTAAATAAAACACCAAAAATACACAAATAAATTAACACGGACTAAATATAATATCACAGAAACTGTTTGAAATTGCTGAACTGAAATTGCACAAGCTGATTAATTAGAAAATTGTTAAAAAAAGAATTCTTAAGATAAAACTAAGCACTAGGTCACATATTAAGTTTAATATTAAAAAACTAAAAAACTAAGTTTTCTACCACAGGATTAGTATTTAGACACTAAGTAAACCGTTATACCACGTTTACGTTAAACATATGAAATTTTTTTATTTTTTTTAAACTTATAAAAAGAACTTTAGGTGAAACAGCACTTATAACACACATTAAAACATTCACACATAATTAATTAAATTAATTAATTAAAACACAAAAAAAAATAAAAAATAAAAAATTATAAATTAAGAGTAAAAGTGAAATTTTTTTTTTTAGAAATAATTTTAATATAAATAAATACGTCTGTACAAGACGATGGTCACAAAACAATGACTGTAGTTTAACCTTGACAATTCTGCTCTATCTTGGCAAGATACTGATGCAGCCAGTTGCAATGATTGCTTTTGTGCCAACTCCTCCATTTCCAACTCCGAAACGACTTTGAAGCATCGGGATTTGGCTAATGATTGGTTGAATGGTGACAGTTTCTTCACCATTCCAGCCAAACTTTTAAAAAACAAGTCTATTTCACTGTTTTCTTCTGACTTATCTTTCTCTAAAATATATTTCATCAATGTCGATGAGGCCGTTTCGTCTGCAATTTTTCTTTTAATGTTTACGCGTCTTTTGACTGGAGGCGTGTTAGTAATAGGTGACACGTATTCGGTTCTTTCAATAGAACTGTTTGTAAATTCGTTTACTGCATCACTTGTGTCAACTTGGCTTAGGTCAACAACCACCGAAGTAATAGTCTCCCTCTCTTTCATATAAGGTGTCAAAAACGACATTGTTTCCTCGTACTTCCATTTTTTTTGGTTTTATTGTGGCCTGTCCAGTCTGCGTCTCCTTATTTTTTTGAGTATTCTGCGATATGTATCTCTGAGATAGTTCCATTGCTTCTTGCACTCTGGTCCTGAAAAGAGACAAATTAAATACAATTTTAATTTAGAAAATAACTATAATTAACTTAAATTTATTAATTTTTTTTTTAGGTTCTTGAGCACTAGTGATTCATATAAAACAATAGCATTTAGCTACAGACTTGGACATTCAACGGTTTCAAAAATAGTTACTGAAGTGTGCGACGCAATAATTAAAATTCTTCTTCCTGAAGTTATGCCAATACCAAATGAAGCAGAATGGCTAAGAATAGCAGATGAATTTTGGAGAATTTGAAACTTTCCAAATTGTATTGGAGCATTGGATGGCAAGCACATCACGATTACGGCTCCGTTTAATAGTGGTTCCCGTTACTTTAATTACAAAAAAACCTTCTCTATAGTATTGTTGGCTTTAGTAGATGCGCGTTACAGATTTATAGCTGTAGATGTGGGATCGTATGGTAAAAATAGCGACGGAGGTATTTTTTCTCATTCTAAGTTGGGAAAAAGCCTTGCGCTTAATAAGTTAAATGTACCAGGGAACCGTAAGCTGCCAAGCACAAACATTAACATGCCTCACGTAATTGTGGCCGATGAAGCGTTTCCGCTAAAAAATTATATGTTGAGGCCATTTCCACGAGCTCAACTACAAAATGCAGATAAAACTAAGGAACATTATAACTATCGACACTCTTGTGCAAGAAGAGTGTCAGAAAACAGTTTTGGGATTCTGGCGCAGAAATTTAGGCTTTATAATAGAAGGATCCAATTAAAGCCAGAACATGTAGATAAAATTGTATTAACAACGTGCATTTTACATAATTTTATTATAAAACAAAACCATTTCGAGGTGCTTGCTGAGAACGAACCGTTGCAAAATAATTTGCAAAATCTGCCGTATCAAGGTGGCAGCGGGACTTCTACTGCTTTTTACATTAGAGATACTTTTGCACATTTCTTTAGTAGTGCAGCGGGTACCATTGATTGATTACAGAATATTTAGTGATAAGACATAGGTATAGAAAATAATATTATGTAATTTGAAATAAAATAAATAAATAATTAAACTTACCGCTATGTTTGAGAATTTTCCCAATCTCCTCCCAGGCTCTATCCTTTTTGAGATTGTTGCTATAATGTGGGTTCTCCTGATTATATAAAATCTCGTTTTCTTTTACACACTCGATTAGCTTTTCGTGGTCCATTTTAATTAATTAAAAAAATATATTTTTTAAATAAAAATTTTAAACCAAACTTTTCAAATTTAAATGTTTTTGTAAATTGATTTAGAAACCACGAAATAAAAATTAATTTTGAATTAAAAAAACACTTAGAAATTTATCTGTATCAGAATAACATTCAGATATAAATGAACATCATCCTACAAACTAAAAACCTTATATACCTTAAGGCACTCAACAAGTTTACGAGTACATCATTTTAGTTCAATTGTTTCAATTTCAATTGTCATAAAATAAAATGTTGTTAAAGTAGGGGACTATTCCTGATTCAACTATCTAACGGACATTGCATTGCAATAAAAGAGGTATTTATTTTCGTTTATTACGTTGTAGCAGGTAATGGTTTAGTCATCGGACGAGTAACAATATTCAAGGTATGTTGAAGTAAATTTAATTACCCAATGTATTAGTCATATTATTACGATCGTGAAAATAGGACAGGGCGGGAATGTGAATTCGTGAGAAGCGGATTTCTTGCTGTTCATTAAGGATATTTTGGTTAAGGAATATGGATTTTTGAATTTCATAAAATTGTAACATATCTAAACGTTTGTGCTTTTGGGTTGTATATGTAATATGTCTAAATTTGAGTGAGAGGGGGGGGGGGGGGGGGGGGGGAGGGGAGCCCATGGGTAGACCATCAGCGAATTCAAGTTTCAAACACCAACTTCAGTTCACGACGTAAGCCCTCATCTACAACATCTCTAACTATGTAATTACAAACTAGTTGAGATTAAGTTTTAATTGGAATAGAAGTGAAAAGACTGGCATCGTCAAACGAAACAGTTTTGAATGTAATGGAATGTGTGTTGAAATGTAATAGATGCATGTGTATAATGGACAGACCGGGCGCAATTTTTGAGTTAGAGCTAAAGAACATTTTTCTGGTTGCAATCAATCGGCTTTCCATAATCATTTCACTGTAGAAAATCATAGAGCCTAGTTTAAACAATTTAGACGTTAGGAATAGAATCTCATGAAATTCAAAATTCCATATACCTTAACCAAAATATCCTTAACGAATTGCGAGAAATCCTTATCTCACGAATTAACGTTCCCGCCCTGTCCTATTTTCATAATCGTAATAATATGACTAATACGTCGGGTAATAAAATTTATTTCAATATACCTTGAATTTTGTTACTCAGCCGATGACTAATCGCTAACCTTCTATCCCCCACGCCAAACAACAGATTGTTTGAACGATCAATAGCTTAATTTTTATTGCCTATTCTTTGCCTCTCTTTCTCTTATTTATTTAAAAGCTTTTTCCTACTATTTACAGGGGTTTGGCGCATGAACCGACAAAATTTTATGTAGATTGGATGGTGACAATTGGAAGCTGTTAATCTTATGGAACTGATTTCTTAAGTGTTTCGGTAATTGTGATATGATATTTTTATTTTTTTTTTAAATTACCCAAAATCTCTTCTTTAAATGGTCATGACTTTTTTGTTTGTAGTCCTAAAGACACGAAATAATTTGTATTGTATTCTGCAATGTGATTTTATTCTAAATAAATCACTATTTAATACATTTGGTTTAAGAAAAATGACTTTTGGACTTCCAAATCCCAAAAAATGTGTAAAATTATGAAAAATGTAACCATCTAAATTCAATTTAAAAAAACTATATATCATTTTAAAATCAGCTTTGTTTTAAAAAATGCTGTAGCTTATGTCCTTTTCAATGGTATACTATACAATACATGTCATAGAAATCACTCATTTTGTGATCAAGATAAGAAATATTATTTTGTTATGGTTGTTACGATTACATGATCGTAACAAGCGCTGTTTGTATTTTATTCTCCTCGGTTTGTGTCCTCACTTTCGGAGTTGTTTAATGTTTGTACACGTCGTGGTGATGGCGCGAGGGTGAGACAGATGATGGGAGAGAGAACAATGTGCATCGGGTGTGTGCAAAGTAAAACGTTTTGGAAAAAATGTTTTTCTTATATGTCTCTCTTTTTTATCAACGAAAATTTGATATAAAGGAGAGACAGAGAAGAGAGATTAATTTCTTCTAGAACGTTTTATGAGTTGTGCGGCGCTCGAATTTTTTTTGATGTTGACAGTCAAGTTTGTGATTTTTGAGATACGAGTTGTGATTTTGGATCGTAAATTTTTGATATTTGAATCAAGTTGGAAAAAGTAAATTTTTTTTTTTTAAATTAAAGTAATAAGAAAAATTAAGTTGTCATTTTTTTTGAGTCGATTTGTGAATTTGGGGATGAAAATAGTTTTAATTAAAAGACAATTTGTGATTTTTCATGGTTAATTAAAAATATTAGTTCCCAAAGAGTAATTAAATAAAAAATATATATTTTGTTGATAGTTAAAAAAAAACAAAAAATAAAGTACAAAAGCAAAAGAAAAATATTTTTTTTACTAGTGATGCGGAAATAAAACCTCCATTTTGTTTTTTTTTTTTTGTGTTTTGGATTGAGACAAGGGTGGTGTATGGATAGCAAGAAAATTACACGGTGCTTACGAAGCGAGCGGATACCATAAAACTGGTATTATCAAATTTATTCGTGTGGGACGCCCAGCGAGGGGTGCAGGTGGCTGGTTGAAGTCACGTCCTTGGTACCGTTAATATCTAATCCCCGAACGGTTATCGTAATAATCAGGAGGTGAATTCAAATATATTAAAAAGTACAGTGTGGTCATTTTATCTTGGTGTAACGCCCAAACAGTTATTTAAGGGTGTTTGATTGGGGCCACTCAGTTTACAACGGTTCCGGCGGCCAGTTGAAGCCAGCCGTATCTATCAAATAATACGATCGATCAAATAATATGCATCGGTGGAGCAGGAAACGGCATAATCAAGCCGCAACGAACGGGTAGCCGACCAACCGGTTGCCCGACTTAATTTTATTGGTATCGGGGAGAGGCCCCGCAACGGTACGGGTGGCCAACCGGCACCCCGTTTTCATTTGGTGGTTCATTTGGTTTCCTTTCTTTTTGGCGAACAACGCCCAATTTATTCGGCACGACCCAGCCGAAACGGTCCGGGGGACAGGAGTCCTCTGTGGCATGACGGCCGCGCAAGGCCGCAACCCAATTTTATCGGGGAGAGGCCCCTCAACAATAACGGCCGCGCAAGGCCGCAACAATTTGTTTTAGTTAAGGTACTGTTTTGTTTATTTTTATTTTTTTTAAATTTTTTTTTGATTTCATTTTTACATTTTTTTTTATTGAATTTCAAAATATTTTGTAATCGAGCGCCGCACAGCAAGTGCACGCTCGATGCGCATTGCTGTTCTCTCTCTCGCTCTCTCTCTCGTTCCCTCCTTTTCTGTTTTTTCGGGAAGCTGGTTTTCTTTGTTTTGTTGTTGTTTTTTTCCTATAGTGAAATGAATTACTAAGTTTTCGGTCGGTATGATGGGAGCGGAGACTCCCTCTGTGTCGGTTTAGTGTTTGCGGTTCCTTGGTGCCCGCATCCAATTTCGTAACCGGGGCTTTGCCCTGTTTGAATTCGAATGGATGCGCGCACCAAGGCACCTCTACCGGTTTATAATTTTGTTGTGTTCGTTCCTCAGGTTCCGGCCGACGAATTTCGGCGGAACTCGGTTTTATTATTATTTGCTTTCCCCTAACTTTCTGTAATCATCACGGTGTAAGCCAGGAGCCATGCATGCCTCAAACCCCACGACCCTTCGCACTTCTCCCTGAGAACGTAGCCGGCAAAAGATCACCGTGGAGGCCTCTGCATGCGCTTAGTGATAATCTGCAGGTTGGCAGTAGCCAGCCTGTAACATGGTTATTTGTGTCAGTGTTAAGAAAATTACTTTCAAGTTAAATTGTTAAGAACTTTTTGTTGTTTGTCCTCGCTGTTGTGACGATGCCTAACTTAGTAACGAAGAGTATACTGACATGTTGTTGACGTGTTAATTAATTGCAATGCGCGTGAAGCGCATTGGATTTATCAAGAGTGATATCCCGACCGACATTTGCCGCACCAGGAAACATTCTCAACAACCTATCGGCTTCTCAGGTGAATGTGAGGTACCATAATGCTATAGTCGATGAAAGAATAATACAAGTTTTTGACGAAAATCATGTCCGCCACATAATCAACGAACGGTAAGAGAATATTTGAATGAATCATTCCCAAAACCATGGATTGGTATAGGTGATCCTATTGCTTAGCTCGCATGGTCTCTAGACCTCACACGCATTTGAAAAAATGGGAATTGAAATGCAACTTCGCACAACAACCGTGGAAATAAGAAAAAGCTTGCATGCATACGGAGTGGAGGAGGTCATTTTGAATTAAATCTAATAAATGAAATTGATTTAAAATTGATCAATAACTTAAGTACCTTCTTAAACCTAACCCCGGCAAAATAGTATCTCTTATTTTTACCACAAAATGAATGATTTTTATGACAAATAGCATACCATTGGAAAGAGCATAAACTAGAGAATTAAAACAAAGCTAATTTCAAAATCACTTCTCATTTTCCATACTTTTACACATTTTGTAGGATTTGGAAGGCCATAAGTCATTTTTCTTTAACCAATTCTATTAAATAATGATTTATTTAGAATAAAATCACATTGCAGAATGCAATAAAAGCTATTTCGAGCCTTTACGATTACAAACAAAAAACTTATGATTATTTAAAGGCGAGATTTTGGGTAATTTAAAAGAAACTTAAAAATATCATCTCAATTATCGTGACACTTAGGAAATCTGTTCCATAGGATAAAAGGTTTCAAATGACCCACCTTATTTGCCATAAAATTTTACCGTTGTTCCACACATCAAAACCCTGTATAAACGTTAAATAAGAAGAAAAAAAAATTTAAGACGAATTCAATAGAAAACATGAACACATGTTTTATTGCTCAGTTCTTCAGATATAATAATCCAGGTATATACTCGTATGCTCCTTACTTTATTTTACTTTAACAATTTTTTTTATATTTTATAGTTTATTAGATTAAAACAACTATAAAATATATGGGACAATTGAAAAGAGCATATAAGCAAAGTTTAGTGGTGACAAACATTAGCATACGATTGGCATGACGATAATATAAACATATATTATTAATTTGTTTCACACATGCTGCATGTATTCATATCTTTGGTTACGTATAGACTATAGTGATGTTCCAAATTGGTTTAACCTAATCTTTTTAACCTAATCTTTCAAAAGAACGAAATGATCGAAATGGTTAGCAAAAAAGTATCAGGTTATTTTTCTATTTCGTTCTTTTTTATTCAATCACTCATACTATAAACTCTAACCAACAGAAAGAATATAAACCAAAGTAAACCAGAACCAAAACCGAACACAATCATATTCTATAAGCCGTACAATAATCGGCTATACACGCGGATAATGCCACTTTTTAACTCCTATATGATAGTATTGGCGTATATTTTTAACTTCTATTTGATAGTATTTGTACACGGCCAATAGAAATCAAATATGACACATTTGTTCTAGATTTCTCGTTTTTGTTTTTACAAACAACAAAAAACAAAATAGATTTGAAGATCAAATATGTGTAGCCAAGCCTCGTTCATGCATAAAAAGACTAAAACAATAATGAAAAATAAAAATTAAAAACAAAATCGTGATCGAAATGCACGATCACGATTTTGTGATGAATTATATAATAACAAACAAAACACACCCCCACACCCCCTAGTTTTTGTTTTTTCTAATTTTCCATTTAAACATTTTTTTACGTAAATGTATTTCCGAAACATCTGCACAACTTGGAGTAAATAGAGAATAAAATTTCATGTTCGTATACGCATAATACAATTAAACAGAAGTTAAAAATTACATGCGTGTCGCAACAGTACGGCTTATAGAATATGATTGTGTTCGGTTTTGCCAGAACTGAAAAACAAATTGTATACATATATTGATCTCTTTTATATATACGCGAATACACATTTCACAAGCAAGACAACTTGTAAATATATAAATATACTGATTATCGGCGAAGTGTATTGTATACATATTTAAATTACTCACGTTAAAAAGAGAAAAATATATTATTTGTAAACACGAATTTGTGATGCACAGAGCACAGCACATTACATAGGAAAACACTAAATATAAAAATTAAATTGCACGATGTTCTGTTTACGTTGGGTTGTGATTATTATAGAAAATTAAAAATTCTTTTTACTTTGTGATTTGCAAGTATAATTTAGGTTGTCATTTTTCGATGCTTCAAATAAAATTATATTCTAATCCTCGCACTTACATTTTACGAACGTACGTACGTACAACATGCAAAATCCTTTGAAATTAAACAGTTTCCTTCCCTTGAAAATAATAATGTACATAATTTGTTTATGTTTTCCTGCATTGTTTTTGTTTAATAAGCTTATGGTATAGGTGTTTCACTCTTTGAAGCCGATTTGGTTTACGTAGATCAGATTTAAAAGATCAGGTTAAAAAGATCAGGTTAAAATAACCTGGTCAGTGGGGAAAAAGATCGAATCGTTCTTGGTTATCAAATTAACCAGTTTTGAACATCACTAATAGACTAAACGATAACAAAAAATCCAAAAATGTTTTTAGTAGCAATTTAATTTTGTTTTGATTGTTGTTGCTGATTCCACTTTCCTCGCTATTCTTTCGTATTTTTTCGCGTTCAGATATCAGATAAAACATTCTTTTCAACAGTATTTATCTGAAACGGAAAGTAAAGGATCTGAACGGAACGGATAATATAAATACTTATATAGAAAACATATGTAACAATATTTTTTTTTGTCTGAATCTGAAAGGAACGGATCTGAAAGGAACGGATCTGAAAGGAACGGATAATATAAATCGACCTTAACAGAGTATGACAATGGAGAACGACGTATATTTATGAATTAATGTTTTTTTTTTAATAAAACGTATTTTTGTGTTAACTAACCATTTGACTTTTATTTAATTGAAATTCAAATATATAATCGTTTTAATTTAATATTAATTATTTTTATTGATTAGTTATGTATGTCATCAACCCCAAGACATCCATCAACAAATTCCATATAAGTCAATCACCCATCTAAGAATTGCAACCCGATTCCTCGGCTTGCTCAATGTACACGCGATCCAAACAAAAATGATTAACAAATATATTTTATTATAAAATGTAATTTTAATACAATAAATGCTCTTCAAGCACAAATAACATTTGCAATATTAAAATGCTCATCAAGCATATTTTATAATGTATGTAACTGCAATTTATTAAATGATGAACAAATCAGTTGGATTTAGATACTCTAGGTGTAAAGTTGAAAGCCTCCAATAAATTGAATCCGTTTAAATAAAGTTAATTATTCTATTTGTGTTTTTGTTGTATATCGGAACTCTCTACCGCAGACGTTCGGGACACGCATATATAACTGGCGCAGTTAAAAAAAAAAAAAAAAAAATATATACAATTAAAGTTCAAATAAATAATAAACTGTTAGTGAAAAGTGAAAAAAAAAAAAAAAAATTTTACAACTACATATATATGTGACTGATCAACACCGATATTATGTTCATCATCACGTTTATACTATTGACATGGTGAGTAAATTTATGTAAATTCCTTCTACTAACGCAAAACAAAACATTCATTTATAAAAAGTTTTCAATTTATAACTAAAAATCCATACTCAAAACAAATTCTAAAATAAATAAGTTCTTATTCAGTGTGTAATTACATGTCAAAAGACGACATAAATTTACATAAAATTATTGTATCGCCAATTAAAATCGGGTTATTGTACAAAAAATTCAAAATGGAACAAAATATACAAAATATCCTAAACAATTTTAGAATACCCGAGATCGTGCGCGAAATAACACCTTTTAATGGAGATAAAAATTCAACTATACAATTTCATTCATACAGTGGACGAAATTGATATACAGTGTGCGACTATACGTGGTACCGAATTTTACAAAACAATTATTAGGGCCATTCGCAACAAAGTAATCGGAAAAGCGAATGATATACTAAATGTAAAAAATGTGAAAAATGATTGGACAAATATTAAACAAGCGTTAATCGAGGTTTACGCTGATAAAAGAGACGAAGCAACGTTAACACTCGAGTTGCATGGTTTAATATTAAACAACTTATCACCAAACGATTTATATTTAAAAATTATAAACATACAAAATACACTAGTCAACCAAGTTAAAGTGAATACAAATAAAGTAGATAATTCCGTGATCGAAGCGAAAATTGAGTTATACCTTGAAATGAGCTTAAAAATATTTTTGGGCGGCCTTAGGGAACCCTTAGGCTCCTGGCTAAGAGCAATGCGACCACAAACTATCGACGAAGCGTTGGAATTAGTAACTCAAGAAACAAATATACGAAACCTAAAAAATATGCAATTGCAATCTCCAAAATTTCAACAAAATCCCCATTATAAAAATTTCAATAGATACAACCACAAACATCAAAAACCTAACAAACATTTTAATTTTAACCCTAATTACAAATTCAATCCACATCAACCTGGCCCAAGCCAAGGTAATCAAACAAATTTCCAACAACGAGAAAATAAATTCACTCAAAGACCACAAATTAAATCAGAACCGAATTGGGATAGAACAAAAAACCCACAAAAATCGACCTTGCATAATAATAATATTAATCAGCTGAAATAGCGGATGAGAATTTTCAATATGTAGCCTCGGATCCGAACATCAATTGATGGAAATACATAACCATCAAACAAACGATTTACCGTACATAATTCTAACTAGCACCAACAATATCAAACTTAAATTTTTAATTGATACTGGCGCTAATAAATCTTTCATCAACCCAAAATATGTTAATCCTCAGGAAAGAATCAAAATATCCACTAAAACGGTTAAATCGCTAAACCAATCTCAATATATTGACGCAAAAATAAAAATTAAATTTTTAGAATTTCCAAAATCGATCGAATTATTTCTTTTCAATTTCCATCAATATTTTGACGGTCTAATCGGATACGATACATTATCTGATTTAAAACTAAATATAGACATCGTCAATAACAGATTAAAATCTCCAAACATTGAAATAAAATTAGAAAACACACAAACACATTTTTACAGTATACCATCTTTCACTAAAATTACTACCAAAATTCCAATTAACATGGAATTCGGAGAATTTTACACTCCTCCAATAATAATCGAACATGGAGTCCAAATACAAGATGGAGTATATGCAACTTGTAACCCCTTCTACTCAAATGTAGAGATTATTAATTTAACAAACAGGGACGTCGAATTCCAAATAAATAAACAAATAAAAGTAAACCCACTTCAAAACAATCTTATAGTCGAAAATAATTGTAATTACACATCTAAACATCAAAAAAACAAATATATTCCAATTAATGAACTTATAGATCTGAGACATTTAAATAGTGAAGAACGACACCAATTAATAGAACTCTGTAAACAATTCGAAAACATTTTCTACAGGGAAGGAGACAGTCTATCCTTCTCGAACAATATAAAACATGAAATTAATTTATCAAATAACAAACCATTCTTTACAAAACAGTATAGGCATCCACATTCACAAAAGGCTGAAATTAAATCTCAAATTCCATCATTGTTAGACCAGGGTATAATTAGACTATCCTTTAGCCCATGGTCCTCTCCAATCTGGCTAGTTCCGAAAAAACCGGACAGTTAAGGCAACAAAAAATGGAGATTGGTAATTGATTACCGCCAATTAAACTCACAAACAATCGATGACAAATACCCGTTACCTAACATAACGGACATCTTGGATAAATTGGGTAAATCAATGTACTTCACAAGCATCGATTTAGCCAGCGGATTTCACCAAGTTGAAATAAGAACAACCGATATCCATAAAACGGGATTCTCCACGGACAACGGACATTACGAATTCGTTCGTATGCCCTTTGGTTTGAAGAATGCCCCAAGTACGTTTCAACGTATTATGGATAACATCCTTGGCGATCTCCAAGGCAATAGAGTACTGTGCTACATGGATGACATAGTTATCTATAGCACCAGTCTTCAAGAACATATCGAAGACTTACGAAAAGTCTTCAAAAAAACTATCAAAAGCCAACCTGAAGATACAAATTAACAAAACTTGTTTCATGAAAAGTGAATTGGAATTTCTGGGACACATCGTAACCCGCGATGGTGTAAAACCCAATCCAAAAAAAAATAGAAACGATAAAATCAATTCCGGTGCCTAAAACACCAAAACAACTTAAAAGTTTCCTAGGTTTAATAGGTTATTACCGCAAATTCATAAAGGATTTCGCGAGAATAACCAAACCATTAACTAAATGCCTACAACAACAAAACAAAATAACTCTTAATGAGGAATATCTTAATTGTTTTGAATACTGTAAATCAATTCTATGTAAAGAACCAATCTTGCAATATCCCGATTTTGCAAAACCATTTGTATTGACTACAGATGCGAGCAACTTCGCGATCGGTGCAATTTTATCACAAGGGAAAATAGGTGAAGATAAACCAATTTGTTATGCTTCCCGTACCTTGTCCAATTCGGAACAAAATTACTCAGTAATAGAAAAAGAGTCGCTAGCAATTATATGGGCAGTCAAATACTTTAGGCCTTATTTATATGGTCTTACCTTCGCAATTGTCACAGATCACAAACCTCTTGTTTGGTTGTTTAATTGTAAAGAACCTAACTCAAAAATTCTTCGATGGAGGTTACGCCTCGAAGAATACAGCTACAACGTAGTATATAAAAAAGGCTCTGCGAATACGAATGCAGATGCATTATCTCGAATTGAAATCGAGAATGTTAGCAAACAATTGAAATGCGACGGTATATCGCACTCAAATGTTACTAACATAAATGCACCACTTGAAAATTTACTAATACACTCTCTAGAATTAGATGAGGTAATCCAAAATTATAATAATATATGTATTGATAACGACGGCTTATCGAAATCAAACAAAAGTATTATTCCTAAAACTAAATCAGTACTAAACGAATTTAAAACCCAAATAGTAATCGAACAGAACGAATTATTTGAGGAACTCAAGGAAACCTTCTTCATCAAACACCAAAAATTCAAAAGGTTTGTACTGAAAAACGAAACTTTGGGACATCCGATTTAATAGACTATTAAACAGATACTCAAGTAAAAAACATACAACAGCAATTTACTGTTCAGACGAGATTCACAACTCTCTCATAAAACTAATTAAAACACCAATAAAACTAGTTCGAAGTTTGAAAATATCCGAAGATATAAACGACATGCAAAAGCAAATCGAACTAATAATCGACACCCACAGGAATTCAAATCATCGGGGAATTATTGAAAATTATAAAAAATTAAAGAGAAAATATTTCTTTCCAAACATGAAAAATATGATAAGTAATTACATAAACGCATGCGAAACCTGTAGAATAACAAAATATGATAGAAATCCTCCAAAATTAAAGTTCGAACTGTCTGAAACACCTTCCGCACCAATGGAAATTGTCCATTGCGATGTTTACACTATGCGTACAAAAAACTATCTAACATTAATAGATAAATTCTCCAAATTCGCCACAATACACCATATACCTGACAGAAGATCAACTACTATCATTAGTAAATTTAGAAATTATTTTGCAAACCATGGTCTTCCACAAAAATTAATAGTTGATAATGCCACTGAATTAACATCCGAAATGTTCAAAAATTTCATGAACATGTACAATATACAATTGCACATTACAACGGCAAAGTCTAGTACGGGTAATGCCCCCATTGAAAGATTTCACTCGACTCTCACCGAAATCAGCCGTATAATATTCCAAAAAAATAAAAAACTACCAATACAAGAAATCATGGATGAAGCGACATTAACGTATAATAACTCCATTCATTCCGCGACCAACCTCACACCGTTCGAGTTATACAAAGGACATTTAACAAACAATAACCCCCTAAATTTAAATACAGAACAAAGACAACCTCACGAATACTTAGAAATCCATAGACAAAACTATGATAATCTGAAGAAAATAGTACACGACTATAACGAAAATCGAAAAAGGACCATAATTACCAAACGGAATGAAAATCGTACTGAACCACCACCCATATCGATAGGAGAAACTGTATACGAATTATCAACAACACGTGACAAGTTAACACCCAAATATATAAAACATACAGCTAAACAAGACCACGGAATTAATATTACAACAAACAAGCGTAAAGTACACAAACAACGTATTAAAAACTTACATTAAATTACAGGTATACCATGGGATCAATTCCACAAACTCTCGAGATTTTCAACTTAGAGAATAATAAGGGAATCTTGGCACTAGAACAGGGGAATTCTAGAATTATAACTAACCATGTAAAACTAATACACATCATAGAGTTAGAAAAAATTAAAATTAATTTAGAAACCATAAAAGACAACATCGACAAACTACAAACTATTTCGCAAACGAAAAATATACAGGACGAACAAGTAAAAATATTACAAAGGAAAATTAATAATTTAGAAACCGAATTTTACCACTTGTATCCAAATAATCGATCTAAAAAGGGATTAGTAAACGGGTTGGGAACAATTATTAAATCTATATCTGGAAATCTTGACCAAGAGGATTACGACCAGATTATGCGAGCAATAAAAAACTTGGATGACAATCAATTCGCTATCCACGAACAATATGCTAACCAAATCGAAATTAATAATCAAATGATAAAACGTTTTAGCAAATATTATATAGTATCAATATACGACACTGCCTTGTAAAATCGTGTTCCAAAATATTTTTCTATAAGCTAAGAGTGAAGTTAGGTGTTTTAGTATAAGTTCGAAAAAAATTCGAAAATAAACACAGCTAGGGCAAAAAACTGTGTGTAGGTAAAAAAAAAAAGTAAATAAGTACTGTCATTGTCATGTCAAAAACGTTCTCAATTAAATTTTAGTGGTCTCATAGTCTGTGAAAATGCTAGAAAGATGCTAGAATACATAAATAATAAATGGTGATACAGACGAATGCAATGTGAGTATATCGTCAATTTTACTGATACATTTATTAAGTATTAATTATTGTTCTTAATATTCTATTTCAGTCGGGGGAAAATTGGAAAAGTTACCGAATTCAATCATCTACGTCCTACTACATCAAAATTCTCTATGAAAAATCGATGTTTAATGTTTCCGAAGGAGAGGATCCTGAAACGCCGCTTAATATAGATGATAAGCTTAAGCTACTCACAGGTGATAGCTTGTTGAAGTCCGTCCAGGATCAATTAGAGAAAAATCTTGAAAAGTTAGCCAAAGAAAAGGATGCTTATTCTCCCGTTAAATTGTTCAGCTGTAGCGCTGACACTATTGCATCTAATGATAATCTGTCCTGTTCAGTGAATATGGAAAGTACCCAATCAACTGGCCGCTCGAATTATATAAAAATCCTAGAACAATACGTAAATATTTTTGAACAAATTCCGTTACGTTTATTAAGAAAGTTGAGACATTCCAAAAATTAAAAAATACTCGTTTAGACCTGAAATCCAAACTGCAGATTAGCGAAAAAATCTTAAGAAATATTAAAACGAAAGGAACCTTGAGTAACGATGTACAAAAGTCAACCACCGAACTTTTAAATTTGGATTACTCAGCTGAAATGGCATCAATATAAGATGAACAGGAATGTGCTAATAAAAGTTGATGCCGATGACTGCCAGTTGAATATTTGTAACTAAATTAAATGTGCGGATGAGATACATCTGTAAACCATCCCTTTAGCTGGTAACAACTCTACGATTGCAAAAAAAATCAATAAAAAACCAATAGCCAGTACGTTGTCGTTAAACGCAGTGGATTTGAAAGATTTTGATCCAAATTACATAAGTGATGAGATTAACTCGACGATTCTTACATGATAAGGAACACCATTATGTAATTTCATGAATAAATGATAATTAAAACACTTTTTAACCAACATTATTTTATTTATTACTCGAATTAACCACTCTTATTGCATCAGAATGTTAAGCCAAATTAAGATAAATCTTTGCAGCTTTCCACTATGTAATTACATGTTTCGATCAACAAAACATGTTAGTAATGTGGTATTCATCATATGCATAATGTTTCTAACGACACTTTGATAACTAAAAATCGTAACTTTTTGACAATTTGATTTTACTTCGAATATTTTTTCGAAGTTCGAAAAAACGACAAAAGCGACAACGTGACAAAAAATCTAATTACGGCGATAAGCTAAGAGAAAAAAAGAACACGAACGTCGTATATATAAGTTATTTAATATATGGTTTTAGTAACATTCACGACCATATCAATAGTCAAACATCCTTTATCGAGCATACATTAAATGTATACGAAAATTACTCGGAAACCTATTGGCAATATAATTTAATGCACCAGTATATTTATAAACTCGATGACAGTATTTACACATTAGAAAATCAAATTAAAACAGTTCATGAAATATTAGCTTTCGCAAAAATCCGAATAATATCGCGACACATCTTAAATCGCGACGAAATCAATTTAATACACAAAAAATTAGAAATACAAGACATTTCCATTTCATCTGACGAAGAATTATACCAATTATTAGAATTGAAAGCTTATTATAATGAAACTTACATAATCCTAACTATCCATATACCTACTTTCCATAATGAAGTACTCCAATTTTACAAAATAAAACCAATTCCAATTAATAACTCATTTATCATTCCCATTACATCAAACTCCATAATACTAAACCAAAACATTTACATGATAATAAACAATCCATGTCAATTAATCGAGAGAATATATTACTGCGAAAAAGACCAAATAAAACCAACAAAAAATAGCTGTGTCGCAAATATAATATTAAACAATGACGCACATTGTATTACGGAGCATATCGATCACACAATCGAACAAGACGAAATCGATCACATCCTGCCGGAACACTTATACATCTCATCAAATGCTGGCAAACAATTCAACTCGACCTGCAGAAACCAGCAAGGCATAATAAAAGGCAAAAAAACTGATGTAAATACTTCACAAACTGCCCAATTCGCATAGATAATACAGAATATAATAATGAAAACAAATTTAACTATAATAGAATCTTAATAATTCAACCGTTCGATGATATTAATATTACAACTAATAATACAAATAAAATCACAGTCAATAAATTAGCTAAGTGGACAATAGCAAACGATAATAAAATAATACAGCTACACAAGTTGTCTACACACCAAACAACCTTCTCTGGTATAATTTCGGGTACAACAATCATAATACTTGCTGTAACGGTAGCGACGGCAATCTGCATATATAAAAAAATAAAGGCCATGAAAATTAAATTCAACAACTTCAAAATTAAATTCAACAATGAAAATCCCAACGAGGACGTTGAGATACCTAGAGGGGAGGAGTTATGTATGTCATCAACCCCAAGACATCCATCAACAAATTCCATATAAGTCAATCACCCATCTAAGAATTGCAACCCGATTCCTCGGCTTGCTCAATGTACACGCGATCCAAACAAAAATGATTAACAAATATATTTTATTATAAAATGTAATTTGAATACAATAAATGCTCTTCAAGCACAAATAACATTTGCAATATTAAAATGCTCATCAAGCATATTTTATAATGTACGAGGGCAAATCAAAAAGTCTTGCAATATCATATGAAAAAAAAGAGTGAGTGAGACAGCAATATTTTTATTTTTCGACATAATCTCCTTTAAGGTTTATACATTTGTCACATCGATCAATTAACTTGCCTAAACCCTCTAAAAACAAAGATTTCTTTTGCTCCATAAAATATCCATTTACAACAGACTGTACTTCATAGTCACTGGAAAATTTCCGGCCCCTAATTTTTTTTTTCAAATTGGGTAACAGAAATTAGTCACTGGGTGCCAAGTCTGAACTGTACGGTGGATGCGGAATTTCCACGAAGCCGCAGTCCTTTAATGCAGCTTGAGCAACATTAGCCTTGTGCACTGGTGCATTGTCGTGAAGAAGCAAGATTTTTTTTCTAACTTTCCTTGGCCGTTTTTCTCGGATCGCTTTTTTCAATTTTCGCAAAACCGCTGCGTAATATATGCCTGTGATTGTGGTTTTCGGTGGCATATAATCGATTATCAAAATTTCTTCAGCATCCCAAAAAATTGTTGCCAAAACCTTACCAGCAGACAGTTGAGTTTTGAATTTCTTTGGTGGTGGTTCGCTACGTTTAATCCATTGCATCGATTCTTGTTTGGATTCCGGACCCCAGTGATGAAGCCATGTTTCATCGCCTGTTATTATGTTATCCAAGAAATTTTCTGGATCTTCTTTGTACATATCTAAAATCGCCTTTGAAGTTTGAACACGCATTTTTTTTGTTCTGCATTCAACAAACGGGGAACCCATCGTGCACTTACTTTCGACATGTGAAGGTGGTCATGTAATATAGTATATGTGGTACCGTATGAAAGAGAAAGTCTCCACGCTAACCGCGGAATAGAAATACGCCGGTCTTCCAATACAATAGATTCGGCCAAAATTACGTTTTCATGGCTAATAGCATCAGCTGGCCGACCCGAGCAGTTGTCGTCTTCTAATGATGCCCGACCACTTTTGAATAATTTTACCCACCTTGTTACTGTGGCATATGATGGTGCAGATTCGCAGTAAACTTTTGATATATAGTTGAATATATAAATTGCATTTCGGTCATCTTTACAGAAAAATTTAATAACGGCGCGATATTCAATTTCATTCATTTTAAGAAAAATTCAAAACACGCGTTACTAAATTGACAAAAACAAACGAACTGTAAAATTTACATCGAAATGTTCTTCTAGAAGTTTCATCGCGACAAAAAATGGTTTTGAAAAATATATTGTTGTCTCACTCACTCTTTTTTTTCATATGATATTGCAAGACTTTTTGATATACCCTCGTATGTAACTGCAATTTATTAAATGATGAACAAATCAGTTGGATTTAGATACTCTAGGTGTAAAGTTGAAAGCCTCCAATAAATTGAATCCGTTTAAATAAAGTTAATTATTCTATTTGTGTTTTTGTTGTATATCGGAACTCTCTACCGCAGACGTTCGGGACACGCATATATAACTGATTGTTAATTGATTTCTTAGAAATTTTTACCAAACAGAATATTTTCAACGCTGGACCATTTTCACTGTGAGTCACTGTACATATAAAGCAAAAATCTTTCTAAATTAAAAAAGGCGACGACTCTAAACAAGACGTGTGTGTAATTTATACCTGCGTATTATGACCGAGAACGTACCTAAAACCTAAGTATCTTGTGTACTTATTAATGGTCGTTGGTTTTAAAACCCAAGGGAATCTTTTTTTGATTTTTTGTTGGGACAAAAAATAGCAATAAAATTTAATGTAGGTACATCAAAATTTCGAAATGTAGATTTTTCTTTCATACTAACTACACATACACATATTTACATATATGCATGTCATGTCAATCGTAGATATTTGTCAAATATATCATATGTCGACATGTCGTTTGTGATTTTTTCTTGTGCTTAGATTGTTATTTTGTGTTTTTAATTTGGCTGTGTATGACTAAAGAATTTCACATTAGTTAAAATGTTTAACATCGCAGATGCATTCGATTTGTTGTTTACGAGATATTTTTATATCACAACACAATGTTATACCATTTAAACGATACATTTACATTGCAATGCATACCAAAGTAAAGGCAAAAGTATTGGTGAGACTGAGAAGAGCATCAACGATAAAATACCATCGTTGTGTAGTACAACGTGTGGTACAGGCATACAAAAAATCAATAAACCGAGTTTTATTTAGACAAACCGTAAAATGTAAAAATAAAACTTTATTTTTTTTAAACTCGAATTGTATATGAATGTGTTTGTGACATCGTACTTATTACTAGTACATTATACCCATTCCAAACAAAATGCTATATAGCAACGGGAAATGTTATAAAATTAACATTGCAACGCACGATTTGCATGTTTAAATGTGCTTGTTTGTAGCAAAATGTTATATAACATCATTAAAATGACGCGTAGTTTTGTAGTTGCTTTCTTGTAATGTGCGAGATTAGACGTGTTACGTATAGTATAGAAAATGAATTGGACAACTGATGAAACTTGTGAACTGATCAAAATATTTCGCGGAAAACCACCGCTTTGGGACTCTACAAATAGATACTACAAAAATCGACAGAAAAAGAATGAAATGTGGGAAGAAATTGCAACTGAAATGGGTATTGACCGGTATGATGTAGAGAAAAAGATGAGAATCATAATAGGTCAGTTCCAGAGGGAAGTTAAAAAATCTAAGAGAACCAAAACTGATTCTATGTGGTTCGCATACAAACTGTTATTGTTTACGGAACAAAAACATCCAAAACAGCAGGCCCGGGAAGAGGAACGCGATTCAGTTGAAGATGAAATAAACTCGCAGGTAAAATGTTAAATTTGTATTTAATGTGTATTATTTTATAGTGTTATCTGTATATTTTAGGAAAGCCAGTCGTTGAAATTAGAATTTGAAAGCGATAAAGAAACGATTGTTGAGGATAATGTTCAGCCGAGTACCATTATATATAGTTTTCCGGTTGCCCCACAGCCGCCTATTAAATTGCCCGATCCTCCAAAAGTACGAATTGTAAAACGAAAAGCAAATCCCATTTCAAAGAATACGTATGCGGCGATGAAACGACTTTCTTCAGCTGCTAAGGCAAAGGATGAGTTTGACACGTTTGGTGAGCACGTTGCTTGTCAAATAAGGCAACTGAACAGTAAATTGGACCGTGCTACGGCGAAACATCGCATCAACAATATACTGTTTGAAATGGAAATCGCACAATGTCATCGCTTAGAAGATCCCGCCCTATTGTCCGTACGTCGTTCAACACAAGGCAGCAATAGAAATCCTACGTCGACGAGTGGCGAATTCCAGTACGTTTAATTACTAAAGTTTAATTTTTGTAAATAGAATAAAGAAATGAACTTTTTCATAAAATAGATTTATAGTTTTTGTACTGGTACCCAGTACCCACCAAAACCGGAAGTATGAAATAGAGGAGTAACTCTAACCAGAAAGGTGAGGCTCCCTCATCTGAGGCAGGGGAAAGCGACTCCATGGCATCGAAGCTAGGAGGACGCGGAACCACCAAACAGAAAAGTGGGGGATTGAGAGAGATCATCCCAGCGAAGCGACGGTACAAGGAAAGACGGTCGGCGTTTAGAATTCTGGAGAAACTGGCTGCGATCCCTGAGAGGCGGCTTACAGTAGAGCAGAAGCAATCTGTTAGATGGGCTAAGAAAACTGTCGGCTGTGATAGCTCGGAAAAGGCCGTTGTGTCTAAAAGACAGGGGTCCCAGGAAGAGCTGGAAACGGGCGACAGTTAGCGAGCCAAGGTGCAAGCAGAAAAGACGTCGGGTGCTCCTAAGAATCAAAAACTGAAGCTATTCAGTGAGATCCTAAAGGAGCACGTTTTGGTGCTATCCGTCATTGACAGAAGTCAGGACGATGGGATCATCACGTCAAAGAAGTGGAGAGTAGTGTTTAATGTACTAAACTCCATTTTTCCGCCCTGCAGAGATGCGGAATGGTACCAGACGATGGACAATCTCTATAAAAGGGCAGTAGCCGAGGTAGGCTAAGTGTAGCCGGGCCCGAGGCAGTCAGCAGAGAGGAAATCCCGGACTGGTTACAATGGTTAGCATTGTACAGATATACCTACATCACACAAAGGCTAGATTAACAATAGTAGGATCTGTGGCCTTAGAATGAAAGGGTATACAATATTATACTCAAGCAACTCTGAGAAGATCAGATCGTGTATTTAAGAGAAAAATAATTTGAATATTTTTATTCTTTCACAATTTAGTAGAGTGGACGGTACAGTAGTTGGTGTTAAGGTTGGCTGTGAAAAACTATGGCTAGCCTCAGTCTATATGGATCGCGAGAAGTGGTTCCACCGGACAACCTGGGGGAACTGATCCGGGAAACAGGTCAGAGAAAGGTAGGTGTGATACTTTGTGTGTGATTAAAACACGCATCACACAATCTGGGGAAGCACAGACTTTTTTGATTACTTATTAAATACTTACCTTGTAGTTTGCAATATTGGGTGTGAACCAACATTCATTGTTAAAAATCGAGAGAATTTTCTAGATGTGACCTTTGTGTCAGAAACAATTTTTCATATGATCAGCGATTGGAGAGTGGTGAATGAGCACTCATTCTTCGATCACCGATATGTAACGTATAATCTCAACATCAAACCTGTTGCTCGGAAAGCCTTCAGGAATCCCAGAAGGACAAACTGGAATAAATATGGTAAGGTGTTGGAGGAACTATTGCCGCCGGAGGTTCCTGGACTTCCGGCGACAAAATTAGATTGCATGGTTGATATTGTCACAAAGACATGCATCTTTCATTTAATTCTGCGTGCTCCCTGATAAAACCTAGGGACAGGCAGAAACCGACATTGTGGACCACGGAGCTGGGAACCTATAGTATAACGTGTAGGACAGCCTTTAATAATGCTTAGAACACAAGGGGAAATCGGGATTAGGACTTCTATAAGGAGGACCTAAGAAAGATTTGAGGAGCACAAAGGAGGTCTTGGAGATTCTTCTGTTGTAGAATGGAAGAGGTCTCTGAGACTTCTCGCCTTAGAAAAAATTCTAGCTAATAACCCAACCAGTCCTAGTTACTTAATTAGGCCGGACGGGTCATAAACTTGAAGATGTGCAAAATAATTAAAGCTTCTCATCGAGACCCATTTTCCGGGAAGTGTTGATGGCTCGATGGACCACTAAGGGAAGAACTGGTGAATCTAAATTATATTAAATCAACGTTGTGCTTCGATAAAATTTTCCGGATCATCTGTCCTTCGAGGGAATATTGGAGGAACGGATCAATACTGGAAAACGAGGCAGTGAAATTTTTCACAGACGGCTCTAAGCTAGACGGCAAAGTAGAAGCCGGAGTCTTCTGTGAGAAGCTCAATGTTAATATTTCTGTTCGTCTCCCTGATTACTGCATCGTGTACAAGGCTGAAGTGGTGGGGAAAGGGGAAGCCGTGACATGATTGAAGCATAACGTGGTATCCGTGAGGGATATTGCGATTTATGTGGACAGCGAAGTGGTTCTCAGGTCATTAGAGGCGGTTTCTCTGAAGTCACGGGTGGCGCTGGAATGTCGATCATCGCTTAATAAGATGAGCGAGTATTTCAGTATCCAGATATTCTGGGTCTCTAGGCACTCGGACGTTACGGGAAACTGCAAGGCAGATGATGAACTAGCTAGTTACGGTTCAATTCTCCACATGCAGCCGGAATGGCAGGTCTGGAGAAACCTATAGCGGCGCTCAAATCGGCGCTCAGTAAAAAGTCAATCACCTTGACAGATGAGAGGTGGACCAGCACTCTCACGTGCAGGGTAGCAAAACAGGTTTGGCCAAAACTGGACCTGCGGTCGTAGGGATACTGATAGGATACTGCCTTTTTGGGGAACATGCGAGAAGGTTGGGTCTACAGACGAATGACTTTTTTTGAAGTTGTATGCACAAAGAGGAGGAAGAGACCTTAGATCACTTCCTATGCTCGTGTCCGGCTCTGGCATACAAAAGACATAAGTACTTGGGTGTGTACGATATGGACAGCCTTTCTGAACTCGGAGACTGTGGAGTGCGAGATATTTTACGCTACATAAGTAGATCCGGAGGGTTTCAACAGGAGTAAGGAGATATTGGATCCTGTGGTATCACAATGGTTCATTATTGGCCTAAGTGTGCGTTAGCAGCCACTATAGCCTAACCTTATTTAACCTTCATCCTCTTAATGGCAAAGATCGCCTTTACATAATTTACATGAATGTTTTGGATCGGGTACCAAAAATTCAAATTTGGGTTCATCCGTCCATAAAACCTTTTTGCAATCTTCTATCGTCCTATGTTGGTATTCACGGGCCCTTTTAAATCGCTTTTGCTTGTTTTGTTTAATAGTAATGGTTTTTTAATAGCAACACGACCATGGAGTCTTGCTTCCTGTAGACCTGCGGTTTCCAAACTGTGGGTCGCGACCCACAGGGGGGTCGCTTAATAACCTCAAGGGGGTCGTTAAGTTTTTAATTTCTGTTTTACATATTTAAAATATACTTAAAAACAACTATTTAATCGATAAATTTTAATGCAAATTTCTTGTTGCGATATTACTTTATTAAGAATCCTTGTAAATGCCGATAATATCGACTTTTTTCTCTATTTGTAAACTATATCAAAAACAGTCCTTTGAAAGCGAGATTATTTGGAAAGTTGTGTGAGGATATGGGAAGCTGAATATAAATCACTCTTGTACTGTTGTGAAGTACGTTGGCTATCTCGTTCAAAATTTATTCAAAAAGTGTTCGAACTTAAAGACGAAATTGCGATCTTTCTTGCTGAAAATCACAAAGATGAGGCATCTTCTTTTCGCAACGATAACTTTATTCTTAAACTTGCTTATTAGTTGAAATTTTTAAAAAATTAAGCGATTTAAATAAATAAATGCAAGGTCCACAAATGCATGCTCTGATTCAAAAAGACAGTCATGGCATTCATTAAAAAACAGGAGCTATGGATATCCAATTTAGAAAAGGATATGTATATAAGTATGACATGTTTCCAATTTTAAATGATGTCGGTACCAGAAACTATATTAAAGCAAACAAAAATATTTTTATAGAACATTTGCAAAGTTTACTAAAATATTTTCACATTATTTCGACGATACTGATTTTACAAAGTTTGCATGGATCCAGAATCCATTTCTGAATAACCAACTTGATGAATTTGAATTGATAATTTTCGAAAAAGAACAACTGATTGAAATATCTTGCGATACTTCATTGCAACAGGAATTTGATAGTAAAACTTTAATTCAGTTTTGGGTCACAACTTGCAAATGTGCTTATATTATTTTATTGTTTTATCTAATAAGGGGTCCGCCAATTTTTTATTTTTTTCTTATGTGGGTCGCAATATCAGAAAGTTTGGAAACCGCTGCTGTAGACGACGTTTAACCGTAAAAACACTAACTAGATTTGGGTGACCAACATTTAATTTTGCGGGTATTTTCGGGGCTGTTTTGCGTCTACTCATGTTGCTAGTGATCACTTTTCTATGACCATCTACAGATGTTGTCGCTTTTGGTCTTCTACTACGTCTTTTATTAAAAAAAAAACTCTATTTCCCGATATTTTTAACATTATAATCGACCGTAGCGTGGTCTAATTCCATTTTTTGACAATCTGTCGATTACTTATGCCAGTTGTATGGTAAGCAGTAAAAGCGCACGTGTTTCAGTATACTTGGTTTTTTTCTTGGAGGCATTTCAAATAATTGTCACTCGATATTTCGCTTACGATGTTAACAGTGTAAATATCAGATTGCAACTGATCGTATTTGACTCATTTCACTGAAATCTTTTCAAAAAAACAATTTAAACACCTAGAATAAACTAGACTGATAAATTTTTCTGGAAATTTCTACAGACTATTATTGTAACGGTACCGTCATAAACAATTTACGACAATCCGACCAAGCGCAGGTAGAGGGTAATAAAATTAACCCTATATCATTGGTGGTTATATAATGAAACTGTGTTTCAGATAAATATTTCATTTTATTCAAATGTTGTTTCGTAAACATAACACTGTATTAATAATACATGAAAAAAGGGGTGCCTAAACACTTTTGAGCGGTAGTGTACATGTGCGAAAAATAAAATTCAACCAACAAAATCAAACGAGATTAGTTCTGTTTTTAATCATCTAATTTCATTGCGTTTTATATACACTGTTATTTTTCTGTTAATTAACGGAGAGATTAAGATCTAAGTAGATTCTGGACATTACATTTGTAATTTAAACTGGACGTCGGGAATATTTATTTAAAGCAGAACTATCCCATCTAAATGTAAACGTCTACTAATCCTAATAACCTCTTTTACACTTTGAACTATGAGACAAACACGAAGTGATGTCTGATATTTAATCTATCAACTTTATGTAACACTGTGTTGATACATTATTCAATCGCATTGTATTGCAAGTACGTAAGTATGTAGCAGTAGTAACAAACGATACAGTAGTATGTGCTGTTAAACCAAACAGTTTTATAATAGAATGAAATCGTCTACCGAGTATAATGTTTACGAGATTAATCTTATTCATAATATACATACATATGTACAGTAAACCACTTTTACTAATCTCGTTCTGTTTTGTGTATGTGAGAATAACACCCCAAAATAAATAACTTGCCTAGAATTTGCAAATTTTTATTCCACGCTTTCTTTATGCCGATGCTCGTGTATTAGTGAGAGAGAGAGTTTAATGTAAATAATATACTGTACAAAATGTATACTGCTCGTTAAGAAAAAATCAATAAACCAGTTTTATTTAGACTGTACCAAAAAATAAAACTTTTGTTTTAAACTCAGACTGATATTGGTATCGTTCTCTATTTGTGTACATTTCTAGTTTGTGTTCGTCTGTTGTAAAACTTGGTTCGGTAAACGCATTAAATTATAGTTACGAGTATATAAATAGCAATTTGGTTTATTTAACGGCCTAAAATGGAGTTGAATATGTCAAGAACTAAACCGGTATATAATGAATTGTATATTTAAACCACAATAATTGTATTTTACGATTTGTTTTTTTTTTTTCACTAAAATTTAGAAACGGGAACGTGGCCATAATTGGTCAGCAAAAGAAAAGAGTATATTGTTCGAATGTGTTAAAGATTACTTGCATATAGTGAGCGATTGTAGGAATGCGGTCGAAGTGCGCAAGAAAAAAAATCTTACATGGGCTTGGGTTACTAAGCTTGCCCGTAATATGGGCGTTTTCGTAAATGAAACAATAAAATTTAAGACGCAATGGAAGCGGATGCGAATTGCTGCCAAAAAAAATATTCATGCATATCAAAACGGTTTACGAATTGACGGTAGATTAGTTATACCGAGTGAATTAGATTGGAACGTCTATAATGCCATATCAAATCTTTCTAATAATACAATGCAACAAACACCGTTGGATGGCAATGAGCCATCTCTACTGAATGAAATTAAACACGAAAATCTAGTTAATTTCGGTTTCGATATGTCGAACAATTCACAAACACAAGACGATGTTTATTCGATTGACGATGAATCGGTATCATCGCAGTCGGATGTCTCGATTGGATCACGCACTTCAAATATTGAGCGGACTAGTGAAGAAGATAAAATATTTCAGGAAACCGATAGTGTTTTGCAGCAGACTGATCTAGTAAATCAGCAAACATTACACAACCCAATTGCGACCAATAATAACAGAGCTGGGCCAAGCGAATTAGATTGGAATTTGTACAATGCCATAACAAGCGTTTGCCGGAGCAAACGGCAAAATTCGGAAGATGAATTACTATCTCACTCTCAACCAAACCAAATTAAAAATGAAGTGCCGGATGAGTATGCAACGGATAGATTATCTACACCGATAATACAGGATGGCATAGTAAATTCTGCGCCCCCGCTGCAATGTGCAACGATTGGAACGCAAACATCACATGTTGAGTGTTGCAGACCTGTATCCAATACATGTGTTTCACAACAGTATAATGAAACGCCGAATACTTCGCAGGAACATCACGACAAAATGTTAGCGGTGCAGCTTAAAATTGAGGAAGCAAAATTAAAGGAAATCGAAGAGCGAATACATCAGCAGCGAGTAATATTTGAACTAAATAAAACTTTACTTCAGAAACAAATAGAAAACGAATCGGTTAAAAAATACGTGTAAATAAATTGCGAGTTAATTATGATTTTGTAAAGTTATCTATTAAATATAATTTAATATTAAATTTAAAATAAATACAGATTTAATTATTTATAAAAAAATTATTGTCTGTTATTCTGATGAAAAATGGAATTAAGTAGAATGATAAAGAATTAAGGGGAATAAAACATTCTGTCTATATTTAGACTTAAATAGAATATTCGTGAACAGTATTACAGTGTTCAGAAACAATTTACAGTGTACAGGGTACTTTCAATATGTTATGTAGTGATAAAGTGTTGAAGTATTAAGTGTGTGAAATTGTGGAAGTAGTGCAATATGACAAAAGTGAATTTTGTTGCAATTGGTAAATTTATGTTAAGTTTGGAAAATTTCACACTTAATGTTTTCATTTACAAAATTTCGTCGCAAATCTATTCGAAGACTGATTACCAGAATCGCGGGCTTTCAATCAAAGCGCATCACAAACCGAAAGAACTCACCCATGGATTGGGTTTCGTTTATGTCTCACTTAAAAGAGTTCCCTTGATTTACTGATCAAAATAATCAGATTTATTCGTCAATTCGGCTCCTAGGAGATTATCCCAGCATATTACAGTGGTACAATAAAGAACTCGCACAGGCAGTAGTTTGTTTCTTAAAGAGCGTGTAATATTGAAAATAATCGAAATAAAATTAAACAACAAACTAGATTAGGTTAGTTATTTATTTTAGAAGAAACTTATAAAACAAAAATGATGAAAACAAAATGTTTAAGTCAATTTTCATTACCTTATACAGAAACAAACATAAAAATTATTCCAAACAAGAACTCGCACAGTGAGTTTATTTACATAATACATACATACATACATTCTACTACTAAACTATTGCACATTATTGCGTATCCTTTTTTGCATTTCGTTGCAATACTCTTTATCTCAGTATTCATTGATAAATAGTTTACTGAAAAATGAAGGTTTACTGTTCTGGTTTATATTACACTAGCTGAGTTACCCGGCGTTGCACGGGAGGTATATAAGCATGAGTTGTATTTTCGAATATTTTGTAGAAAATGTCTGGATAACTCAGTAGTTCCGGAGACGTAAGCTAGAAGAGGTTAAGGTGGATCATTCAGATGAGGCAAATTCACTTTTCCATTTGAACAACACAATCCAGGCGATTCATTGTAAAACTTTAAAGCATGACAATACAAAGAAATGTTTTCCATTTGCCCAATTGAAACATTGTAATCATAGTCTTTTCGTAATTGAATGCTGCTAAATTTAAATCACCTCTAAAAGTTTCTATTAATCGTCCATATCGTAACCGACCGACTTCCAGCCAGCGCCTCACGATGTTCAATGGTTTCAGTAGCTCTAGAAGAAGACATCCTGCTTCGAACGTTTGCAAGTCGTGTTTCACACTGTTCGCTTGATTCAGCCACCCTTGCGGCTCTAATCTTCTTCCACTTTGCAGTTACCTGCCCAATTTATCTTTTTTTCGGTGGCATTTTTAAGCAAAAACGAAACGTGTAGCTAATTAATCAGGAATGACGGGCATTCAAAACAGAAATTAGTATTAATTTATCAAAACGATTTTAATGTTCCCTTCGATACGTTTCACCGCAAACTGTGTTTGAAAATGTCTTTACGGTTTTTTTTAAGCAAAATTAAATGTTATCTACAATCAAAAAGTAATCATAGATTAACACGTTTATAAACTGAAAACTTAAATCTAATAAGAATGTAAATATATTCACTTGAAATAATATTTAATACCTGGAAAATAATCACCAACAATTATTTTATTGCAATATAACTAACTAATCGAGGAACAACGGCATCCGAAACACAAATTAATATTAATTAAAACGATTAAAACTACGTCCACTTCGATACGTTTTACCGCGAACTGTGGTTGAAAATTTCGAAAAACAATAGAAATTTTTTCAAACTAAGGCAATTTTACACATACAATAATTTGAACCCAAGGATGTTTCTTGTAGAAGATGCTATTTTCAAATTTAAAACGCTAGTACTTTTCAAAGTACATATATCAGTTTATACGTACAATATTTTTTAGTACCTTTCCTAGAATTGATTTTATGAAACAATCATTGATTATTTAAGTCATAAACTAGATAAAGTAATAAACTATTGGCGTTTAGTATGAAACTACTATTTTCATTAAAAGCCGCCGGTTGCAATAGTGGATTAAAATAGAATGTTAATTATTTCTGAAATTATGTGAAAATTAGAACTCGCTGACTATGGTACATTTCAAAACAGGATATGATAAATAGGATATCACTAAACAGTACATGTCAAACCAGTAAAAATGGATTATTAGTATGGATTAGTGATGTTCGAACTGAGTCGAACCGAATACTTTTAACCTGATACTCAAAAAGTTCGAACTATCAATTGAGTACTTTTAAAAGTATCTGGTTAAAAGTATCAACTAATACATTCGATGCTCAACTCAAATGGAATAACCAAATAGTTGGTTTGGTATTCGTATGGTTTATTTTCTTATACATATAATTTGTTTTGCGAGAAAGAGAGAATTGTGTATATCGTCAATGCCTCCTAAACTACAGGCCGCATACACCAAATGATGACGACACGCTATGTCTACATTGTTGTTGCTTTCTCTAGTTGTTTTGTTAGTGTAAATATCTTAATATTATTAATGCGCAGTCTCAGTTTAGACATAAATTGACGTCATGTGCAAAAAATGAGAGTAGTAAAGAGGCCTGTAGTTTAGAAGGCATTGATATCGTACACCAACTAATAATATTTTTGGATGTTTCCTTCTGAAAAATAGAGATATACAAACATATAACAACGTAATATGTATACATATAAAAGTATTCATCTCTCAATTTTAATATATGTATATACGAAAGAGAATCCAAAAGAGATCAAGCATATGTATATGATACTTAATAAAGACATTTTTATTAATCACTTGTTTTTTGTTTCGCAGTTATTTTGAATAATTTTCAAAAAGTTTAAAAAATCACTCGATCGATTTCGACTTGTTAGGTCATCATCAGGAGTATCTATATCTACTGATTTGTGTTAGTAAAAAATTTTGTTATATAGTAGAAAAAAGCAAAATATAAATAAAAGAAGGAGGGCAAAAAATAAAAAATAAGCAATAAAAGCAAAATATAAATAAAAGAAGGAGGGCAAAAAAAAATAAAAAATAAGCAATAAAAATTAATCTACGGATCGCGCAGGTGTGCAGGTGTTAATCTACGGATTGCGCGATCCGTAGATTAATTTTTATTGCTTATTTTTTATTTTTTTTTGCCCTCCTTCTTTTATTTATATTTTGCTTTTATTGCTTATTTTTTATTTTTTGCCCTCCTTCTTTTATTTATATTTTGCTTTTTTCTACTATATAACAAAATTTTTTACTAACACAAATCAGTAGATACTCTTGATGATGACCTAACAAGTCGAAATCGATCGAGTGATTTTTTAAACTTTTTGAAAATTATTCAAAATAACTGCGAAACAAAAAACAAGTGATTAATAAAAATGTCTTTATTAAGTATTAGTGTGTTTCGCCAAGTGCCTACGGCCAATAGCGTAAAAAGTATATGTATATGAGTTATTTTTCTTTCCATTGAGCTGATATACCGAATTGATATTTTAGAATGAATACCGAATAAATACTTGTATTGTATGTGAGATTCGTAAATCTCTACTTGACGAACCGATATTGATATTCGAGTTGATATTGATATTGAACCTGATACTTTCGGTTTCGGTATATTGATATTTATATCGGATATCTGTAACTATTGTTGATTGTTCGAATTCAATATTGAAATATTTTTCTTTATGGCTGATTTTTATTTTGAGTGGATTTATATAAAATTAATAAATGATATTTTTATTTCGAATATATTTAAATAAAACTAATAAATGATTAATTAAATTTTTAACATTATCAAATCTTATTGTTTTTGATTAGTAGCCTCTTTTGGGTATTCAATTCATATATGTCACAAAAAGTATCAATTGGTTAAAAGTATCAGGTAGTTCGTTCGAATGAATCAATTGATATTGATACTGAAAAGTATCTAATAAACCCATCACTAGTATGGATAATATAAGTGTTCAGAGATTTGTCTTCAATTAAAGTGATGAAAGATTGTCTTAAATTTAAATTAATAAAATTAATTTGAATAATTAAATCATTAATAGTAGAGGTATGATTTGTGTATAACAATCGCACGCTAAATATCCTTTTTGGTGTCTAAATTTGCGGCTAAGGTGCTATTTCGGAATATTTAAATAATTGTATCTATACATGTAAAAAAGAATTCTTGATCCAGGGTAGACTTCCGGATTAAAGCATGTCACTAATTTCATATAACCTATTTCCTAAAGTCATTCCCGTCAAAAAATCTTAAAAAATTGAATTTTGAGAAAAAATTTGTACCACAGCCCCTAGAGACGGGGTCCAGCCCCTTCAAAAGTATCGTGTGCTTGGTCTTGAGCATGCAACATGTACATGGTAAAAATTTCATGGCGATCGGTAAAGCGGCTAAGGCGTTATTTCAGAACAATCAAATAATTGTATCTTTACAGGTAAAAATGAATTTTTGATCCAGAAGCGGACCCCCCGAATTCGAACATGTCTCTTATTTCATATAACCCCTTTCCAAAACTCATTCTCGTAAAATTTTTTTTTTAAAAAATTTGTACCCTATATAGACTCCGGGGTCCAGCCCCTTTCACAATATCGTAAGATTGGTCCTGAACATGCAACATTTGCATGGTAAACATTTCATGGCGATCGGTTGAGCGACTGAGAAGTCATTTTGGAATAATCAAATATTTGTATCAATACATGTAAAAATTAATTTTTAATCCAGGGCTCGGCCCCTCGGATTCGAAAATGTCAGGAATTTCATATAACCAGCTCCATAAACTCATTTTCGTGGACAAATTTAAAGAAAATTATAATTTTCGGAAAAATTTGTACCACTGCCCCTAGACCCCGTGGTCCAGCACCTTCCAAAATATCGTAAGGTTGGTTCTAGATATGCAACTTGTACATGATTAAAATTTCATGGCGATCGGTTGAACGGTGTAGGAGTGAAACGGTAACATATATATATACAAACATCCATTTTTATATATATAGATAAAAGTGTTTAAACATGCGATCTGGCAAATATTCTACACCGGAGGAACGAAAAATAATTATTACCCTCCACAACCAAACAAGAAATATCAGAAATATTAGATATTGTCAATAAACCTAAATCTACAATTAAGGGAATTATTGATCGGTATGGAATTACTAAAAGTGTTCAAAATAAAACAGAAACTGGCCGCCCATCGAAATTAACGCCCAGAAATAAACGGTTTATTGTACAAAAAATTAAAATAAATCCAATAGTGAGTGCCCAACAAGTTAAGGACGATTTAAAGGAATATCAAGGACTTGTTGTTTCTGCAGAAACCGTACGAAAAGCTTTGCGAAACGAAGATTTTCATAGCAGAAGTGCTCGAAGAAAATTTTTTATAAGCAAAGTGAATAAAGCAAAACGATTAAACTTCGCTAAAAAATATGTAAATATGCCAGTTGAGTACTGGCGTCGATGGGTATTTACAGATGAAAGTGAATTCAACATCAGTGGTTCAGATGGAAATTGTCGAGTGTGGAGGAAGCCAAATACAGAGCTGGAGCCAAAAAATATGGTTGGAAGTGTAAAGCATGGTGGAGCCAACATAATGGTCTGGGGCTGTATGTCAGCTAACGGTGTGGGAAATTTACAAATGATCGATTGAATAATGGACTAGTATAAATATATTAACATCTTGAAGGAAAATTTGCAATCTAGCATCTTCAAAATGGGACTACCGGCAGATTATATTTTTCAGCACGACAACGACCCAAAATATTCAGCTCTGAATACCTAGATTGCAATTCTATAGAGAACACGTGGGCGGAATTGGAAAAACAGGTGCGCAAACGGCGTGTAAGGAATTGCACAGAGCTGAAACACGCTTTGCAAGAAGAATGGGCAGCTATCCAGAATATACAAAAAAAAACTTGTGGATTCGATGCCAAAATGACTCCAAAAAGTTATATGTACAAGCAAAGGGCGATGATACGCCCATCAAAATATGAACAAACAGGCTGTGCGAGTTCTTTCTTGGAATAATTTTTACGTTTATTTGTGTAATTAGTAATGTAAATAAACTTAAACGTTTCGGTTTCTTCATTTTTATTTTCTAAATTTCTTCTGAAATAAATAATTAACCTAATCTAGTTTGTTGTTTAATTTTATTTCGATTATTTACAATATTACACGGTCTTTAAAAAAGAAACTACTGCCTGTGCGAGTTCTTTATTGTACCACTGTATAATTCCCACATTGTTATAATTTATTTAACGGTTGATGATTAACGGTACCAGTCATCCCAAAAGGGCAAACATTTATATCATTTCGAAATGCATAATATTTTGAACTATAAAGTGGTCTTCAGTGAAATAATAGCGAATTCCTCAGACATTAATCGATATAGCTCATCAGGGCAAGTAATGTCCCGGGTCATTATGCTTTCCTTTGGGACTTCTTTTAATGTGGTTTGATGATTGCTAAACCATTGTAGCTGAAAATATATCAGGTTGACACAACGTACGCCGTACTAGCGCCACTAACGGGAATCGCAATCAGAATCCTTGATTGATCATTTTGCTCAGTCAAAATCCGTACTTCGAACTATCCGTTCAACTCAGTGAAGAGAACGCAAGGTACGTTTGCCTTAATGAAGGAGCTGTTGCATTGCAACTAATTAGTATATCACTTGTAAACCAGCTCTGACAAACGAGTCAGAACCAGTAAGTGTTAATGCATCATTTGTACAATATAATGTGTGAGTGCTGCTATTTCTGCATCTTAATTCCAGAATTAGAAAGAAGATCCCAAAAATTCACTAAATTTCGTTTGAAAATCGCCAGACACGAACACCGGTTTGATTGAGTCATTGGAACACCAGAATGGATGGATACACTACTGGGTACGAGTGAATCAAGCTCAGTAATTAAAAATGTATCAATGTCCTACAATTAAACCAGAGTTGTTACAAGCCCCAATGCATCTCAGTTGAAAAACAGCCGTAGAAGCCACATACATGTATTCCGTGAAAAAATAACATCAACAAACAAGAATTTCTGATTAATGGTACGATTCCACCTGAAAACAGAAAAATTTTACAAAATTTTTGCAGAGAATGTGACAAAGACAAGTACTTAAATTTACATTAAAGCGACTGAGCTACAACATTTTTATTTTATAGTAGAAAAAATGGGGAAATTTTGAATTCAATAAAACCACCTTACATTTTTTAAATAAATAACTAAAAATCTTTATTTTTAAAAATTCACAACTATTTTATATCGTAAAAATTGATAAAAAAAATAATATCATTTTTGAGATGAGCAAAAAATATGTTGTTTTGTTATTTTGATTAAATTACGAAAATATCTAAAAAATGTTCTACTATAAAATATGTGAGGGGAAAACCTAAAAAAATCATTCAGCAGGCGAAAACAAAAATAAAAATAAAACGTAGCTGTCAGATTTTGTAACCTAAAAAAATTCCTAATTACGACTGTAAGAAAATGTACCAAATTGGTTTTTTCAGTGCGAGAACAATATGTAATTCAAAGATGTAACGAAACATTTGATAAATCAGAAAATTTATGTGTTGCAAAGTGTTGATGTGAAAATGTATGTGTGCAAATTGCTGGGGAGCTACTCAAACAATTCAATGAGGATAAATGTAAGTACCTCCAATATGTCAGTGATTGTGTAAAACGCTATTTATGTTTATCTATATTTTCCGGTTATTGTGAAGGCAACAAACGGGCTACGATATGTTGGATGTCGACGTCAGTTATTGAAGGCTTGATCTACGGTAGCTACAAGGATCGTCAAACATAGTGAAATTGATTATGAAACCATTGTTAAATTGTTGGATAATTTTACCGGTGCCGATTTAAGAAATGTTTGTACAGAGGCGGTGGTCTTTCCTATTCGAGCAGATTGGGAATACGTGATTCCGGTAGGCGATGCGGAACAGAATTTCGCCTGGTTATAAGGTGGAACCGGATTCCATGCATTGCCTGTGTACGATTTGTCATGATTTGATGGCACGATCGAATGGTGGTTTATGAATACAAGTAACTCGTTCAATAAACAAATGGTAAAGTTTTCAATCCAACTTTCATCGAAACATTTTGGTTTATATTCTCGCTCATTTTGGCCAAAATGAATTTTCGTCTCCAATCTCGATGCTGTCCAAAGGATTTGCAATTTGTAAGTAAAATTGTTTTATTGTCTAAACATTTTATTAATAAAATTATTTTGTGCCAGTAAATTTCGATTAAGATACACCAATCTTGGTAACATTCATGCCCTATACCGGCTTATATCAACGCTACACGATGGTGAATTTTGCCAAGACGTCCTGCCAGGGGCAACCAGTAAAATAATGCCACTCAGCCTTGATGAATTAATTCTTATTGCATACGCGGGATTTGCGGCGTGGTTTTTGTCCCGAAAATCATTGAACAGCACAAGAATTAAATTTACCACTAGATAAACCAACAGATTTATATTTAAAAAGAGGGCAACGATCTCTCTACGAAAATTTCAACCTATTCAAGGTTTTCCGATCAAACAAATTCGATCGATTACGATATTTTGACAATTGAAATAGTAAAGTAAAATATTTTAAAATTGTATTTCTTATAAGACATTTATTAATAAAAACTACGATTAAAGAACCAGAACTTATTTATTCTTTGATTTTATTTTGTGCTCTCTGGATGAGCAAATAGATTGAAACAGGTATCGCACAATGGAAATCTAGGTAGACATAGTTGACCAAAACCAACGAGCATCGTATTAATTTTATCCCATAATTCAAAATATAACCATTTTTCTAGTGTTACTCTCGTCTGTTCAGGCTGCATTCGTTACAAAAAGTAGGGTTGCAATTTTGTAGCGAGACAAAATCATCCAATAGAATATTTAACTTGCATCATTTGTCGCATATCGTACTTTTACAACCGGTTCCTTTAAATTCTGTGTTATCAGGTTGATTTCCATGTGGGAATCCTGGTTCAAGTGCAGCCTATATATAAGCGAAAAGTAGATATATTTATGACTATGTAATCCTAATAAGAAATCCGACATTAAAACTACTTACTTGACAGTATGTAACATTTGTTCGTCTTACAATTAGGATATCCACTGTTAATTAATATGTGAGCTCGGTGGGGAATATTTCAAATATGTTTAGGGATCGCTTCCCGAAGATTCTTTTATTCGATTATCAAGAATTTCGTTGTAGATGAAATGTCCACCATACACTTTGATTTCAGCATCCAACAGATCGAAATGGAACTTTTCTGCAGAATATAGGCACTCGATTCTTGAACCTTTGGAATTTCGTTCAACAGCATCGACTTACCACAAGTTCTACTTACGCTACATATGTAATACCGATTTGTATTGCATTCTGGACATCGCGTTTGCGAGGGCGTTTCGCGGATTATTCCAAGATTAATTGCATTCCTTGTTTGGACACTTTTATTGTATAAAATCTCCTTCGATTTATTAATTGGAACATTTTTTGGATCTAAATGTTCATATAAAATATATATAAGAAGATGTTGGGGAACATTTTTGCTCTTCGAACAAATTTATTATAATGTAATTCACGGAAACAACGATTCCCACACCCTCAAATTTATAATATTGAGACATACATTTCCAATCGAACGTCAATGAGACGTAACGTTCCTAAAATTATTTAAATAATAAATATTTAACATAAAGAATTGCACAACGTAAAAATTGCTTCCACGAGAAAAACAATTACATATCTTCATTTGTAAACCAATGTAATATCCTACACTGATCTCTTCCAACAGGCCTATATATTTCACTATAAATTCGTAATAATCTCCCTCGGCATGGGTTGACATCCGAATTCGTATTTCACGGTTCAATTCAAGCAAATCTATATTTTATACGCCATTGTACACATTCTGCACGAATTTAACGCGATCTTCCATTTTTATTGTGCACAAATATGGCCATAATTTTGAACTCACCGCTAAATAACTACATATCTACCGGGCATTTATCTACATATTGTTATTACAATATATTATAATTCGTAGTTGTTCATCCTTATCGAATACGTAAAATCACTTTAATTAAAATAACATCCTTCTTTTCAGAAATCTGGTACAACTTGAGTTAAAGGTAAAATTTGAATCGCGATATACATATTTCGCGATATACACATAAATCATAGGAACGTTTTGTAAAATAAAATTTAAACAAATTAAAAAAAAAATAAAATATGTACTCCGTTTTAATTTTTTAGCGTGTTGTGTCAACCAATGCCTTCTAAACTACTAGCCGCTTACACCAAATGATGACGACACGCTAAGTCGACGTTGTTGTTGCTTTCTCTAGTTGCTTTGTTAGTGTAAATATCTTAAAATTATTATTGCGCAGTCTCGGTTTAGACTTAAATTGACGTCATGTGCGAAAAATGAGAGTAGTAAAAGGCCAGTAGTTTAGAAGGCATTGTGTCAACGCACCAAGCGCAAAATGTTACTATACACACCATAAAAATATCAAAAAAATAAAAGTTTGCTGGGAGTGGGGGAATTTTTTCTGTTTTGTGGCCATAAAAAATAGTTTGTTTGATATTTTTTATTTATAATTATGGCAACAAAACAAAAATTTTCAAAAAAAAATTATTGATGTGCGGGTCTCACACAGAGAGAATCTATATTTTTATCTCGTTCTAGTTTTCTGCAAAATAAAACGCTGTGTAGTGGAATAGGCCCATAACTTCACACCTGTTAGCAACCATATTTGCGTACTCAGGATTCATTTGTTTCACGGTGAAGATAACCCCGATCAAAACAAGGATGCTTTCTATAAGAACATCTCGAAAGCATCTTGAGAAAAATACCACAATACAACGTCAAAATAATATTGGGTGACTTCAATGCTCATACCAGAAGAGCTGTCAATATACATCGTCACCATCGAGAAGAGGATACCATTTCGGCAATTTTGATGAGTGAGCCATTCTTTGAGTTCGGCGTAAATCAGTGGAAGATTATTAAATCAATGTTAACAGATGCTTTGGTGCTTACTTTCGGACAACATCCATTGAAAGGACTTGTGCGTTCTTTAGCAAAATCTATTTCAAAAAACAAGATGGGCCATCCGTTGGTTGTTTTTCCTATCGATACAATTTAGTACTTAATATACTGTTCTAAAAAATTCTTTAGATTGCATCCATACAAAATTCAACTTACTCAAAATATGAAGCCACCATACCATTTAATTCGTCATCGTTTTGTTAATTGGACGCTTCAACGAAATGACGTTTTATCGTCAAAAATCATCTTTAGTTATGAAACTTATGTTCATCTTGACGTACCTACAATAAGCATAATTGTCAAATTCGGGGAGCGGGAATTCGTCATGTTGTTCACGAAGCAAAAGTTCATCCTCCAAGAGTCACTGTTTGGTGTGGTTTATGGGCTGATAGCATCATTGGACACTTTTTCTTTGAACACGAACAGGAAAATGCCCTTGTGAATGGGAAATATTATCGCAACAGATTTTAACTGGTTTTTTGACGGAGCGACATCATCCCAAAATGTGTGTTTTATTTACAATTGAAAAAAGACTCACAGATGGCCCTGTACAAGTCGCAGACTAAAACAACAATTCTTTCACGTCAAAAACGTGGATATCAAAAATCAATATCGCGCGGTATTTTAAAAATTGCTTAGCCGGCTACAAGCCACGAGATCTGCCGATTGATACTAAAACTGCCCTCGAAATATGCCCAAGAATTTTATTTCAACACTTCTAAACAAATATACATCACCCACTAAACTACTGGGGCAACCCAGTAATTTAGTGGGTGATTACTGATAATATCCCAGAGGCGTGAAATATTACTTTAATCCATCCACTACATAATAGTCATATTGCTGAGTAAAGACATACAAGGACCAGCGTAGTTTTCTCAAAATTATCAATCTATCGATGCTTCTCGTTCAAATACATCCACAACCATATTTTGTTTTATTTGGGTATCCCATCAAAGATGATTGCCATGTGTGCAGCGTTTTAATGAATTGATTAAAATTCAGGCTGATAGTCAAAGGCAAAGTTTCGGAGGTGACCTAATTTTCCTTTGCTAAACCGGAGCCGGATCCAGTAAATTTGTCGATTAAATCGCACGTATATTCAGAATCCAGTTTATCACACGAGGTAAGTATACCGTATCACCGTACTTGAGAATAACATACCGTTACTCGGGTAAACCATTTTTTAAGCCTCGAACAATCTAGGCCTCGTAAACTCGTGCGGTTTATTATTCAAGGCCAATTATTTTGACCAAATTATTGAACGTGTCAGCTTTCGCCAAGGAATTAAACAGAAATATAACCTAAACAAGTTACGGTTAATTAGTGAAAATATTGTCGTGAATAATGCCGCCGATAGAGGGTGCCATTAAACGTCGTCCTAATATCAAGAAGAATATGTAAGGGCGCGGGGGCATCCCAATTAGATCTTGAACAATTGAAGGTCCTGTTACGACGTATAGAAGGATTATTATTAGAATTTTATAAAGCCGAGAATGCGTACAACGCACTGGATCCTGAAGATGAAAGCCATCAAGATGTCTTCGTGAAAAAATATTACTCTTATTAACACATGCTCTGGATTCAGTGAAAGACTTCTCTAGAAAGAGTGGCGCAGATGAAATCAATTCCGAAAATGTAGAGAATTAGTAAAAACTGAAAATCGTTGATTTAATTGTTTAGGAGAATCCCATATAGTATAATAGTGTAGATCAAAGGCAAGATGTCATTATGGCCGAAGAAATTATAATTCGCTGTTACACCTAGCCAACTATGCGGTGTGTCATACCGGTAAACAACCACTACCAGCCAATTATACATCCAAGCGATCACCGATTTCAACGCATAGTTTGGCGCCAACACTGAGTACACCAATAATTCATTTTGAACTGAAGACATTAACATATAGTATGTCCTCAGCACCCTATTTAGCCACAAGAGTCATCCACCAAATTGCCGAAGATAATCATAAATAATATCCGGAAGCAGTACTAGTATTGCAAAGAGACACGTATATATTCGATTTGTTAAGTGGAGCACATTCAACACCTGAAGCAATCAAATTAGCTGACCACATTTCACATATAATGAGAATTCCTCCTCCGGAAATGGTAGTCGAATTCACCAGAATTATTAGGCAAAATGAATGCATCCTAGTTGTGCTCATCAAATCCAAAAATAATTTTCGTAGATCCCAATGAAATCAAGTTGTTGGAATTGCCATGGCGGCCATCAGAAGATCAACTCACCTATCACATCACTCTAGAAGATACAATCCCTACTACGAACCGTGCAATACTATCTGAAGCTAGATGCGCTTTCCATTAAACCTGGATGAATATCTTGGCAGCTACTATTACTGGTGCCAACACTCCAGTAGGATCGTGTAGTCTAGCTTTATTACTAGACCGAGTAACAATTTTAAACTACTGATTGTAAACCAACAGCCGCTGCGAGTATTTCCGTTTCAATGGATACGATTACCTTAGCAGGATTTTGCCTCGTTGTAATATGGAATCAATATCAGATGCTAGAGTTACCGCTTGCTTCGTTGAAGGAATCTGCTATCAAACAATTCACTTACAAATTACCCAAAATACAGTCACATGATCACTGTGATTGTCAACTGGAACCTTCAATGTCTTTTTCGAATCTCCTCTCCCTCAGTACACTTAAGAAAGTAAAAAGTTAATTTTTTTTATTTTCCCAATCAGACTGACGAATCTTTCGGTCGTATTCTTGAATCTTATAGCACTTTTCATTAGTTTATATAATCATAAACTCGTACTTCAATAATTCATCAGTTCACGTTACATACATACTGGAATTAAATCTCATATCCTATTTTATAAAAGAAAATATCGCGACATCAGATAGATTACAGAATGATGTTGCACATGTCAGAAACGACCGACGACAGCAGTTATGGCTGAAATAATTACAGTAAGGTTGGTTAGGTCAGAGTGGCTGCTATCGCACACTTAGGCCAATAATGGCCCATTGTGATACCACAGGATCCAGTCTCTCCTTACTCCCGCTGTAACCATCCAGAGCTACTTATGTAGCATAAAATATCTCGCACTCCACAGTCCGCGAGTTTAAAAAGGCTGTCCATACACACCAAAGTACCTATGTCTTTTGTATGTCAGTTCCGAACATGAGTATAGGAAGTGATCTAACGTCTCTTCCTCCTTTTCGTCCATACAACTTCTTCAAAAGTCATTCGTCTTTAGACCCAGACTTCTCGCATGTTCTCCAAAAAGGCAGTGTATTGTCAGTATTCCTACGACCATTCCTAACTCTCGTTTTCCCAGAGATACTAGCGCACTGGAGCGCTACAGCACATGTGTTGGTCCACCTTTCACCTGTCAAGGCGATTGCCTTGACTTCAGCCTGGTACACGCTGCAATAGTCAGGATTATTAACATTGAGCGTCTCACAGACGACTCCGGCTCCTACTTTGCCGTCTAGCTAAGAGCCGTCCGTTAAAAAAGTCAGTGCCTCGTTTTCTAGTATTGTTTCGTTCCTCCAGGATTCCCTCGAAGGACAAATGATCCAGAAACCTTTATCGAAGCACAACGTTGGTTTAATATAATCTAGATTCACAAGATCTTCCCTTAGTGATCTATCTATCGTTGAGTGTTCCACCTGAAAACACTTCCACTGAGAGACTGCCGAGAGCCTCATAGCCACCTTGGCTGCCATCTGTTTACCAAAAAATTTGATTGGAATAAGGTGGAACATAGCCTCTAAAGCGCGTGTAGGTGTTGTCCTAAGCGCTCCGCTTATAAGCATTCAGGCCGTTCTTTGCACCTTCTCCAACATGCTTATGTAATTTAACTTTTCCAGAGCTGGCCACTACACGCCCACCCCTTACATCAGGGCAGGTCTTATCACTGCGGTCTTATCACTTCTGGTTTTAAACCCTATCTTTTACCTATGGCGTTCCTACACGCGTAAATGGCTACATTAGCCTTATTCACCCTTTCTACAATATTAGGCTTCCAGCTTAGCTTACTGTCCAAGATTATGCCCAGAAATCTCGCTCTGTCAGCAAAAGCCAGTCTAGTGCCGTTCACGGTAGGAGGACTACCTACCGGAATTTTATATTGTTAGTAAATAGTACCAGCTCTGTCTTGGAAGGGTTGATCCCTAATTAGCATTTGTCAGCCCATTTCGTAACGATCAGGAGTGCATTCTGCATAACATCCCTAATCGTATCCAGATATTTGCCTGCGGCAGCTGCTATCGCTACATCATCTGCATACGCTTCAATCTCCATCTCCTCTCTCTCCAGTTCCAACAGCATTCCATTCATCACTGCACTCCAAAGAAAAGGGGACATTACTCCTCCTTGCGGAGTTCCTCTAACCAGCTGCCTTCTAATGGTGAACTCTCCCAGTTCCGAGGTAATAATCCTGTTTACCAGCATCTCAATTATCAACCTACTTATAGGATAATCCACCTTCAAGCAATACAATCCTTTCATGATCGCCCCCGTTTTTACATTACTAAAGACACCCTCAATGTCAAGAAATGCTACCAAACAATACTCTTGCGAGTAAATTGACTTCTCAATCATGCGTACTAGATCGTGCAGAACTGTATCCACCGAATTTTCCTTATAGTGCGCATGCTGCGACATTGCCAAACTCCTTGGCTCAAATTTTGTTCGAATAAGTACATCCATTAACCTTTCTAAGGTTTTCAACAGAAAGGATGATAGAGTTATTGGCCTCAGGTCCTTTGATAAACCTGTGAGCTATTTCCTGACTTCATGGGATGTAAATGCTAGAGAGAGAGAGGGATCAAAACCACTCTTGCTTCCGCCCATTTCCTGGGAATATAGACCAGTTGCAGACATCCCCTGAAGATAACCTCCAGCCATGGGAGGATAACTGCAGATTTCCTTTGGATCTCTGCTGGTATAATCCGATCCGGGCCCACCAATTTATAAGGCTTAAAACCATTCAGCGCCCACAAGATTCGTTCCCTGTCCTCGATGCCAACCACATCTGTTAAAGGTATTCCTCGATGAGCTCCAGGCTCCATTGAGTCATCAACGATTCCCGGAAAATGGGTCTCAATGAGAAGCTCCAATGATTCCACACTTGAAGCTGTCCATAACCCGTCCGGCCTAATTAAGTTACTAGGACTTGTTGGGTTAGTGGCTAGACTTTAGGCGAGAAGTCCCAGAGACCTCCATCATTCTACAACTATAGAATCTCCAAGACCCTCTTAGTGCCCTCCTGAGCTCTTTTTTGTACTTTTTTAGGTCCTCCTTATAGAAGTCCCAATCCCGATTTCCCTTTGTGTTCTTAGCCTTATTAAAGGCTGCCCTACACACTCGCTGATAAACGTGACAATATCAACCATGCAATCTAATCCCTCTACTATCGCCGGAAGTCCGGGTACCTCCGGTGGCAATCGTTCCTTCAACACCCCCCCCATGTTTGTTCCAGTTTGTCACTCTGGGATTCCTGAAGGCTTTTCGGGGAACAGGTTTGATGTTGAGGTTATATGTTTCTTATCGGTGGTCAGAGAATGAGTGCTCCTTCGCCACTCTCCACTCGCTGATCATATGAAAAATTGTTTCTGACATAAAGGTCACATCTAGAACGTCCTGTCGATTTTTAACAATGAATGTTGGTTCACACCCAATATTGCAAACTACAAGGTTAGTATTTAATAAGTAATCAAAAAATAAGTCACCCCTCTCGTTAATGTCTGTGCTTCGCCAACTTGTGTGATGCGCGTTTGCATCACATCCAAATATAACTCCTACCTTTCTCTGACCTGAAGAAAAATATTTTAATTGTTTTTCGCTAAAATACATGATCTGATCTTTTAAGAGTTCCTTGAGTATAATAATTTATACCCTTTCATTCTGAGGCCACAGATCCTGTTATTGTTAATCCAAGGTTCTTGGATTAACACCAGTCCTCATCTGACTTAGTCAGTCTGAGCACGAGAGCTGCCGAGGCAGCCTTCGTGTGATGTAGGTTTATTTTTACAATACTAACCATTTTAGTCTACATTAGTCACCTCTCTCTGCACTCCCTTGCATCAGGATAGTGTCATTTGGCTCATTGATTTAGTTGCCAGCTCCCTCTCTTCGTGTGTTCGACGGGTTGTTCCCATCGGATTTCAGAGAGAGGAGGCTACCTCTGCTCATCAACCATTCTTCGTTCAAAATATCGGAACGGCTACCTTGGTCGTCCTCGGCCCTCTTGACCGTCTCCTGCTGGATGCGTTTGTCGTCGCCTCCAGACTGGTCTTCCGCGCCCTTATCGACCTCATCTTGCTTGTAAACTTTGAGATTGATCGACCCGAAACCGAAGTTGATCACTTCCTTTGATTTATCAAGGGATTCCTTATTGATCAGCATGATTGCCAATCTAAAGCCTCCCTTAGCCTCCTAAGCTGCCCCTCGGGGTCGCAGCCAGATTCTCCAGATTTCTAAACGCCGACCATCTCAATCTGTATCGTCGCTTCGCTGGAGGGATCTCTTTCAATCCCCTGCGCTTCTGTTTGGTGGTTCCGCTTCCTCCTGGCTTCGATGTCATGGTGTCGTTTACCCCTGCTTCAGATGAGGGAGCCTTACCTTTCTGGTTAGAGTTACTCCTCTCATTCTCGCTATCCGGTTTTTGAAGGGTACATGTCTCATTGCTTTTGTTTTTAAAATCTTCCATGTTTTTCCCATGAATATTGAAGAAAAACCGGTCCACCTGCGCAGAGATCTGTATACGCAGGTAAGGCTAAAGGCAACTGGAGATCGTCAGGTATGCAGAGGGAGTCGGTTCACGACTGTGCTTTGTTAAATGGTCCCCCGCGTAACACCTTAATACCGCCAATTGGCTGCCAGAGCACCCTGCCCCCCATGCCTCCCCCATTCTCCTCCCACATTTACCCACCCATTAAACCATTCATATAGATATTCCAAACCAATGGGACCCACTTCATTCAGGGGATTCCCGTTTATAGCGTTCCCTAATCACTACCTGGAGACCCAGGAGCGCAGGGAGACGAAATGCTCAGTTCACCGTGGTTTGTGGTCGATAGTTTTATGGCGCCATCAGTACGCCTTTCCCTACTGGGTATCATAGGCATTCAGAATTTAGTGAACAGAGGTTAACCACTCCCCCGTTCTCTGAGACTCTCCTCCCAGCAGAGCTGCGGTTGGGGACGGCTTATTTAATTCACCGCTAACCAACCTATCGATAGGCCACTCACTATCCACCACCTGTGACCCCTGATAGCTGCAGCCCGTCACGGGGTACTAATTTCTGGATGAGAAGATGAAGGAACGATTAAAATTATGGAATGGCCTCCCCAGAGCATTGACTTGAACCCTATTGAGTTACTGCGGGCAGAACTTAACCAGGAAGTAAAGCAATCAGCTACAACATCATCTACTTTTATGTGAAATTCAATTTACGGCACGTTACGGTAAGTTTAGCCTGGTTAATGTGATATTGAAAGTGTTTTCGTTTGCGTTCAAAATGAAGCCATTATACCTAGCCACTATAAAATCATGTGTTTCATTGGTTCCAAAACCTTTAGAAATTCGCACTTTTTTAAGCAATTAACGGAGTGTTAGTTAATGGTAAATTAGTGTGATATTTGATCAGCATGTGATAATAAAGAGGCAAATAAATGAAACATGTATACAGGAAATGTTTTGCTACAATTTATGCGGCAATTATTTGTCTTTCGCTATTTAAACGGTGGGCGATTAGTATTTGCCAGATTTTTGGTAATGCAACATTTTTAAAACTATTTACTTAAAATAGTTATTTGTTTTGTATATCTACTATACTACCTATAACAGTCCCAGGCCACAATCATAGTCGCAAACTAAGAAATCGATAAAAACACTTTTTTCATTTTTTTATGCTGGGCTTTGCTGCCAAGCCAATCAGGTTTCACTCACTTCAAAATCTCATTACGTATACCAATTTTGATTAATAGTTTTAATATTGCGCATGAAATCAATCCAATTTGAATGGTTGGTGTCACGAACACTAACATAATTACAAAATTTAAATTACTAAGAAGTACGTTATAAATCTCGAAACGGTAAAATTTTATTTATATTATTAATTAAGCAAAGTATAAAAGTTATATTACCAAACCCAAGTTAATTCTGAAGAGACCAATTTGTTACTTTTTTGTCATTAAACTTAAAATAGTGATATAGTGATGCGTTTGCAGTATTAAATTTATTGAAGTAATCTCTTACAGCGTAAATGTATAAGATCATTGAACTTAGCTGCTTTTTATTTTATTTTGGTTTATTACCAGTTATGATCGACCTTCGTTTAACAGATTAGAGTAAAATTTTCTCAAGAGAAGATCGTCGTAATACAAGTTTTGCACTTTATGCGTTGGTGTATATTACATATGCATATGTTATTCACCTTTGAGTGATTACAGTCGGATTCGAAGTCTGTCTCTGCTTACATTGAAATTTTCAACATAATCACACGTATTCACAAAGTGAAGAGGATTTTGGAATGCAACTTGAACTTTTGGTTGCATTAATGTCGTAACGTTGATTTGTGTATCCAATCGTAATTCATTATACTGGCATCGGGATGAAATTGTTGGCAGTTAACATATTTTTACACTTCTAGCTACGTAAAGAAGATAATTGCAGAATGTTAAGGTATAAACAGAGCAAGAGCGACAACTACAAGCAACAACGATAAAATAAATTTATCTGCCGGCGATGTCACCTTAAATATCTCTTGTTTAACCTAAAATATCTCTTGTTTAAAAATATAAAATTATGGAGTTGATTAAAATTATAAAATTGGTGAACATAGTTTATATTGTGTATTTGACCTACGATAATTATAATTCAATAGTGCCTCGTAGGCATTGGTGGGTGAGAAGTGTTAATCTGAGTAGAGATAAATACGGCTTTTTTCGTCGAAGTTTTCTTCAAATGCAAGCAAATGACGCAGAATATTTTCAAAAGGCGACGCGAATAAGTATTGAGCACTTCAAGCTGTTGATTAAGCTACTAAAATTAGAATTACAGTAGTACTCCCATAGAAAACCAATAAGTGTCGAATCCAGATTAGCTATGATGCTAATGTAAGAAACATAAATACTATCTATAATTTAAAAACATAACAAAATGTATCTTCCACAAGGTATCTTGCGCATGGATGTTCTATGCAAGTTTTAGCATGGAGCTTTCAAATGGAAGTTTCTACCGTCTGAGAAATAATATTAGAAACTTGTGATGCTTTATGGAAAATCAGTGAATTTTATGTTGCCAAGCCGAATTTTTTCGAATGGACAAAAATCGCAGAAGGATTTGAAACCAAGACCGGAATACCAAATTGCATAGGTGCCAAAGGCGGCAAACACGTCAATCTCAAAAGTCCGCCGAAAAGCGGTTCATAATTATAAGGGGCATGGTACTATTAGGTGTATGTGATGCAAACTACTCATTAACTGCAATCGACGTCGGATCCAACGGTAGCCAGAGCGATTCCGGCATATTTCAAAATGGCGTTTTTGGCAAGCAATTAGCAGACAGGCCTCTTAAAATTCTCAAAACTAAAATGCTACCAAATTCTATTATATACTTCTTCTACTACTTTATCGGCGACTCTGCCTTTCCCAAAGAAATGTAATGCGTCCATACCCTGGTATGGTAATTGAAAATACTTTTAGAAGATTAGCAAATAGATGGAGAATCCTAGGCACCACGTTGAGTCTACATCCAAAAAATGCTGAGAAAGTTATTTTGGCTACTACAGTTTTGCACAATTTTTTAATATTACAGAAAATAGAACTAATATTCCTGGAAACTGGCGCGATGATGGTGAAGAGCTACAGCAATACCGTGTTTTTAGAGGAAATCGCTCAACCCGTGAAGCATTCGAATTGAGAGACTGTTTAAAAAATTTCCTTCATTCAACTGATATTTAAACATGCTTTTCCTTATTTTACTTCATTAATAAGCAGAGTGACATTTGATTAAATAAAACATTTACTGAAATTCAAAATATAATTTTTTATTGTATCATATTTTCGTATTCATACTATAATAACATGGTAAAATCACGACCGCATATATTTGACATTACGTGTCTATAAAAAGGAAAATCAAATCAGGACTTGATTTTGAGTGTGTTCATTATAATGCTCACGTAATCTTTGGTAAACAATATTTGATATTTCCATCTCCAATTCGTCTAACACCACTGGAGGTAAGTGAGATTTTTCTATTTTCACTGCCAATGATGAAAATAACAACGAAGTAGAACTTACAGGTTTGGTTGGCTCATCTATAGTTGACTAACCACCTTAGATGCAACATCCTTTTCGAAGATGAGGCAGTTATTTTATGTTTTTTTTTTGCCGGAGTGGAACAAACGATTTCATCGAGCCCTACGTTAGGAGCATTGCTATCAAAATCTGTTAAAACAACCGAATTGTCGTTATATTTATCGTAGCTCTCACTATAACTTCTATTGTCCTTTTCAAAATTTCCAATAGTGATATAAAAAAATTAATAATTTTGGTAATTAACTTATAAATTTAAACTTAAATGATCGTTACTTTCTTTGATCATCTAGACTATCCAAAAAGTTCATTTGTTGAAAATATTTCCATTTATTTGTGTGTTTCTCGTCGATGGGTTCATTTGGAGCACTCCCAGAAGATGGTGTTTGACGGCGTATTCTTCGATACGTTTCGCGCAAACTCTTCCATTTGGATTTACACACTTCTTCTGAAATTGTATAATCACATATAAAATATTTTAGATTTGCGCAAAGGAATTTTTTCAACATTCATAATGTGAAGATTTGAGATTAGCAGCAATCTCTCTCCAAATTTTTTCCTTAATGTTGGATCTCCTATAATTTAAATTTTTTAAATCATATAGAATTGGCTTTGCTCTAACCAGTTCTATTAACTTCTCCTTGAATGACATTATATTAAATTATAATAATCAGTAAAATCACCGGTATGTCACCAATATAACGACGCAAAAATAGTTGGCAGCATTTTATCTCTCTCTCTCTCTCTCTCTCTCTCTGGCACTATACATCCCATCAAGGAATTTGGCCGCCTCAAATGAGGTTTCATAATCATATTTTCATTTCGGATAATGAGTGATTAATTCATTGATCCTGAACCAGCCGTGAAATTTTTCCTTGTCACCACCGGGAATCGAACCCGGGACCTCCGGTCGCTGGAGCAAGCATGCTAACCACTTTGCCACCGGGGCGGCAGCATTTTATCGCTGGCGACAAAAATAGAAATGATTCTAAAAAAATATGATGAACCCCAAATCTCATTACAATATCATGGGGAATACTGGTAGAAATAATTTATTGAATCATTCTACCACTTGCGTATCGTGAATTATTATGAACTTTAGTAAATTTGGAATTTTCTAGCTGGAATCTCAGAAATGTCTGGACCAAACGGATAGTGCTTTCAGAATTCTGAATCGTTAGACATCACCACCACCAAATCTCATTACGATATCATGGGGAATACTGGTAGAAATAATTTATTGAATCATTCTACCACTTGCGTATTATGAATTATTATGAACTTTATTAAATTTGGAATTTTCTAGCTAGAATCTCAGAAATGTCTGGACCAAACGGATAGTGCTTTCAGGCTTCTGAGTTGTTAGACAATACGATCACCAAATCTCATTACGATATCATGGGGAATACTGGTAGAAATAATTTATTGAATCATTCTACCACTTGCGTATTATGAATTATTATGAACTTTATTAAATTTGGAATTTTCTAGCTGAAATCACAGAAATGTCTGGACCAAATGGATAGTGCTTTCAGGCTTCTGAATCATTAGAAAACACCACCACCAAATCTCATTACGATATCATGGCGAATACTGGTAGAAATAATTTTTTGAATCATTCTACCACTTGCGTATTGTGAATTATTATGAACTTTAGTAAATTTGGAATTGTCTAGCTCCAATCTCAGAAATGTCTGGACCAAATGGATAGTGCTTTCAGGCTTCTGAATCATTAGACAACACGACCACTAAATCTCATTACGATATCATGGGGAATACTGGTAGAAATAATTTATTGAATCATTCTACCACTTGCGTATTATGAATTATTATGAACTTTAGTAAATTTGGAATTTTCTAGCTGAAATCACAGAAATGTCTGGACCAAATGGATAGTGCTTTCAGGCTTCTGAATCGTTAGACAACACGATCACCAAATCTCATTACGATATCATGGGGAATACTGGTAGAAATGATTTATTGAATCATTCTACCACTTGCGTATCGTGAATTATTATGAACTTTAGTAAATTTGGAATTTTCTAGCTCCAATCTCAGAAATGATTGGACCAAATGGATAGTACTTTCGGGCTCCTGAATTATTAGACAACACGACCACCAAATCTCATTACGATATCATGGGGAATACTGGTAGAAATAATTTATTGAATCATTCTACCACTTGCGTATTATGAATTATTATGAACTTTAGTAAATTTGGAATTTTCTAGCTGAAATCACAGAAATGTCTGGACCAAATGGATAGTGCTTTCAGGCTTCTGAATCGTTAGACAACACGATCACCAAATCTCATTACGATATCATGGGGAATACTGGTAGAAATGATTTATTGAATCATTCTACCACTTGCGTATCGTGAATTATTATGAACTTTAGTAAATTTGGAATTTTCTAGCTCCAATCTCAGAAATGATTGGACCAAATGGATAGTACTTTCGGGCTCCTGAATTATTAGACAACACGACCACCAAATCTCATTACGATATCATGGGGAATACTGGTAGAAATAATTTATTGAATCATTCTACCACTTGCGTATTATGAATTATTATGAACTTTAGTAAATTTGGAATTTTCTAGCTCCAATCTCAGAAATGTCTGGACCAAATGGATAGTACTTTCGGGCTCCTGAATCATTAGACAACACGACCATTAAATCTCATTACGATATCATGGGGAATACTGGTAGAAATAATTTATTGAATCATTCTACCACTTGCGTATTATGAATTATTATGAACTTTATTAAATTTGGAATTTTCTAGCTGAAATCACAGAAATGTCTGGACCAAATGGATAGTGCTTTCAGGTTTCTGAATCATTAGACAACACGACCACCAAATCTCATTACGATATCATGGGGAATACTGGTAGAAATAATTTATTGAATCATTCTACCACTTGCGTATTATGAATTATTATGAACTTTATTAAATTTGGAATTTTCTAGCTGAAATCACAGAAATGTCTGGACCAAATGGATAGTGCTTTCAGGCTTCTGAATCGTTAGACAATACGATCACCAAATCTCATTACGATATCATGGGGAAAACTGGTAGAAATGATTTATTGAATCATTCTACCACTTGCGTATTATGAATTATTATGAACTTTAGTAAATTTGGAATTTTCTAGCTCCAATCTCAGATATGTCTGGACCAAATGGATAACGCTTTGAGGTTTCTGAATCATTAGACAACACGATCACCAAATCTCATTACGATATCATGGGGAACACTGGTAGAAATAATTTATTGAATCATTCTACCACTTGCGTATTATGAATTATTATGAACTTTATTAAATTTGGAATTTTCTAGCTGGAATCTCAGAAATGTCTGGACCAAACGGATAGTGCTTTCAGGCTTCTGAATTGTTAGACAACACGATCACCAAATCTCATTATGATATCATGGGGAATACTGGTAGAAATAATTTATTGAATCATTCTACCACTTGCGTATTATGAATTATTATGAACTTTATTAAATTTGGAATTTTCTAGCTGAAATCACAGAAATGTCTGGACCAAATGGATAGTGCTTTCAGGCTTCTGAATCGTTAGACAACACGATCACCAAATCTCATTACGATATCATGGGGAAAACTGGTAGAAATGATTTATTGAATCATTCTACCACTTGCGTATTATGAATTATTATGAACTTTATTAAATTTGTAATTTTCTAGCTGGAATCTCAGAAATGATTGGACCAAATGGATAGTACTTTCGGGCTCCTGAATTATTAGACAACACGACCACCAAATCTCATTACGATATCATGGGGAATACTGGTAGAAATAATTTATTGAATCATTCTACCACTTGCGTATTATGAATTATTATGAACTTTATTAAATTTGGAATTTTCTAGCTGGAATCTCAGAAATGTCTGGACCAAACGGATAGTGCTTTCAGGCTTCTGAATTGTTAGACAACACGACCACCAAATCTCATTACGATATCATGGGGAATACTGGTAGAAATAATTTATTGAATCATTCTACCACTTGCGTATTATGAATTATTATGAACTTTATTAAATTTGGAATTTTCTAGCTGGAATCTCAGAAATGTCTGGACCAAACGGATAGTGCTTTCAGGCTTCTGAATTGTTAGACAACACGATCACCAAATCTCATTATGATATCATGGGGAATACTGGTAGAAATAATTTATTGAATCATTCTACCACTTGCGTATTATGAATTATTATGAACTTTATTAAATTTGGAATTTTCTAGCTGAAATCACAGAAATGTCTGGACCAAATGGATAGTGCTTTCAGGCTTCTGAATCGTTAGACAACACGATCACCAAATCTCATTACGATATCATGGGGAAAACTGGTAGAAATGATTTATTGAATCATTCTACCACTTGCGTATTATGAATTATTATGAACTTTATTAAATTTGGAATTTTCTAGCTGGAATCTCAGAAATGTCTGGACCAAATGGATAGTGTTTTCAGGCTTCTAAATCATTAGACAACACGATCACCAAATCTCATTACGATATCATGGGGAATACTGGTAGAAATAATTTATTGAATCATTCTACCACTTGGGTATTATGAATTATTATGAACTTTAGTAAATTTGGAATTTTCTAGCTGGAATCTCAGAAATGTCTGGACCAAACGGATAGTGCTTTCAGGCTTCTGAATCGTTAGACAACACGATCACCAAATCTCATTACGATATCATGGGGAATACTGGTAGAAATAATGTATTGAATCATTCTACCACTTGCGTATTATGAATTATTTTGAACTTTATTAAATTTGGAATTTTCTAGCTGAAATCACAGAAATGTCTGGACCAAATGGATAGTGCTTTCAGGCTTCTGAACCGTTAGACAACACGATCACCAAATCTCATTACGATATCATGGGGAAAACTGGTAGAAATGATTTATTGAATCATTCTACCACTTGCGTATTATGAATTATTATGAACTTTAGTAAATTTGGAATTTTCTAGCTCCAATCTCAGATATGTCTGGACCAAATGGATAACGCTTTGAGGTTTCTGAATCATTAGACAACACGATCACCAAATCTCATTACGATATCATGGGGAACACTGGTAGAAATAATTTATTGAATCATTCTACCACTTGCGTATTATGAATTATTATGAACTTTATTAAATTTGGAATTTTCTAGCTGGAATCTCAGAAATGTCTGGACCAAACGGATAGTGCTTTCAGGCTTCTGAATTGTTAGACAACACGATCACCAAATTTCATTATGATATCATGGGGAATACTGGTAGAAATAATTTATTGAATCATTCTACCACTTGCGTATTATGAATTATTATGAACTTTATTAAATTTGGAATTTTCTAGCTGAAATCACAGAAATGTCTGGACCAAATGGATAGTGCTTTCAGGCTTCTGAATCGTTAGACAACACGATCACCAAATCTCATTACGATATCATGGGGAAAACTGGTAGAAATGATTTATTGAATCATTCTACCACTTGCGTATTATGAATTATTATGAACTTTATTAAATTTGTAATTTTCTAGCTGGAATCTCAGAAATGATTGGACCAAATGGATAGTACTTTCGGGCTCCTGAATCATTAGACAACACGACCACCAAATCTCATTACGATATCATGGGGAATACTGGTAGAAATAATTTATTGAATCATTCTACCACTTGCGTATTATGAATTATTATGAACTTTATTAAATTTGGAATTTTCTAGCTGAAATCACAGAAATGTCTGGACCAAATGGATAGTGCTTTCAGGTTTCTGAATCATTAGACAACACGACCACCAAATCCCATTACGATATCATGGGGAATACTGGTAGAAATAATTTATTGAATCATTCTACCACTTGCGTATTATGAATTATTATGAACTTTATTAAATTTGGAATTTTCTAGCTGGAATCTCAGAAATGTCTGGACCAAACGGATAGTGCTTTCAGGCTTCTGAATTGTTAGACAACACGATCACCAAATCTCATTATGATATCATGGGGAATACTGGTAGAAATAATTTATTGAATCATTCTACCACTTGCGTATTATGAATTATTATGAACTTTATTAAATTTGGAATTTTCTAGCTGAAATCACAGAAATGTCTGGACCAAATGGATAGTGCTTTCAGGCTTCTGAATCGTTAGACAACACGATCACCAAATCTCATTACGATATCATGGGGAAAACTGGTAGAAATGATTTATTGAATCATTCTACCACTTGCGTATTATGAATTATTATGAACTTTATTAAATTTGGAATTTTCTAGCTGGAATCTCAGAAATGTCTGGACCAAATGGATAGTGTTTTCAGGCTTCTAAATCATTAGACAACACGATCACCAAATCTCATTACGATATCATGGGGAATACTGGTAGAAATAATTTATTGAATCATTCTACCACTTGGGTATTATGAATTATTATGAACTTTAGTAAATTTGGAATTTTCTAGCTGGAATCTCAGAAATGTCTGGACCAAACGGATAGTGCTTTCAGGCTTCTGAATCGTTAGACAACACGATCACCAAATCTCATTACGATATCATGGGGAATACTGGTAGAAATAATGTATTGAATCATTCTACCACTTGCGTATTATGAATTATTATGAACTTTATTAAATTTGGAATTTTCTAGCTGAAATCACAGAAATGTCTGGACCAAATGGATAGTGCTTTCAGGCTTCTGAACCGTTAGACAACACGATCACCAAATCTCATTACGATATCATGGGGAAAACTGGTAGAAATGATTTATTGAATCATTCTACCACTTGCGTATTATGAATTATTATGAACTTTAGTAAATTTGGAATTTTCTAGCTCCAATCTCAGATATGTCTGGACCAAATGGATAACGCTTTGAGGTTTCTGAATCATTAGACAACACGATCACCAAATCTCATTACGATATCATGGGGAACACTGGTAGAAATAATTTATTGAATCATTCTACCACTTGCGTATTATGAATTATTATGAACTTTATTAAATTTGGAATTTTCTAGCTGGAATCTCAGAAATGTCTGGACCAAACGGATAGTGCTTTCAGGCTTCTGAATTGTTAGACAACACGATCACCAAATCTCATTATGATATCATGGGGAATACTGGTAGAAATAATTTATTGAATCATTCTACCACTTGCGTATTATGAATTATTATGAACTTTATTAAATTTGGAATTTTCTAGCTGAAATCACAGAAATGTCTGGACCAAATGGATAGTGCTTTCAGGCTTCTGAATCGTTAGACAACACGATCACCAAATCTCATTACGATATCATGGGGAAAACTGGTAGAAATGATTTATTGAATCATTCTACCACTTGCGTATTATGAATTATTATGAACTTTATTAAATTTGGAATTTTCTAGCTGGAATCTCAGAAATGTCTGGACCAAATGGATAGTGTTTTCAGGCTGCTAAATCATTAGACAACACGATCACCAAATCTCATTACGATATCATGGGGAATACTGGTAGAAATAATTTATTGAATCATTCTACCACTTGGGTATTATGAATTATTATGAACTTTATTAAATTTGGAATTTTCTAGCTGGAATCTCAGAAATGTCTGGACCAAACGGATAGTGCTTTCAGGCTTCTGAATCGTTAGACAACACCACCACCAAATCTCATTACGATATCATGGGGAATACTGGTAGAAATAATGTATTGAATCATTCTACCACTTGCGTATTATGAATTATTATGAACTTTATTAAATTTGGAATTTTCTAGCTGAAATCACAGAAATGTCTGGACCAAATGGATAGTGCTTTCAGGCTTCTGAATCGTTAGACAACACGATCACCAAATCTCATTACGATATCATGGGGAAAACTGGTAGAAATGATTTATTGAATCATTCTACCACTTGCGTATTATGAATTATTATGAACTTTATTAAATTTGGAATTTTCTAGCTGGAATCTCAGAAATGTCTGGACCAAACGGATAGTGCTTTCAGGCTTCTGAATCATTAGACAACACGATCACCAAATCTCATTACGATATCATGGGGAATACTGGTAGAAATAATTTATTGAATCATTCTACCACTTGCGTATTATGAATTATTATGAACTTTATTAAATTTGGAATTTTCTAGCTGAAATCACAGAAATGTCTGGACCAAATGGATAGTGCTTTCAGGCTTCTGAATCGTTAGACAACACGATCACTAAATCTCATTACGATATCATGGGGAATACTGGTAGAAATAATTTATTGAATCATTCTACCACTTGCGTATTATGAATTATTATGAACTTTATTAAATTTGGAATTTTCTAGCTGGAATCTCAGAAATGTCTGGACCAAACGGATAGTGCTTTCAGGCTTCTGAATTGTTAGACAACACGATCACCAAATCTCATTACGATATCATGGGGAATACTGGTAGAAATAATTTATTGAATCATTCTACCACTTGCGTATTATGAATTATTATGAACTTTATTAAATTTGGAATTTTCTAGCTGGAATCTCAGAAATGTCTGGACCAAACGGATAAAGCTTTCAGGTTTCTGAGTTGTTAGACAATACGATCACCAAATCTTATTACGATATCATGGGGAATACTGGTAGAAATAATTTATTGAATCATTCTACCACTTGCGTATTATGAATTATTATGAACTTTAGTAAATTTGGAATTTTCTAGCTGAAATCACAGAAATGTCTGGACCAAATGGATAGTACTTTCGGGCTCCTGAATCATTAGACAACACGATCACCAAATCTCATTACGATATCATGGGGAATACTGGTAGAAATAATTTATTGAATCATTCTACCACTTGCGTATTTTGAATTATTATGAACTTTATTAAATTTGGAATTTTCTAGCTGAAATCACAGAAATGTCTGGACCAAATGGATAGTGCTTTCAGGCTTCTGAATCGTTAGACAACACGATCACCAAATCTCATTACGATATCATGGGGAATACTGGTAGAAATAATTTATTGAATCATTCTACCACTTGCGTATTATGAATTATTATGAACTTTAGTAAATTTGGAATTTTCTAGCTGAAATCACAGAAATGTCTGGACCAAATGGATAGTACTTTCGGGCTCCTGAATCATTAGACAACACGATCACCAAATCTCATTACGATATCATGGGGAATACTGGTAGAAATAATTTATTGAATCATTCTACCACTTGCGTATTATGAATTATTATGAACTTTATTAAATTTGGAATTTTCTAGCTGAAATCACAGAAATGTCTGGACCAAATGGATAGTGCTTTCAGGCTTCTGAATCGTTAGACAACACGATCACCAAATCTCATTACGATATCATGGGGAAAACTGGTAGAAATGATTTATTGAATCATTCTACCACTTGCGTATTATGAATTATTATGAACTTTATTAAATTTGGAATTTTCTAGCTAGAATCTCAGAAATGTCTGGACCAAACGGATAGTGCTTTCAGGCTTCTGAGTTGTTAGACAATACGATCACCAAATCTCATTACGATATCATGGGGAATACTGGTAGAAATAATTTATTGAATCATTCTACCACTTGCGTATTATGAATTATTATGAACTTTATTAAATTTGGAATTTTCTAGCTGAAATCACAGAAATGTCTGGACCAAATGGATAGTGCTTTCAGGCTTCTGAATCATTAGAAAACACCACCACCAAATCTCATTACGATATCATGGCGAATACTGGTAGAAATAATTTTTTGAATCATTCTACCACTTGCGTATTATGAATTATTATGAACTTTAGTAAATTTGGAATTTTCTAGCTCCAATCTCAGAAATGTCTGGACCAAATGGATAGTGCTTTCAGGCTTCTGAATCATTAGACAACACGACCATTAAATCTCATTACAATATCATGGGGAATACTGGTAGAAATAATTTATTGAATCATTCTACCACTTGCGTATTATGAATTATTATGAACTTTAGTAAATTTGGAATTTTCTAGCTGAAATCACAGAAATGTCTGGACCAAATGGATAGTACTTTCGGGCTCCTGAATCATTAGACAACACGACCACCAAATCTCATTACGATATCATGGGGAATACTGGTAGCAAGTGTACGCAAGTTGTAGAATGATTCAATAAATTATTTCTTCCAGTATTCCCCATGATATCGTAATGAGTTTTGGTGGTCGTGTTGTCTAATGATTCAGAAGCCTGAAAGCACTATCCATTTGGTCCAGACAATTCTGAGATTGGAGCTAGAAAATTCCAAATTTACTAAAGTTCATAATAATTCACAATACGCAAGTGGTAGAATGATTCAATAAATTATTTCTACCAGTATTCCCCATGATATCGTAATGAGATTTGGTGATCGTGTTGTCTAACGATTCAAAAGCCTGAAAGTACTATCCATTTGGTCCAGACATTACTGAGATTGGAGCTAGAAAATTCCAAATTTACTAAAGTTCATAATAATTCACAATACGCAAGTGGTAGAATGATTCAATAAATTATTTCTACCAGTGTTCCCCATGATATCGTAATGAGATTTGGTGATCGTGTTGTCTAATGATTCAGAAGCCTGAAAGCACTATCCATTTGGTCCAGACATTTCTGAGATTGGAGCTAGAAAATTCCAAATTTACTAAAGTTTAAAATAATTCATAATACTCAAGTGGTAGAATGATTCAATAAATTATTTCTACCAGTATTCGCCATGATATCGTAATGAGATTTGGTGGTCGTGTTGTCTAACGATTCAGAAGCCTGAAAGCACTGTCCATTTGGTCCAGACATTTCTGAGATTGGAGCTAGAAAATTCCAAATTTACTAAAGTTCATAATAATTCACAATACGCAAGTGGTAGAATGATTCAATAAATTATTTCTACCAGTATTCCCCATGATATCGTAATGAGATTTGGTGATCGTGTTGTCTAATGATTCAGAAGCCTGAAAGCACTATCCATTTGGTCCAGACATTTCTGAGATTGGAGCTAGAAAATTCCAAATTTACTAAAGTTTAAAATAATTCATAATACTCAAGTGGTAGAATGATTCAATAAATTATTTCTACCAGTATTCGCCATGATATCGTAATGAGATTTGGTGGTCGTGTTGTCTAACGATTTAGAAGCCTGAAAGCACTATCCATTTGGTCCAGACATTTCTGAGATTGGAGCTAGAAAATTCCAAATTTACTAAAGTTCATAATAATTCAAAATACGCAAGTGGTAGAAAATACTATTTTCTCGGGATGAAGTAATGTTTTATGTTTAAAACATATTTTTTTTGTTGATAATTATTTTTCTGGCTAGAAAAAAAATTTCGGGATGATACTCACATTTTGATAATTTTTTTAATTTTTTTTTTTGGGCTGACATTTGAATTTATCATGGAAACACACCACATAAAAAAAGTCTTTTCGGGATGGTTTTTTCGGGCCAAATTAACATACATCTACCCAGGTTGCTCTTTTATGAAGTGAGGCAAATGTGCACCATCCTGCTTAAAAGAGTATTCTGTTGCTGAGTTATTCAGGCAATTTATATATGGCAACACGATATTAGTCAACACTTAAAAGACTTATCGTTCTTACAAAGTAAATTGGCCCAGGCTCTTCAGCAGAAATTCAGCTCTAAATCATCATCGAAGGTGGATGTTTCACTCTTCCTGGATTGCAATTGGTACATTATAGTTCATTAGGAAACCTTTGAACAAATTGAAAGGATTCTGTTACAGCTTCCAGGAGTCATTCATCACTGAAGATGACCGAAACTTGAAAAATTATATATTTCTATTTGTATAGAAATCATTAAACTCAGAATATTTTAGCATCTAACCTTATTCCAGTCATTAGGTAGATCTTATGAAGTGTAGCTCAAATCAGTCGCTATGTTATCATACGTTCTGTCATCTTGGGTTTTTTGTTGGACGACATTTTAAATTTTTTATAGCAAATATTCTTTCGACAATTCGAAGAGAAATATCGACCTCTCCATCATTCAACTCGTTAACTATTTCTTTAGCTAGCTTTGTTTTATTTTGTACTGCCAATTTAAGTTTCTTTACTTTTTCTATGATATTAAACACGACAGATCTATTCCTAAAATCTCATTTCGCGACTACAATAGCAATGAATTATCACATTTGCATGATAAATGTAATAATTTAAATTGGAGCATGGTTTACAATTTTGACAACTCTGTTGATAAAGTAGAAGTTTGAGGAATTTGTGCTACTAAGGACTATGTCACCCAAACTTAAACAGCTGCCTTGGTTCAATGATGAGATCAGCGATACCATAAATTGGGGATTTTATTTAACATCGGTGGAAGCGTACAAGAAGAGTTGAACTGTACCAGGAATATAAAGCTGTAGGAAATAGGAGTAATAATATTATAAAACGCGCAAAGGCCAAATATTGTTTTTCATCTATATTGCACCCATCTGTTCCTTCAAAATTTTTTTGGAAAGTTTAAAATCTGTTGGTCCCTTTCTATCATCCAACGAAAAACCATCTACACAATTTTCACCAAATGATTCTCATAACAATGCACGTTCAGCGGGGTTACCCACTTTTGATGTATTAATGAACTCTAGTTCGATGGAAAGTAACTTTAGTTTTAATAACATTGATATCACTGACCTTATGGATGCTTTAGATTCGGTTAAATCAAACGCTGTTGGAGTTGATGAAATAGTAATTAAGTTCGTTAAACTTATTTTACCAAACGTTGATTGCTACTTACTACATATTTCCAATAGCTTAATCATGTTTTCTATCTTTCCTGAGAGATGGAAGCAATCAATTATTATTCCCATTCCCAAGAATAAAAATCACAAATGCTTATCTGATCTTATCTGGTTTTTGAAAAAATACTACAATCACAAATATTAACGTGCGTTGAATCGGAAAATTTACTATGACCGCTTACAGACGTCATTTCAGCACTAATAGTACTTTACTACATATCAATGACGACATCCGCAGGGCCATAGATAAGGGTTATCTTTGTATGCTGGTTCTTCTAGAATTTATTAAAGCTTTTGATAAAATTGATCATTCAATTTTGGTTAGCAAACTTCGTAACAGTTTTAAATTCTCAATGTCGGCTTGTCGTTTAGTTTTGTCATATTTATCACATCGATCACAATTAGTTAGAACTAGTTCAGGAATCTCAAGCTCTTGTAATACTAATTGTGGTGTTCCCTAGCGATCGGTATTAGGTCCTTTTCTATTCATGATGTATATAAATGACCTACCTACAGTTATCACTCAATGCAAATATCACCTTTTCGCGGATGACTTGCAAATTTATAGATTTTGTGGGCCTAACGAGATAACAAATTCTGTCGGAACTGTTAATTTCGATATAAAATTGATTACAATCGTCTATAGAAAATAATCTTGAACCTAATGGTGGAAAAACCAAATCTATTATTATTTCTTCTACAACTCGTGATACGCACAACCTACCTAAAATCAGCAGGAGGTAGATTTTTCTGATTCTGTGAATAATTTAGGCTTAACTTTTGACAAATGCTTATGCTGGAGTTACCACATCGAAACAGTCTGTAATTGAGTATTTTTTTTATTAAGAATGTTATGGGCTACCACGAGTTGCTTTAATACTAATCTTAGACTCCAATTGGTGAAATCTTACATCCTTCCACATTTTTTGTACGGAGATATTGTCTTCTTTGAATTAAAGAAGAGGTACTTTAATAAACTTCGATTGATATTTGATTCTTGTGTGAGATACGTATACGGGCTAAGAAAGTACGACCACATCTCGAATTTCACTAATTCATTACTTGGTTGTTCTGTTGCTGAATTCTATGAGTTTCGAGTTTGTTTATACATTTTCAAGTTTTTAAAGTATAAACAGCCCACCTATAGTATATTGCGCGGGGAGTTAGCATGTGGAATTCGTTAAGTAATAACGTTAAGAAATCTAAATCCCCTGCCGTGTTTGGGAAAAAAATACTTTTCTTCAGCTTAATAATATCAAAATTCTATTTTTCTTTTTTCAAATTGATGAATCGGTAATATATTGCTGCACACCTATAGGTTAATTCAATCAATAAATTAAAAATAAATTAAAATAAGTAGTTGCCACAAATGTAATAAGTTCATAAGAACTTCAAACATTTATATTAAAATAAATACCTGAGGTTGTGTTTAGATCTCTAAGGATATCTTTAATGAAAATAATTCCGTTTCGTTTTACACTTTCCATTACAACACAATGTCTAAAGCTAACATAGTTCGTCGCAGTTAGTTAAATGGGGTGCGATCTACTTCTACGTGGCAGGTAGATTTTCCCAAAATTTTCTTTCATACAAACCTTGTCTTGACAATCACGAACACAACAAATATAAAATCAGTCAAAACGGCCGAACCGTTCTCAAGTGACGATCTTTCATATATGCGGCAATTAATTTTTATTTATAAATAGATTAGGCAAGACAGACTCCAAATATTGGGTGAAATCTTTCTTAATTGACCTTGTTAAGGGTAGGTCAACTATATTCAGATATACAATAAATAGTTTTTGAGTCAGGGAAGACGGAATTTGATCTAAATGGTAAAGGCGTCAAACGTGTAATTTAAAGGTCGATTTTATACCACTTTAGTAATTTATCACACCAGGCCGCTACCCGATATTGAGTGAAATGTTTCTCATTGGATGTAACTCCGTGTAACCTGACACAAAAAATAATTTATTTTAGACCTGGATAAGATTGATCTACCCTTCACAAGGTCCATTTAATAATATTTGACCAAATATTGTTGACCTTTACCATTTGGATCCAATTCCGTGTAACCTGGCATATCGAAGATCGACAAATAATGTATTACCCACCTGTATAAGGTTGATTTTTCCTTCACGATGCTTATGAAGTAATATTTGACCCAACATCTGGTGGTGGTCTGGCTTGTAATAAATTATTAAATGTGGCAAAACCAACATTTGTATTGCAATTGGAAACCTACATCTTCTGATGCCAATTCCGTCTGATACGGTTGACTTACCCTCGACAAGACTTTTAGTGTAATATTTGGTCCAAAATCTGTTGGCAGTCTTGTGTAATAAATAATTTAAGTTGGTCAAATTGATTTTCTTGTTATAAATAATGTTTGGGTGAAATTTACCTTTTCGCAGGTTATCGGGATGATTTTGAAATAACAAACTCAGTGTAAAAAATTTGTAATAAATTTCGGTCCAAGAACCGATTATATGATGCCAATATTATAATTATTATAACAGTTACAACTTTGACGGTGCAGGTTTAATTGTAAGCGGAACCGGACGACTCGTTCCTTGATAACAGTAACTGTAATGAAATCGGGATTTGTTATAATAAATGTGTAACAAATTATGGTATGGGTTTAATTGAGGCGGGCTAATTTGGTCGGTGCCGGTTTAAAGCACTGATTTTTTACTATATTTGGTCATAATAGAAAATTCTATAAATAGTGGTCACGCCTGGATGGTGAGCTCCTAATTATTTTTTCTCTAATTCACCTTGATTATCAAGTAACAATCCATATGCCTTATTTTGTGTAAAGATTTCTAGGCATATCTCAATTGATCTAACAATTCTTATTATATTTTTGGTTATAATACAACATTCTATAAATTAATCTCATCCTTCGATAAGGATGTACTATACTCACTATTTTTCTTAATAACTTAAGCCCCAACTAATAATTCATATTTCTCAGGTTGTATTGGATGTATCTCTATAGATATCTATTGTGGCCCTAAGAACTCTCTTTATATTTGTTACCATTTCTAAAAATAGGAGTTCCCTGCATTTGGAGCTTGGTATTATTTTTTCATTTTTCTATTATCCCACCCATTTTATCCGACTGTGGATTATAATTTCTCCGGTTATCTCATTTAATTTGAATAATTCTTCCTTATGTAGTTCAACGTGTAGTATTTGTTACTAATCAGCCTCGGATACTAATTTTCTAGTTATTTTTTTAAAACTTTTATTAACCGCAATATTCTTATTCGTGAATATTGAATGATGAAATGGTAAATATATTATAATTTCTCTAGGGTTATTTTAAAGTTATTGCCAAATATTTAAAATAAAACTAATAAATTAAGAGTTACGTTAATTCCGCTTAATACAGGTATCATTTTGATATGCACCAACACATATAAACGTTTAGCATAGATTTAGTAAAATCTTCACACTGCTAAATAAACATATGTGAAGTTTTTACTAATTTTGTTTACTAGTAAAACTTTAGCAGTAACTTGACATGCATAATTTCAGTACGATTTTAACCATGAATCGCTCAACACTGAAACAACGCGCCGAAATAGTGACGCACTGCTGTTCATTGAAAACAGTCTTTCGGTTGTGTTAACTCAACATCGTCGAAAATATCGTGGCCAACAGGTACAGCCTGACAACACTATTCGTCGTTTTGTGTCGAAATTTGTTCATCACGGGCTATTGTAAAATCGTCAACAACGATCAACGATCAAGACGTTCCAATGGACTGGTTCAAGCGGTCAAACAGAGCGTTGCTCGGAACCCAAAACTGTCGTATAGTGGCCGTGCTCAGCATTTTGGCGTCAGTGGAACCACTTTGCGGCGAATTTTGTAGGATGATTTGCATTTTTTCCGTATAAAGTGCAATTAACACAAAGAATATTGACGACAGCCGTCCACGTCGCTTGGAATACAGCCAAACAGTCACTCGAATGGTTGACACTGAACCTGATTTTTGGAAGCAAATTTTGATGACCTACGAAGCCAATTTCACATCCTCTGGCTGCGTTAAAAAGCAAAATTGCCGCATTTGGGGAACGAAGAATCCACACGAGATCCACGAAACGCCATTGCATGACCAAAAAGGGACTGTTCGGGCCGGCGTTTGCGCTAAAACCATCATTGCGCCATTATTTTTCAGAGAAAACGAAAAAGTCAATGAAAATCAAATCAATATTGGTGGATGTTGGCTCATTATATCTGCCTGCAAATGCGTGAAAAAAGTTTTGGCAGTTACTGGTTTTAACAAGACGGTGCGACCTGCCACACTGCAACTCAAAAAATTCATTTTGGTTTTTATCAATTGTAATGGTGTATAGTGAGTGTTCCGTATATTGGTCTATTTCAGCACTCTCGAATTAAATACTCAATCGTAGGAAATTCCTCCATTTAGCGTCACAATCTGTGTGACAACAATATTATGATAATCGACACCTACTTATACACAATCAACTTCCCAACCACCGGATTTCACATTTCCATCTATATTCTATTTTAACAAAGAATCAAATTTCGTACGCTATGCAGTAATTCGCTAGTAGTACAGCTATATGGCATTGCTTATAGACAATATTTCAATATAATAAACAACATCAGTCGTCGCGACCTGATGAGAAGACTGATTTTTTCAAATCATTAGTCTCATCTGTTCAAAACTGATTGTTGTGATTCTTACACATTAGCTATCTATAAGTCAAAAATTCAAAAAACAAAAAATTCAGTTTCTACATCGAAAATTCTCTGGAGGACTGATACTAAAAAGTGATGATATTGACTGGCCACCCAGATCTCCAGATTTGGTCTCTCAGGACTTCATTTTGTAGGTTTATTTGAAAAGCAAAGTGTACGCCAGCAAGCCTCAAAACATTGACGAGCTCAAGGCCACCCGTGCCGAAATCATCGCCATACCACTCAAGATGTTGGAAAGGTATTGGAAAACGCAGCAAAAAGGGTACATTTTGCTCTCGCCAGTCCAAAAAAAATGCAATGAACCAAATTGAACAAAAATATCCGATATATAGAAATTGGTTGTTGTTTTTTCAAAGTAATTCAATGTTTACATACCAATATAGAAGATGGCGGACCCGTTAGTTAGAAAAGATAGATGGGAAACAATAAGCAAACTTCAGTTAACACAGTGATTAAGTAGTCCAATCATGTCGGCATCCGTGCCTCTAAATTGTTGGTGATCGTACCAAAAACCTAAGTGGTCCAACCGAAGCACATGTTATACTCTAAAGTTTTCGCTGGTTGAGGCTTAAGTTAAAAAATTGAGCTGGAGTCAAGCTTTTAAAAATGGTATTTACAATTCGGGCAATGGAATATTATAATGGGAGGTTTTGCGATTTTTATTTTATCTTTCCCAGTTTCGTCCAGTTTTTGTTGCTCTGCCTCTCTCATATTTTTGCTGTGGATAATTACAAAACACTAAAAATATTTTTTTACTTCAATTTTTGAGCCTTATCCGTACCTACTGTTGAAGCCTAAGGACATGAGTTTTATAACTTTTGTAAACTTTTATTTTAGATTTATTTATCATTTTTATTTAATATTATTCTATTTCGAACGTCATCTAAATCTAAATTATTTGAATTATATTGTTGATTTAATAAAAATAGTAAAGGACCGCGTGTATTATTATGGTAAAAGCATTTTTTAGTAGCCATTTAGAAAAATTACGTCCCTCGGCTTCTGTGAATTGTGTGACAGTAAAACCATGTTTTGATTTTTTACTTACTTATGCCTCAATCAGTGAACACGTAAAAGCTTAAGTTACATGCTTTTTATCCAATTTCGGTTGATGCTACGACCACAAAAGATTTATAGGCGAAACATACGCTAAGAAAACATTGTGGTATTTAACATATTAAGGAAGCGATATTAGCTAAAATTCATCTACATTATTTTGTATAACGGTTTCGATGAATCTGGTGACATATATAAAGAAGAGTTTTCTAAACCACTTGTTTGTATATACATTGGGAATTCTAGAATTAAATTTTATATATTTTAAAACACTGACTAAAAAAATAAAAGTTTTGTCCTTTATACGCGCATGGAACTTTTATGTATGTTATGCAACGTGTATAATTAGCCGGTTACATAAAATACCTCGTTATCTTTATTATTTTCGAGTTAAGTTATAAACAATTAAGATGTGCACATTATACTATTATTGTTATTACTTAACCAGTCTGATAACTATCGTCATAACACATACGATGTTTTGTAGGTCATACGAGTATTTTATGTATATTAGGTTACCGACCAGCCGATTGAACCTGTGCAATTTACCTTTCACTTGATTGCGTATATAATAATATAAAAAAATGCTTTTACTCTCGTTCAACAAGGTTACGGTCATTTATACCCTAAACCGATGACATTTACAATAATGCAGCACACCTCCCGTCACACATGCACATTATAATCTAAAGTGTTAAACGGTGTGTGGTTTGCTTCATTTAACGATCAAAAGCAAAACATAAAAATGTTTTTTTATATTTTCCTACTTATTATTATACACGCCAAACGAATTTTCAAGTAACAAGGTTAATTTACTATTTGATTAAATTTTATGGTCGGTAAACATAAGTAAAAAACCGCGTTAACCGATCAGTTTACTTTGTAAAAAAATATTATCATCAAAAAGTTTATATTATAACGTCATGTTGAATGGATCGGGCACATGTAATAAATTTTTTCGTTTGGAATTAGTATTTAGTAGAATTTTGAATTGATTGGAAACAAAAAAAAAGATTGAGTGAAATTTTTTGAGTGTTTTTTTTTGAGTGGAAATGTATATTATCGGATTAATATTTGTGGTGCTGCAATTTTTTGTAGAAATTAGTTCATTGATACCAGAATTAACAAAGGATGCATATTTATTAACTGTACGCAAATTTTTTATCCATATATTATTTGAGTGAAATTTTGGTGTGGTGAACCAAGTGAACGTTGTTTAAAAATAATTTTTGACATTTTATGTCGTTACACGATCTTGAATATATTTTCGGTTAATTATGATATTTTAATCATTTTAAGGGATTGTAAAGTAAAAGTCAAAGTGTATTAATATACAATTAAAGGTTAATATTATATACATTTAGCGCGTCTCTTCAAGTTCAATGTCCCCGATCGCGTAATCATATTTACTATAGCACTTATCATCAATTTGTACATTTTTGTTATATAGTGATGTAATTTAGACAATGTAAATATTATTATGTTATTGTTGTAATTGTTACCGTATTTAGTGTTTTCACTCAATTAAAATACAACTTGCGTTGCGCATAGTCAAAATTTTATGTGCGGAAAGAAATAAAAAATTAACGTACTGTTTAAATATTAATTAAAGTAAAAGTCAAACAAATTGGCGGTAGCACAAAATGATTTTAATTAACAAATAATATTTACCACGTTGGCCTTACCTCGTTTTGCACGCGACTTGTTGTCTTGTTCTTGAATTGTTATCAAAGCATATTTTCTAATCGAACTTGATTAGTTGTCGGAATTGTTATTGATTTGTGCATTTTATTTTTTTTTAGCCACATTTGATTCAAAAATATAATTACATCTCGGAAACGCATTCGGTACAGACGGAGGATGGATATATCATTGAAATGCATCGGATACGCGGGAAACCGACTAAAATGCCACCGAAACGTAAAAAACCGGTACTTATTATGCATGGATTGGAAACGACATCGGCCGATTGGGTGCTAATGGGGCCCGATAAAGGTTTAGGATATTATTTATCCGATAACGGGTATGATGTGTGGCTGGGTAACGCGCGCGGTAATCGGTATTCGAGGCAGAACGCATTTATGGTGCCCAGTAATCGAGACTTTTGGAGATTTTCGTGGCATCAAATGGGTATTTATGATTTACCCGCAATGATCGATTACATTATAGAAAAATCTGGATTTCCAAAAATTAGTTATATCGGATTCTCTCAAGGTTCGACATCATATTTTGTGATGGCATCGGAACGTACTGAATATTTAGATAAATTAACGCATATGCAAGCACTATCACCAGTCGCTTTTCTTAAGCACACCAAAAGCCCGCTATTTGGATTTTCAACCGTGTATTCAGCTTACCTAGAGGTTCGTGCAACACAAGTATTATTTATATATGTTAACAAATTTTAGCTTTTTATTATAGACGCGGAACCCATCTTTTGTACCGTTCGAATTTCTGCGCAGCGATCCGAATTCCCGGCTCGCCGCACAATTTCTATGCAACCAATACATTAACGTCGATAAGAATTTGTGTCTCACAATTTTATTTATGGTCGGTGGATTTAATACGAATCAAATTAATGCCACAATGCTGCCAGTTATATACGGCCATATGCCATCCGGTTCGTCTACAATGCAATTTGGGCACTATGGGCAGCTCGTGAACTCCGGTAAATTTCGTCAATACGATTATGGTGTGCAGCAGAATCGAGAAAAATATGGCACCGAGGAGCCACCCGATTATAATTTAACTCGTGCCACTCTCCCCATTGCGTTACATTACGGGGACAACGATGATATATCGCAACCAGTCGATGTTAAAATATTATATCGTCTCTTACCGAATGTGATTGGATTATACCGTGTGCCATATAAAAATTTCGCCCATATGGATTTTGTGTATGGGGTGGACGCCCGAGAATTAGTTTATACAAAAGTGGTAGACATAATGAATAAGTATTCGTGATTTTATTACCTACGAGAATGTGTATCGGATACGCGAGAAAAATCTGTGATTCTTAATTTAATTGATTAAAGTGAATAGAAAATTATAATTTTTTTTTTAAAAGGTTTTGATTTTTTTAAATGCCGGAACATGGCAGAAGGTTACAATATGCGTACTCAAGTATCTTCCTTATTGACTTAATCGTTGAAATTTTTGTTAAATAAATTTTAAATATTTATATTTACCGCAACTAAATAATACAAATTATGAAGTATGTGGAAGCTAGAATCGTTCATAAAATTATTCGAAACAATTTTATCGAGAATTATATCATGACACCCGTTTGATTAATCCGCATCAAAAAAATTCGTATATTTACATGACAAGGTCGCTAAAACGAAAAAAATTCAATTGAATAAATTATAAGCCCTGAATAGAAAGCTCATTGCCCAATATTACAAAACTTTATTACACTCAGCTTTGGGCAAAATTACCATAAATTGTTACATGTCTTATATCTATTGTACGGAGTTGTTGTTGTCGCGTTTTACGATTATTTTTATAATTTGATAGCATTGGACGCAACGAAATCTGAATATTATGATAGAAGATTTTGGTTTATAAACACCTTAAATAATGCGTTTGCTCTCTTCCTACAGTGGAGACGGTTTCATGTTTAACAAACAATTTATGGAATAGGTTTATATGAAATTTTAACATTTTAATTGTGTTTGATTATTAAGCCATGGTTGTTTAGTCATGAATATATGCATGATTGTATATTATTCGTATTATAAGCTTTATAGTGGCTATATTCGTTCTTTTCTCTACTATACCCTTTATTGCACTTCTCTCACGTTACTGTAATTTTCAAATTGATTAAAACATTTCATTCACAAACTCAGGTAGAACTCGAAACGTCTCTTTTATCAAACTTTGTTCCCACTTCTTATCGTGGGCGCTTAAGCGCTTATAATATTTAATAACATTTATCCACTCAAACCAAACACACCCCATTTTAAGCAAGAGCTCATTTATGAAGGAGTGTATGATGTATTGGACATTTAATTTAAATTAAATATTTTGAACATACAATAATTTTATATTGCACATAACTATGTTTTTCTGTTGATTTCTCTTGATGGATAATCCCAAATCCTCTGATGATCCGGTTGATTGACTGTAAAGTCGCTCGAGACCTTTTAACTATAGTGTTTTGGTGAAAAATTAACCTTACCGGAATTTTGGTAAAACTGCTCAAATTTCAGAAAAAAAAACCACGTTGATCACTCATTAAGGAAGCTGTGAATTCCACTATACAGATTTCTACCAAATTTCGCAAAATACTCCCATCTTTAATAGAAAAAGAATAAGAATAAAGTTTCATTCCGAACAGTCGATCCGCCTTTAGGGATGCCGAATTTTGGTAAATTAATATTTTTTCTAAGCCCGTCATTTCCTGTTTTGGTCATAATTCAGTGGGATCTTCCAATTTATGGAAGAAGCTTAGGTATGAAATTTCATTCCTACAAATCAATCCGCCTCGACTGTACAGAACCGAATTTTTGTTGAAAAACTGTATTTTGTGAAAAATCGTAATTTTCAAATTTTAGAAACTAATCTGGGCCGATATTGTTGTAAATTTAATTTAAAATCTTTTTGTTCATAATACTCAGAGGAAGGGGAAGGGGGTTGGGCACAATTAGCCGAACAAAAAAAGTTTAGAAAAAGTGTTTAACCCTCAATCTACTGACAAATGATGTTTTAGTCACATTTCATTTTCAAACTCGCGTAATCAATAAGTTACAAGGCACGTTTAGTTAAACGGGAGGTGTTTAGGTATTCCTCAAACGACGAATTTTGCACTCAAAACCTTATAATTTTGAATTATTGAAAACCGTTTGATTTACGAAGACGGCCTTGAAAAGTTTTTCGGACATATCCTATTGAACGGTATATTTTAAGCAAAGTAAACAGGCCATACATTTTTACTGGTCGAAATATTTTTTTTCTATTATTCTCAGAGTCATTTTGCGCAAACTCAACTCAGAGAATTGTAGAAAGAAAATGAAATATCACGAACGATCAGGAGTTTGTGCGCATTTTCGCTACCGCTCATAATACTAAATAATTCTAGGAAATTCATGTTTCCATTACGATGAAATAAGTTGATCGTTGCTTATTTTTACTAAGAGTTCACGTTTGCTGGTTCTCTCTCTCTCTCTCTCTCTCTCTCTCTCTAGCTTTCACATTCAAAGAAAGGATTTTGCCGCCTGCACTATAGTCCTCCATCCGCCTCGATCCATCGCTCTTGTCCTCCCGTTTCGACACCCTAATATGCGTAGATCTTGTTCGATGTCGTCACGCCAGCACAGTCTGGGTCTCCCTCTACGACGTACACCGGCTGGTTGTTCATGGAACACTTTCATCCGTTGTTGTGGAGACATTGCAACGGATCATCTGTTGTTGTGGAGACCTTGCAACGTGGCCGAGCCATGTTAGTTCTGCTTGGTATAAAAATATACTCAAAAAATAAAAAAGTGTAATAAACTATTGTGAAGAGCTTTTTATAAAGTTGATAAATAATTTAGAGTAGCGTTGTTGTGTTTAGATCTATTTGCAGCATGATTCAATTCAAGTAAACAGAATTATTATCAAATTTTTCATTTTGTACGTTTTAAGGGTGTAACGGTGTAACCACTGAAACCTAACGGTGTAACTAAAGGGAGCATAATGAGCTCGGATTTGTATATTATTTTATAGAATTTGACAGATGAAGAAATGCGAAGAGCTCTAGAAAACAGTGATTCTAGTTTTGATGAAAGGAATTTGATTTGTATTTACATGCATAATAGCGATTTAACAAACAGTGAGCAAAATGATATTTCTGACAGTGGAGGATATTTTGGAGTACGATTTTGCTGAAGAAGATGAACTGATGTTGATGGTTAGTGTAAATTAGGGAATTACAGAAGGCAGACCATTAGAAAGAGATAAAAAATATTTATCAAAAAAGATTTCACAGACTGGATGAAAGCTTCTGATAGAACTGGAAGAACTCCAATACATAATATAATCCTCTAGGAGGTATACATACAAAGTAAAATTACCCCCTGGCAAGCACATTGACACAATCCTTGATGCGTTTTCATTATTTTATACTGATGAAGTAATAAACGTTTTAGTCGAGCACATCAATTTACATGACACAAAATTTGCAGGTAATAAGTGGAAAACGACGGATACCGTTTGATGTCGGGCTGCTTTTAAATACTGGCGTAAGTAAACAAGACATTGTAGATTATAACGAATTCTTAAATCCATTATTTGGAAGCCAAATTTTTTGCGCTACCATGTCTCGGGATAGATTTGTGGCAGTTGTTCGTCATTTCACGATTCGACGATTCAGCAACTCTTTCTGTACGTCGGTCCCAATATAAATGTGCACCCATTCGGCAAATGTACGATACGATCAAAAAGGAGCTTGTTAAAGCACTACCTATCCGGGCAAAATGATAACCCCACCTATTCTAAATTTTCATGTAAAAAAATAAAACCCAAGAAAAGGTTTGAGTCTGAGGAGTTGCTCAATGTTTGCATGGCGTATGTCAAGTTCGTGATTATCTCCCTGCCGCGCGGTTGTCAAATAAATGATGGAGAGCGAGACCAATGCGTATGGGGTGTGTGCGAAGTAAAATGCTCTGGGAGAATGTTTTTATTATGTGCTTCTCGTTTACATCAATGCGAATTGATGTAAACGAGAAACAGAGAAGAAAGATATTCTTCTAGAATATTTTGCGCGTCGCTGTGTGGTGCGCGAATTTATTTTTCTTCAATTTGAGTTTGGTATTTGTTACGATAAGATTGAGTTTTTGATTGTGAAACGATAAGTCTTTTTGATAATTTAAAACAAAGAGTTCTAGTTTTTCTTGAATTGTGATAAATAGTCGATTATTTTTTTTTGAGTTGAGCCTTTGAGTAAAAGAAAAACTGTTGCATTGTACTTGGTTTAATTATACCTTTATGAGTTGCTAAAAATAAAAATGTTAATCGATTTACTCATGTGAAAAAAATGGATAATAAAGTTTAGTAGAATAAAATTTTTTTTTTATTTAATAATTATACATATACGTACATAAATAGTTCTCGTTACCGCTTTAGGACTACTTAAGCAGCCTGACGCTCATCTTAGAGGGGAGGAATTACGTACCTCTAATAACTCGATACAAGCAGATAACATCAAGGCTGCATCATCATCAGTATTTTAACCCTAATGCTACTCGAAACCGCATAAACGCTACTTGAAACCGCATAACGAAATCAACGGATGTGAAGACACATAAATGCAAAACCAGCAAATAGCATTATACACGTGCATGCTTCGCAACATTGTAGAAACTAACATTATCTTTTACTAACTAAGCATTTTTATTATTATATAACAACTAACATAACTAACATCTTTGAATTAGTATAAAAATATCTTGAAAGTGTAAACTCTATATTGAAATTGAAAATAAAGTAAAGCTGTGGAAAATTCCACAGCAATAAAAAATGTTTAGTTAAGTGTAATAACAAATTTAACTGGCGCAGTGTGGTAGCGGATATTTTCAAATATCTGTTCCTACCAAAATATCAACTGCAAGTGAATAATTAAAGTATTTTAAGTGTCACGAATAGTGAAAGTTAAAGGAATATTAACTGTAGTGCTTTAATCGAACAATTATTCACGGAGTATATGAAAAATATACTGTTTGATGGCATATCAAACATAGTTAAGTGATTTAAAATAAATTATAAGTCTATATAAGATATAGAAGTGAATAAATTCAAATAAATATAAATAAAAATATATAATAATTAAATAGTGAATATAACAAAATTTATCACGGTATATGATAAATATTGTATATAAAAAGTGAAATAAATACAAAATAATTCGTCTTCTTCGAAAGATTGTTTGCGAGCCATCGTAGCAAAACAAATTAATAAAAATTAACAAAAAATTGACGTCCGAGCGTCTGTACTCGAACAGTGAAATTTTTTTTTGACAAAAAGTCAAAACACTCAAGAGGAAAGGAAGCGAAAAATCGATATTGCGGCAACATCAGTGGACGGAATGAAGGCATATCATCTCCTGGTCCTGATCTTCTTATTAAATTGGTGAGTTACACTTGATATAATACTAATTCCCCGCAACTATCTAAATTCCCTTCCAAGTTGAGAAATTTTATTGTATAAATAAGAAAACACAAATAATTTAAAAATTACGAAATTAATCGATAAATATCAAAAATATAACGAGTCGCGTAACATTCAGGAAGATTTTGATTCTGATAGTGACAGTGACAGTGTTAGTGAAATAAAATTTAACAAAATGACTGACGCAGAGGACAAACAGTTTAAAGAAATGGAACGGACATTAAAACTGTTACAAATCCCCGACGCCATCAAAGATATTCCGCCGTATGATGGTGGCAGAACGGAACTAAACAAATTTATCACACAAGTTGAAGATATTCTAAAAATTCTCAAACCAGCGTTCACTGACCCATCATACCAGATAATTCTCTTACGGGCAATTCGTAATAAAATAGTGGGTGATGCCAACAAGGCCCTAGAAATGTATAACACCACAAATGAGTGGGATAGTATTAAAGGAAGCCTTATCGCTCACTTTGCCGATAAGAGAGATGAAAATAGTCTAATTCGGGATCTTCACGCTATCACGCAAAGGAATGACAGTGTTGAAGTATATTTCACGAGAATCCTTGAAATATGTAACACATTAAAGACTTGGGCGAAACTGAATACACCAAATGAAGCAATACAGAAAGCCAAATGGTACGATTCGATGTGCCTTTCTGTGTTCACGGCAAATTTGAGAGACTCCCTTGGAGTTATGGTAAGAGCAATGCAGCCACCGGATCTTCCGACGGCGAGACTATACTGTTTAAAGGAACAAAATATAGTCTATATGAAGAATAAAGCGTTACCTCCACCAATACCTCAAAAAACAATAATGCCTAGACATCCATATCCAAGATACAACCAATATTCACAATATAATCAGCATCCGCAGTACAATCAAAATCGACCTCAAAATTTTAATAATAATAAACCTCAATATTTCAATCATCGCCCCTTCACCCAACAAAATAATACACAATTTGGCTTAAGAGGATTACCACCTAAACCAATTCAATACCATAAACCGGAACCTATGGATACAACATCGAATAAAAATGGATATAAACAACCGGTCTATCAAAAACCACCATTCCAACGACAATTCAGTTCAACAAATCAGCCTTATCGCTTTAATAGCAATGGACCATCAAAAGTTCAAGTTAAAGAACTATGTATATAATATTTCATCGAACCCTTATAATAACGAAAGTGATTATTATTATCAAGACGTGTACTATGAAAATCAGGAATATGATAGTTCATACGAGGAACAAGAATCCGGTATGAATGAATATTTCGAAGAAAATCTACAAAGTCAAAATCAAAGTATCCCTATCATTGAAATTCAAGACGAGGATTTTTGCCTAAAAGCCTCGGAGAATCAACATTCGGATACATATGTCTGAATAGCCACCACCAAAAAGGTTATCAATTACCTTATGTCGAACTAATCCTTAACGGACGCCCCTATAAATTCTTAATAGACACTGGTTCTACAAAATCCTTTATTGATCCAATTCTGATCCCAAGTAAATTCGTACAAAAAATAAATCCAGTAACCATATCTACTCTATTTAATGATACGACTGTTGATAAAATGGTCCAGTTAAAGGGTATTAAAGAATTTAAAACTAACGAGGAACTCGACTTCATCCTTTTCAAATTCCACAATTATTTTAATGGTCTAATTGGCATGGAAACCATGCAAAAATTAAAAATAACTCTTGATTTAGGACAATCTCTATTAATCACTCCATTAGTTCAAATCCCATTAAAATTTAAATTAAATATCATGTCCGCAATTTACAATATCGCTCCGCGAAGCAAAATAATAGCAAGCGTACCTGTTACAATAGAAAAAGGCGAGATATATATTAAGCCCCAACTCCTAAACGGAAATTTAATCATACCAGAAGGTATATATACGAGTAAAGATAATTACGCTAAAGTGGAAGTCGTTAACTACAGCCCACAAGCAAAAAAATTCGTGGTAGAACACCCAACAGAGTGTGAGGAAATTAGCAAATACCACACAGAAATTAATAACATCGAACCCATAAAAGACTATAATAGTTCTGATATAAAACACCTAATTCGAACATCTCACCTTAATCATGAGGAAAAACGAAGTATAGAAAAACTCTGTACTCAATTCGAAGAGATATTTCAAAAAGAAGACTGTCAACTATCTTTCACTAATGCCATTAAACACGACATTGAATTGGAAGATAACAAACCGATAACAAACAGATATCCGTATATCCACAAACAAGAAGTGGAAAACCAGATCAACAAAATGCTAAACCAAGGCATTATACGGCCTAGTTACTCTCCCTGGTCGTCACCGATCTGGATAGTACCTAAAAAGAAAGACGCTTCCGGATTAATCAAATGGCGAATGGTCATAGATTATAGGAAGTTGAACGAAAAAACAATTTCTGATAGGTACCCGTTACCCAATATAACGGACATACTAGACAAACTAGGAAAATGTTTGTATTTCACAACTCTGGATCTTGCTTCAGGTTTCCACCAGATAGAAGTAAATCCACGAGATATCCCTAAGACTGCATTCAGTGTTGAATTTGTTCATTACGAATTCGTTCGTATGCCATTCGGGCTAAAGAACGCCCCTAGCACGTTTCAACGTGTTATGGATCACGTTTTAGGAGAACTACAAGGTAAAATATGTCTCTGCTACATGGATGACATTATAATATTCTCTACGTCACTCCAGGAGCATATGAATAGCTTGAATAAGGTTTTTACTAAATTACGAGACGCAAATCTGAAGGTACAACTTGATAAGAGTGAGTTTCTACATAAAGAAATCGCGTTCTTAGGTCAAATTGTTACTTCAGAAGGAGTAAAACCTAACCCCGACAAGATCAGGGCAATTCGAAATTTCCCCATACCCAAAACCGAAAAGCAGATCAAAAGCTTTCTTGGTCTATTAGGGTATTACAGAAAGTTCATAAAAGATTTCGCTTTCCTCACAAAACCCATGACAGAATGTCTAAGGAAAGATTCTGTCATTGACCTTAATGAAAATTACATAAAATGCTTCGAAAATTGCAAACAATTGCTGTGTGAAAATCCAATATTGCAATACCCGGATTTTGAGCAACCATTTTTGGTAACAACCGATGCGAGCAATGTCGCTATAGGTGCTGTTCTATCCCAGGGTACAATAGGATAAGATTTGCCAATTTGTTATGCTTCGCGTACACTCACAAAAACTGAGCAAAACTACTCGACCATCGAGAAAGAACTCTTTGCAATAGTATGGGCAACGAAATATTTCAGACCATACTTATTTGGCCGAAAATTTACCATCATAACGGACCACAAACCTCTCACTTGGTTGTTTTCACTAAAAGAACCTAATTCCAAACTTGTGAGATGGCGGTTAAAGTTAGAAGAGTTTGACTACAACATCGTTTATAAAAAAGGCTCTCAGAACGCGAATGCTGATGCTCTATCTCGCATCCAAATCAGTTCTAACCATATTGATGTTAACAATACCGAAAGTTCATCCTCGGTAGAAGATACAGCAAGTATGTTGTCAACACCTGACGATCTAATCCCAACAACAAAGAATTCTATAAACATGTTCGAAAAACAATTAGTCATTTACCTATCCGATAACTTAAAAGAACCTCTCGTTAAAACTGAAACGCTTTTCAACTCTCGGAAAAGAGTAACAGTGCAAATACCACGTAAACGAGGTATAAAAACTACCATCACAGAAGAGCTACGGAAATTATTTGGACGAACTAGGAATCTGACTGAATCTAGGAATTTTCACTTCAGAGGAATATTTTCAATACGTTTCAGAAGCGTATAAAGCGATGACATCCTCCAAACCAAGGGTAACAAATCCTAAAGTAAATTTAGTACGGTCTATGTCACTTCTAACCGACATTGAAGACGAAAACAAACAACAAGAGATCATTAAAAGGACCCACGAGCAAAACGAACATCGCGGTATCATAGAAAATTACGAGCATATCAAAAAAGAGTACTATTTCCCAAGAATGAAAGAAATGATAAGAGACTACGTTAATCAATGCGACGTTTGCCAACAAGTAAAGTACGACCGGCAACCTCCACAATTACAACTATCCTTAGCTGAAACACCGAAGAAACCCATGGACATTATCCACATTGATATATTCCAATTAGATGCAGTAAAATTCTTGACGGTTATAGACAAGTTCAGTAAATTTGCAGCAGCCTACCTGTTAGAAGAAAAAACAACTAAAAGGATTTCTGAAGCACTAATACACTATTTCAGTCAACACGGACTACCAGGTAAAATTATAGCTGATCACGAAATAGGAAATGGAGGAGAAGTTAAAATATTGATGGAAAAATATCAAATTGAATTGCACATCACTACACCGTATAACTCCACCGGTAACTCCCCAGTCGAAAGACTACACTCGACATTAAAAGAAATCTGTAGTATTATACGCCTAAAAGATAAGGATAAAAATCTAGGAAACGTAATGAATCTTGCCATATTGTCGTATAATAATTCAGTCCACTCAACAACTAAAATCACACCATTTAGTCTCTTAAAAGGTCACTATGTTAGGAAAGAATTAGACTTCGTGAATGAAATCGATTACCTGCAACAACATAAAGAAAGGTACGAACAATTATGTAATGACATCCATAAACAGTCATCCGAAATTAAAGCCAAAATTATTACAAAAATCAATAAAAAGAGAAAACCCGTTTTCCCTATTTCTCCAAAATTATTCATTTATACAAAAAGAAAGAAAAAAGGAAAATTAAGAGCTAACTATAAAAAACGACAAGTATTAAAAGACAACGGAATAGTAATAGAAACCGCAGAAGGCAAAGTTCATAAAAGTAAAATTAAACGATTATTCCAGGTCCCTAAAGATCATGTGCCAAGAGATCAAGCTGACATCGCTCAAGGACAATAAAGGTGTAATCCCTATAAAAATTGGTAATGCAAAAATCTACAACGGATTTCGTAAAATCATACACAACATACAATTAGAACCATACGGACAAATCATAGACAACATTAAAAAGCAAGTAAATGAACTACTGGAAAAATTCCCAGTAGAAAGCGGTTATCGAAACGTATTAAATAACAAGAAAGTTATCACCCAATACAAATTAAAACAAGTTGAAAAATTATACATAGAAGTACTACCGAAACGTTACAGACGTGGACTTTCTAACGGACTGGGAGCACTTATAAAAGACATTACTGGAAATTTGGACAATCAGGATCTAATCGATGTACAAAACGCAATAAATGAAATAAACCAGAATCAAGATAAAATTAATGATCAAATCAATAACCAAATACAGGTGAACAATCAAATAATAAATAGATTAGAGGAAATTCAAAATACTATAAACGTCAATCTTAATCGAATGAAATATGAACAGAACAAAACTACAGAAACCATTAATCACATCTCCCTTTTAATTTTATGTGACCAACATTTTTACAGAATCAGTCATGTGCTTGAAATTTTACAAGAACACATAGAAAACTTGTTAGACATTATAGCATTTTCAAAACAACGTTTAGTATCACGCCATTTATTGACAAATAACGAAACAGAATACATAACTAAATTATTTGAACAAGACGACATAAAAGTACAGAACCACAATCGTCTCTATGATTTATTAGAACTAAAAGGATTTTATAACAATACCAAATTAATATACATAGTTAAAGTTCCTATGTTTTCAAAAGAAAAGTATGAAAATTATCAACTTAAACTTATTCCCTTCCATAATAAAATTATAAACCCTATTCCATATAACCAAATTATCCTAAATACCCAATTATATCAATTTGTAACAAACCAATGTAATCAAATATATGAAACATTATATTGCAAAGAAGAGAAATTAATGCCAACGTTAGGGACATGTATACCAGCCATAGTAAACCAACAACAAGCCGAATGCGTAACACAAAATATATCCACCTTTGAAGATATCGATTACTTATCTGAAGGAATACTCTACGTTCAACCTGCAGATAAACAAATAATATATACTTCTACTTGTAACCAGCAAATTCATAAAATTACAGAACAAACTCTCATAGAATTCAAAAACTGCGATATAAATATCAAGGGCCAGAAATTCTCTACATACGAAATAGAATTTTCCGATCACATTGAAATTAGAATACCGTATAATGAAATAAACATCATAGAAACTAAACCTGAATTAACACTGGAGATTCTACATAATAAAACCATACAAAATTATAACCAAGTCAAGCTAAGACATGAAAAGGCAATTCTACACAGCTCTACTGGACATATATCGCTAACTTTCACTATAATATTCATAATATTGTTTATTCTTTATATTTGCTGCTGGCCAAACAAAAGATGTATCGCTTTAGGACTACTTAAGCAGCCTGACGCTCATCTTAGAGGGGAGGAATTACGTACCTCTAATAACTCGATACAAGCAGATAACATCAAGGCTGCATCATCATCAGTATTTTAACCCTAATGCTACTCGAAAACGCATAAACGCTACTTGAAACCGCATAACGAAATCAACGGATGTGAAGAAACATAAATGCAAAACCAGCAAATAGCATTATACACGTGCATGCTTCGCTACATCGTAGAAACTAACATTATTTTTTACTAACTAAGCATGTTTATTACTATATAACAACTAACATAACTAAAATCTTTGAATTAGTATAAAAATATCTTGAAAGTGTAAACTCTATATTGAAATTGAAAATAAAGTAAAGCTGTGGAAAATTCCACAGCAATAAAAAATTTTAAGTTAAGTGTAATAACAAATTTAACTGGGCACCTGTGGCATGACGGCCGCGCAAGGCCGCAACAGAAATCTTTTTTTAGAAAAAAAAAAAAATTATTTAAGGTAAAATTTTTTTTTTATTTCTTTTAATTTTGTTGATTTTATTTTTTTATGTATTTTAAATTTTTTTATTAAAATTTTCCAATTTTTGTAATCGAGCGCCGCACAGCGGTGGTCCGTCGCGCGCTCGGTGTGTATTGGTCTCGTTTCTCATTTGTTTTTTTCTCTCAGCAATGATTATTTTTATGGTTGATGTTTTTTTTTAAATGAATTCCTAATTTTTCGACGTTGTGTTTGCGGTCCCTTGGTACCCGCATCCGATTTCGAAACCAGGAATTTGCCTCGTTTGAAATCGAATGGATGCGGGCACCAAAGCACCTCTCTCGGGTTATGATTTTCTTTGTTCGTTCCTCAAGTTCCGGCCGACGAATTTCGGCGGAATTTCGGGTTTTTTTTATTATTATTTGCGTTTTATTTTAGTTAAATTTCTGTAATTACGGTGTATGCGAGGAGCGTCATGCAAGCCTCAAACCCCACGACCATCGCACTTTTCCCTGAGTTCTAGTCGATAAACGATCACCGTGAAGGCCTCTGCATGCGCTTAGTGAAATCTGCAGGATGGCAGTAGCCATCCTGTAACAAGTTATAGTGTCATTTCGAGGGCGAGTTTCTTTTCGGCAATACATCCCATCTTAGCCCGATAAATATGGTATGAAAATATTTTGGATAACTGACAGCACACAAGTTGTCCTCTATATGGCATTTCATACTTTGACCAGGAAGGGCGAGGAAGAGGGAAGAATTTGGGTCAGAAAATTATTGAATTGAAACATCACGTTTGATATTTTTTCTTCTTTTTAGTTATTTTGCTTTTCTCATTGCATCACCTGTACGAATTGGATGAAAAACAAACAAATAAACCGTCGAATATTTTGCAATACAATTACACAAAGGTTGGAATGGACACTAGACTAACTTGCATACATACCTATTCGGTGAAGTGAACTCTACAACCTCAACTTGACTGCTGATTTGGCTCAACTTGTACTAAGGCTGGAGTAAACCAAAATCTTCCAAGAAAATTATTTTTGTAGCAGCTGGTAAAGGAACTCGTCATTCATTCCGCAAATACAAAACCGTAGCGTTCATAAATTATTAAAAGCTGTTGCTAATTATTAATGATACTTTTGAAGTAACTAAATTTTTATGATAAAATAAAAAAAGGCAAAAGAAAATTATATTTTTAAATGATTTACTTATAGTAAGTTACGTGTGTCACTTTTCAGTAGGTTATGTAAGTGAAACTGTTCAGTGTGAAGAGGATTAAAATCAAATAGACGTTGATTTCTTAATATCTAAGATAAGTGAGAGAATGAACATCCAAATATATGAAAAAAAATCTAATATTTTGTTGAAAAATTATGAAAAACTGTGATAATGGAAATATGTTACTTTTTTACAAACAAAATAACCATTTTTGTAACCAACCGGTTTCCTCAATAACGGGTGTTACCTCAACGAGCTTTCACAACTGCCATTCTTCTTGCCATGCTTCCCATAACACTGTCGGTCGTTTCTGATAGATTTTCCCATTCGTCCAAGAGTACATTTCGAAGTTCTTCTGTGTTTCATTCTGCTGGATTTCGAGCTCGGACCTGTCTTTCTAACATGTCCTGGACGAGTGGCCCAGTTCAGCTTGTTTATTCTAACCTCAGACAAAAAGGTCGTTACATTGGTTGCACTAGGCGGTCCGATAAATGGGGCAAATATTACCTCATGTTCTAGCAGAATATCTCTAACATATCCACCTAAGCCATCAATAATCACTAATTCTGTACAGGCACCTAAACAAAAATCGACCCTAGCCATAATTGAACCTTCGCCATAATCGACGGTTATTGTAATGTTACATTGAGAATACCGCTCACCTGGTCATCTTCATACTCTTTGCCTTTCATCGATCGAGTTCAGTAAGAAACGGATCTCGTCTTTGAACAAAATATGGCCCACTGGTTCAAAGTCCAAAATCGGTATTCTTGAGCAAAACTCAACCTGACTACTCGGTGATTGTAGTCCTTTGGCTGGAACATATAATCTCGAAACGACTTCTTTAATCCTTCGTCTCACAAGTCAAAATACGTTTACTTATTCGCATCCTTGAACCGCTTTTAAACCATTACAGGTTTCAGTTGCTGTGTGACGCCTGTTTTTTCAAAGTTTCATGGATAATGAAACGGTATTCTCTGGAGCCAGTACAACGTTGTTGACCTTGGCTTCGTCATCTCTAGTAAGAACCTGTTTGCCTGTATCGTTGAACACACCTCGTCTTGATTTCTTTATAACAAACGAAGTTTTAAAGGATTTCACGTGCATTGAAAATAGTGAAGGACTATTATCTGACCACTCACCTGCGTGATCATGAATCTGAGTACAGTGATAATTAAAAAATATAACTTGCCTGTTTCGGTAGCGTATATAAAGGGTTATCCAATTCGAGGTTGATAAAGTAAACTTAAAAAAACACACAAAATATTCGGAATGTATTGTAATTTTTATTTCATTTTACAGATTGATCCTTGCCATTTTTAGTTAAACAAGATATCATTCAAATGTCCTCCACGGGACTTCTTACAGGCCTTGATTCTTTTGAGGTAAATTTCAATGACTTTTCGGCACATTTCGGGCGGTATCTCGGCCATTACCTTACGAATATTAGTTTTCAATTCGTCAAGAGTTTGAGGATTGTTTGCGTAAACACGATCTTTCGCGTAGCCCCACAAAAAGAAATCCAAAGGCGTTAAATCACAGGATCTTGGAGGCCAATTGACATCAGTCAATCGCGAAATCAAACGTCCAGGAAATTTCTCTTGCAAAAGATCTCGATTTGCTCGTGTTACGTGACTGGTTGCTCCATCCTGCTGGAACCACATATCGTCAAGATCATAATCTTCGATTTTCGTAAAAAAATAATCGGTTAACATGCGGCCATAGCGCTCAGAATTGACGGTAACGGTTCGTCCATGGTTGTTCTCAAAAAAATACGGCCCAATCACACCACCAGACCACAATGCGCACCAAACAGTGACTTTTTCCGGGTGTAATGGCTTCTCTACAATCAATTGTGGATTTTCTGAGCCCCAAACTCTACAGTTTTGCTTATTAACGTATCCACCAAGCGAAAAATGAGCTTCATCACTGAAGAAAATTTTGTTCGAAAAATCAGCATCGACGGCCTGTTTTTCCGCGTTTAATTTTAACGCGTTGGTCGATTGTTAAATGCTCCATATTCTTAAATGGCAGAATGTCAACTAAATAAATGACAGCGTACTTGACGTTTATCTTTGACAGATGTCGGTATACAGATTTCTACTTTATCAACCTCGAATTGGATAACCCTGTACTATAGACCGATTGAAGGAATCTGCAAGTTTAAAAATAAAACACTAATTGATTTGCACACTGTATTTATTTACAAAAAGAAGGAAGAAGATGCAAATCAAATACTCCAGCTTTATGCCCAACTTTATCGTTGTGTGTATCTGTAATTAAAAAACATGTATTATTATTATTATTGTATTAGAAATGTATGTAATTTAATTATATTTAGCTTAATTATGTTGAATATGCCATTTATCTGAAAGAAGAAATTAGCAATTAATTAAATTAATTATTGTGAAAAGAAAAAATAATTTTACTTACCAAATCAAAACAAATGGCAAATTATTGACGTTTCTCAAATTATTGAAATTTGTATTTAATATTTTTACTTATAACTAGTGCCATCTCTATAAAGTGATTATAACTTAAAATTGATATATTTACATTTTTTCTGTTCTAAATTATTATAGCATAACATGAAGCTTTTTAGAAAAAAATTGTAAAATTATAGTCAGTCAGTGCAGTTGCCAAATTCACATTGTCGAGTCAAGTCAAAAAATAAATCAAAGAAAACAAAAATAATAAAATTTATTTATGCAAAATGAAAAGTATGTACAGCGAATGCTACTTATTGGTTCCAGTCCATTTGAGATTTTGCAAAGCAGCAATAGCATTTGCAGCCCCAAAACATGGTCCTTCGAGCCCGCATGTTTTTAAAAAACAACGGTATATTCAGCATAAATTGAGCAGCCATCTTGAAGAATCGAAATTGTACCGGTAAATTCAGCATATAACTGGAACCGCATTCTAGACAAAAAGCCACGCGTTGGAGCACGCTAATTCTGATTAGTGGACACATTTTATTATTTTAATATCGAGCCATAAATATATTTAATGCTGTTCAAATAAAGACACATATCGGGCATTTAATATTTATTAAAAGTCTAATAGGTATTGCGTCCATATTCATTTAGAGTTATCTTGTGTCGAACTGCGTATGTAACTAAATTCGCGGTTATTGGTGCTCAAGTGCGTTAACAGCTAAAGGTGAAATATGTGTATGAGCTTAGTTTATTAACATTCGTAGTGTGAATTGATATAAACTCGAAATTATCAAGCATATTTAGTTTAGTGTAAACTGCGCATTTATCAAACACTGATTGCATTATAGGCAACAACGATGCCTATAATGACCAACGATGACCAAATTGTCATTGAGCGAGCTAATTACCGTTAATGTTCAAAAGATCGATCGTTGAGTACAAGGGCAAAGCGAGTACAAGGAATCTTCGATCAATTTTTGATATTCGAAGAGAAAATTATTCGGTGCGATCCAACCAAGGAATCCGACCTTGGCCCCTTTGAAGATAATTATTATATTGTGCTTTCAGGGCTCAATTCATGGATTCGGAAAAAAGTGTAGCAGAAGGATTATCGCACCACATGCACAATGATACTGCAAACTTGTCCCAAAACAGTACCGCTGACGTCAAGGTGCGGATAATCAATATTCTTATCTTTAGTGGGGAATACAAAGAATGGCAAACATGTTGTGTCCTATTTTCGTCGAAAATACACGAGAAAGAATATCTAACCTCATCACAAAAATTCAAGTATCTGAGAAGTTTTCTTAGAGGTGATGCAGAGCGGTTTCTTCACAACACCAATATAACTGAAGCCAACTACAACTAAGCATTGCAAAATCTTATCAATCGATACGACAAAAAACGTAATACTAGCACGTCGCACGAACACCGCGATCCGTGGCTTTTCTATGTTCTCCTAAACAAACTCGATTTGAAACACAAAGATTATGGTCGCAGTAGGATATAGAAAACAAGGATTTTCCTACATTAGCAGAATTCTTCGAATTTTTGGAAAATCGTACGGATTCATTGGAGTCTTTAACAGCATATTCAGCAAAAAAGACGTGTAAAACTTTCACGACGAAACCAGTTAAATCTAATGCCTTCGCCACAATGGCCAGCTGCAATATCTTGTCCTCTGTGTAAAAGCAATGATCACAAACTCTTCGATTGTGAGACATTTAAGGCGTTTTCTATACTCAAGCGAGAAGAAGCGATAAAAACTGAAGAAGTGTTGTTTTAATTGCTTCAACTACAATCATAACATACATACATGTAGCTCTAAAGCCAAATGTCATCATTGTCGACGTAATCATCATACCTTGCTGCACAGAGAAGAAGTTGCGTCTCGCCTAGAAGACGTAAAAAATAGTTCGTCAGTAGTAAAATTACCCATTGAACCAAATCCTTACAGTTCATCAAATAATTAACAGGTTATGATGTCATCTCAAGTCATATTGCTAACAGCGATCGTACGGCTAAAATGCAGCATGGAATGTTGATGAAGGGCCTCGGAGATACCAAACTGACCATTCTAGACGGAAAGTACGTCTTTCGTTGCAGCCAATCAACATCCATCGTCAGCAATTGGAAGTACCAAACATAGCATCGTCCATTCCATCCAGCGATTTCAATCCATTTGACTGTGAGCAGCTAGAGTGATTGACACTAGCCGATTCCCAGTTTAATCGAAAGGGTTCAATTGAGGTTTTACTTGGTACTGAAATAAATTATGCCGTAACAGGAGGGGAAAAATTACAGCTAAATAATCAATTGATAGCTGAAGAGATATCATTGGATTTGGTGGTAGTAGGAAGATTTGTTCATCAGCAGGGAAGACTTATTTTGTGCAACGACCAGAAGAAGCTCAGAAGGAAGATTCATCACTCAGTTACCATTTTCCGAGTCGCCCAGCACAGTTGGGTCATCATTACACTTAGCAGAATGTCGGTTGAGAGTAATGGAGCGGAGATTCGAGCGATATAGCCTATTTCGGGATTTAGTCGCCGACTTTATGAGGGATTACGAATGATTGGGTCACATGGAGGGCAACGACTAAATTACGTTACGCCTCATCTAAGTTAAATACCGGCAAATCAGTAAATAGCGTCTTACGTATTGAGCCGATCGTACAATCATCGTTAATGGATATAATTCTGCGCTTTCGCCATCATCAATTCGTTTTAATTGGCGACGTTGAAAAAATGTACCGCCAAGTGTTAGCCCATGCGGAGAGCGCACAAATGCAAAACATTGTCTGGCGAGCTGATAAAAGTCAACCGATACGGCATTATCGATTGAAGACTTTGAATAAAACAGCATCAGCATCGTCATCTTAGCTATATCAAGCTACGAACAGAATGAAGCAGCATCGATAGCAATAGAGCGTGATATTTATGTGGACGATTTGATAACAGGCGCAGATTCAAAGCAAGAGGTAATTGAGTTAAAAAAGAGCATTTCAGAAATCCTATACTCGGCAGGGTTTAACTTGAGAAAATGGTCATCAAATAATGAAGAAATTCGGCGGGAATAATTATTAGGATCCACGTTAATGGCCGGTGGCAGAAATAATTATGATTCTTAAACCAAGTAAACCAGCACGCGATACAAATCATATCGACCGATATCAGTACTTTCGATCATATCAACATTATTTGAAAAACTGTTGCTCAAGAGGCTCAAACCGATAATAGAAGACAGATGTTTAATACCACCGTACCAATTTGGGTTTAGAGAAAATCCCTCTACAGTTGAACAACCTCACAGAATAACGGATCCCCCAAGTTTATTCTCAATACAATTGAGAGTAAGAAGTTAAGAAGATATGCTCCAGTATTTTCTTTGGCAATTATATCGGGATGAGAAAAAAGTATCTTCCTCTAGCAGTAAAGCGGAATTTTTGAGTACTAAGCCGCTTCAGCTAATTTGTGACATTCTTCAGTACCTTTTCAATAATATGGAACCCTGACCGATATATTTTGTCCCAGTGCCAAAACGATGAATTTATCAGCAAAATGACTGACTTGACTAGTATGAGCAAAACGTAACTGTTACCAGTGCCACAACGGTTATTTTGGATACGAAGGTGCTTTCACTGTCTTTGTTGCCTTTGAAATTGTGCTCTGAGCTAGTTTAGTTTGTGGCCGGTTAATGGACTCAATGCCCATAAGCTACCGTAAGTTGTTATGTGCTGTAACATTAATCTAAATAGAGTCAATTTAATAACTTATATGTATTTTGTATGCAAATTACTGGTGGCAATAAAAAACATATTGGGTTAGCACTAAAAACCATGTTAAGAATGTAAATTAGCCATATTAGCCATGCCAAGGGTAAGTGTTAACAATTATAAGACAAGACAAGTTAATTTACAATCCTTAAGACTAGACCAGTGTATGCTCGGACATAGACCAGAAGATTTATTCACATGTTATTAACCTTAAAATATGCCCTGGAGGTTAGACAAAACTAGATCAAACGATACGTGTGATAATGAAGGTCATTACCGAAAGTAAATACCAGTACGAGTATGTATATTACAATTTTTTTCATTCAACAAATAGGTATATAGTTTTATGGCAAAAATGAAATGGAATTGTTGAATGAAAATACGCTCTTGTATTAATTAATTTGGATTAATTTGCCCGAGGGGATTTTTACGTGTAAACTATTTTAATACGCATGTACATGTCAACTCTACAATTACATAACTGAACATTAAATTTAACTAAATGTTACATAATCATATGGCTACTTTGAACATCAAGACTGTTAATTAATTAGTAGAAGTAAAACCCATTCAATTTGAACTTTAGGGTAGGAAACAACCGATACCAACTGGTCGGATTTCAGGAACTCGTGATTCTAGGGAACCATTACTAAAAATCTGTTCTAATATACTCGGCCATACACATATAGACCTATAGCACCAATCTCAACTTACAGGTAGTCTTGAAATTTTTAATATGATTATTTGTCATCATTATAAACTGATACCGCTTGGTTCAGATTCCGGAATATGTACGTGATTCCTGGGAACCATAAATGAAAATCCATACAGATAAGAGCGTTTAGCGCACAAATAAATTATCTCCAATTTTGACTTATAATAGTAAGCACTCAAGCCTGGATTAATCATTAAGCAATGTAAGCACATGCATAGGGTATCAAGAAAAAGAGGGCACCAAAAGGATTCAAAGAGTATTTACATTTATTTAGTTATCTAATTGTAAAAATATTAAAAAATAGATACTAAATCTCGTGGGCTGTGGCTAGAGGGTTGTGGCTGGAATTTTCTGCTGATGTTTTGGCATATTCAATTTTCTGTGGACCAAATGAATATCAATTCCATAATGCCTTATCGGCCCTTTCGGATACTGTTCACATAAACTATTTATTGAACTCAACCGGTGAGAAATACAATAAAGTGGCGGAAAGAACGGTGAGAAATACAACAACCAGTATTCACCACCAACAGGATTAGTTTACTGTTTTGTTTATAAACTATTTGCCGCCGAAAATTATTCACAGTTTGTTGCAATAGAAGGCTTCAGTGATTGGCGAAATACTCTTCAAGTTTATACTCACGAAAAAAGCGCTACACATTCTTTGCCAACATTAGTACAAAAAATTAGTACAAAAATGTTGGAAAATCAAATGCAGGACGAGCGTAATTACTGAGAATATGTCTTGAGAGGAATAGAAGAAAAAATTTAAATCTTTGCAAGATGGAAATTTTTTATGACTGCTTAAACTAATTAGTCAGTTTGATCCATTTTAGCAGGCCATATTTCAAAATACGGAATTTCTGGCAAAGGAAGTCCTTGATACATGTCGAAAACTATATGTTATAAACTAGTGCGGGCATACCTCAAACAAAGAACATCTAGTTCATAAAAGGTTGCAATATAATTTTGGTGTTGGTAGTTTGGTGATTGAAATAAATATACAGCTTCACAAACTCCGATTATAATTTTCCAAACTACCAACACCAAAATTATATTGCAACTTTTTATGAACTGGATGTTCTTTGTTCAAGATACCCACACTAGTTCATAACATTGGTCCTTCGAGTCGGATGGGAATCTGGTAATATCAGCAGACATTTTGTGCTTTACAATTTTACTATATGTCAATAAAATACAGCAAGTAAAATTATTCTGTTTTAATATTAAAATTATAATACCATCAAATCAATTCACCCACAAATTTTTGTAGTAATCGTAAGAGACCATCACGTATGACACCTGCATGCTGGACTCATACGTGACCAATCACAGAAGCAAGACACATTTCAAATAAAATGCAGGAGCTGGAATTCTCTTTCATGTTATACTTTTGGTATGTCCTATTGAACAATTTCCAAAGAGTCAGTCAATCTTTACAAAACGAAAAAGTGACCTTAGAAACATGCGCAGAACTATATGAACCGCTAGCCCACCAACTTTGTACTTTACGAGATGATAATTTGACAAATATGAATCCATTTCAAAGCAAATGTAACCAGATGTCAATTATAAGGCAGCTCAAACTCGCAAAAATATTAGAACCATCCATTGAGCTTACAAGTTATTTTCAATGTAGTCAACAGCTTATTGATGCCCACTCAGAGGACTTAAACGCCAATTTTGTCATGCTGCGCGTCATAAAATATATAAGTGCGGAAGTCAATATTGAGTCGACTTTTTGGCGAATATTTCTGACATTGATGTTCACAAAATGTTCAGATGTGTTGCGAACAATTAGTTTTGATGATCTGATCAAACAATTCGCAATAAGGAAAAGTCGGAAAAAACATTTCAAGAGGCACCTATTTTTTAAGAGTTTAGGAGACGTCGAAGGCTTAATCCTGTCAGACTATTTTTATAATTTAAAATAATTTTTTGAAATGCCCTTGCCTGCTGGCTCGCTTTTCATCCAGCGTTTGGTGAGATTCGAACCCGCAGTACCTTCCGGTTCAAGTGCCAAAGCTTTAACCACTGCACCACTTGTCCGGCCTCCTTATTAATATTCGTTTGCCACGTTCGACTGAAGCAAATGAAAGTTCATCGATTTGAACAATTTTCTATTACCTGCGGTTAGTTCTAAACATCGCAAAGTTGAAAGCGAGGTCACACCGAAAGACATCATCAACACTTAAAGACGAGAATATTTTGAGTAGGACTGAAAGTAAAAAGTGCCAAATAAAATGTGCCATCGTTCGTGAAAAACTTAATAAGATACCAGACATTTGCATGTCCTCTTTATATGGAAGTAATCTGGAATCCAGAAAATATCATGATCCCCAAAAATTCAACAAACCAACATCTTTGGTATTATACAACAAATCCAGGAAGAATTTTACACCTAAAAATTTTCAAAATAACAACGGTTCACTGAGCCTTCTTGATGAACTGAGAGATTCAGTTCTAGAATAATACAACGATAACGATGTTAGTCCATCAGTCAGTAACGAAAATGATCATACACCCTGATTTTTGAGAAAAATTTACAAAATATAAGGATTATAAAAATTCATTTCCCGTTTATAATAAAAAAAAGAAAAAATCACGAATTTTTTGCAACCAAAATGATCATACACTTATAGTACGATCCTTGATTTTTTTTAAATCATTTGCATAATTTATGTTTCATAATTATTTTAATATCGAGTTGGCCCTTCTTTATTTTTTATAACCTCTTTCAATCTTCTAGGCTTTGATTCTACTAACTTCCTGGTAACTTCCGGTGAAATTTTATCCCATTTCTTCATTATTGTTTCTTGCAACGTTTTTGGCTGGTAATTCTGTATTTTTTAATTTGTCGTTCCTGGTGATCCTATAAATGTTCATTGGGGTTCTGGTCAGGCGATTAGGGTGGCGAATGTAACTGGTTTGGAACGTTATTCAGAATCCATTCTTTCACAATGTGGACCGTATGCTTAGGATCGTTGTCTTGTTGGAAGATCCATAATGACGCAGGTCGTAATTATTCCCTGGATAGTTTCGAATGGTCCGTTAGAATACATAGGTATTTCCAGCGATTCAAATTTCCATTTATAAAAACAAGTTTACCTACCCCACCCCCCAACATTGAACCCCGTAGCATAACCGTTTTTTAGCGCCAGCGCTGAAGCAGGTTTTCTCCAAATTTTACTTCTACCATCGGCTCCAAAAATGTTGAATTTACTTTCATCCGTAAAAACATCCGTTTTTCAGAAGTTGAAGCCTTTTGTTTTTAATTTTTCTACAAATTGAATTCATTTTTTGGAATTAAAATTTGAAATTAATGGCTTTTTGCGTAGCACACGCCCATGATATCCACGTTTCCAGAAAACCCTTTTAATATTTTGGGGTGGGTAGCTTTATTAAGTATCTTCTCCACTTCTGAAGATAGCTTTAAAATTCCTGTTTTTAGATTTTCTCTCATTAAATCCAAAATCTTTCGCTCGTCCCGATTAGAAAATGTTGGCCTTCGTCCTGTCCTCTGCCCATACGATCATTTTCGTTGCAAAAAATTCTTGATTTTTTCTATTTTTGATTATAAACTTGAAATGAATTTTTATTTTGAATTTTTGTATTTTTAATTTGCACAATAATTTAATTTAAAAAAAACTGCAAAATACTATAAGTTCTATAATTCTTATATTTCGTAAATTTTTCTCAAAAATCAGGGTGTATGATCATTTTCGTTACTGACTATATATAATGTCTGTGGAAAACCTTTGTTAACCGTTGAAAAAGTTAAAGTTCAAAAATGGATAATAATGTGCACATTAAAGAGTGCTATGAGGGATACAAGATGAAATATAAGGACGAGGAGAGTGAACTGTCACGCTGAGGCCGAACTATCGGCTTTTGTCTGGTGAAGGAGGAACATTTAAGTCGTATTCATACGGCGAATAAAATTCCGGGAATTTCCTATCTCATCGTTTTAATACATCACGTAAATTATACTACAAATACGCCTCTTTTCATGCAAAAAGTTGAAAAAATTAAAAAAATCTGGGATTGAGATTTTTATCAGTCGTATCACGTCTGAATACGACTTAAATGTTCCTCCTTCACCAGACAAAAGCCGATAGTCCGGCCATAAAATATATCACAAAATTTCTAAAAAAATATAATCGGGGTTGGGTAAATAATTAATATCATTTATTTGTCCCAGGCCCGAAAATTTTTCTGATGTTATATTATCTTGAAAATGCAAGATTTTTACTCTCAGCCCAGAAAAATGTTTGTGTCATGATAGTTTTAGCTGTCATGACAGTAAATAATTTCACCGCGGAGAGTAAGAATGTCGAGGTTTTTTGGGCTAAGAGTAAAAAATCTCATGATAGCAATAATTAGTGCTGCCATCGCATTTTTCGGGGATGGAATTTGGGCTATCAACTAATAAAAACCATCTGGTTTCATTAAAAATAAAAAAAAATAACTTTTCAGCCCACTACTTGTTTCTTGTGACTTTGCAAAAAATTATGTTTATAATGGAAAACGCAGCACAGGGTTTTCATTGGAACAATTTGTTGTAGGAACTATTCAACCGTTTGTAGTTTACAAAATTGAATCCTTGTCCCGATAAAAATTGCGGTGATAAGGAGTTTCTAATGCTTGGTATACATAGTGATGACTCTAAATTTCGATAAAATTCGAATAGGATGTCCTTCGGTGTTACCCGGGTCAATTAAAAAAAAAAAATTAGCTTGAACGATTTTCTTGGAAATTGGTGGTAAGGGTTTTGGAGTGTCAGTAATCGTTTCCGGTGGGTAATTTATTGTGGGTTCTTGGAGCCTTCTTGTAAAATTTTATGTGGCTTGAACGATAGGAGTAGTTATGTTTCAGCATGTTGCGTCATATTTCACGATATTGCAACATGATGCAGCATGCTCAATGTGTTTGTGGCAATTGAAACACAATGTTGCACTATCTTGTGGGATGTTGCGCTACATATTGCATGATGTGGCATTTTGTTGAGGGATGGCTGACGAGAAATAACCCGTCAAACAAGGTGTTGCGCTTACGTAACACTAGCGAAGAATATTGTTCATACAACTCTACGCAAACGTAACACATTGGTGTTGTAAAAACGAAACGTTTATGTTGTTCCCGTCCTATGATAGTTAGACTTTTTGCGATGAGTTGTCAATGTGTTAGTAGTTCGTAAATAGTTCGCTTTGCGTGTTGCATTTATGTTACGTGATTACTGGTACGTTAATATAACGTTTTCAGTGATGCAGTAATGTCACGTTTCTGCGAGGCATCCTTAAGTAAATAAATTTACTCACCATGATGCTAAATAAAATCTTCAAGCGTAGTAACAAATAAAACCCAAAAATGAATGTTTTACACATATTCAATTTATCACATACATTTTTTGATCACAATATGATATTTAGATTGCATATGAGCAGATAGGAAATGCAATATTTTTCACATTATAATGAAAAATTGTGAAGGTAATATAATGCTATAAAATTTAAATAAAGTATTACATGTTTATTAATTTAATAAACATGTAATACTTCTAATAGCTTAATAACTTTAATAGTTTATTTCAATAACCTAGTAGCTTTGTATTTCAAGTTATACTTATAAACAAAATCTAAAAAAAAAAATTGAATTCAAAATAAGATATATGTACTAAAAATAATTTCAAGTCTTGGAAATTCATCACATTCAAATATAAAATTAAATAAAATATTATTAATAAAAAAATTCAAATAGTATAAAAAATAGTTATATGCGCGAGATTTCTTTACGCGGTCCTTGGCGTACTGGAACCAACGTTTTATGATATTGACGACTTCTACGCTTTTAGACGTCGGAAACTTTCGCATTGCACATTCTGAAAAATAATATGAATATTAATTTTAGAATCACCATGTGCAAAGGTTAAATCCATTAAATGAAATTGCTCTATCGCAATGTTCTCATGGCGGCCATACCATGAGAAACTTGATGCAGCACGATCGCTTATTATAAGTTTTAGACAAGCTCGCACAAACTTGTCTAAACTTTGGTCGGAGACCTTATCAAATTTTTGTGTCTGAAAATAAATAAAATTAAATAAGTATTAATATCATAAATACGTATTTGTTATTACATGAGCGGATATATTTAATTTAGTTTAGTTCTTACCAATAATTTGCATTTGTTTTTATTTCACTTTATTTGGTTTTCTAGATCCTCAAATTCATTAGATGAAACGGCAGGAATTTGGAAAATTTGTGTCAGTGCTTCCTCGTGATCATCTGATTTAGCAAGATTTATGCGTTGCTCGCGACACAAGAGTTTCACTTCCCTCAATAATACTCGCATTATATTTCCATGTTCATTGAGTATTTTGCATAATTCTGTTATGGTGGGTTCATTTGATGTGGCTAAATTTGAGCAGCCAAATACGAATTCCGATGATACTGAGTAAGGTGCTTCATTCGAGGATGAGGGTAAGGTTGTTGCTGCACCTGGATGGACAGGTTTTTTTTCTCATATGGATTGTAGTAGAACTGCTTTTGCGAAGTGGGCATTTGCGTACTTAAGGACGGTCTAATATTCTCGTCGACAATCAGGAAATTCGCGTAATTTGCTTCGTCGTCTGATTCAAATAACTCGTAACGGTAATGATTTTGTGACACCGACATCTAGAAGTAAATATATTTAATTTAAATGTTGTAATGCTACGTACACTAAATCTGAGTTGTTGTTGATCTTCATGATATTAGTGTCTATATCCGTAAGTTGGAAGCTTTTCAGTTCGGTGAATTTCTCGCCAATTAAAAAATCTGTGCTGTAGATTCCCACATGAGCAGACTCTATTGGATAATTGAAAAAATTTCCAATCCCACATTCACCAGAAATGTTATATGTAACAAGCCATTGCGCCAATTCTCTTGATAAGTTATTATCATTCCTATCGATTAAATCAATGCGTTTAGAATTCGAACCATCGGAAATGTAGGAAATATCGGATATAACATTTTCCAACTCATCTAAATTATTACTCACAGCACTGAATAAACTATTGTTGTTCGCACCGGGTATAATTCTGTTTTCACTAGATTTCCAAGCACAGATATTTATTTCACGACTTATTTCGTAGTACTGTCGTTTGTCCATATTTGTACGAGAAAATTACACTTACTTTTAAATTTATACTTAAATTACTTTTAAAATTACTTTTAAATTTACGTTTTAATTTAGATATTCTATACTATAATGTACAGTTAAATTTTATGTATGTAAAGTTGAATCCTAAAAAATGTTCACAACTATTCACTATTAAATTCACTTTAATTAAACTTTAAATCCACTTTAATTAAAACCACTTTAAAATTAATTTATTTAATTCATAAACTCAACAGCCCCGACAAACAATTTCTCACCGTACAAGCTACGTCGGTCCATGCTGTATAAGATAGCGGAATTTTGACAGCGGAAAATAAGAGATTGCGCTACTCGCCGCAAGTGGCAGCACTATCACTAAAGAGAAATAATTTTGTTATGTAATTACCAGCGGACATTTTTCATTCATTATGTACCACTTTTTTCACTAAATAAAATATCCCAGCGGAATAAAATATTAAAAGTGAACCTTAAAATGGCAAATTAATTGATCTCCGAAGTAAAGAAACTCGGTATATGAAATCATGAAATTTAACAACAATCCGTCTATCCGCCATTTCTTCCACTAGTAACCAATACTTTCGGTTGTTTTTCTAGTAGCCTAGGTCATACTGAGACTATATAGAAAATTTGGGGAAAATTCATGGACCAGAACTTTCACTAGAATTTTTGGATTTTCTGCGGCCAAATAAGAGATTTTCAGTTTTTGACCAATATCTCAAAAAACTTCCACTAGTAACCAATACTTTCAGTAGTTTTTCTAGTAGCTTAGGTCATACTGAGACTATATGGAAAATTTGGGGAAAATTAATAGACCAGAATTTTCAGTATAATTTTTTGATTTTCTGCGGCCATATGTTATTTTCAGTTTTTGACCAATATCTCAAAAACTTCTACTAGTAACCAATACTTTCGGTTGTTTTTCTAGTAGCTTAGGTCATACTGAGACTATATGGAATATTTGGGGAAAATTCATAGACCAGAATTTCCACTAGAATTTTTTGATTTTCTGCGGCCAAATAAGAGATTTTCAGTTTTTGACCAATATCTCAAAAAACTTCCACTAGTAACCAATACTTTCAGTTGTTTTTCTAGTAGCTTAGGTCATACTGAGACTATATGGAAAATTTGGGGAAAATTCATAGACCAGAATTTTCACTAGAATTTTTTGATTTTCTGCGGCCATATGTTATTTTCAGTTTTTGACCAATATCTCAAAAACTTCCGCTAGTAACCAATACTTTCGGTTGTTTTTCTAGTAGCTTAGGTCATACTGAGACTATATGGAAAATTTGGGGAAAATTCATAGACCAGAATTTTCACTAGAATTTTTTGATTTTCTGCGGCCAAATAAGTGATTTTCGGTTTTTGACCAATATCTCAAAAACTTCCACTAGTAACCAATACTTTCGGTTGTTTTTCTAGTAGCTTAGGTCATACTGAGACTATATGGAAAATTTTGGGAAAATTCATGGACCAGAATTTTCACTAGAATTTTTTGATTTTCTGCAGCCATAAGTTATTTTCAGTTTTTGACCAATATCTCAAAATCTTCCACTAGTAACCAATACTTTCAGTTGTTTTTATAGTAGCCTAGGTCATACTGAGACTATATGGAAAATTTTGGGAAAATCCATAGACCAGAATTTTCAGTAGAATTTTTTGATTTTCTGCGGCCAAATAAGTGATTTTCAGTTTTTGACCAATATCTCAAAAACTTCCACTAGTAACCAATACTTTCGGTTGTTTTTCTAGTAGCTTAGGTCATACTGAGACTATATGGAAAATTTGGGGAAAATTCATAGACCAGAATTTTCAGTAGAATTTTTTGATTTTCTGCGGCCAAATAAGAGATTTTCAGTTTTTGACCAATATCTCAAAAACTTCCACTAGTAACCAATACTTTCGGTTGTTTTTCTAGTAGCTTTGGTCATACTGAGACTATATGGAATGTTTGGGGAAAATTCATAGACCAGAATTTTCACTAGAATTTTTTGATTTTCTGCGGCCATATGTTATTTTCAGTTTTTGACCAATATCTCAAAAACTTTCACTAGTAACCAATACTTTCGGTGGTTTTTCTAGTAGCGTAGGTCATACTGAGACTATATGGAAAATTTGGGGAAAATTCATAGACCAGAATTTTCACTAGAATTTTTGATTTTCTGCGGCCAAATAAGAGATTTTCAGTTTTTGACCAATATCTCAAAAACTCCCACTAGTAACTAATACTTTAGGTTGTTTTTCTAGTAGCTTAGGTCATACTGAGACTATATGGAAAATTTTGGGAAAATTCATGGACCAGAATTTCCACTAGAATTTTTTGATTTTCTGCGGCCATATGTTATTTTCAGTTTTTGACCAATATCTCAAAAACTTCCACTAGTAACCAATACTTTCAGTTGTTTTTCTAGTAGCCTAGGTCATACTGAGACTATATGGAAAATTTTGGGAAAATCCATAGACCAGAATTTTCAGTAGAATTTTTTGATTTTCTGCGGCCAAATAAGTGATTTTCATTTTTTGACCAATATCTCAAAAACTTCCACTAGTAACCAATACTTTCGGTAGTTTTTCTGGTAGCTTAGGTCATACTGAGACTATATAGAAAATTTGGGGAAAATTCATGGACCAGAACTTTCACTAGAATTTTTGGATTTTCTTCGGCCAAATAAGAGATTTTCAGTTTTTGACCAATATCTCAAAAAACTTCCACTAGTAACCAATACTTTCGGTTGTTTTTCTAGTAGCTTAGGTCATACTGAGACTATATGGAAAATTTGGGGAAAATTCATAGACCAGAATTTTCACTAGAATTTTTTGATTTTCTGCGGCCATATGTTATTTTCAGTTTTTGACCAATATCTCAAAAACTTCCACTAGTAACCAATACTTTCGGTGGTTTTTCTAGTAGCCTAGGTAATACTGAGACTATATGGAAAATTTGGGGAAAATTCATAAACCAGAATTTTCACTAGAATTTTTTGATTTTCTGCGGCCATATGTTATTTTCAGTTTTTGACCAATATCTCAAAAACTCCCACTAGTAACTAATACTTTAGGTTGTTTTTCTAGTAGCTTAGGTCATACTGAGACTATATGGAAAATTTTGGGAAAATTCATAGACCAGAATTTTCACTAGAATTTTTTGATTTTCTGCGGCCATATGTTATTTTCAGTTTTTGACCAATATCTCAAAAACTTCCACTAGTAACCAATACTTTCAGTTGTTTTTCTAGTAGCCTAGGTCATACTGAGACTATATGGAAAATTTTGGGAAAATCCATATACCAGAATTTTCAGTAGAATTTTTTGATTTTCTGCGGCCAAATAAGTGGTTTTCATTTTTTGACCAATATCTCAAAAACTTCCACTAGTAACCAATACTTTCGGTAGTTTTTCTAGTAGCTTAGGTCATACTGAGACTATATGGAAAATTTGGGGAAAATTCATGGACCAGAATTTTCACTAGAATTTTTGGATTTTCTGCGGCCAAATAAGAGATTTTCAGTTTTTGACCAATATCTCAAAAAACTTCCACTAGTAACCAATACTTTCGGTTGTTTTTCTAGTAGCTTAGGTCATACTGAGACTATATGGAAAATTTGGGGAAAATTCATAGACCAGAATTTTCACTAGAATTTTTTGATTTTCTGCGGCCATATGTTATTTTCAGTTTTTGACCAATATCTCAAAAACTTCCACTAGTAACCAATACTTTCGGTGGTTTTTCTAGTAGCCTAGGTAATACTGAGACTATATGGAAAATTTGGGGAAAATTCATAGACCAGAATTTTCACTAGAATTTTTTGATTTTCTGCGGCCAAATAAGAGATTTTCAGTTTTTGACCAATATCTCAAAAACTTCCACTAGTAACCAATACTTTCGGTGGTTTTTCTAGTAGCTTAAAATTTGGGGAAAATTCATAGACCAGAATTTTCACTAGAATTTTTTGATTTTCTGCGGCCAAATAAGAGATTTTCAGTTTTTGACCAATATCTCAAAAAACTTCCACTAGTAACCAATACTTTCGGTTGTTTTTCTAGTAGCTTAGGTCATACTGAGACTATATGGAAAATTTGGGGAAAATTCATAGACCAGAATTTTCACTAGAATTTTTTGATTTTCTGCGGCCATATGTTATTTTCCCTAAACTTTCCATATAGTCTCAGTATGACCTAAGCTACTAGAAAAACAACTGAAAGTATTGGTTACTAGTGGAAGATTTTGAGATATTGGTCAAAAACCGAAAGTCACATATGGCCGCAGAAAATCAAAAAATTCTAGTGAAAATTCTGGTCTATGAATTTTCCCCAAATTTTCCATATAGTCTCAGTATGACCTAAGCTTCTAGAAAAACAACCGAAAGTATTGGTTACTAGTGGAAGTTTCTGAGATATTGGTCAAAAAATGAAAATCACATATGGCCGCAGGAAATCAAAAAATTCTAGTGAAAATTCTGGTCTATGAATTTCCCCAAATTTTCCATATAGTCTCAGTATGACCTGGGCTACTAGAAAAACAACCGAAAGTATTGGTTACTATTGGAAGAAATGGCGGATAGATGGATTGTTGTTAAATTTCATGATTTCATATACCGAGTTTCTTTACTTCGGAGATCAATTAATTTGCGATTTTAAGGTTCACTTTTAATATTTTATTCCGCTGGAATATTTTATTTAGTGAAAAAAGTGGTACATAATGAATGAAAAATTTCCGCTGGTAATTACATAACAAAATTATTTCTCTTTAGTGATAGTGCTGCCACTTGCGGCGAGTAGCGCAATCTCTTATTTTCCGCTGTCAAAATTCCGCTATCTTATACAGCATCGTCGGTCCCATTTTACCCGACACTCGGATAAAATTTAAAAAAAATAATGCACGAGTTTCTAAACGAAACGTGACGAGACAAAATCAAAATTTTTATTGTTACAGGTGTTTGAAATGCTTTGAGATTTCTTAATAACAGAAAACAAAAGAACATACAAATCTCACTAAAATTTTGGTTTTTTATAAATGTATGTGTGTGTTGCCGTTTGAATTTTGTAACAATTTTTTTTTATTAATTAGATGCGGTTCAAAATATATACTAAGCGGACGTATATAAAAAAGTGTTTAAAGCGAAATTAAAGAAATTAAAGCATAATTGCGGTTAAGTGATTTAAATATTTTTATAAATATTTTATAAATATTTTTATAACGTATATAAAAAAATGATTAAAGTTAAATTAAAGAAATTAAAGTGTAATTGTTGTGTGTTTCAAACCAAGGTGAGTTTTCGGTTTTTATAATTTAAGAAAATAATTAAATGTGAGAATAGTTTTGGTTATGTTTTAAGATCCCATAAGGAAAATATCGGATATTTCTCCATAGATTTACCTGACACGTGAAAATTGTTATGAACAGTGACCGATTATTTATCTTTTTCACTTTCAATCGTTTGTTGAAAATTTAGGCCTAGTATAATTGGTTTCTTGTTGGTAAGGAATTACAATTATATCTAAAGTCGCGTGTTTTCTTTAAAAAAAATAAATATTTAGAAAATAGCTTTTGTAGTGTATTTAGAGCATAGAGAAAATATCGGATAATTTTCCTTTGTTTTACTTGACGCGTGAAAATTATTATTAACAGTGATCAATTATTTAGTTATGTTTGTCGGGATGTAAAGTTATTATAAATAAAATACATAATGATAATTTAGGAAAATTAAAAGTACTCATACATACTAGATATTGTAGTGAAATCCTTTCCAAATATCTAACATGAGTATTTGGGTATTTGTCGGTAAATTTTATTTAATTTTACCCGAACGAATGCCACTTTTAATCTGTTTGTAAAAAATTTAGGACTAGATAGTATAACTGTTTTTTGTTGGCATTGGCAAACTATTTAATTATCGAGTAATTTCTTTCAGAAAATAATTAAATGTGAGAATAGTTTTGGTTATGTTTTTAGATCCCATAAGGAAAATATCGGATATTTCTCCATAGATTTACCTGACTCGTGAAAATTATTATTAGCAGTGACCGCGATTATTAATCGTTATCGGCTTGTTAGGAGCATATATTATATATAGATGGGAGCATATATTATTTATAGATATAACATGCTATGAAAGAAATATTGGGGAAGATACTCGATCGGCTAGCAAGCAAGCAATATGCTAGTTGAAATTCTCGCTACTCAATCCATTTACCAAAGAAATTTGAATTTCAAATTATATTGTTCACAAAATGTTTGTTTATTTTTGCAATTGCACAGTAAAACAACACAAAAATTTGCTGTTTATTTTTTGAAGTCGCAAATTTACGACAGAAGCAGTCGCAAAAATAAACAAAAATTTAATGTTGATTTCACATGGATTGAGTAGCCAAGCCAGAATTTCAAACAGCATATTTCTTGCTTGCCAGCCGATCGAGTATCTATCCCATTATCTTGAAATAATAATTATAATTTCTTTTTTACAGGTTGTAAGACTTTTTAAATTTAAGTCGCCATCCTTAAATAAAACAGTAAAGTATATTTTTGAGCATCTATTTGAAGCGAGTTTGCTGAAAAAATATTCATGGTCGGGTCAAGCAGGGCTCGAAAAAAGTCAGACGTTTATTATTTATTAAAAAATTATTTACATATACTAATACATGTATATATATATATTTATTTTTCAGAAGTATCAAAACTGATTTTTGCCGATCATTCTTTATTCTTAAATTTAATAGAACTCGTGGTCAACTACATGGCAAGAGATGTACAAATTAGCCATGTGCAAATTAAAAAGGCCATACAGAAATATCTGAAAAGATCAGCGGTCAACAAATCCCGTACAGGCAATTGCAACTCACATATAATATTTTTCATGCCAATTGTAACTTACATATAATAATTTTTTTAATAATAAATACCTGAATTAATAATTAAATTAAAATATTTTGTCTAGTTTTGCTCACAATAAGTGCTCGCTCAAATTTACCGAATATTTTGAGAAGCAATCTCTATATTAGTCGTGACAAATCCCACAAGTAACACCGATATATCTCTTCAATATTGACCAATTATTTGTTGGTGGATCCGTCCAGCAAATAACCGAAAAATTCGCTAATATAAGGCTTAACATAACACGGGATAAAACACTGTAAAATACCCACATCGGACTTCTTTCGAATATTTTACCTGACTAACGCGTTCCAGAAATCAGGTATTTCATGGTACCTGAAATCTCCTTAATAATAATACCCACAATTTCACACTTAAATTAACCTATTTTTGACGGGTATATCTCTTCAATATTGACCAATTATTTGTTGGTGGATCCGTCCAGCAAATAACCGAAAAATTCGCTAATATAAGGCTTAACATAACACGGGATAAAACACTGTAAAATACCCACATCGGACTTCTTTCGAATATTTTACCTGACTAACGCGTTCCAGAAATCAGGTATTTCATGGTACCTGAAATCTCCTTAATAATAATATCCACAATTTCACACTTAAATTAACCTATTTTTGACGGGTATATCTCTTCAATATTGACCAATTATTTGTTGGTGGATCCGTCCAGCAAATAACCGAAAAATTCGCTAATATAAGGCTTAACATAACACGGGATAAAACACTGTAAAATACCCACATCGGACTTCTTTCGAATATTTTACCTGACTAACGCGTTCCAGAAATCAGGTATTTCATGGTACCTGAAATCTCCTTAATAATAATACCCACAATTTCACACTTAAATTAACCTATTTTTGACGGGTATATCTCTTCAATATTGACCAATTATTTGTTGGTGGATCCGTCCAGCAAATAACCGAAAAATTCGCTAATATAAGGCTTAACATAACACGGGATAAAACACTGTAAAATACCCACATCGGACTTCTTTCGAATATTTTACCTGACTAACGCGTTCCAGAAATCAGGTATTTCATGGTACCTAAAATCTCCTTAATAATAATACCCACAATTTCACACTTAAATTAACCTATTTTTGACGGGTATATCTCTTCAATATTGACCAATTATTTGTTGGTGGATCCGTCCAGCAAATAACCGAAAAATTCGCTAATATAAGGCTTAACATAACACGGGATAAAACACTGTAAAATACCCACATCGGACTTCTTTCGAATATTTTACCTGACTAACGCGTTCCAGAAATCAGGTATTTCATGGTAGCTGAAATCTCCTTAATAATAATATCCACAATTTCACACTTAAATTAACCTATTTTTGACGGGTATATCTCTTCAATATTGACCAATTATTTGTTGGTGGATCCGTCCAGCAAATAACCGAAAAATTCGCTAATATAAGGCTTAACATAACACGGGATAAAACACTGTAAAATACCCACATCGGACTTCTTTCGAATATTTTACCTGACTAACGCGTTCCAGAAATCAGGTATTTCATGGTACCTGAAATCTCCTTAATAATAATATCCACAATTTCACACTTAAATTAACCTATTTTTGACGGGTATATCTCTTCAATATTGACCAATTATTTGTTGGTGGATCCGTCCAGCAAATAACCGAAAAATTCGCTAATATAAGGCTTAACATAACACGGGATAAAACACTGTAAAATACCCACATCGGACTTCTTTCGAATATTTTACCTGACTAACGCGTTCCAGAAATCAGGTATTTCATGGTACCTGAAATCTCCTTAATAATAATACCCACAATTTCACACTTAAATTAACCTATTTTTGACGGGTATATCTCTTCAATATTGACCAATTATTTGTTGGTGGATCCGTCCAGCAAATAACCGAAAAATTCGCTAATATAAGGCTTAACATAACACGGGATAAAACACTGTAAAATACCCACATCGGACTTCTTTCGAATATTTTACCTGACTAACGCGTTCCAGAAATCAGGTATTTCATGGTACCTAAAATCTCCTTAATAATAATACCCACAATTTCACACTTAAATTAACCTATTTTTGACGGGTATATCTCTTCAATATTGACCAATTATTTGTTGGTGGATCCGTCCAGCAAATAACCGAAAAATTCGCTAATATAAGGCTTAACATAACACGGGATAAAACACTGTAAAATACCCACATCGGACTTCTTTCGAATATTTTACCTGACTAACGCGTTCCAGAAATCAGGTATTTCATGGTACCTGAAATCTCCTTAATAATAATATCCACAATTTCACACTTAAATTAACCTATTTTTGACGGGTATATCTCTTCAATATTGACCAATTATTTGTTGGTGGATCCGTCCAGCAAATAACCGAAAAATTCGCTAATATAAGGCTTAACATAACACGGGATAAAACACTGTAAAATACCCACATCGGACTTCTTTCGAATATTTTACCTGACTAACGCGTTCCAGAAATCAGGTATTTCATGGTACCTGAAATCTCCTTAATAATAATATCCACAATTTCACACTTAAATTAACCTATTTTTGACGGGTATATCTCTTCAATATTGACCAATTATTTGTTGGTGGATCCGTCCAGCAAATAACCGAAAAATTCGCTAATATAAGGCTTAACATAACACGGGATAAAACACTGTAAAATACCCACATCGGACTTCTTTCGAATATTTTACCTGACTAACGCGTTCCAGAAATCAGGTATTTCATGGTAGCTGAAATCTCCTTAATAATAATATCCACAATTTCACACTTAAATTAACCTATTTTTGACGGGTATATCTCTTCAATATTGACCAATTATTTGTTGGTGGATCCGTCCAGCAAATAACCGAAAAATTCGCTAATATAAGGCTTAACATAACACGGGATAAAACACTGTAAAATACCCACATCGGACTTCTTTCGAATATTTTACCTGACTAACGCGTTCCAGAAATCAGGTATTTCATGGTACCTGAAATCTCCTTAATAATAATACCCACAATTTCACACTTAAATTAACCTATTTTTGACGGGTATATCTTTTCAATATTGACCAATTATTTGTTGGTGGATCCGTCCAGCAAATAACCGAAACATGCGCTAATATAAAGCGTAACACAATACGGGATAAAACACTGTAAAATACCCACATCGGACTTCGTTCGGATATTTTGCCTGACTAAGGTGTTCCGGAAATCAGGTATTTTATGGTACCGTTGTCAGACAATCACCGACTCGGTCGTCAGTCCATGTTTGGGTAAGTTTTGGACTCAATTATTAAAATTGTTTGTCGGGAGCAACACTCATAATATGGCGACTGAAAACTCAAGTGGAATGATGCGCGTCGTTGTTTTCTCCTTTCTATTCAATCTTATTATATTAGTAGTGTTGCTTTCGCTAATCCGCTTAGCTTAGCTAAGAAATGTGAAAGCAACAACTTTTGATTTAATTTTTTAATGCGTTTTAATTTTTCTGTGTTGGTTCATTTTCTTAATATTTATTTTAGTTCTTTTTATTTTTTGAAATAGAACAAATTAAATTCGGTATTTTCCTATCAAATAACAAATGCTAAATTATTCTACAAGATAAATTTTTCGAGAAAAATAAGCTGTGTTGCTTTCAAAATATTACAACAACAATTGCATTGTATTAAAGCCGATTGTTTTAGAATGTTAAGAAAACAATTTTTAGGATTAGGGGAAATAAAATCATTTTATGGTTATGGTATTTACCGCAAGGCGTTATTTTTTCTATTTTTCTCGAAAAATTTATCTTGTAGAATAATTTAGCATTTGTTATTTGATAGCAAAATACCGAATTTAATTTGTTCTATTTCATAAAATAAAAAAAAATAAAATAAATATTAAGAAAATGAACCAACACAGAAAAATTAAAACGCATTAAAAAACTAAAGCCAAAAGTTGTTTTTTTTTTTTTTTTTTATTTTTATTGTTCATTCTCATTCAATAACAACGGCGGATTATCCAGTGAATTTAATGTTCCTTTAAGGATAATCCAAGTTGTTATACATAATTATACAAAAGTTACAAAATTTACATTCATAGATATATAAATATTATAAAATTTTTAAAAATTAAAGATAACAGAGATTTAATTCTAAAATAACAGAATATTTGATTTAAAGTAATTTTTAATATTTTTTTTAAATTGTAAGTAGTTTTCAGATTGCTTTATAAATTCAGGTACTTGATTATAAATAAATGGGCCCATAAACGTGATCGATTTTCTTCCAAATTCAGTTCTAATATGATGCGAATCAATTCTGTTACAGTTTCGAGTTGAATACACATGATGAGCGTAATTAAAGTCTATATTAGACATAAATGAAGATACATTTAGACTTTTATACATATAAAGGGTTAATTGAAGCTTATATAAGACATTTATAGGCAATATCATAATATCATCTTTGCTATATAATAACCTAGTGGAAAATAGAAGTGGCAATCTGTATACTGCTTTTACACTTTTGTTTTGCATAACTTGCAATCTCTTCAGCCTGGTTAAGGTAGCTGTTCCATATACGATAAGGCCATAACTAAGTCGCGAATGAATAAACGAAAAATAAATCATAAGCAATACCCTAGTAGGAACAAAGAAAGATAATTTTCTGAGTAACCCAACAAGTGGAGCAATTTTCTTACTTGTGATATTGATGTGATCATCCCAAAACATATGTTCGTCAAATGTAACTCCCAAATATTTGAAAGAACTAACTCTCTCAATATTAATGTTATTAACTTCAAATAGAGGTAAACTAGTCATCGATTTATAAGGGGAACGAAATACCATATATTTGGTTTTAGATATATTGAGAGCTATTAAATTGGAATTAAAATATTCTAAAAGTATGCTAAGGTCATGTTTCATATCAATCAATATACTGTCTGGATCATGGGTTTCATAAAATAAAGCCGTATCATCTGCAAATATTCTAATATGACCCTTGAGCGGCAAATAGGAAATATCATTAATATAAATGAGGAACAAAAGTGGTCCTAAAACACTACCTTGAGGGACACCACATTTGATATCTAACATTTCACTTCCTACTCCATTTATCATCACATACTGTTTTCGATTTGATAAATAACTTTTCAATAAATTGTAAGGAATGCCACGTACGCCATAACAGTATAATTTACTTAGAAGTAACTGATGATCAATACAATCAAATGCTTTCTGTAAATCCAAGAAAAGCGCCCCAACATACCTTTTTGAATCAAAAGCAGTATATATCATACTCCCAATTTCTGCCAATGCCAATTCAGTTCCTAAACCTTTTCTAAAACCATATTGGTATGAATAAAAAAAATTATTATAATTTAAAAACGTTATTAAACGCGAAAATATTAATTTTTCAAAAATTTTATCGAATATAGAAAGAGTAGAAATAGGCCTATAATTATTAAGTAAAGAAGAATCTCCATTCTTTAGAATAGGAATTACTTTAGCGACTTTTAGACATTTGGGATATACACCAGTTATTAAAGTTACATTAAAAATATCAGACAACATATTCGAAAAAAACTCAATTCTACATTTCAGCGCGCAGCTATTAATTTTTTGCGGACCTCCACCTTTACCACTGCTAAGCGAACAGATAACATTACAAACTTCAGCAGGTGTAATTGGTGATAGATACATGCCATCTGAGATCCATTTAATAGTTCCAAACCTGTGTATGTCTCTGTCGGAGGTAATAGATTCACTGATTAAGTAACCTGCGTTAACAAAGAAGCAATTGAAAAGATTAGCTATCTCAAGAGAATCACTTACGTATCCGCCATTTAAGAAAATTTTATCAAATTTAAGTGAATCGAGATTTTTATTAAAAAATAAGTTCACGTTCTTCCATAAATCTCTCTGATTTAAATCTGTAAACATATTACTAAAGTAACGCTTTTTAGCATAATATTTTTTAGAAGCTAATAATTTAGATAGACGTTCCAATTCAGATTTCAGAGCAACGTTACTAGGATTACGTTTTATTTTTTTTAGAACTTAATTTTTTTTACGAATGTCACTCCAAATGTCAAGTGTGATCCACGGACATACCGTATTTTTCAGCTTAACATCTACACTTATTGTCTTTGAGTAACTATCTATCAATTCACCATATTTTTCAACAATAATTTCTATAGTATTATTCGGATCATTCACATTAAATGGCATTGCAAGTAGAAAATTATTGAATAATGTCTACTTTGCCATGTCTACTATCTTCTTTTCAAGAGTTTTCTTAATATACTTAGAAGTAAAGAAAAAATTTGACAAAAGGAAATTGTGATCGCTAATAGTGGAGTATATCGTAGAATTGACGATTTTAGTTATATTTATGAAGCTAGATACGGAATGATCTAAAATATTGTCACTTGCGGAACGAGTTGCGTACGTATTTGTAGTGATCAAACCATGGGTCATCAACAGATTATTATACTCAATGACATTACCATCTGTTTTATTAATGGCAATATTAATATCCCCAAGTAATATGTTATCAGTACAGCGGTTTCCAGATAGAAGATTATCCAACCAATTGAAGAAACAATCAACATCGGAACCTGGCGGTCGATAGATACCACAGATTTTTGTATTATTAAGACGAGGAAGCAAAATTTGAATAAAATTAAATGGGTACAAGCCGTTATCCATATTCAAGATGCAATACTTGGATATCTTTTTTAATGTATATTGCAAGACCACCTCCAGTTCGATCATCTCTACAAGAAAAGCAACTATTAAAATTGTTGATAGGATAGGCTATCGAATTATGACTCTGAATAAAAGTTTCAGAAATAACTAAAATATCAATATCCGATTGAAGACTATCTATGAACTCTAACATATTATCAAATTTAATAAAATCATTCATGCCACGAATATTTATTTGTAATGTTTTCAATTATTGTCGAGCAATAGTCACAAAATAACAGTTAGGATTCATTTTATAGTCATCAACATTATCAAAATATTGATTATGACAGCGAGCTAATAAACCATTTCTTAACCTATTCATTAAAGCATAAATGATTGAAATAACAGAATTCAATTATACCCTTAAATGCACAAAAATCGAAAACAAAAGATACCGTAATATAAAAATAAATTCTGAATTTAATGACATACAAAATCGAATTCAATGAAATTATGAATGAAAATGTGAATCGTATCAAATTAACCGTATTATAAAGATATAAACCGAGTTTAATGACATTCAAAATCGTATTCAATGAAATTGTGAATGAATATGTAAATGGTATAAAAATTACCAGATAGACAGAAATAGAAAAAATCGACCATTTAAACACAACTTGGGCAACCCGAAAATAATAAAGGAAATCTGAAACATCTGACAATGACATTGAAGATGTCAAAATTAAAACCAAAACAAAATAAAGTAAAACAAAATAAAGAAATTGTAATAGCTTGTGTAAATGAAATGTAAGTACTTGAAAATTTAAGAAAAAATAGAAAATTTAAGAAAATAATATATAAATCTAATAATGATAATTGTTTAATTATATTGCAACAAACCGGAGCTGGCGGCATCCCATTATTGATCATCGACGGTAGCTGGATCACCAACATCATCATTTGCTGTATTTTGTGAATGATCCCGAAATGTACTGGCACGTACGATGTAGTGGATATCGTTCATCGAGCTGACGTGGAAAACATTTGAACCAGGACCTTTTCTGAGTAAGATTTTGCCTTGTTTATACCATAAATATTTGAAATTTAGATTTTGTTTAATTTTTTTAGCTTCGGAATATAATCTCGTTTGAAGTGGCGTTAGATGCTCCATAATGTGGATATTAAGAGCCTTATGTTGTGGTGAACACTGGACTCCGAGGTCAGATGAATTAATATGGTTTTTATTTGCTGTTTTTAGTCGATAATTTAATAAAATTGTGTTTTTTAGTTCATAGCTGTTTGTTTTAATTATTAACATTGGTTTTTTGGTTAAATTTGATCCAGATTTAATATTTGTGTTGACAAAAAATGCTGATTGAATGTCTTTTTCAGCCGGTTTAATATCAAGTACGCGAAGTAGGCATTTCACCATTTCATCTTTCATATCAACATTTGGCGGAAGTCCAGTAACAACTAGATCATTCCGTATTGCTATTTGGTTCTCTTTATCCAACAGTGCTTCAAGTTTATTCACCCTTGATTCAAGTACTAACTGTTTATTTTCCAGTTGATTCGCATTTTGACGTAACGCCTTGTTCTCTTCAATTATTTGATTCATTTTCCGTACAAAATTGTCAAATGAATCTGATACAAATTTCTGAGAATTTTCCACATTTATGATTCTTGAACGTAGGTCGGCTAACACATTTAAAATTTCCGGAAGGCTTGATGACTGTTCTCCAATTTCAGCCCCCTCAATTATGGATTTACGTTTTGTGGTTTTACAAGAGCTACAAAACCAAGCAGCTCTTTTGTTACGAATATGTTGAAGTAGATCATCTGGTATATCAGCACATGCAATATGGAAGAATCCATTGCATAATCCATCACAAGAAATAGCCGGATTGTTTCGATTACCGGTAATAGCAGAATCACACTTTTTACACTTTTTTGGAGCCATTTTAAAATGTCACAGTCTTATAATTTTTGCGCCCAAAACACTTTTATTATACTTTTTATTGATTGAAGATATTTAATAAAATAGTATATTTTTTCTAATTATTTTTAACTTTTATCTATTATTTTTAATTTTTAGTATTTATTTTTATTATATTTTATTTATTATTTTCACTTGTTTTATTTTGCGACTGTTCACTTCAGTAGACAGGTTGAGAATGATGCTTTCACATTTCTTAGCTAAGCTAAGCGGATTAGCGAAAGCAACACTACTATAGAAAAAATAACGCCTTGCGGTAAACACTATAACCATAAAATGACTTTATTTCCCCTAATCCTAAAAATTTTTTTCTTAACATTCTAAAACAATTGGCTTGAATACAATGCAATTGTTGTTGTAATCTTTTGAAAGCAACACAGCTATTATTTCGGTCTATTTTTCGTTTATACATATTTTATTTAGCTCTGTGAATGTATTAGTGTATAGTAAAAGTGATGATTCGTTTATAGTACGTAAACGTGACGAATTTTGCAAACTCGCATTTTTTGTTTGACGGGAACTCCTAAAAAAATCCTAAGTAAAAATTGCGTGTGTGTATTAGTGGTTTTACACAAAAAACAAACATTAGGCGTAATAATTTTTTTAAAAATTTCATAAATTCTACCCAAAAGTAAACATATTGTATAATTTGAATATGTATATCTTCAAAATTCACCGTACCAGTACGTTTAAAACACCAGTAATTATCAAACATTTAATAATGTGATGTAAAAACATTTACTATATATCGTAACTATATAAACATAAAATTAAATTGAAGTTTGTAAATTTTTTTAGATTTCATAGATACACTAAACGAAATTAAGCGAAATGCTCATCAATCTCACCATGCCTTTATGTTACTTCTATCCAATAAACATGAGGATTTTTAGAATTTTGTCATAGCTCTGGCATGGGCAAATATGGCTTCGAAACGTGTGAGTTATGATTTAAAGTATTTTTGCAATTCAAACGTATACTAATCGAGATTTTGCCCAATGTCCGTGTTAATTTTCAGAATTTTGTCATAGTTCTGGCATGCGCAAATATGGGCCTAAGAACTATGACAAAATTCTGAAAATTAACACGGACACTGGCATTTGATATATCATTCTGGAAAACATAGCGGGATCGATGAGAACCGGGCAAAATCTCGATTAGTAATCGTTTGAATTTCAAAAATACCGTAAATCATAACTCACACGATTCGGGGCCACATTTGCCCATGTCAGAACTATAACAAAATTTTGAAAATTAACATGGACATTGTCATTTTATATATCTTTCTACAGTATTCAATCTGTTGTTAGTTCTTATTTGGAAAAGGAGTGTAAATTCTATCTAAATTACCATCGAATATCATATCTGAGTGAACTTTTACTTCAGTTCTTCTTTTTCACCATCACCATATTTTATTTCCCCATTTGTAATTAGATGCGGTGGTGTATATGATTCAATAAAATTATAACGGTAAAAAGCAAAGTTGATAGTGGATGGTCAAAAAATTAAATTTACATTTGATACGGCTAACCGAAAAACATAGTGGAATTGATGAGTACTTGGCAAAATTTTAAGCAAAGTTTGTTTGAAGATGTTTTTTGTGTTTAACTTTAATTTAAATTTTTTAATTCGTTTGTATCTGGTAATTTCCATATTTTTTAAAATAGGAGTTTCCCTAAAATATCTTTTCGCCTAAATGTTCGCTTTTAAGATTATATTCACTAACACTAGCATACATAGGATTTCGTTAGGAAATATTTCACGGCTGGGTGTAGCAGTGTGAAATTTTTCCTAAACCTTTTCTAAAAAATTTTTATACTTAGGAAAAATTATGAAATTTATCTTTACTTTATCTTGCGCTTATTTTTATGATCGATGTGATCTAAAGATAATTGGTCGAATATCGGTAGTACAACCTAGAATGAAACTTTCGTAAACCTAAAGGAAATCTGGGCAGTTATCGTATATAATAATCAAACGTTATCGCTATCGCTAGATTAACTTTAACCTCACTTACGATTACGAACAACTCATAAAATTAACTTATGAAATGTTGGGTTTTTCTTCATAATATAGCCAGATAGTGTTTTTTACATCAAATCAAGATGAGGTTACCAAGACGTTGGAAGCTTGGAAGTTTGATTTCGAACTAATGACACATTGAATTCCTTATATTAAAAAAATCGGCCGTCTCACCAGACTGATTTTAATTTTGTTTTTATTGTTATTTCTTTGAACGCAAAGAGATCAATTTCAATTAAATTGCGTACATTTTCTGAAAATCTGCCGCATTACGGATATTTATAGAACACATTGCAAATAGAGTATCGCATTTATGCTTTCGGGATTGCGTTAGGTTTTGATTTTAGCAAAATTCATTTAGAGATTCCTTTCATCAATTTACATCAAAATCGAATGAGCCGAAAAATTAATAATGCGGCACTAATTTCGTGAACATCTACAAGTGATCTGTGAATCTTGTCCATCCTGTAATTTTAAGATGGTTGAGCAAGATCGTATTGTTATTACAAGCAATTCATATTCCGGTTATTTAAGGAATATTCTTCTCAAAGTCACAATTAGGAAAGCGCAATTGAATCATATTTGGACGACCTTAAACACAACATGTAATATGTTTATTTGCAAGAAGAACCACCCTCTCTTCGGCAGCAGCATATGACTCTACACTAACTAACGAATCAGCTATTAGCAATCGATCCTTTTCTTGATCCAGACGGAGTACTAATAGTAGGAGGTTGGCTCAGATGATTTTCAAATACATATTCTATTAAATTTTCTCAACACTGAGTCATTTCTGTTAGCACTGAGAAACTTTGCATCTCAAAGAGGAAATTTGAAGGGAATTTGGAGTAAAAACCTGCTCTATCGGAATTGAAACCCAATATGCCAAATGTACAAAATTTTGATCTTGTATTCCCATCGGCCGATAATACAAAAATTCGAAATAATTTTATCTAAAAAAAATAAATGCATATAATATAATTAAGATGACCAAATCATCCGTCTATATAGTTCCTTTCTAAATAATAATTAATCATGTTAATTTTATACGAGATAAACATGTCAATGACAGAATTACATTGATCTTGAAATAAATAAGTACAAAACTGAACGGGAAATGAACGGTTGACGTATACAATTAAATTGTAAAACACGATAGAGTAGAGGCTAAACTATATACATAATTAAAATTATGATTTAATTATAAATAAAATTTATTGCGAGTATGCCCTCAGTATATCCAATATTCTATGATGCATATATTTTTTGGCGTCCTTAGCAAATAAATAATCTACATGATTGAACTGTTTTAACTCGGGCTTGAACAGCCCTATCACATTCGGCAATATATTTTTAAGCAGTTCAATGTCGTCCGGATGTGATATTGCATCGTTTTCAGAATAATGCATTGCTATCGGCACCGTAATGCTGCTTAAATTATATTCGGGTGGTTCCTCCGTGCCATATTTCACAAGATTTTCCTTTACGCCATGATCGTACTGGCGAAATCCGCCTAAAACACAAATTCGATTATTATAATAATTAGACGTGTATATAAAATTGTATACCTTTCTGTACTAACTGGCCAAAATGTATAACGTTCATATTTGATGAACCAGCCGGAATATGCCCGACAAATACCGGTAGCTTCGTTATATTTAGCTGGGGCAAATCATAACCGCACAGTTCAAACAGTATTCGAGTACAAATTACATTAAAACTGGTTTTATCGTTACAAAGTGTTTCACCGAGCATTCTGATAAGTGGTAGGTTGGGTAAAAATTCATAAGGTCCTTTCATTTTATACCATAAATCCAGTTGTGTTGCATAGAATCCAGCTATTCTCATCACTCGACTTCTGGTTCTATTAACAAAAGCCAATGGGGACAAGGCCTGCATATGATTAATTTTATGCATGTACTCTGGTCGCTCCGAGCACATCACAAAAAATGCACAATTACCTTGTGAAAATCCTATATAAGACAATGATGTGCGGTCTGTTTTATTGAGCACATAGTCTATTGAGGCTGGTAAGTCATACACTCCGATCTCGTGCCACGAAAATGTCCAAAATTTTGAATCATCCGTTGATAATGACGTATGATTCCGTGAGTAACGATTTCCACGGGCATTCCCCATCCAAACGTCGTATCCATTATCCGCTAGTGCATAAGCCAAACTAATGTTTGGACCAAAAATTGTGTAATCGGCAGATGAGGACGGAAAACCGTGCATAGCGAATATAACTTTTGTTGGTGTACCGCTATATACTGGACTCCGAACTATACGATGCAACTGCAGAATATAACCGTCTTCAGTATCAACAAAATGCGTTTCGGTTTTATATCCATATTTATGGAGAAGTTCAATCTGAAAATATCCCAAACATTGATCTATAACTTGGATATAATGATCACTTAACACATACCGTTGTCATACGAGACTCTGCCGCTATTTCAGGATGAATATATTCGATCTGCGCCCAAAAAGCGTATTGCGCTACTTTATGTACTCCAAAACCCAGAAACACTATGGCATATAAATACCAAAATTTACTTTTAAATCCCGCCATCTCGAGTTTAAGTTACCACACACAGCAGATAATCGAATAAGACTGAATAGAGTGGTCGCAGATTATTTTACAATATAACGTAACCAATGTAATCTTAATTATAATAAAAAATTCTGTTAACCCTATAAAGCGGTGGAATACTTCTCACATTACAAAACGTTCGTTGAATAGAGGGCGAAACATGTTGTAATGTACCCAGCATATAATTAATTTGTTTCCAATGAATTAAAAACTTGCTTTCAAAATGTTGTTGTTGTATAGGCATGCATTCAATCGGGACAAGATATATTATTTTTGACATGGTGACGCACAGACCAATTTCGCTGAATCAGCTTGCGACTTGCATTTTGACATTTTCCAAATAATAATTCATCGGTGCACCAACCGTTTGTTTTAAAAATTTCCGCGCAGTAACAATTTAAATTGCACGAAAGTAGGGCGTCACGTGTTATATAATTGCTGCTTATGGGGAAACCTTCGATTTATCTGTAAAACATTATTATAGTAAACGAATAAGGCAAATTTGTGAATGTACTCGTAATACATGTTTTATCTGCTGTATTGGATTATAAATTTACAGGCATAAAATTATGAAATATTATTCAATAGGTGCGAGTGGTGCCGCAACTTGGAGAGTATTCTCAATCGAATAGGAAGTACTCTGCATGCGTCTCATATAAATGAAACAGTTTCGCTTTGTAAAATATAAAATTTGAACATCGTATCAAAATTTCAAGAAACTGGTTCAGGGCACACAGGAAAAATATTGAATTTTGTGATTGTAAAGTAACCAACCGATGTCCTAATGTTGTAGAGGTAGTGTAGTTTGGAGTAATTTAAATGGATTAAATCCAATGGAGAAAATAAATTCACTCGTACGAGTACATTATTATTAATAAAGATTAATTTTCCGTGAAGTATTTGCATTTAATTAGATTTTGGCTCTATAAACACTTGGGTGCAAACAATTCGCACAGTTCCATTTTTTCTATTTTTTTTTTTAATTTTCTCGCGAATCGAAATATTTTTTTTTAGATCAAAGTATATCAAGTTAAAAATCACTTCAGCTGTTGTGTATTGTCTGCTCAAAACCAGAACAATAACAACAATGGAACTCAACAATCCAAAAATGCTCGTTCCAGGTAGCACCGGGTGTGGAACATGCGGCCAGTTTAAAAGGGTACGTTTCAAGGGAATTGTCACCAGAGGTAGCCGCTCAAGCGGTTGCACTATATAATCCAGGGCAGAACCAAAGTGAAGTGGTTCGACAACTAAATTTGAGCCGATTTTCCGTTCGTAGAATGTGGCAGAGATATCAAGAAACTTGCGGCTACAGACGGCGACAAGGATCTGACCAACCTCGTCGGTTGCCACTTCATCCACCTGCTCCATTTCATATACTGTGTTTGAGTCTGTGGCTTCTATCGGAGTGAAGTTTCTGAGAAAATAACAAAATATACACTGTGTCCAATAAGTACTTAGAATTGAACAAACACTCAAATATTGAACTTCCATAATAATATCTGAATTTTTTTAATAAACACAAATATTTTTACACTAAGAGCAAAGATTTAAGTTTTGAGTTAATTTTATAAAATGAATTTTTTTTACAACAAAACACACTAAGAATCGCACAGAGATGTTCGAAGTGGTTCTGAACTAGTAATTGATGTAAGAAACAAATCTTATTTATCCACATGCTCGGAGATCTCTGAGATTTTTGTTATTCGAGACAGAACATCATTGAGTGTAACATGAAAATTCTTATCTTGTTAAAAAATAGTTTGAACAATTTTTGAAATATAAATTTTTTTAAATTTATAAATATTTGAGATTATTTGTAGAATTTTCAAATATCATGATATTAAAACCTTTTTTTCAAAACCTTTCAAAACGAAATATGAAACTTATGCTTGAAACACATGCTCATCATATAACCAAAGAAAATATATGAATTCTAATTTCGTCGCTATTCTTTCGTATTTTTTCGCCGCCAGACATCAGGAAAAACATTATTTTCAACAATATTTGTCTGACAAGATACGTATATTACACTCAATAATGTTCTGTCTCGAATAACAAAAATCTCAGAGATTTTCGAGGATGTGGATAAATAAGATTTGTTTCTTACATCAATTACTAGTTCAGAACCACTTCGATCATCTCTGTGCATAAAATTCATTTTATAAAATTCACTCAAAACTTTTCTCAAAACTTAAATCTTTGCTCTTAGTGTAAAAATATTTGTGTTTATTAAAAAAATTTAGATATTATTATGAAAGTTCAATATTTGAGTGTTTTTTCGATTCTATGTACTTATAGGGGACAGTGTATATTTTGTTATTTTGGCAGAAACTTCACTCCGATGTGGCTTCTTCTTAATTTTTTGATAATGTCGATTACATGACGAATGACCCTCCTTCCTAGTCCACATTTTTGCATAACTTTCCAGTTGGTTGTTTGTTACGACACCTTGAGTGGCCAAAACATTGTTTCATATGTGGTTTTATTTTTGAATTTTTAATTTCATTATAGTCATTTAATTAACGTATTTTATTGATGGCATTGCCATCTGTATTATGACATTAATCTTAAAGTTTTTGTAAAGTGGGAATTGGCCTTTATACTTTGGTACACGTTTTACACACTTCTGCTGTGTTGCGTAATTGTCGAATGATTTTCAGAGCGAGACCAATGTGCACTGTGTGTGTGTGTGTGTGTGCGAACGACAAAGATGTAGTGGATTATTTTCTGTTGTGTTTTCTTGTTTTGGATGTGGGATTGAGTGATTTCAATAAAAAAAAATGACAACAATTTTGAATGACATTTGACATTTCATGTAGTATACCAACAGCAACCGTAGCACCACATTTTGTTGGATTAAGTGAGGTGGCTATAAAACATATGATATATGTTACTTAAAACAGGTGATAGAAGAAGCAACTTTGACATTTCAAGAGACAATCGACTAGTTGTGTGTGTGTTTTCATGCAAAATTAATAATTTGAATGAAATTCTACAAAGGTGAACGGAACTTAACGAAGTAATGTATTATCATTAACGGCAGGTTTGAAACTGATTTCTGATCTCGTTCATATGCCTAGGTATCCTAGAGAAACTCGCTTCTCTATGTAAATTAACAACTCTCGGGTCTGTATGTAGAATCGTAATCGAAGGAACTGTGTCAGAATCCTTTGAAATACCATCTGGTGTTCGAAAGGGAGCTGCAATCGCGCCTGTGCTGTTAAATTTGGCGCTTGAGTACGTAGTGAGGAAAAACAACTCCGAAAGTACCCGCTGTATATTCAATAAATTAGGCCAAATTCTTGGATATGCAGATGATATCGTGCTTCTTGGCCGAAGACCAATCGATATCAAAGACATTTTCGTATCACTCGATCGCTGCGCAAGAACACTTGGTTTGGAGGTGAACAGTAGCAAAACCAAGTTTGTATCAACATCCAGGAACATCTTCATGGTAAATCTTGAAACTGGCGACCATAACTTTGATACCGTTGAAAACTTCAAATACCTCGGGTCAGTTAAAAATAACATCATCAAATGACAAGCAAGCAAAAATAAAAGCTCGAGTCGCTGCCGGACAACGAGGATTATCCGCCCAATCAAAATAATTGCGATCTAGACATCTATCGCAATCGGCCACGATACATAAGGTCCCCACAACAACGGATGACTGCGCTGGCGTGACGTCGTCAAACAAGATCTACGAACATTAGGATGTCGAAACTGGAAGACGAGATCGATGGACCGAGACTGATGAAGGACCGTAGTGCGGGCGGCAAATCCCTTCATGGGATGTGAAGCATGAGAGAGAGAGAGAGAGAGAGAGATAATTTTAGATATTTATGGGAAAAGAATGGAAAAATATTTCTACACAGGATAGCTGACTCGGAGATCCATAGCATCTTCTGTTTAAATGATATTTTTCATTTGGACAAGCACCTTTCATTAAAAAACTAGTTGTTATTTAACTGTGAGTGCATTTTAGTAATCACTCCTGGAAATGGGCAAATGGACATCTGCAAGTACAACTTATATTGTGTTACGTGTTGTGTTTCATTTCAAATTTCTATATTTTATTTTTAAACCTATATCTATAAAAATGGTGCAAAAATGTATGTGCGCGCATCAGTTGAGAACAGTTTAACCGATTTGGCTCAACCTTTTATGTTGTGTTTGCAATTACCAGGAGATGGTTCTTACGAAAGAAATTTTTAAAAAAATCTACTGGAAAAGTCGGAAAACCCGAAAAATCGAATAAAAACCATTTTCATATGAATTTTGTGTGTATATTTTTTATGAGACAGGTGGTGTAGTGGTTAAAGCTTCGGCGCTTTGAATGGGAGGTACTGAATTCGATTCCCACCGGAGGCTACATCCAAACTGCTACTTTGTTTTTTATCCAATCTATTCATTTTATCTATTTATTTTCTCTTTTTTGTTACAAGATGGCTACTGCCATCATGCAGATATCACTAAGCGCATGCAGAGGCCTTCACGGTGATATTTTGCCGGCTACGTTCTCAGGGAGAAGTGCGAAGGGTCGTGGGGTTTGAGGCATGCATGGCTCCTGGCTTACATCCTGCTTAATACAGAAATTGAAATAAAATAAACCGCAAATAATAATAAAAGAAAACCGGATGTTCCGCCGAAATTCGTCACGCTGCCCACTCTCGACAGACCGTCAAAATAAGTTGGGCGTTGTCTCGCCGATCCACAAATAAAATGGAGTAGCCTCACCTGGCCACCCGTTATGTTACAGGGCCTTTCCCCGTTGGAATGGCCTCAACTGACCACCCGTAATTAAGTGGTTCGGCGCTGTTCGCCTTAATATCGCCGCCGCTATGCCGCCGGCACATGTGCTAAGCCTTTACGTTGTTTCACCACACGGTAAACTATACACTGTTGGAATTGGTGTACCATAAAAACCAAAATTAGCACACGTACTCCAAATCGCATCACCGGTTGAATAATTTTGCGGCACCCGTTGGAATTTTTATCATCCGATGAATTATGCGAAACCCGTTGGAATACGGTACCGTTGAAAACTAAGTATCCGTTGATTATATAATTATTTAGCCTCGTTTAGGCCACCCACAAAATGTGGTGGCGTGCGTGGAATATCACTACGGCTTTTGAGACCACCGCTGCGCAAACCAAATCCAAAAGGTAGTTTGGTTTTACAATGGTATGTTGCCAAAACTATTTAGAAATTCACTTGTCTCGGCCCCTCTGTACACCAACAAAAATTTTCCAACGAAAGGTTAAAACTATATATCAGTAGGTACAATATCGTCTTTATATAAACTTATTTTATTAAAATCCACGAAATACAATTTATATTTTATTATGTTATATCTTATTAATACCACCCAAGTTAATTACAAAACACTACACTTTATTCATTAAAATAATTTTTATGGTTTTTTATTTTTATTTTATCAAACCCAAAATGGTTGCAACCCATAAACTCGGGTTTTACATCCAAAATCAACTAAATTTTACTGTAACCCAATTACAACCAAAACTTGACGATATCAAAATCACAACTCGAATGACACAAGAAAAAAAATTCTTGCGCCACACAGCGACGCGCAAAACGTTCTAGAAGAATGTCTTTCTTCTCTGTTTCTCGTTTATATCAATTCGCATTGATATAAACGAGAAGCATATAAGAAAAACCTTTTTCTAAAACGTTTTACTTTACACACGCTCGATGCGCATTGGTCTCGCTCTCTCGTCATTCCTCTCCTCACCCCTGCGCCACCACACGATGAGGTACAAAACAAAACGTTCAGCGCACAATTAACAAACGAAAGCGAAGACAACAACCGAGGTGAATATACCAATATTGAGCAATCATGGAAAGTAAAGACACTAACCAGAGTGAAATACAAAACATAAAATTGTGGTTGCAACCACGCAGTCGTAACAATTTATTTATCTAAATAAAAATCAATTGCCGTACGTTAGTCTCGCAAAAATTCGAGAACGACACGATCAATTTCAATGATTCTTTTTGTGCATTGTCCATCTCAATACAGTGGGGCTTAGAAAAAAAGAAAATTCAGAAAAACTGAAAGGAAAATCCGTAAACTCGAAAAAATCGTAACCAAATGGAAAACCGAAAAATCAAAAAAAAAAATCGGAAAATCGAAAATTGCGTTTTGTAGAGGAATTTTGTATGGAAATATATTTAACACCACCGATGAAAATTGTATTTTGACAATGATAATTCATATACTTTTTACGCTATTTGTCGTAGGCACTTAATAAACTTGTTTTTTTTGTTTCGCAGAATTATTTTGAATAATTTTCAAAAAGTTTAAAAAATCACTCGATCGATTTCAACTTGTTAGGTCATCATCAGGAGTATCTACCGATTTGTATTAGTAAAAATATAGTAGAAAAAAGCAAAATATAAATAAAAGAAGGAGCGACAAAAAATAAGCAATAAAAATTAATCTACGGATCGCGCAGGTAGGCAATGAGTCATAGGTTGAGTAACAAAATTCAATGTATATTATTGCGTACGTGAGAATAGAAAAGGGCGGGGTCTGTAATTGGTGAGAACCGGATTTCTCTCTGTTAGTTAAGGATATTTTGGTGAAGAAATATTGATTTTCTAATTTCGTAAGATTCTAAGGTATCTAAACGTCTGCCTTTGGGTTGTATATGTAATATGTCTAAATTGTTCAAGCTAGCTGTATGATTTTCTGAAGTTAAGTGGTTATGGAAAGTTGATTGATTGCAACCAGATAAATGTTCTTTAGCTCTAACTCCAAAATTGCGCCCAGTCTGACCAATATAGGAGAAACTACAATCATTGCAATTGATCCTATAGACACCAGATTTGGAAAGGCGATCAACTCTAGGTTTATTGTTAAAAATCATTTTCTTTATTGTGTTATTATTATAAAAAGCAAAACTAATATTGGTATAATTGGACACGATGTTGCTAATCCGTTAGCTCGTTTTTCCTATATTCTCTAAGCGACGCCAATTTTCCCGCGTTGGACTATCCGGTGGATAAATACCCGTTAGAGTTTTACGCTTTAGCTTTTTATTTAATAACTTTAATATAGTCCTAGTTGCATATCCGTTATTCGTTGCTATTTGAAGAATTATGTTAAGCTCAGTGTTATAATTTGAATTTGACAGAGGAATGTTTATTAGTCTATCTATGAGTGAGTGGAAAGCTGACATTTTAATATTATGGGGATGGTTTGAAGAACTAGGGATAACAGCGTCTGTATACGTGGGTTTTCGATAAATTTTGAAGTCTAAAGTAGAATTAATCCTGGTTATTGTTATATCTAGAAAACTAATACATTTCTTTTTTTCTTTTTCTAAAGTGAAATCAATGGTGGGATATTGAGAATTGAACCAAGTAAGGAAAGAGTCTAACAGTCTATCAGTTCCTGAAACACATAGTGTGTCTTAAACAAAATATCGATGGCTTCAATAATGTTGATATTTGATGGTAACGGTATTAATTGTGATTCTAGATTCTCCTTTTAAAATCAAATATGGTGCTGTGTTTTCTTTGTCTTTAAGTTCTTCATTACTCAAATTCAACTATACGAGTAAGTACAAAATAAAATAAATATTATTTTTAGAAGAATAATAAACAGGCTGGTACATTTGTTAATTTAACTAAAAATATCAAAAATATAATTCCTCATAAACTCTCAAAGGAAATATTGGTTTCAAACAAGTATAAATTTTCAAGTTTAATTTCATTTTTTGGGGTGGTAATCTCGGAAACAATTATAGGGCTGAAAAAATGGAACTATAGGATGGGAAACATAATAATTGCCAGAAAGTTTTTGCAAATTTTGAAAATTAAATTCTACGAATGAAATTCTTCGTTTTTGCGAGTTTAATTAATATATTTTACGGTATTTATTACCGCAAACTAAATTTATGTTTACCAATAAACTGATCAAAATATACTATATATTATGTATATACTTTTTTAAATAATATGAGTTTATCAATGCAATTTTTGAAAGGTTGTCTCTTCGTTTGAGCCGATGATTTTCCCTGAGAGGTCTGTGGTAGCAGATTTAATAATAGCAGAATTTGTTGGTAGGAGGGTGTCCATTCTAGAAATAAACGATAAATGCGTTATTAACGTATTCAAATATGTAATGCAAAATATAAAATATAATACCATTCAACTAAAAAGGCCTTACAGTAGACGAGCCCTTAAACCCTCTCCAAACTTTTTCAATAGCCAAAGCGACTTTCGGCCAGTTTTTAATGAAACTTGAGGAATTTTCGGGGTACCGCAAATTAAAATCAAACGTAATCTGAAAAATATAAAAATAGACAAGAACTTTAATGAGAAATCCCTTTGAAAACTATGTTGACAATAAACTAGTAGAAGCGGACAATTGAAATTGTCCGACAAGCGCTCGATAAAATAAGAAAAATGCAACAGACGGACGGACACAGGTGTAAAACCTCTGAAACAACTAAGGTGCTAATACAACACATTAGCCCAATGATTGAATGCTAGAAGCGAGCGCTAAAAATATATGTTTGCGTTGTTTTTCGAAACGAAAAGCTCATGATTCCAGTATGTTGTATTTGTTGCTAAGCAACAAGTAATAATTGTACAAGAATATTTTTTCTAGCCTAGAATAATAATTGAAAATTTAAAAAAAAGTAGACAGCCGCATCTGTGTGACCTATATTTTTAGAAAAAGTTGAATATCTCAAAAACTATTTGACCCAGAGTTCCCAAATTCTAAATGTGACCGTTTTAGAGTAGTATCTATCTGTGTGCAAATTTTGAGCTCTCTGGTATGTATAGTTTTTGCTGTGATAGTGCCAACAGACAGACGGCCTAAGTCTTTGTATAAGCTTGCTCGCAAGAGCGAGCGCTAAAATGAATAATCTAACCAAGTCTGGATACACAAAAAAAAATTGAAATGCTTCTGAAAAACTGGTAAATTTATTTTGTTTGATGGCTTCCTCTCTCAATGACGATGTTTTTAATAACTTTTGTTTGATTAATTCAGTTTGGGTAGTGGCACATAAATGTTGTAAGATTAACAAATTTTCTTCGAAATCCGGATCAATACTGTCACTCGTTTCGGTACTTTTTTGTTTTTCAATTACACCAGCAGTTGTTCTCCGTCTTTTTGAAATCTGGTTGTCGCCGTTTAGATTTAAAGATTCTAATTTGAAATACTTATTGCGTACGTGGTTCAAGCGGTTTAAAATGTACACTCTATTTTCTTCTCTATTGTAGAAGAGATCCTAGAATATAATTAGAGAATATTCAAGAGTGAAATATTATTTCCTGTACGCCCGCTTGCACCAAAAAAAGTTGACCTCGTAGTGCGACTACAAGTTATCAATCTCTTTCTGTATCGTCTCGTAATACTGGGCACTAGTCGTTTATCATATATTAGTATTACCACTCCTTCATTTTCCGTCTTTAATTGTGGAAATAAATTCACCATTGCCACTGCCACCGCATATTTATGGTCATGATAGAGGTGATTCATGAATTTTTTAATTAACAGTGATACACCTTCTCTTACAATCGCTCTTCTTTCGATATCTGGAAATAAAATTTTGAAGCTCCTAAATAAAAATTATTAGCTGTGGGTTTCGTAAATTAAGCAACTTGAGTACAAAAGTTACCTCAGAAGAAATATAAATATCGTGCCCAACACAACAATTTTGTCGTTTCCAATTTGTTGAATTTTGTACATTTAATTTTGGTTTTAATACAAAATCTCTCCCTCTCTCTCTCTCTAGCTTCACATCCCATGAAGGGATTTTGCCACCCGCACTATGGTCCTCCAGCCGTTTCGGTCCATCGCTCTCGTCCTACAGTTTCGACATCCTAGTGCATGTAGATCTTGTTCGACGTCGTCACGCCAGCGCAGTCGGGGTGTTCCTCTACAATGCACACCGGCTGGTTGTTGATGGAACACTTTATTGGTCATCCGTTGTTGTGGAGACCTTGTAACGTGGCCGAGCCATCTAACTCGATTGGATTTGATGAATCCGATAAAATCGCAACCTCCAAGAATTTGCTTTATCTCGTGGTTCATGCGAATCCGATATTCATTGTTCGTAACTTTAATTGGACCAAAGATTGAACGAATGACCTTCCTTTCGAAAGTTGATAACAATCTACAATCGTTAGTGGTCATGGTCCAGCTCTCGCTTCCGAAAACCAGCACAGGTCTTATAAGTCAAAATTATTGCCATCTAGACATTTATCGCAGTCGTGCAAGCTCGCACTTTATAAAGCACTTATATATAAGTGCTTTATAAAGTGCGAGCTTGCACGACTGCGGTAGATGTCTAGATCGCAATAATTTTGACTTGGCGTAGAAAACTCGATGTGCGGCAGCGATTCGGGCTTTTATATCTGCCTGCATGTCATTTGATGATGTTATAACTGGGAGATGTTCCTGGGTGTTGATACAAATTTGGTTTAGCTACTGTTCACCTCCAAACCAAGTGTTCTTGCGCAGCTATCGAGCGGCATGAAACTGTCTTTGATATCGCTAGGTCCCCGGCCAAGAAGCACAATATCATCTGCATATCCAAGAATTTGGCCTGATTTAGTAAATATACAGCGCGAAGTTTCGATGTTGCTTTTCCTCACTACGTACTCAAGCGCCAAATTGAAAAGCTCAGGCGAGAGTGCATCTCCCTGTCGAACACCAGATGTTATTTCAAAGGATTCTGACAACTACAGTTCCTTCGATTATATTTCTACATACAGACCTGGACGTTGTACTCCCAATATTTTTCCAAGATCATCCTCATGGTGGAACACTGGTCAGTGGTCGATCGGTTGGGACGAAAACCACACTGATAATCGCCAATGATGTTTTCGGCGAAAGGGATGAGTCTGGCAAGTACAACATTAGCCAATACTTGGTAATCAGTGTTCAATAGAGCTATGCCACGAAAGTTTTCACATTTAAGACGGTCGCCCTTTTTTATGCAACGGACATATGAGTGCGGTCTTCCAATTCTCCGGCAACTTTTCTTGGTCCCTATGACAATAGTTGTTTTAGATAAATTTTCTCGTTGGGCGAATTTCCCCCAAAAACTGTTCAACATTAGCTTAGACATAGATCTTAAATCAGAATTTTTTTTAATTTTGTTTTCTAATAGTTGGATATCTTCTCGCTGTTTATAATTTTCCATGTACGCATCTTTCTGGATTTGACTAGTACAGTCCGTAGGCCTTCCCGATGCCTGCTGCTTGATTTTTAGAAACTGATCTATGCATTTTGCAAACATACCCTCTTCACTACCATGTTATACAGTTTTAAGTTGCCAAATTTCGTAAATATTTAGTACTGTATAGCCTTTTTCCAGAGCCTTTACAACTTCATCTATCACCCATGTCCCCGTTAATGAGCGTTATAAAACCAGAGATGGTAAAATTGTACATTTAATTAAACCGTTCGTTTTGGTTACCCCAAATGGGCATTTTTTGACTGTGTATCAGCATTGCGGGAACCTTTTTTGGGGATAACGCCAATCGTCGAGGGCTTCAAAAAGTTTCTCCTATAAACCAAACTACACGTCGATGCCACGGTTGTGGCTTCAACGAAGGGACACACGTTGCCCTTTTGAATCATGTTCTTTCTGAATTTTAAACAGGCCTGAGTGAGTATCTGTAAATCAGATCACAATACGAAATAAACTCTGTCTTAAAATTAAATTGAAGATTTTGTTAATCCTAACAGGGCGAGTAAAACATCGTATCTGGCATACTACCAATATATTTTTGATTATTCGCGGTGTTGAACAGATGAGGGAAATAACCAACTCTAAATAAGTCTAATAAATAAGTCTTTTAGGCCCTTTTCCAATTACTTACTTATATGTGTAGACGTACTTATTCAAATAAGTAACTTCGTGAGGTGACTTCTTTGAATAAGTACGTCTACACAGAAATGTCTCCAAAATTGTGTCTTGACTATAAAATTGTGTCTTGTAATACATTGTTACAGGCTGGCTACTGCCAACCTGCAGATATTCACTAAGCACCTGCAGAGGCCTCCACGGTGATTTTTGCCGGCTACGTTCTCAGGGAGAAGTGCTAAGGTCGTGGGGTTTGAGGCTTGCAGGGCTCCTGGCTTACACCGTGATGATTACAGAAAGTTGGGGGAAAACGCAAATAATAATAATACCGAGTTCCGCCGAAATTCGTCGGCCGGAACCTGAGGAAAAAACACAACAAAATTATAAACCGGTAGAGGTGCCTTGGTGCGCGCATCCATTCGAATTCAAACAGGGCAAAGCCCCTGTTACGAAATTGGATGCGGGCACCAAGGGACCGCAAACACTTAACCGACACAGAGGGAGTCTCCGCTCCCATCATACACAACCGAAAAATTAATAATTCATTTTACAAAGAATATCCACTACAGAAATAGAAATAATACAACAAAGATAATTGCCGAAAGAAAACAACTGGAGAAGAGAAACGCGAGACGAAACGAGACGCGAGAAGCGAGAACACTGCGCATCGAGCGTGCACCCGCTGTGCGGCGCTCGATTAGAACACAAAATTTAATTTTACCAAAATTTAGAAATATATATATAAAATTAAAAAAAAGAAAATCAAATAAAAAGAATAAAAATCGTACCTTAATATAATATACTTTATATAATAAATAAATTCACCGTTGCGGCCTTGGTGCCGTTTCTCCGCGTGTTCCACCGGTGCGGCCCAACCGCCGGTAAGTTGATACCAAATAATACGGCAGGCCTCGACTAGCCGCCGGATCCGTCACAAAAGAGTAGCCTCAACTGGCCACCCGTAAAAATGAAATTTATATAAAAATAAATTCACCGTTGCGGCCTTGGTGCCGTTTCTCCGCGTGTTTCACCGGTGCGGCCCAACCGCCGGTAAGTTGATACCAAATAATACGGCAGGCCTCGACTAGCCGCCGGATCCGTCACAAAAGAGTAGCCTCAACTGGCCACCCGTAAAAATGAAATTTATATAAAAATAAATTCACCGTTGCGGCCTTGGTGCCGTTTCTCCGCGTGTTTCACCGGTGCGGCCCAACCGCCGGTAAGTTGATACCAAATAATACGGCAGGCCTCGACTAGCCGCCGGATCCGTCACAAAAGAGTAGCCTCAACTGGCCACCCGTAAAAATGAAATTTATATAAAAATAAATTCACCGTTGCGGCCTTGGTGCCGTTTCTCCGCGTGTTTCACCGGTGCGGCCCAACCGCCGGTAAGCTGATACCAAATAATACGGCAGGCCTCGACTAGCCGCCGGATCCGTCACCAAAAGAGTAGCCTCAACTGGCCACCCGTAAAAATGAAATTTATAAATGTGCGTAAAGCTCCCGTACAAAATTCGGTACCAAAAACACATATGGCAGCATCACCTTGTCAGCACCACGATAACTACACGGAAGTACCGTTTGATTTATACGGCACCCGTGAAATATTTGATTTGTGCGTTGTCCAGCCGCAAAAATATTAGGCGTTGCCTCGCCTCATCTGTACCCTCACGAAATAACCTCACCCGGCAACCCGTTGGTTATCAATTGCAGGACGTAAATAATGTGGATGGCGAGGTAGCGCCGTTTAAAAAAAAAACACGAAAAAACCTGAAGGTCCGTGTATCCGCACTCGTTGAACTCGTCGGCCCACGTTAAATTTGTTACCTCGTTGACCAAGTTGGCGAACCGATGTTTCATATAAATTCCGGACCGTTGTTGCGTATATTCGATATATTTGCCCGGTTAGAATTTTTAAATTTCAACACCTTTTGTTTGGTTTAACAAAACAAAGTTAAACTGAGCCGATGTATACAAAATGGCAGTCGGTTTTATCACTCAAACCCAAATCTTTTTTTCAAAATTAAAAATTTCTTTTTTTTATAAGAACCAAAACCAAATTTCTACTTTCTTTATTTCTTTTATTTATTTTTTTTAATATCGGTCAGTAGTCACATAATTTCTCTACATTAACGAAACACCTCGAGTGTTCACCACTCGGTTCTTTCAAAAATTACAAACAATTTTTTTTTTTTCTTAACTTGAAAATTTAAACTTGACTTTTTATAAAACTCGACAGACTTTTTTTTGTTTAACAATATAACTAAAAAAAAAGAAAAATCCAAACCAAATAGAACTCGAGCGTTCTTTATCAAAATCAAAAACTCGAATGTCATGATCAAAAAAAAAATTCGAGCCCCGCACAACTCATAAAACGTTTTAGAAGAAATGAATCTCTCTTCTCTGTCTCTCCTTTATACCAAATTTTCGTTGGTACAAAAGAGAGACATACAAGAAAAAACATTTTTTTCAAAACGTTTTACTTTGCACACACTCGATGCGCACTGCTCTCTCTTTCCCTCCCATTTTCGTTCCGTTGCCAACATAACAGAAGAAAACACACAAGAATCCATCCACCAAGACACCACGTTCACACAGCGAAAACCCGGACGCAAGAAACCGCGTTTAGACAACAAAAAACCCGGACGCAAGAAACCGTGGAGAATAGAAACAAATTTACAAAAAATGTCTTGTTAAGACAACACAGTCGTAACAACATGCCGGTTTTATTTTCAAATCTAGTGACAACGACTAACATGTCAAGAATTTTTTTCTTTCATTCGTTGTTGCTGCTTTCTTTTCAGATATCCAAACGGAATATTTTTGACTCTATCTGCATGTCGATTCTGGCTACCATAGGAATTCGGAATTTTTTTCCTACATAAGTGCCTATTCCATGGGAAAATTTTACTGACTGTATTTTTTTACTGCAAAAACGAAAACAAAAAAATACTTAAAATTCCATAAGAGTGACAAAGAAAACAAATATCTTTTATTTCATTTTTATAGCAAAATTTATGATTCTCACGTATCTAATAATTTCGTCGACACACAATAAAATATTTTGATGCTACATCCACCAAATAAAATAATGCTCAATCAAACTAACCGTAATTTTCCTACCTAATTTATTATTATGTAGTTTAATATAAAATTATTTGTATTTTATAACAAGTATTTAGATTTTTGTTTGTATATTTGAACACCTAAAAAAACGTTAAAAGCACTAATATTCACTAATGTAAACAAAACTCGAATTTTAGGTATCGAAATAAAAAAACAAACTGACATTTGACTATAAAAATGGCGATCGATTTATTTTGTTTGAGTGTGAAAAAAATTTCTAATCGTTACATACATTTTTTGTAGATGTGTTGACAATGCTGCCATAAAAAGTGCTAAAGTTTACAATTTTTTATAGCACGTTATGGCAGCACACTACCACAATGATAATTATTTTCTCAGTAAAATTTTACTGACAAAAATTTTTGTTTCGTACACAACCAGAGAATCTATATTTTTTTCTCGCTTTTATTTTTGCAGTCAGTAAAATTTTCCCATGGAATAGACACTTAAGAATAAAAAAATATTGCAGTTTTCCCCTATACAATATTTCCTATAGTTTATTCTGGCATACTCAGGAAAAAAAAATTAGGAATTATTATTTTTAGTTTTAGTACTCAACGACAAGGCGCTAATATCAGTTAAAAGTGACTTAACGTTACGTATTATGTTTTTATTTACCAAAGTGATTTGCGTATAATATAATACATATGAGGCTGTGATTTGCAAAACTTGGTATATTCAAGACAATTGAAATTTGAGAAAATTCTAAAAACTTATAACTCTTTATATTTGTCTTACTTTTATTAAACAAGTGTTTACATCGACAATGTTTCAATTCTTGATATGCCACACAAGAAACGGAATATTGCTGAACATTATTTACACACCGATTCTGAAGCACAGTCACTGATTGAAAAATGGTCTTAGGTAAGACTTTTTCTCTTTGTCTTGAGTTTAGTCTTAATTATGAGAGTTTTCGTACTCTGCGTGTAGTCTGTCAGCAATAAGACTACCAAATTAGTATGTCTTACGACACTTTTCGTATTCTGCGCATAATCTTAGTTGGCATTAGTCTTAAAAAAAGTCTTGCATAAGACATACCAATTTGGTGGTCTTATTGCTCACAGACTACACGCAGAATACGAAAAGTCTCATAATTAAGACTAAACTCAAGACAAAGAAAAAAAGTCTTACCTAAGACCATTTTTCAGTCAGTGACTGTGCTTCAGAATCGGGATGTTAATATCTGAAAATAGTAATTTAATTTGGATAAAACGAGTTTTGCAGAATAACTTTGGATATACAAAGTTTTGCAAGTTACCCCTTTGGATATGGAGAGTTTTGCAGAATGAAAAATAAAAGAAACATTGTATTTCATTCGATATTTAACTGTTTTGATTGTAAAAGTTACCTTACATCAAATAATAAGTAATTAAAATATTCATAACTCAAATGAAATAAGAGCAATTTAGGATATTACAAGTTTTGAAAAAAAAAATATTGATGGATATAGAGTTTTGCAAATAATGTCAGTTTTCAACCTCAATTAAACCAAGGATATCGTGAGTTTTGCGACCACCGAAATCTAATAGATTTGTAAATTATCTTTTAGAAGTAACTAAAAATGGACATAACAAGTTTTGCAAATCACGGCCTCATATATAGTAACAACAAACGATAAATAATTTATTAGATGATTGAGAGCAAGCAAGATATTACGGCTTTAGCCATAACGTTTACGGAACGAATCAGCTCTATTTTAAAAAATTATCTGATATTTTTTTAAGATAGAATTTTATACTGTTATGGATAACTTCACAATTCCTAAGGCGTTTTTGTATTTTTGAATATAAAGGTTCTGGATGTATCTTCGATCATTTAGATAAAATCTTAAGCGAAGGCTGCATTTTCATGGGAGTTTACGAAACACTTGGTTCTTTAATAATATTTCAGTAAACTTTAAGTTTTTTATTTAAATTATTAATTTTTAAATATCATGTAATAGTTACTGTAATTTATTAAATATTGTTAACATAAATCACATTTTAATATTGTGTATTTAAATCTTAAAATTACTAATTCAAATATTATCTCGTTAACTTCTGCAATAAATGAATAGGAATTATTTTCCGTACCTCAAATAGGTATGGAATTTTAAATGTCAAAACTGCTATAAATAGGAAAAATAATTTTCCTATTCCATATTGCCAGAATAAACATTTAGGAAAAAATTCAAAACTGCTAGAAGAATGTCAAATATTTTTTCCTTTTCCTATTCCTAAGGAAAACCAGAATCGACATGCTGGAAGCATCTTTAAAAAAAAATAATAATGATTCCAGTATGTTAATTTTATGATTATTTTTGCTTCTATGATGATATTAGTTCTGATGTGAATTAAATATAATAACTGAAATGAAAATTCGTAGGTACATAGAGAACCTTAGTTAAAATTTTATATGATAAGGTGCACAATGGCGGACAAGATGGCGAAATTGGTCCCTTTCTACTCAAGGCCCTATTTTACAAATATGAAATCAAGTTTTAATGTATTTCTTTTTCTGCATTAGTTTAGCAGTTTTTTCTTATTACTATTTATGAATTAATTTAGAAGTATGAATTGTTTTTTTCTGTCCATTCCTAATAAAAATTTTGAGTCAGCAAAAGTTTCTTTATAATTTCATTAACAAACTGTCAAAATAAGTAAGTACATTAATTGGAACGACTTCACTTACTTATTTAAGATGGCGACAAATAAGTCAGTAAGTTTCAAATAAGTAAGTTATTGGAAAACGGCCTTAGGTGTCATAATTGAACAAGTGCAAATAATTTACAAATATGTATATGGTAAATTTATAAATATAAAAATGGTGTAAAAATTGTATAAAAGTGTATCAGTTGAGACCGGCTGAACCGATTTGGCTTAATCTTTTTTGTTGTGTTCGCAATTGCCAGGAGCACGGAAAAAAATATATAGGACTGATTTCAATAAAATATAGGAGCCGGTGCACTGGTGGAATATAATTGGACAGATTACTATTTAATGAATAGGAACATTTACTATAGCGGATAGTATTTTTTCTAATGTAGTTTTGTAGCTAGTGTAATTTATTAATATCGTAGATGCTATGTGATATAGTACTGCTTCTTATAATTATCGGAAGGTTTACAGTAAAATATAGAGTAATTAACATTTTAGTATAGGACGCTGTTCGATATTAATATAGAGTTGTCCTCTATTTTAAAAGGTAGATTTTACCATGACTCGTAGTAATTTTACCCATATGGCAATAGAAATTAAATAAAACTCAATTTTGATTTAAAAAATATTTTATTACATTTAATTATTAAAAAGTAACTACAAACTACTACATACATTTAATTACAAAATATTTTAAATGTTTTTTTTATGGAATTAAATATAATATATTATTTGATTTTACAATATTTGATCTAGAGTTTAATTCATTTAATGTATTAATATTTGACTTATAACTATAATTAAGGAGGCTAAAGTCGTTTATTTCATATTTATGTTTTTCTTTCACAACATAAGATGTTCTGTGAAAGTCATAATATAGTATTTCATATCCGGTACCTAAAATTGGTATAATATGTTTATCATGCTTTAAAAAACCTTTTATTTTAAAAAACATTGGTTCCTCGGTGCTATTTCCATTTAATTGAACTATTCTATTTTGTTTGTACTTTTTATTATCGATAACGGCTGATTTATAATATTTGTATGAACCATCTTCAACATATTTTCCATAATTACATTGGAACACATACTCTCCGGATTTTATATTAGATAACGAGAGCCGTTCTGAAATGGTCTTACATATATTTCGTCGTGAAGTTGTGCTCATAGCAATATTTTTTAAAATTTTGTGTTTTGCTTCAAATCTCATGCACCAAAATTGTTTTAATGGGCCCATCTTTCTCATTATATAAGGATAATGGCATAAAAAGTGATGTTTTGGTCGCAGTGGTAAATTAAATGATTTGAGAAACATTTTGTGATGCATTGAAATTAACTATTCCAAATAGTCAATTGTTTTTAAATCTATGTGATCTAGTAGAACAATTTCTAAAATTTGTCTTATGAGCAGGAATACTTGCCACTCTTTATCGTGTTCGGGAATAAACTCTCCTATCATAACACCTAGAAATTTTGTTATCCACATTATTTCTGACGAAGAATATCGTAGTTTATGATTTTTTAAATGTTCATTGGATATATATTGCGGTTTATTTATATTTTCGTAGTCGCCAAAGTCAAATGTAGCAATTCTGCCGTTTAATTGATCTAATACAAAATATTTTTTTGTAGTTATAATATTCTCTAAAATCAAAGCAATTTCATAATTTAGCACACCTTCTAGCATGTCATGCATAATGTCAACCGAAAATTTTTCAGTTACATCAAATCCTTCTAGTTGGTTAAATATACATTCGGCAAATATTCCTGTTTCGGAAACATTATTTTTTGCTAGATCTTCAATATAATTAACTTTATTTCTTAAAACTTCAGAAGATTGAGTATCTATATGCTGTGTGTCACGTTTGTGCATTTTACAAAATCGACAAAAGTAATTAGCAGTAAATGATTCTGTGAATCCCAACATACCATTAAGGCCTTTATTATCCCCAACGCAAGCAGCCAAAACAAAGAAAAATTGTTGCTTGTCAACTTTAATGCCAGTGTCTTCTAAATATAAAAGTTCATCTACAACCGGTTGGAATACAGAATTTCCGTACTTTTTTCTGTCTAAGCTGTGAAATAACGAAACCAAAAATATGTTTTCAAGTTTTGCTTGCATAGTTTTTGGGACAAATGGTAAAGAAATGTATACTGAACCCAAATTTTGTAAGCCTGCTCGAGAGCCCAAAGCATTATTAGTTTCAAATTCGTCAAAGTATACAATTAAAGGTAAAACTATGTCTCCTTTATTGTAACTAGAAGTTTTTTGTTTCCAAAAATTTGTTTGAATTAAATTGCTAACATATTATGACTGTGTGATTCTAGAAACTTTAGGTATTTAAAAATCGAATCCAATACATTGGGAATTCGTAAAAAATTTTCTAATGTAGGCTTAATTGGATTAAGCACCGCCTCTACATTTATAGTTTGCAATAAAAGATTATTATTATGTCTACAAGTTTCTACTCGTTCCCCAATAATAACAGTTTTCGGTGCTATGTACGACGCATGGTGATTTAATTCCTTTTTTCTTCTGTACTCAGTTCAAATATCTGTGAACGATTGTTTAAATTCAGAAAAAATTTTGTGGACGCTACTAGCCTCGTCTTCTTTTAAGATGCTTGAAATTTGATCTTCAATGTATGAAAACATTTCTCTGTTATAGTTCGCAAAAAGTGTAATTATTGTTTGTACGTATTTTCGGTTAATGTTTTGTATATTGTGCAAGTCTTGCATTACACAAGAATTTAATATTCGTAACTTTTCTTTCAAGTTAATGACATTTAGCTTTTTTGAATTTACTTGATTCGGTTCATTCTCGGCCTGATCACTTTGTTCATAATTTAATGGAATATTTGTGGTTTTACTAGGAACATTATCGCTTTCAATAGAAACAGTGTCTATAGAAGCAGTATGAGTTATAATCTCCTTCGAATGTTTAATTATAATATGTTGTTTAAAAATTTTAAAATTAGTAAATGAACGTTGTTCTTCACAATTATTGCATACAAATAAATTGTCAAATTTATGGTAAATTGTTATGTGACTTAAATAATCCTTAAATCTATTAAAATTAAAATTACACTTAATATTGCTGCACTTCATTTTCTGATGGTATCCTGCATAAAATTTAATCCAAAAGAATATAACCGCCGAGCTGAAGAACTGTTAAAAATTCTGTCCGTATTAGAGTTCTGATAATGGTCTGTTTTCTCTATTTTATGTAAACCTCAAAGTGTTGTAATTGCTAAATCTGAAATAAAACAAGATGTATTAGAAACCAAACCTTTAAAATTTAACCTGAAAAATTATTACCTATGCGTGCGTGAACCAAAGAAACTATCTGGTCGGTACAGTATTAATCTGAACAGGTTCGGTACACTAATCTGAAAATTAAAATTGGAAAAGTAGAGCTATGCTTTATTACTAATAGTTTAAGGCATGTAGTAAAAACAATAATTAGATTGTTCTTTAAAATAAAACGATTTCGATTTGTTTAGAAATTCCATTGTATTCAATACAATATAATATAAATATATAAACTAAAAAAAAAGTTTCAATTTAAAAATTATTCAATGAATTTTCATTTGTGAAATTTCATTAATAAGTGAATTTAAGCTTATATAATCAGAATCGTATTTAGTGGTTAATCCATACAAAACTTTTTGTATAAAAAGCCAAATAACTTGGCTACCTTCTGGGTAGTTTGCGTTTAAAACGTGAAACGCCTTGAAACATAAATCAATTGCCGATAATGGAGATTCCGATTTATATAAGACGTTGTTTATTACCACGTATGATGCGGTAATATGCTCTAGAATATAATAAAAATAAATTTTATAGATAGTAGATAATCAGTTATATTTAAAATTTGTGATTACCTAAGTTGTCTCCCACAAATACAATCATAGGTTGGAAAGTTAAATTATATTTTTTTAATTTTTCAAAATATATCGCTAATGTTTCATTTAGTAAATTGCCATCCTAATAAATATTGGTAAAATATTAACAAAATTCTTATTACTTGTTTATCCGGACCAAATCAAGATGGCAATTTAATTTGGGCTTTTTTTTATTTCATATCGGGCTGTGCAATGTATAATATTTTCTTGGCAAACAGAAATAGAAAGGAAAATAAACTTTCTCGTCAGTAGCATTATTCTGGCTTGCCCTGGGAATAGGGAATTCGGGAAAATAATTTCTTATCGTTTTTAGTGAATTTTTTCTGGTCTACTAAGGATAAACGTTTGGTGTAATTATTCCCCAAACAATGTTATTGGCCATTGAAAAATGTTTGTTCCTAAAATGTTTATAGAGAAAATTAATTTTACTTTTACTTTTATTAATTTTACTACCATTTTACTTTGTTTCAATAATATTTACACAAAACTTGTTTTCCTAGTAGACCAGAAATTGCTATACAATTTTTTCCTAATTCCCTATTCCCATGGAAAACCAGAAACGTGCTAGTAGACTTGTTTAATAAGATGTGTTTAACAAGTAGGTTTTTCTTGTTTACAACAACCATATTGTTCTGCGTCGCGAGGCATGACTTGATCCAGAATAAATCAATTATTAAGAAATACAACTGTTAATAAAACGATCTAATGCTTACTTCCACGTGAATAAACACGTTATCCAAAATTTCTGATTTCGATAACTTTAATCTTTTGCTATTCTTATTTTTTTTAAGATATGCATGTGGAAGCAAAAAAGGCAGGATCCACAACATTAAAATGTCTTTCGGTTTTTGAAGCATCGCCAATTGGACCTCAGCTGAATTTTTGGAATTTGCAACTGCCACTACTTTGGATTGCACTATATTCCAGTTTTTAATTAGTTTATCTCCAAAATTTAAATACTTTAATTCGAAGTCTATTAATAAAAGTGAGCTACCAGATTGGCATTTTAGAACAGGAAATCTGCTAAAATACTGGTCGATGCTAATAGTCGATATTGGGTTCTCTAGCAACTTTTGTCGTACATCGAACGTGATTTTCCACGCCTCAATGATGTCTTCGAGAGGTTCATGGTGTGTTGCTAGGAATTTCAAATTAAATGCTTCCGTACTATCAGGGTCGATTTCTTTCTCCTCTGTTTCATGTTTGCCTATATTTTTAATTTTCTTTTTTAAATAATTGTAACATTCCCAGAGTTTGCCTTTTGCGACCGATTGGGTGACCGTATTGTACGGAATAAAATATAAAAACTCCGGTTCGTTTGGAAATTTATTGACGATCTGAGAGGCTAGTTCAATAAATCGAGCAGATCTAAGGACAAATTTTGCCTTATCTTTGCAGTTATTAAACTCTGCATTTATTATCAAAGTGGCCAATAAATTTCGATGTTTGTTGTCCAAAGTTTGATTTTTCGAATAATAATTTTGAATTAAAATCCCGTTAATACAATTTAAGTAGGTTTCCACATTGTTTTCGCTTTAACTTATTATAATTAAATCGCTGTCAGGTAAATTCTGTAAGTTTAAGACAAATTTTATTAATTAATTAAGCAAAATCACCATAACCCAAAACGTACCTTATGTTCCGGCGTTGAGGCCTGATAGTCTTCAAAAGTAGTAACATTCATAGTTCCGCATTGGGAAAAGTTCTTTAAGGAAAACAAGAGTTATATTTTAAATCTATAAAATATGAATCGCACGTTCACTTACCTTATTTGTATTAAAATGTCGCTTATATTTAGCCCAAAATTGATTTCTGGGACCTGCTTTTGGAAATATATCCGCCAAACACTCATATTGCAAATCGCAAAAGCTATCCTTTGTAAACTCTTGTTCTGCCGAAGAAGTAACGAAATAGTTATATTTTACAAGTTGTTTCTACAGGATGTTTCGCAATGGAAGTGACCATTGACTAGAAAACCTCCATCAGCCAACAGCTTAATAAGTAATTCCAAGTTATATTTCAAAATTTGTACGATTTATACATCACAAAACTAACTTGAATTTATGACTTTAATGAGAGTCAAATCTTCATAAACGTTAAATTATACTAACCAAGAACTCAAAATAGTAACAAGGCTTGGAGTATACCGTTTATTCAAACAAAAATTCAACAACTTTATATATATATATATATATATATATATATATATATATATATATATATGTGTGTGTGTGTGTGTTTTGAACCAACTTACACATTTTGCATTCCTTTCAAACTTATTTTCGCCCGAAACAAAACACTATACACACAATTGTGTTGCTTTTATTTGTTTTATTTATTTTGTTTACAATAATTTTAAGAACTGCAAGCCCCATTTTGAGCTTAGTAGCTCATTTATAATTGGACATGCAGATGCTGTCAAATTTGAAAGTTTTCAAATCAAGCGAAATTTTTTATCCAAAAATACCATTACATACTATGATTTTTTACTCACACATTTGTGTGGTTTGAACTTTAATTGAACCATTTTTTTTTGTTGAAGAAAGGATATATAAATAACGGCCCAAATAACGAAAACAAACCATCATACAAATGCTATAAGTTAGTTTACATCCGGAATTCTACATTCTACCATTTTCCGCTGTGATGTGTTTCATTTTTGATCACCGTATTATAGAAAGGGCAATAATTTGTGTCTGCACGTGTCGATGACATAGAAAAAGAAAACGAACGAAATTTTTACTCTTCTAGCATACACTCGAAAATATGCTCTACATATTTTAGATGACGATCATTAAATTATAGACTTTATAGCGAAAAATGGTAAGAATTCTAGATGAAAATTAACTTCAAAACAAAGAACAATCAAAATTAAAAGTAATCAAACAAAGTTTATGCTCAGGTGACTACCAAATTTTTTTCTGTTCTCTCGAAAATAAAATTTAAACAAAAATATACATCTCAAAAATAGCCTTAAATTTTTTTTATTTTTATTTCTATTTTTTCATTTCGGACTCAAGGGTAAAAATTTTATGTCGCAGTTGCGACATAAAATTTTTATACTTGAGTCGGAAATGAAAAAATGAATATGAAAAATAAAAATTAAGGACATTTTTGACATGTAGATTTTTGTTTAATTTTTTTTAATATTTATTTTTTTATTGATAACTATGCGATCTGTTTTGGGGCTCAAGGCTTTCCATGCCCTTCCGCGGTTATGCTTTTTCCGTCCTTATTTTACGCCTCCCGGCCAACTCGAGGACGTACAGCTATAAGATCGATTTAAGACCATCTGCACAGTGCTTGCTCCATGCCAGCCTATACTGGCATGGAAGATGGGTCGGCCCATGGGTTTTGCACACTGACAGGGGGTCATAGATGTGTTACATTTCACCACAGATCGTAATCTGTTGATGAAATTTCACTTTGCATCCTGCCCTTATCGGGATTCGAACCCGGTACCTCCCGATCCAAACGCCAAAAGTTTAACCACTGTGTCATTTGGTCGGTTTAAATTGTATTTTCAAGAGAACAGAATAAAATAATACGAAAAAAATTGGTGTTTTAATATAAAATAAGGGTTTAAATTAAAAATAAAAATATATTGCGATTTAGTTTGAAACCAGGGGCGGTATATTGTAACAACGCTTCGAATCGACTTTCAAAAAGTCGAATGGCGGTATGTTGTATAATTTTCGAATAGCCAAAATGATACAACTTTCACTTTTTCGATTCAGACTTTTTTCGAATTTCGACTTTTCTCGATTCGTTGCGATGGTACAACATACCGCCTCAGGGCGCGTATCCTTGAAATTCGTACGAAAAAAATCTTTCGAATAAAAAACTCGCATGAAAAATTCGATTACTTACAATTTGTCAAATTCTTGAAACTAATCGAATTTTTTATTCACCACTGTCACCACGCAAAAAAACTGTTGTGTTTAAATGGTCGACTTCCGACCCAGGTTGCATAATTCCAGAACTTCTTACAAAAGTCATTTAAAAATCCCATTTCCAGCTAACATACCCAATCCCATCATAATCGGTTAATAATTAATCGAATTCCGCCCCAGGTGTCCAGATTCCAGAGCTTCTTCCAAAAATCATTTAAGAATCCCATTTCCATACAATATACCCAATCCCATCATGGTCGGTTAAGAAATAGCCGAGTTCCGTCCCAGGCGGCCATATTCCAGAACTTCTTCCAAAAATCATTAGGAATCTCATTTCCATCTAACATGCCCAATCCCATCATAATCGGTTAAGAAACGGCCGAGTTTCGCTCCAGATGGTCTTATTCCAGAACTTCTTCCAAAAATCATTTAAGAATCCCATTTCCATCCAACATGCCCAATCCCATCATAATAGGTTAAGAATTGGTCGAGTTCCGTTCCAGGCGGCCATATTCCAGAACTTCTTCCAAAAATCATTTAAGAATCCCATTTTCATCCAACATACTCAATCACATCATAATCGGTTAAGAATTGGCCGAGTTCCGTCCCAGGAGGCCATATTACAGAACTTCTTCCAAAAATCATTTAAGAATCCCATTTCCATTCAATATTCCCAATCCCATCATAATTGTTATAGAAATTACCGAGTTCCACCTCAGGTTGCCATATTCCAGAACTTCTTCCAAAAATCATTTAAGAATCCCATTTCCACCCAACATACCCAATCCCATCATAATCGGTTAAGAATTGGCCGAGTTCCATCCCAGGCGGCCATATTCCAGAACTTCTTCCAAAAATCATTTAAGAATCCCATCTCCATCCAACATACTCAATCACATCATAATCGGTTAAGAATTGGCCGAGTTCCGTCCCAGGAGGCCATATTACAGAACTTCTTCCAAAAATCATTTAAGAATCCCATTTCCATTCAATATTCCCAATCCCATCATAATTGTTATAGAAATTACCGAGTTCCACCTCAGGTTGCCATATTCCAGAACTTCTTCCAAAAATCATTTAAGAATCCCATTTCCACCCAACATACCCAATCCCATCATAATCGGTTAAGAATTGGCCGAGTTCCATCCCAGGCGGCCATATTCCAGAACTTCTTCCAAAAATCATTTAAGAATCCCATTTCCATCCAACATACCCAATCCCATCATAATAGGTTAAGAAACGGCCGACTTCCACCTCAGGTTGCCATATTCCAGAACTTCTTCCAAAAATCATTGAAGAATCCCATTTCCATCCAACATACCCAATTCCATCATAATCGGTTAAGAATTGGTCGAGTTCCGTCCCAGGCGGCCATATTCCAGAACTTCTCCCAAAAATCATTTAAGAATCCCATTTCCATCCAACATACCCAATCCCATCATAATCGGTTAAGAATTGGTCGAGTTCCGTCCCAGGCGACCATATTCCAGAACTTCTTCCAAAAATCATTTAAGAATCCCATTTCCATTCAATATTCCCAATCCCATCATAATCGGTTAAGAAACGGCCGAGTTTCGCTCCAGATGGTCTTATTCCAGAACTTCTTCCAAAAATCATTTAAGAATCCCATTTCCATCCAACATGCCCAATCCCATCATAATAGGTTAAGAATTGGTCGAGTTCCGTCCCAGGCGGCCATATTCCAGAACTTCTTCCAAAATTCATTTAAGAATCCCATTTCCATCCAACATACCCAATCACATCATAATCGGTTAAGAATTGGTCGAGTTGCGTCCCAGGAGGCCATATTACAGAACTTCTTCCAAAAATCATTTAAGAATCCCATTTCCATTCAATATTCCCAATCCCATCATAATTGTTATAGAAATTACCGAGTTCCACCTCAGGTTGCCATATTCCAGAACTTCTTCCAAAAATCATTTAAGAATCCCATTTCCATCCAACATACCCAATCCCATCATAATCGGTTAAGAATTGGCTGAGTTCCGTCCCAGGCGGCCATATTCCAGAACTTCTTCCAAAAATCATTTAAGAATCCCATTTCCATCCAACATACCCAATCCCATCATAATAGGTTAAGAAACGGCCGAGTTCCACCTCAGGTTTGCCATATTCCAGAACTTCTTCCAAAAATCATTTAAGAATCACATTTCCATCCAACATACCCAATTCCATCATAATCAGTTAAGAATTGGTCGAGTTCCGTTCCAGGCGGCCATATTCCAGAACTTCTCCCAAAAATCATTTAAGAATCCCATTTCCATCCAACATACCCAATCCCATCATAGTCGGTTAACAATTGGTCGAGTTCCGTCCCAGGCGGCTATATTCCAGAACTTCTTCCAAAAATCATTTAAGAATCCCATTTCCATCCAACATACCCAATCCCATCATAATCGGTTAAGAATTGGCTGAGTTCCGTCCCAGGCGGCCATATTCCAGAACTTCTTCCAAAAATCATTTAAGAATCCCATTTCCATCCAACATACCCAATCCCATCATAATAGGTTAAGAAACGGCCGAGTTCCACCTCAGGTTTGCCATATTCCAGAACTTCTTCCAAAAATCATTTAAGAATCACATTTCCATCCAACATACCCAATTCCATCATAATCAGTTAAGAATTGGTCGAGTTCCGTTCCAGGCGGCCATATTCCAGAACTTCTCCCAAAAATCATTTAAGAATCCCATTTCCATCCAACATACCCAATCCCATCATAGTCGGTTAACAATTGGTCGAGTTCCGTCCCAGGCGGCCATATTCCAGAACTTCTTCCAAAAATCATTTAAGAATCCCATCTCCATCCAACATACTCAATCACATCATAATCGGTTAAGAATTGGCCGAGTTCCGTCCCAGGAGGCCATATTACAGAACTTCTTCCAAAAATCATTTAAGAATCCCATTTCCATTCAATATTCCCAATCCCATCATAATTGTTATAGAAATTACCGAGTTCCACCTCAGGTTGCCATATTCCAGAACTTCTTCCAAAAATCATTTAAGAATCCCATTTCCACCCAACATACCCAATCCCATCATAATCGGTTAAGAATTGGCCGAGTTCCATCCCAGGCGGCCATATTCCAGAACTTCTTCCAAAAATCATTTAAGAATCCCATTTCCATCCAACATACCCAATCCCATCATAATAGGTTAAGAAACGGCCGACTTCCACCTCAGGTTGCCATATTCCAGAACTTCTTCCAAAAATCATTGAAGAATCCCATTTCCATCCAACATACCCAATTCCATCATAATCGGTTAAGAATTGGTCGAGTTCCGTCCCAGGCGGCCATATTCCAGAACTTCTCCCAAAAATCATTTAAGAATCCCATTTCCATCCAACATACCCAATCCCATCATAATCGGTTAAGAATTGGTCGAGTTCCGTCCCAGGCGACCATATTCCAGAACTTCTTCCAAAAATCATTTAAGAATCCCATTTCCATTCAATATTCCCAATCCCATCATAATCGGTTAAGAAACGGCCGAGTTTCGCTCCAGATGGTCTTATTCCAGAACTTCTTCCAAAAATCATTTAAGAATCCCATTTCCATCCAACATGCCCAATCCCATCATAATAGGTTAAGAATTGGTCGAGTTCCGTCCCAGGCGGCCATATTCCAGAACTTCTTCCAAAATTCATTTAAGAATCCCATTTCCATCCAACATACCCAATCACATCATAATCGGTTAAGAATTGGTCGAGTTGCGTCCCAGGAGGCCATATTACAGAACTTCTTCCAAAAATCATTTAAGAATCCCATTTCCATTCAATATTCCCAATCCCATCATAATTGTTATAGAAATTACCGAGTTCCACCTCAGGTTGCCATATTCCAGAACTTCTTCCAAAAATCATTTAAGAATCCCATTTCCATCCAACATACCCAATCCCATCATAATCGGTTAAGAATTGGCTGAGTTCCGTCCCAGGCGGCCATATTCCAGAACTTCTTCCAAAAATCATTTAAGAATCCCATTTCCATCCAACATACCCAATCCCATCATAATAGGTTAAGAAACGGCCGAGTTCCACCTCAGGTTTGCCATATTCCAGAACTTCTTCCAAAAATCATTTAAGAATCACATTTCCATCCAACATACCCAATTCCATCATAATCAGTTAAGAATTGGTCGAGTTCCGTTCCAGGCGGCCATATTCCAGAACTTCTCCCAAAAATCATTTAAGAATCCCATTTCCATCCAACATACCCAATCCCATCATAGTCGGTTAACAATTGGTCGAGTTCCGTCCCAGGCGGCTATATTCCAGAACTTCTTCCAAAAATCATTTAAGAATCCCATTTCCATTCAATATTCCCAATCACATCATAATTGTTATAGAAATTACCGAGTTCCACCTCAGGTTGCCATATTCCAGAACTTCTTCCAAAAACATTTAAGAGTCCCAATTCCATCAAACATTTCCAATCCCATAAATGTTGTTTAATAAATGGCCGAGTTTCGTTCCAGTTGGCCATATTTTCGGGATTCTTCCAAAAATCCGGTTAATATGGCTTGGTCCAATCCCATCATAATCGGTTAAGAATTGGGAGCGCTGAATTTGCAAAAATGAATTATTTTTTCAAAACTATTTTTGTGACAGATAAACGTATGCGAAAATGAAACTCGCTGATTTTATACGATTCGAAAATATCCGTCTACTTTTTATTCGAAAATTTACGTATACGAATTTGAAGAATACAATTATTTAAATTTTTGCATGAGATGACGTATTTTGACTGAAATACGTATACGATTTTTCTCGTAAGAATTTCAAGAATATGCGCCCAGAAAACAAAAACGCGTGTTATAAATAAATAAAATCAAAAAAAAATTCCATGACGTGAACACCACATAAGGAATTTTATTTCTGGAATATTATATATATATATATATATATATATATATATATATATATATATATATATATATATATATATATATATATATATATATATATATATATATTTATATATAATAATTTTTGCTGATGTAATTTGGTGTATCGTAATCGTAAATCATATATTGTAAATCTTACCAAGCTCTCTTTGGCGATGCCAAATATTTGGCGAAATATTTAAGATAAAAATGTCGAATTCACGTATGCGATCAAAAAATGATTCGGGAATCAAGCCAATCTTTGAGCGTAATTATTTCGCATTATTACTCATAATTTGTAATTTTTTTTTTATTGTGTTGGATGCTTCCGATCAAAATTTTTCCAAAGTTAAAATTATTTCATCTCGGACGGGGAAATTGGTATGTTTTCAATGATTTAATTTTCTTTTGATTCGCGAATCATTTTTTGATCGCATACGTGAACTCGACAAAAATGAATTAACAAACTTACAATTGCTGATAATGTGAACACAAAATATTTGATTTACGATATCCATACATATTCGAATTTTTACCACACACATTAACTCAACACATTTTTTCACATATCACATTTGTTACTTTAAAATAATTTATTATACCTAATTTAATAATTTATTTATTTATGATATAATTTATTTTTGTATATGCACTAAAATCATATACTTACCGATAAATATTGGTAAAAAATCAGAAAATCCCCAATTTTTTAATAAATCTTCAATAAAACTGGCGTCGGACTCCATATTTTCACAGTAAAACCACAATGCACACAATATACTGCTTTAGCAAAATTCCTGCGCACAATGACTATAGTAGAAATAAAAATATTTATTTAGCTCAACTAATGGGAATTCCTATAACAAATAGGAAACATTCCTATAAGAATCCTATAGTTAATAGGAACTACTACTATGGGAAATAGTAATTGGTGTGAATTATACGAGAGATTACTATATAGCACTGTCTACTATGCAAAATAGAATGTTTCCTATATACATAATGAATTGTGTATTAATAAATAGTACAGCTTACTATAATAGGACTCCCATACATACATAAATAGGAAAAAAATTCTTTGTTCGGTTCTTACGAAAGAAAATTTTGTGAAAATCCACCTCGGAAAATTCGAAAAATGGTGTTTTGGTACGGAATTTTGCACGTATCCCGCGATTTTTTTAATTTTTTTGTGAAACACAAAATTTAATTCCCAAGTGAATTTTTATGTTGATTGTGATTTCTTATTAAGTATAGTGAATGATATTAGTTTATGTCGTCTGTTCCTATAATGGATGTTGATATGCAGTAAATTATTACCAAGGTGGTGAGCTTGAGTGTACGTCCCTTGTAGTCTAGGGATGGTTCGTTACGATAGATGATTAGTTTCTATTTTAAGCGGTCTAAGATCTTGCATGTCTGCACAACCCCCACGACCTATGAACATCATTAGCCGGCAACAAAATACCGCGTGTAGACTGGTGCAAGATTAATTTGCTAATCCAACTTGAAAACCGTTCAAGTTCCGTTACAAACTCTAAATAAACCGAAAACATACCACAATCAGATAAATATTTGTGTTCGGGCAAGTTTGTTTAAATGTATACGCAATAACTATGAAATTAAAACAGCTTAGAACATGTTCGGAATGATAGTGACTCAGGCTTATAAAAATAAAACTAATAATTTGCCAACAATTAAATCGTGAGCTCGTGAAAGGACTTCTGAAAAAAGATCATTGCTTACTCGAGAGTCTTTTCTATCACCTCACCGTGTATTACAGTCAACTATTACGGAAGTAGACCACTCATTAATCGTATACTTGCTAAATTAAGGTATTGTGGTGACTGAAAGTGAAATTTTGTAGTTATTTTTGGCAAAAATTCTAGAATATGGAAAAATGGTTATTGTGAGTGATGCTTGTGTCAAGGGATTCACAAACGGGTTCCATTATAATTTCCAATTATAATGGAGCTAAGACGATTCTTAACCCAATGAAATAGATCTTATGTTTGTATTAATATGAGGATATGAGAAATCAGAGTGTCGATTTTGTACCAAAAATTAGAGCGCGAGCAGGCGAGGTGACCAATAATTTTGTGTACATATACACTGTATAATATACAATTTTATATTTGTATTGTATTTTTTCTCGCATGTGTCTGTACATTTTGTTCGTCAATTTTTCAAAGGCAAGTAGCAAAATAAAAAGGTCCGGTTTAACCGGTTGAGTATTTATGATGATGACGTATGCCGTGGCGAACCTCTTCTGTTCGCTTGCTTTTGAGCAGTGATCCGATTGTTTCATGTTTGCTATGTGATCCGATTTTTCATTTTCAAATATTTAAACAATATGAAACCGCATTTGACACATCAATTAAAAAAAATATATAAACAAAATAACGCGCATGTGCTCAAGCAAACCAATATTAATAAAATAACCACTACTATATGTTTTTCCGGTTTGCTCACCTCGCGCTGTCATTTTTGGTACAAAATCGACACGCAGGATTCAGTTTAAAACACCTTACTTGAATATTATGAATTTGGATTTTATTAGAAATGCAATGTTGTTAAAAATCGGAAAATTTTACATAAATCCAACAAATTGTTTATCTAGTACTTAAACTTTTACCAGTCATAGTACATTTTCGCCATACGAGCCTCACGCAAAATGGGTTCAGCAAATGCAATCTGAAATTAAAAAATGCAACATAAATTACCTATTTTGACAAATGTTTCCTTATTTTATTACTTACTTCAATTAATGACATCATTCCGATGATCAATAGAAAATTTAATAATTTCATTTTATAAGCTTTTGGGTACACTGTTTCGTTTAAGCTTGAATAATGTTCTAGAAGAAACTGATGCGAAAGATACAATTTCGGTGCTATTTTATACAAAATCGTGGCTTAGGTAATACTTTATTGTGAATATAGTCTCAGGTGTCTCAATTGAACACGCGCAAAAAATTTTGCGTAATTTTTTGCGTAAAAAAATATAAATTTAATCATATAAAGTGTAAATTAATTAAATTAATATTTACACAACTTTATTTACATATACCCGTATTATTGAGTATGACTCACTATATTCAACTAGGTCAACAAAAGCTTCATGCGGGAATTTGGTATAGTAAATATGTAGCGTACGCGAGGCACAAATTTTAAATTGGGAGCAAACGTTGAACTACGTGCAGAAACCATTTTCCTCGAACCTAAATAAACAAAATTTAAGCGGGCTGTGAAAACGAAAATAGATAGAAAATCTCGTTTTCTTTACACAAATGAGTCACAATTTTTCTGGTACACATTTATCTTAAAATTGTTACATAATGCCACATTTCACTCTAAATAAACCGAAAACACACCACAATCGAAAAAATATTTGTATTTGGGCAGAATGAGGGGTTGCCTTTGACACGAGTTATTAAGTGAACTGTGTGGTTTTGTTTTGAAAATATTAAAATATTAAAAATACTAAAATGTACAGGGTTATCCAATTCGAGGTTGATAAAGTAGAAATTTGTATACCGACATCGGTCAAAGATAAACGTCAAGTACGCTGTCATTTATTTAGTTGACATTCTGCCATTTAAGAATATGGAGCATTTAACAATCGACCAACGCGTTAAACTTATTAAATCTGCTGATGCTGATTTTTCGAACAAAATTTTCTTCAGTGATGAAGCTCATTTTTCGCTTGGTGGATACGTTAATAAGCAAAACTGTAGAATTTGGGGCTCAGAAAATCCACAATTGATTGTAGAGAAGCCATTACACCCGGAAAAAGTCACTGTTTGGTGCGCATTGTGGTCTGGTGGTGTGATTGGGCCGTACTGTTTTGAGAACAACCATGGACGAACCGTTACCGTCAATTCTGAGCGCTATGGCCGCATGTTAACCGATTATTTTTTTACGAAAATCGAAGATTATGATCTTGACGATATGTGGTTCCAGCAGGATGGAGCAACCAGTCACGTAACACGAGCAAATCGAGATCTTTTGCAAGAGAAATTTCCTGGTCTCAAAGATCCTGTGATTTAACGCCTTTGGATTTCTTTTTGTGAGGCTACGCGAAAGATCGTGTTTATGCAAACAATCCTCAAACTCTTGACGAATTGAAAACTAATATTCGTAAGGTAATGGCCGAGATACCGCCCGAAATGTGCCGAAAAGTCATTGAAAATTACCTCAAAAGAATCAAGGCCTGTAAGAAGTCCCGTGGAGGACATTTGAATGATATCTTGTTTAACTAAAAATGGCAAGGATCAATCTGTAAAATGAAATAAAAATTACAATACATTCCGAATATTTTGTGTGTTTTTTTTAAGTTTACTTTATCAAGCTTTAATTGGATAACCCTTTATATATTTAATTGTGAAGACAGCAAATTTTGAGGTTATAAAAATACCAGCTGGAGAACCTAAATAATCACAATCATGAGAAGTCGTAGTAATTCTGGAGTCTGATTGGACTACTACCAAAGGATTGTGCATCATTTGATTATGAATCATCAGCAACCAGTTACTGGATTGTTTCCAACTAGCTCAACTTATCCTCATGCTTGGAAAGTACGCAGACATAACCTCATTTATTGAAGGGCATGGCGAAGTGGTATTCACCCTGATAAGCAGGTAAGGGATGCATACAGCCCACGTAAAGTCTACCGAAGTTTAATATGTACACTATTTAGAGCATAAGGAAGGTACATGTGACAGTGGCTGTATGCATCAACCTCTTTTGTATTTTTCGTTTTTTTTTTTCAGTTGATTGTCTGGTCTGTTAATGGACTTTTGTATTATAAATGGAATGTTTGCTACGTCATGTTTGCGGTAATAAGATTTATGTATTGTATTTGCGGTGGGCAGCGGTAACGAGGTGTATAGGCAACAAGCAGCTGTCATCTTCGGTATAAGTTGTTTCCGGAGAGGAGAATACCTGTAATATTTGATCTCATTGGCAAATTTCTCTCACTTTTCTGACATTTGACTTTTCTGATTTTGTGAATGGTTCTTTGGATATTGCAATTTTTAGTTTAGGGCAAAGGCAGGTCTTGCGGATTGAATGTTCAAAGATGTTTCATTGTATGTTGGAAGAATGCAAAATTAACAATTACAAAAAAAAAATGTCAAATATGACGTTCCAAATAAATTACACAGAGTCCTCATTTACATGTCTTTTTCTAAAAGGATACATGTAAACACAGTTTGTACACTGTAAAATGTTTCAATTAAAAACGAATCGAAGTTGGCGGTTATGTACAAGTTCGACAATGTATTTTTTTCCTTCTAATTTTTTATTTTTTCAAATTTTTTAATATGAAATTCGGGCACTGAATTCATAACCTTAAACTATTAATTTTAAGTAGTGCTTTAAACGTTCGTGATTACGTTTTATTAAAATCTACTGACTTTATTCTTCGGAATGAATATACATACTATACCAGGGGATGGAAATTGTTTATTCAATGCGGTCATGCATCAACTAGGATTGTTAAATTTAAGGCCTTTAAATTACAATGCAGCTAATCTACGGGCTGAAACGGTAGAATACATTAATAAAGAAATCAGCACCTATTTGCTAGCAATTATAGATTCTTGCCTGACCATTTACACACCGGAGAATATTGCTATGAGCACGGAGGCTCAATTAGTGTCAACATATTTGTCTGATCTTAAAGCAGATGGTTTTTGGGGTGGAGCTGAATGTCTGTCCGGAATTTCTAATTTAAAGAAAATAAAAATTAATGTGTACTGTTATTGTACTCAAAATAAAATAGAATTTACACCCAGCTCTGGATCCTTTGCGGCTGAAATAAATGTAATATATAACGGAAACCATTATGATAGTTTGGAAATTTGTCTCAATGATTCTATTGTAACCCAGAATGGAAGTTTTCAAGACATCGAGAATATTATACATTGGGAGCTACTACCGGCAAACAATCAATACACTCTAGTCGAAGAGTCACAAAAAACTCAGGCATTTTCATTGCATGGAAAACCCGGTCCAACTACACTTTGTCTTGCCTCCTGGAATATTCGTGGAATTAATAATCATCATAAACGTAATAATATTGATTCTATACTTAGAAAAAATAACATCGACATCTGTAGTGTGCAAGCGACAAATATGTGTTCAGGAGTATGTGCAACTGATAACTACACCTGGTACCTTGCGAATGATCCAAAAACTAAACGAAGAGGTGTAGGTTTAGTTGTAAATAGTCAACTAAATATTAAGTCTAAGCGAATTAAACATTATTTTGGTTGCATAATTACGATGTATGGAAGTATTATGGATTTTGGCAAAATCCTGCTGATTGCAGTATATGTACCACCTCAAACGTCTCAATGGAACCGACTCCGAGCATCAAGAATTTTTGCAACATTACTGTCGATCGTCGACTGATGCCCAAAGTCTAGTGATTTAATTTTATTTGGTGATTTCAATGCCCATCTTGGCTCGGAAGTTGGCTTGAATTCTGAAATTGTGGGGTCGAAACTCTTTCACTAAACATCGAATGATAATGGGGTTTCATTAGCACTATTGGCTAACATAGCGCAATTATATATACACACCACTTCTGGGCGCAGAACGACCATCACAACATGGACTGACGGCTATAACTTTTCTCAGACAGACCACATTTTAACTCGCAAAACAAACAGATTAATATATATATAGAATCTGTAAAAGCTGATTCTTTTCATATTGATATCAGTGATCACAGATTAATCTGGATACAATGCGAAAGAAAAAATGGTGTGAATATGACGCAGTCTACGAATGTAAGATCTGTACAAAAAACCTTAGTTTCGCCATCAACCTACAAGACCAAAAAGTTAAATATTAACTTATTGAGGGATCAAGCAACAATTAAACTTTACCAGGTAACACTAATATCTACATACGAGGAAGTTTTAAAATCATGCAGGATATCAAGTCAATGGAAGACTATCGTCGAGGCAATTAAAATTACCTCGCAGAAAATTTTAGTTGCAAAATCTCCTTTAACGCCTAAACGTAGACGAGCATTGGCTTGCTTCAAAAGTGCAAAAAGTTACAAGAACGCCCATCCGAATGATAACCGTGCTCAAGATCTACTGAGAACTGCGAGAAGAAATTTGTCTGCAACATATGCAAATCATCGTGCACTCGAATGCCAACAGTTCTTCAATAGTATAAGCCAATACCGACCATCAGAACGGCTTCGTAAAACTTATTCGTTTTTAAAAAAATATAAAAGAGGCATTGCCCAAAATAATCGGTAAATACCCATTTCATCTTGGGCCCAAGAAATAAAGAAATCTGAAGGTGAGCATACAACATTAATAGAGGAAATTGATCATTTCCCATTGGGCGTCCCCCGCCGACAGAGGATATAAGAGCCATAATAAGAAACATCCGCTCAGGAACGGCTCCTGGTAGCGACGGAATATTCATTGAAATGCAAAAACACGCTCCGGACCGAATACATCAAGGACTTCAAGAAGTAATACAGGAGGCTTGGATAAACAATAACCCACCAGATGACTGGCTTGAAACTGTTCAGGTTCCAATTCCGATTATCAACTGACGATCACACCTTTACTGTTCGTCGTGTGCTGGAGGAGGAATGGGGAACCGGAAATTTGGTCACGATCTTGTCAATTGATCTTCAAAAAGCTTTTGACACAGTTGACCTAGGCGTCATATCCCAATGTCTACGAGAATATATACCTCGCTATTTGGTAAATCGCATAATAAAGGTGTGCTTTTGGGAACGGACTACCCTAAAGTGGTTTAATGTGTGCACCGAAAAAATTAACAAGAATAAAGGAGTAAAACAGGGATGCCCAATATCTCCACGCATCTTCAATTTTATATTAAATGAAGTGTTATTAACACTGGTAGACCAATTTCCTGAACTGAAGTTGGAGCAACGTGACGCATTACAATTACCGCTGATCCTGGCTTACGCTGATGATATAGTCATAATTAGCCGAGATGTTGTAGCATTGGAACCTGCTCTACAGGAGTTAAAAACTCTTTTGCAATATGCAGGATTAGAAATAAATACACAGAAATGTACAACTCTTATAAGAGATCCCGATCGCTCCTCTAATCCACCTCCATCAATAGTTCTTGCAGGGACTACTTTCACTAGAGTCGACACCATGCGTTACTTAGGAACGTATTTGACAGCGAAATTAAACCGGCCTCTAGCTATTAAAACGCGGTGTCATCAAGCTCTTGGGATTGCACGTCACATGCAAGGCTTCATACGACAAAATAAAGTACCATTTAATACAGTTCTAACTATGTACAACACCACAATTGTACCAATACTAACATATGGTTTAAAAACAGCAGTTCTTACCGCCGCGAATAGACGTCGTTTGAGAAAATACGAACTGTTTTCATTAATAAAACTAATGGAATTTAGTATCCAAAAACCAAAAGTAAAGAGGGTGAAGGAGTTATTAAATGGCAAAACAATCCCTAAAAAAGTTAAGATTCATCGGATTAGCTATTGGGGACACATTTACCGCCGTGGGCCGAATCATATATTAAGTACGGCAACGACTTATGTTGCAGGCCCGAAAAAGTTAGGTCGCCCGTGTTTTACATGGAACGATACGCTCAAGCAAAATCTTAACTATTATGATAAACCTTTTCGTGAATGTTTGGCACTGCTGCCTTGTCGGAATGAATTACGAAAGGCAGCTGAGGAAATATACAATTTGGAAGAGTCTGATTCTAGTGATTGTATTGATTATGAAGATGAAGCAGAAGATATTATACTTGTTTAAATAAATAAATAATAATAAATAAAAATAAAATTAATAAAAATAAAATTTAGTTTTATCAGGGTGATATAAATCATACAAATAATATGACTTTATGCAGTTTCGTCCTTATTAATATGTTCACGTATATGTTGGGCTTACTTTTATCATCATATTTGTTATACGACTGAGCACGGTCGTATTCTATAAGCCGTGTTGTAGCAGAATATATATAACGTTTTTTTCACTTCTGTTTAATAGTATTGTGCGTATGCGAACGAACACGACATTGTTTATTTATTTACTCGGTTGTTATGTATAGATTCCGGAAATATTTGAGTGAAAATATTTAAAGAGAACTATTGAGAACTATAAATGTCTGAGGTAGTGACATCTGGCGCATTAAAAATAAGCTGATTGGGTCTTTTTTTATATGAAATTTTAGCACGGCATACTTTATGAAAATAAAAATTAACATACAAAAAAAGACCCAATCAGGTTAATGTTTTTGCCGTCAGATCTACAAACAGTTCTCTATACAGAATTAAATCACGCTTTTTACTTCAATAACGGTTCCTGTTAAAAGTGGGATTGTCTATTGGGATTGGGAAATAACTTTATCGGTTGCAGTGTGTTGGTTTTTTTATTCTAGAGAAGCGGGTAGCGAGCGCTCCTTGATCTACATTACATGTTTTCCTTGGTACATTTTACTAAGATTATTTATGAAAATGGTTCTTTCCACATTTTGGTTTCACAAATTAACTAATTTTACTAATTCCTACCTCCAATTATTCACCGTTTGAGTATTAAATTGCTATATTTATTATGTTTTATATGATGAGCAATTTAGAGTTATCAAGTTTTATCAGGGGCTGCATGAATTAAAGGGGTCTGAATTGAAGGGTTTTTTTCTGAATTAAAATAAGTGTTTTTGATTCGCTTTGGGGATGAATTAAAATCGGAGTTGAAGAAGAAATGAAAGAGTTCGATAAGGTGAATTTGGGCGGGTCATTTCTTGATTCATTTTTAAAATGAATTAATATAAATGTTCATAGAATGAAATAATATAAGCCTTTTTTTATTTATATTTATATTTTATAACTAATCAATGTAAATCCATGCAATTAATACATGCAATTTAGTAGAATTTTTAGTTCATCATATGTAAAAATATATGCTTTAATTAAATGGTTTTCTAGGTTGTTTCGGGAGACACTAAATTGGTGAAGGTTTTGATTATATTGTTCTGGGTTGGATAAATAATTATCGCTGGTTGTTGATTTTATGATTTATTTAATACGATTAGGTGATACGATACGATGAAGGATCATACAGTTGTGTTAGCTACTTATTATTAATTCTATCATCTTACAGATTCGTGATTGCTATAAAAGTTTTATTTAATTTGTTTAGGTGTTGGGGTTCTGGAGCTGTGCCAAACATCCATTATTGATCTTATATTGCAGATTAGCTTTTTTTGAAACCATTTGGAATTAGCTACACGATAGATATGTTGTTATGATTAAAAATTAGATTCCGATTTCAGAAGCAGTTAAAAACTTTTATTGGACTATTTTGTAGTATAGAGACCTCTGTTTTCCAGTGGCTTGGCTCCTTTCCGTATTGCATCCATTGGGTGGTATTTAATAATAATTATTAATTTTAATTTTTTATTATTTTAGATCTATCTTTCAGATTTTATTCAAAATAGGTATTAACGAAAATTCAAGAAGATAAGTTTGCAGAGTTAAATAACTATTTTAATTTTCAGATGACTGGAAGTTTTTCAGTTACATGATTAATAATTATTTCGTAGTTAGAATTGTGTCATTGTGTTACTAACTATCGACTACTTAGGTGTCTGTAACCGGGTCGAGTCTAATCCTTACTAACATAACCTTTCCTATCCCTCCTATTTTGTTATGTGTAATACAGGTGTACGGTGGGCCCCGGCCATATCTGGGATTACTTGTCAAATGACTTGGCCGTACATCTCAATCAAATCAAATCAAAATTAACGGCGAGTACGTAAAACCCAAAAATGTTGTGAAGTACGAACGTTATTTTAAATCCACGCTGAGGGCTGACGTTACAATAAATAACCAACCACGGGCGGTAGTAAACCAACCACAACCTAAAATAAATCGTACTATATATAACCGATTATATGCTGCTATATACCATTTAGATACAAGAGAGTGGTACCATATAATAAACTAGAAGTATATAATCAACATTACTACGGGCGTATGAAGCCTTGTATATTTCAATAAACTCAGATGGGCAAACCAGGATTACGATATTGCGGAATTTCGAGAAGCTGCACCCACCAATCTGGATTATTCGACAAAATATTGCATTGCGGCAAACAAAAAAACCGCTACACATACGGTAGTACAGGAGCAAGACGAGGTCGGAAACCATCTCATCATGACCATCATATGAATATGATTAAAATGGACTTCCGCAGTGTTAGTACCGAATGTGTTTCGTAAAAATTTCCAGCTATAATGGCGTTTTTTAACCCACTGAAATAGATCTTGTTTTTATAATAATATGAGAATGAGAGAGAGAAATTTTGTCGATTTTTGGTTATCTGATCCCATACTTTTCCGTAAAAAGCACGCGGCTCACGAAAAATGGGTGCGGCTGAATCATACTCGATTGGTGGTTGGATAGCAGCAAATGACATCTAAAATTTCAAATGCAATATAAATTACATATTTTAACAAATGCTTCCTTATTTTATTACTTACCTCAATTAATAATATCAATCCGATGATCAATAGAAAATTCAATAATTTCATTTTATTAGCTTTTGAATAAACTGCTTGGTTTATGCTTTAATAATTTTCAAGAGGAAACTGATGCGAAAGATACAATTTTGGAGCGTTTTATACAAAATCGTGGCTTACGTTCAACTTAATAGTCAATATAGTCTGGTGTCTTAATCGAACAAGTACAAAAAATTTCCAAATATAAATTTAATTATAAAACGTGTAAATTACAATAATATTTAGACAACTTTGTTTACATATATAAAGGTAGTATTGAATATTGCTGTAAATACCTATATATCACCAAAAGCTTGATGCGGAAATTTGGTAGAGTAAATATGTAGCGCACGAGAAACAAATTTTAATTTGGGAGCAAACGTAGAACTTTGTGGGGCAACCATTTACCTCCAACCTTAAATAAACACCATTTAAGAGGGCTGTGAAGCCGGAAGTCATTGCCCTTTCCATGATTTAGAGGAACTAGTGTAAAAGTCAGTGCCAACATAAAATCTCTTATTCGGTACATAACAATCAAGTTTCCTCTTTTGCTACTGAAAATTATCGATGGGAATTATGAATACTTTATGAATCGTGGGCTTGCACAAGAACGACAAACCTGTAGAACTTCTGCTGTTCACAAGGTTCTACCCTTATTTACTATAATCGTGCTTCATTCAGTCCACATTGATGGCAGGGTGGCCCATATTGATGCCACATGTGAACCTGGAATCGTATCAATTTTGCACACATGAGTCATCCGTTTTCTGTTACATATTTATTTTAAAATTGTTTCATAATGACAAATTTAACTCTAAATAAACTTAAAACACACCACGTATTTATTCGGAAAAATATTTGTGTTTGCGCAAGTTTGTTTAAATTGAGACGCGATAACCATGAAATTTAAAACAGTTTAGAACCTTTTCGGAATGATGCTGACTCAGACTTATAAAATTAAAAATAATAACTGACCGAGAAATTATTCGTGGGCTCGTGAATGGGCTTCTGGAAATATCATTGATTACTTTTGAGTTAAGTTTATGTTCCCACCTGACATGTACATTATGTAGAACAGTGAAACAATCGCAATGAAATGCCCTGGTACACACAAATTTTCCACCGCACTCACAATTTCGCACACTTCAAATTCTATTCTGCCGTTGTATATCTGTAACCCTTACGCTTTCCAGAAACGAGTTAGAGTTAGGTTGACAGCTCTTATAAAACTATTAAATTACTTGTGACACATTTTTGTGTTTAAAAGATGAACCCCCCCCCCCCTCCCTCTCTCCCTCTTTCTTGATCGATGTCTACTCTGCTAGTGATTAATTGTGAGGCTCAAGATGCCTAAGTTATCCCCAAAGTGGCATATCTAGAGTCGATTTATTAGTCTTCTCCTCTCTATGGTTCCATCTAGATCCCCCTTGGTCTGCCTGAGATTTCTTCCTTTCCATCAATTTTAAGATTCGCGCTTGACATCAACTAGCCAACGCCAGCCACTATCTTTTTTAGAGGTTTTCTGATCCTTGGTGTGTTCATCAAAGTTTAGTACCTTATTCAATAATCTCCAATTTTCAATAGTAAAGCTCCCTACTTCATTACTCGCGCCAATGACTAACATAAGCGCATATCCTCTAAATACGTAAGCAAAACAGTTTGGCATGCTTACTTTCGAGTTTCAATTGCTTCTACTCCTATCAAGGATCTTTCCGCGGTTTTCATGGCCAATGCCACTCAGTGCTTGTGCTCCTGGAGTAGCTGTCTTTCTTTAATTGTGTATAACCTGTCTAGATTTCTAAGCGCGGAATGCCGATCCTTTTAACTTTACTTCGACAGAGGACCTATTAGAAATCTCGAACCGCCACGCCACAAGCCGCTCGAAACAGTAACACGCAATGGATACATTGGCTTCTCCACATATCCTTCTGGATTTTTCGATCCCCAAATGCGACAATTTTGTTTGTTTACGAACTCAGTAAAATCCTCATCACACAGCGAATCGATATTGAAGCGTTAAGCGACTCATTTCGTCAACTAGAAATAATATACTGAGTTTCTCTCAAAGAAAGAATGACATTAGTGTTGCCATAGCCAAAATAACCGGTATGTCAAATCTAAACCGGTAATTATGACACATATTTCAGTGATTTTCAGAATTTTGAGGAAACATGATATAAGACAGTTGCAAAATGAAATATGTATTCTGCCGTCCTAAAGAAAAAAGTCAAAAACGCCGAAAATTTAAAAATTAGTTAGAGACATATTTGGATTCAGTGAACGAATACCTATTTATCTGCTTGATTGAAAAGTCACATTATCAACAGTCACATTCAATGCCGTCAATTTGTGTGAATTTTCAATCAAGCAGGTAAATATAGGTACTCGTTCGCTGAATAAAAATATGCCTCTAACTAATTTTTAAAATTTTTTGGTATTTGTGACTTTTTTCTTTAGGACGGTAGTATTGTTTTGTATGGGTACATAGGGAAATGTGTACCTATTCATGATTTATGGATGCTTCAAATTCGATTTTAAAAGAGATTGATCAATTTTCGTAGTTACTTGTTTTGGCGGATATAGTCTTCCTTTAAATATTTTGAATAAAATCTTGTTTATACTGAACACTGTACAGTGTTGTAGTATTATTTTTGGGCAAGTGAATTTTATGTTCCTATATTTGGTTTAGTCAATTTATTTTAGTCAATTTCTTGTTGGACTGGTAATGAAACCGAAATATATTTGATTTGTCTCTTAAGGCAGGAACGTCGTGGTTGTGCATTTAAATAGGAGTTTGTACCAAAACTTGTATTCAATATAACGACCCAAAGACTTTTTGCTATAGAATGTTGTTTTTCGACGGCCTTTCTGGTTGAATTCTGGGGCGGTATGTTGTACCATCGCTTCGAATCGAAATTCGAAAAAAGTCGATCGGCGGTATGTTGTATCATTTGCAAATCGCGATAAATGATAAAGTTTTATAATTTAAGACCAAAGTAATAATAAATGTAGCTGACATTTTATTCTAGAAAAAGTATTGCAAGATTAAAAAACGATAAAAGTCGAAAATGATACAGCTTTCACATTTTCGATTCGACATTTTTCGAATTTCGACTTTTTTCGTTTCGAAGTGATGGTACAACATACCGCCCCAGGTTATGTTTTAGTGAAGTTGTGTGAATGTTAGATATAAATCAACCCTGCTTTGAGTGGGATGAATTTAAATATAGGTAGATGAATAACAATACCGAATTTAAATTTTTCAATATCAACGGAATATTTAGGTCATCATATGTATGATAATGCTGTCGAGTCATTACGAACGTAAATTCCCTGGGTTCGGATGGTGTTGGGTGGGAAGATAGGGCAAAATAAGAGTACACCTACAAACAGCATATGATGAGATGACCCGTAGCTGTGAATTAAATAACCTAACCAGTCGATTATGACTGATGCCGAATACATATATCATGAATATTAGTATCCTTTACCTCAACCACAACTAACCCAAATTACTAAACTTACAAAATCTAATCTAAAGTTTAAATTTATTTGAGACTAACAATTTAATACAGGAAACAATCCAAAAACACGATTAATTCATGTAGTTAGAACTAGGGGTGGAAATCTATCGATTGTACTATCGATACTATCGATAGTTTTACACTATCGAGATCAATCGATTATTTCATGTGCTATCGACTATCGATTTGATTTTTTCAAATTTATTTTATTTTATTTATTATTGCTTAAGTTTCGTATGAGTTCCGTATTCATAAATATGTTAGTCGGAAGTTTATTTGTAGGTTACGTTTTATCTTATAATACTTTATATTTATTAGCTCGATGGGTATATTTGCTGATCGTGCAATTATTTTTAAAATATTAGTATGGTAACACTAAAAGCATAAACGAGAAATGTCATTTTGTCGTAAATAATAGCAAATCACAGAGCATCAAAATCAAAGAATATTTTTATATTTATGTACTTTAAATAATTGTTTATTTAATTAATTTAATATATAGTGTTTTGATAAAAACAAATAAAAATAAGATGGACAAATTTGAAAGTCGGAAAAGAAAAGGTAATATAATATCGTAATAAGTTCCGATCTGGAATATGCATCTTACTTTAAAAGTTTAAAACTGTGTATCATTATAGAAAGAGAAACTGCTGAGATTGAGTCTCAACCAGACGATGATGAAGAAGAACGAATTCTCAAAGAAAATGAACCAGCCGTATCTTCAAAGAACCGATCGCAACCATCAAAAGTATGGGCAAATTTTAAACGATCGGCGGACAAAAGTTTAGTAAAATGTTTTTGTTGTGGAAAGGAGTACAAAACAAGTGGTAATACGAGCAACATGGCTGATCAAATAAAAAGATGTAGTTCTCCATCAATATTAAATCGTAAATCAGATTGCGTCTCCCAAAAAATATCCGAAAGATCAATTGGAAATTATTTCAGTCGCTCATTTGAATATGACCACCACTCGCGCCGTAAAAAAGAATTAGACGAAGCTGTTACGTTAATGATTGCAAAAGATTTGCAACCCTTTAGCATCGTAAACGAAGAAGGTTTTCGAATCTTAATTAAAAAGTTAGATCCGAAGTACGTTATTCCTAGCAAAACTACAATACGGAATAGTATCATGCCGGATATTTTTAATAAAACGAAACAAAAACTAAAACTTAAATTAGATGAATTAAATTACCTATCTGTGACTTGTGACTTGTGGAATCTAGAGCAACAGAATCGTACCTAACTGTGACGTGTCATTTTTTAGCGGAGGAGAATCTACAAATAAAATCGGTAATTTTATCGACAATGCCGTTTTTAGAACAATCCAATCATACGGCACAAAATATTGCTAATTCCCTCAATGCCATTTTTACCGAGTGGAAGATAAAGGAGAAGGTAGTGTGTATTGTGACAGACAACGCGAAAGTTATGGTTAAGGCATGTGATTTATTAGATATATGTACCTCAGTTAGGATGCTTTGCACATTCGTTGAACTTGGCGGTACAAGACGCATTGAAGATAGATGAAGTGCATGCCATTATATCGAAATGTAAAAACATCGTCAGATTTTTTAAAAGTAGTACAATAGGACTAGGTATGTTAAACAAAGCGCAAAATACTACCAACACTTATAAACTTGTCCAGGACGTCCAAGCAAAATGGAATAGCACATTTTACATGATTCAACTTATTCTAAAAATCATTGATCCGATTGGAAGATGCCTGTTAAAATTAAAACAAGCTCCAAGACCTTTATCAGTTGAAGAGGTGCTCATTTTGACTGAATTTGAAACAATTCTTGGAGGATTTGAAGAAGTCACGAAAGAAATATGCGGTCAAAGTTATGTGACTATATATCTTTAATTATTCCAATGACCCATGGTTTATATTTAAATCTTCTAGAAATTAAGAAAAATCTTAAAACGGAAGAAGGATCAAAGCTGTGTACTCATATTACTCAAAATTTAATTAAGCGTTTATATCCGTATGAACAAATTAATGTTACAATGGTTGGCACAATTTTAGACCCGCGATTTAAATGTGATGGTTTTGTTCGCAAAGAAAATTCAGAGAAAGGTGAAAAGCTACTGGCGAATGAGTTAGCAAAGTTCTGTGATCAAACCGAAAGTAGTCCAAGTCACCAATCAGATACACAGCCAGATCAAGTTTCTGCACACGTCTTATCATTCCTTGAATTTTGAAACATTATGTAGAAAGCCCAATAGTTGACAGGAAATCCAATCCTTTAGAGTTTTGGAAAGTAAGTTAAACATGTTGTGCCTGACTTTAAAAGGTTTTTAGTTTGACCTTAATAATTTTAATTTGCTTTATTTTTAGAACAGCACACAATTTGACCTTGTTCGAAAATGTGCCTACAAATATTTATGTATTCCGGCCACATCTGCAGAATCCGAGCGTGTGTTTAGCGCAACAGGACAAATTATTAACGAACGCCGTTCACGTCTAAAATCCAAAAATGTGGATATGCTGACATTCCTACACAAAAACGATTGCCTAGTTCAAAGACATCTGTTGGTCAATTTACTCTAAAATGACATTGGACTGTGATGTTTTTTAGTTAATTTTATTTTTAATTTTATTTAATTAATTATGTGACTAACATCCTTTCCTAAATAACTTTATCTGTTAAGGCAGGGCCTGGGCCCGCATGATGCCGAAATATTATTCGCATTCAGATATAATTTGTTATTTGATTGTTGATATTTTAGGATTATGGCAACGTTTCTAGGATCGCAGTTATGGTTCGCCTGTACGACTCTATCATGTCATAACATATCATAACCAGCAGAATTAATCTCGATCAGCATGGCCTAAACTATACTCGACAGAATTTCAGAATTCTTTAAATACTCTTTGAATAAATAAAATGTGGAACATCGGAGAGACATTTCACTTCCTAATCTAAAGCAAACGTACCCCGCAGAGATAGTAATCGAACGAGAATTGGTCCCTTTAGGGTTACATACAAATTAGAACCCCTTGCCTCAATAATAAATAAAAATACAAATTTTTATATAAATTTTATTTAAGAAACAAAATTGATTGAAACTCGAAAATTTTACATAAATTCAACAAAATTGTTTATATATTTAGATATAATACGAGTAGGGGATCAAAACAGGCGAACGCTCCTCACGCACAGTGGGTTCAGCAAATACCATCTGAAATTTGAAATACAACAAATATTACCTATTTTAACAAATATTTCGTTATTTTATTACTTACTTCAATTAGTGATGTCATTCCGATGATCAATAGAAAATTTAATAATTTCATTTTATTAGATTTTGGATACACTGCTTGGTTTATGCTTGAATAATGTTCAAGAAGAAACTGATGCGAAAATTAAAATTTCGGTGCTATTTTATACAAAATCGTGGCTTACGGACTACCTAATTTTAAATGTAGACTCAGGTGTCTTAATCGAACAGGTGTAAAAAATTTCCGAATATAAATTTAAATATAAAAAGTGCAAATTACAACATTATTTAGACAACATTGTTTACATATACCCGTAGTATTGAATAGGCAACCTTGGGAGCAAACGTAGAACTTTGTGGGGCAACCATTTACCTCCAAACTTAAATAAACACCATTTAAGAGGGCTGTGAAATTGGAAGTCGTGAAATCGAGAGAAAATCCAAAAATATCTCTTTTTCTGTAGGTGACAATCATAATGAACACTTTATGACGACTGGGTGGTACATATCTAAATACCACATGTGCACGTACATGAAATCGTGATACTTTTGCACGCATAAGTCACCATTTTTCTGGTACATATATATTTTAAAATTGTTTCATAATGACACATTTAGCTCTAAATAAACCGAAAACACGCCACAATCGGATAAATGTTTGTATTTGTACAAGTTTGTTTAAATTAAAATTTTAAACAGCTTTAAAACATCGTCAGAATGATGCTGACTCAGAGTTATAAAAATAAAACTAATACTGGCAGACTTATTCGTGGACTCGGCCTTGGGCTTCTAAAATATCATTGATTACTCTTAGGCTTTTGTGTCAGCTTACGTATAAAGATGTTAGGTTAAGTTTGTGTTCCCGCCTGTCTTACATCCAGGTGCTATACCGTCGATGAAATGAATGTGCATTTTTAAAATCAATGCGCAATACATTACTGATGGGGTTAGGTTGAAAGTCCTTATAAAATTATTAAATTGCTTGTAACACATTTTTTTGTTATAATGAATATCATCAAATGAATACCATCCGCCTTGGTTTTGGACCGGTTTCTTTTCCGAATATTGTTGATGCCATAACTCAGCTTACTGTCCAAGATAGTGCCTATATGGGGGGAAAGGCAACAAAATCGGAATTTAATATTTCCTATTAAATAAACGTTAGCACTGTCTTGGACGGGTTGATTCCTGTAATTCACAAATCACATCTGCTGGTGTTAATTGTGATGATCAAAATGGCGATGAGCGCTTAAATAATGCGGAAAATGCTCGCATGGCTCTCGATGGACCTAAGGAATCTAATTCTACCTTCCTTACTTCTGAACGCCTTGGGATGGTTAGTTGTTAATTGAATATCATTGCGCAGAACCGGGCATTATACTCCATAGTGCACGCGATACTAGAATCACTAGACTCGCAAGAATTAAGCTTCTTCTAAATAGAATTTGAAGTGTGCTAAATTATAAGTGTGTTGGAAAATTTGTATAGCACCTGCGTATAGGACATTTCATTGCGATTGTTTCACTGTTCTACATAAAGTACAAGTCAGGTGGGAACATAAACTTAACCAAAAAGTAATTAATTATGTTTTCAGAAGCCCATTCACTAGCCCACGAATAATTTTTTGGTCAGTTATTACTTTTAATTTTATAAGTCTGAGTCAGCATCATTCCAAAGATGTTCTAAACTGTTTTAAATTTCATGGTTACCGCGTCTCAATTTAAAAAAAACTTGCGCAAACACAAACATTTATCCGAATGTGGTGTTTTTTCGGTTAATTTAGAGTTAAATTTGTCATTATCAAACAATTAAAAAATAAATGTGTTGCAGAAAAATGGTGAATCATGTTTTGTAAAAATTGTAAAATTGATACGATTCCAGGTTCATATGTGGCATCAATATGACCACCCCGCCATCTATGTGTACTGAAGCACAGTTACAGTAATTAGGAGTAGAACCTTGTGAACAGCAGAAATTTTACAGTTGGTGTTTATTTAAGGTTGGAGGTAACTGGTTGCCCCATGCAGTTCCACGTTTGCTTCCAATTTAAAATTTGTGTCTCGTGCGCTACATATTTTTGCTTCCAAATTCCCTCATGAAGCTTATGTTGCCATAGGTGTGTATAGTGTTATTCAATACTACGGGTGTATATAAACAAAACTGTCTAAATATTAATTTACACTTTTTAAGACTATATATACACGTTAAGTAGTATGTGAGCCAATATTTTGTATGAAATGCTCCAAAATTGTATTATTCGCATCAGTTGCCAATTAAACATTATTCATGTTTAAACCAAACAGTGTAGTCTTATATTGAAACGTATCTTTGGTGTTCCCCATTTTATTTATTCAAAATATTTAAACAATTCTAAAATTCTGTCAAGTAATGTAGGTCATTCTGATCGCGATTAATTTTGCTATTAATCATTCTCTCCCAAACTGATAGTTTACCAAATCTAAATTTTCTTACATATCAGTTTCTAACATTCCGTTAGCAATGGCTTAGTTCCGTCCAAAATGGAAATGTTATTGAGATAGCAAACCGCCTGTTTACAATCAATTTGAATATTGCCTTAGTACAAAAGAGTTTCTTCCAAACTAATTGAGAATTTGCATAATTCCATTGAAATCACTAATTTTTTTGCAATCAAATACAACTTAAATTTGAATATTTTTTTCAACACTGTTTCATTCCAATCGGTATTGTTGACAAAATACTGCTATAAGCACGAGTATTACGAATTCCCATTTACTTTACTCCAGAACTATACGCACGGAACTTATAATGAAAATTTTATGAATGGAATAGTCCTAATTAATTACCAACTTTCCAAATCCAAATTGGGAACACATATCAATAAATGAGATCTATTTCAAGGGTTAAGGAACGTCTTGTTCCATTATAATTTTAAATTATTTTAAACCGCATTCGGAACAAACATTGGAATCCCATTTTAATCACATGGATTCATGATAATGTTGCTGAGAAGTATTTTAGTTTTGTGAAAATTGGTTATTTTCCGGTACCACATCCTGAACTCATATTGAAATTCCATTGTCCAACATCCAACAGACCGAGTTTTAATCCGACACTCAATAAGTCCCGAGTTTAACTACTACAAAAATATTCTGTTTTGTGCAAAATTCGATTTTATTCACAAGAATGTTCCATTAATTCCAATGCTCGCGTCAATGAGCGTTTTTATGAGGTGTGAGAACAGGTAATTGTCGCTAGAATCGGGACTACAGGGTAGATGGTTAAGCATTCCAACTTCAAGTCTTGTAATTTTGCCATCGAAGCCAACAACTTGTGACACGGTGTATTGCTATCTTTCTTTCTTTATTGTATTGCTATCTATCTTTATTCCTATCTTTCAATTACATTTCAAAAATCAGGATGTTACGTCTTATTTATTTTATAACGCTTCAGTTTAAAACTCCTTGATTGAAAATTACAAATTTGTAAATTTTATTTAAAATGTAATGTTGGAAAATTTTACAAAAATCCAACAAAATTGATTACAAATTTTTTAACGACCCCAGTAAAGTTGACGCGCCCCACGGATAATGGGTGCGGCTGAATCATATTCGATGATTGGTGGTTCGATAGCAGCAAATAACATCTACAATTTTAAATGCAACGTAAATTACTTATTTTAACAAATGTTTCGTTATTTAATTACTCACCTCAATTAATGATATCAATCCGATGATCAATAGAAAATTCAATAATTTCATTTTATTAGCTTTCGAATAAACTGTTTGGTTGGTTTAAGCTTGAATAATGTTCAAGAAGAAACTGATGCGAACAGTGCCAACAGAAAATCTCTTTTTCTGTAGATAACAATCAAGTTCCCCCTTTTGCTACTGAAAATTATCGATGGGAATTATGAACAGTTTATGAATAGTGGGCTTGCACAAAAACGACAAATTGTTGAATATCTGCTGTTCACAAGGTTCTACTCCTATTTACTATAATCGTGCTTCTGTCCACATAGATGGCGGGGTGATCCATATTGATGCCACATGTGAACCTGGAATCGTAACATTTTTGCACACATGAGTCACAACTTTTGTGTTACATATTTATTTTAAAATTTTTTGATAATGACAAATTTAACTGTAGATAAACCGAAAAGTCACCACATTCGGATGAATATTTGTATTTGCGCCAGTTTGCTTAAATTTAAACGCGACAACCATGAAATTTAAAACTGTTAACATCTTCGGAATGGTGCTGACTCAGGCTGATAAAACTAAAAGTAATAACTGACGCAGAAATTATTTGTGGGCACGTGAATGGGCTTCTGAAAACATCATTGATTACTTTTTGGTTAAGTTTGTTTTCCTACCTGTCTTATACTTTATGTAGAATAGTGAAACATTCGCAATGAAATATCCTATAGACAGGTGCTATAAAATTTTTCCAACGCACTCACAATTTAGCACACTTCAAATTCTATTCAGAAGGAGCTGGATTCTTGCGAGTTTAGTGATTCTTGCACCGCGCGCACTATGGAGTGTGATGCCCGGTTCTGCTCAATGATATTCCATTAAAAACTAACCAGTTCGAGGCATTCAGAAGTAAGGACGGCAAAATAAGATTCCTTAGGTCCGTTGGCATCCATGCGAACATTTTCCGCATGCGGGATAAATACCACCTCGATCTCCATCCATTCCCTAATTATTTTCTTAAGCTTTAAGCACACGATGAAGATTAGCTCCAGTCAATCGATCGTAATCTCGGAGTAGTCCTGAAATTTCACTGAGATGATCTGATCTGGGCCGGCTAATCTGGGCCGGCTAATTTAAATAGCTTCAAGCAGTTTGTCACCTACAGAATCCTGTCAATGATATCCTCAGTATGTAGCATATATGGGTTGGTTCCCGATGAGGATTGAGCGACATGCTTAGAGTTTCCTGAGAAGAAGCTTTTGAAAAGAAGCTCGAGTGGTAGGATTAGATTTTAATTAAAAGATTTAAATTTTCCTAGCGCCATCGTCAGTTTGGTTTAATAAATTTTAAGAGTCTCCTAAAATTTTCAATCATGTGTCTCCATAGTACATTTAGCTCCATATGGGTTTTATCTTGCCCTTGAACTTTACTATAGAACAAGCCGCACATTTAGAGAATGTTATAGTATCTACCGTGGAATTATTACATTATAGATCAAGTATCATATGAAAGATATAGTGAGAGGCGAGAGTAATGCCTAACCAGGTGTTGAAGTCAAGTCAGTCGCGGCTGGCCGCGATTATGCTATCGTCGGTATACTGCGTGAGTATTATAACATTTATCTGAATTTTCACAAGAAAACAGCATTTAATTTTCTCCGGCTTACCTGAATGTAAGATTGTATGCCATTTCTCCAAAGACCACAGATCTCAGTATGAAAAGAGCTACCGAAGCAGGTTTCGGGTGACGTAGGTTGATTTTTATCATTCGGAGCATCTTGCGATGTTAATTTCCCAAATTTGTTTGTCCATATAACTTCAACAATTGTTACTCGTCAAAAACCGGGGAGAGAAGGCTGTTTCCTCCATTATATGCTGATAACATCTCGGCATTAGATCGATTATCGTCATGTACGGCCTCCCTTGATTTAGCTTTACCAGTTATTGAACCGGAGCCGATGTTGACTCTGTTTGTGATTAATTGGGAGGCTAAGGAAAATCGGTTTGAACCAATTAAAACATTTCTTAACCAATTGGAATGATACTTTGTACGGATGTTGAAAATGGGATTCAAATATGAGTTGCGTGTGTTTTTATGCAAATTTTCAATTGGTTTGGATGAAACTGTTTTGTACTAAGGCAATATTTAAATTGATTGTAAACAGGAGTTATGCGTTTTTATTAACGACAAAAATGAGAGAGACAAAACGATTGTACAGATTGAAGCATAGAAAAAAAAACACAAGTTTGAGCCTAAGGCTAAAAATTTAAACATCTAAGCTGGGGCTTGAAATTATGCATAATGCGTTGGAAATTATGAACACTTTCTGATGGACGGGTGGTACATATATACTTCCCAAGAAGCATCTTACAACTAGTTAGTTGTGTACAACCAATTGATGGTTGTCGCATAATTGTCACAACCCGAAATTGCTTGTGAAATGGTTGTCAAATTTTGCAAAAACTTTATTGATAAATTATGTTTGTAGAGTTGTTGTCTCTTATAATATCCACAGCTGAATGGTCACCACAACCAATTAGTTTGTCACATTAGTTCGGACATACATGTCACAACTAAAAAGGTTACCAGTTACGAAACGCCACACATTGGTTGACAAAATTGGTTCGCACACGCATGTCACAACTAAAAAAGCTACCAGTTGCGAACTACCACCAACTGGTTCGCTGCGTTTGATGGGACATACATGCCACAACTAATTTAATCACCAATAACGAACTAAATTAAATGTTTCATTAAATTAGTTGTGAAACAGTTCTAACAACTGGTTACAATCACCATTTAAGATAAGTTCTTAATCGAGTGCATAAAAAGTTGTGAAATAAACTCAAAACTCATTTTGCGAACTAATTTAGTTGTAGTTTATTTGGTTAGTTGTACATTGGATGTGAAAATTGAGCTTGAAAACTACGAATAGTCATTTTGTTTATATGTCATTTGACAATTTAAGAAGTTGCAATTTCACGAAACGTTAGCGCATATTTCAATTCAAAATGTTCAAGCCGAAAATTGATTTTCGAATGGAAAAAATGAAAAAAGTGGTACATACAGACGGTTACTGATTAGGAATTGGTTAAATTTCAAAGTTCGTAACATAGACATTGTTCCTTGTGAATACGCGGTAGTAGAAAATTCACAGTCTCCATTTGAAAGTGTTTTATCCTTGAGTAACCAGAACGTGCCTTCATTTCCATTTGACAGCGTAAACGATATCGAAATCATTAGTCTGAATGAAGAGTTTGAAAACTTTGTCAACAATATCAAAATTCTAATGGTGAACATAGTTTTTCACTAGACTGTTTCACAACCCATACACAAATAATCATAGTGAGACTGGTTCTCAATACAATTAATCAATACAGAAAGTTCGCTTCGCAACCGATTCACGGTTTATTTTCTTTAAACTAGTTCCAAACACACCATTTCACCAAATTGTATTGTTCGTCTTGATCTAGAACGGTTGCAGGCACAACTATACTATAATATGGCGGATTAAATATTTCTATAGGAAGAATACGTGCCACCATTTTGAAAAAAAAAATCATAACCTACAATCAGCAGTGCATAGATCTTTTAGTTCATGTAAATTAATTTTTTTAATATTTTTTCCATAAATTAATTTATTTGAAAAAGCAAATAAAATGGGGCGAATCTTTATTTTCAAACTAAAAATCCCTCTTTTACAGTAAAATTGACATTTCCCATGATTTTTCACGTATATGTGCGATAAATAATCAAATTGAATTATATATGAACTCAGATTAATATAATATATTATTATTATTCATTATTATTATATGTTCATACTATCATATAGTTATTCTTTTCCGTTGTGATAAAAGTAGTTTAACAACAGCTTCATCCCCGTTTCACGACAAATTCAAACAGTTGTGGGATATAACCATAACTTGCTCACAACGCTGTCACAATGTTGTGACAACCGATTATTTTCGCCAAATTGGCTGTGACAACCACGTGGAGCCGTTGTGATCTACGGTTCGCCACATCCAAACAGCGATGAAATTAGTTGTGACAACGATGTAGGGATCGTTTGACAACTTAAAATGCTACTTGGGTTGTACATAAAAATAATAATAATACATCTGGTATAAATGAGAATGTACCTGGAATCGTGTCAGTTTTGCACACATGAGTCACCATTTTTCTGCTACACATTTATTTTGAAATTGTTTCATAATGACAAATTTAGCTCTAAATAAACCGAAAACACACCACATTCGGATAAATATTTGTGTTTGCGCAAGTTTCTTTAAATTGAGACGCGATAACCATGAAATTTAAAACAGTTTAGAACATCTTTGGAATGATGCTGACTCAGACTTATAAAATTAAGTAATAACTGACCGAGAAATTATACGTGGGCTCGTGAATGGAAACATCATTGATTACTTTTAGTTAAGTTTATGTTCCCACCTGACTTGTACTTTATGTAGAACAGTGAAACAATCGCAATGAAATGTCCTACACACAAATTTACCACCGAACTCACAATTTCGCACACTTCAAGTTCTATTTTGCCGTTGTATATCTCTAATATACTTACTCTTTCCACAAGCAAGTTAGGGTTAGATTGACAGCCCTTATACAATTACTAAATTACTTGTGACACAGTTTTGTGTTTAAAAGAAGTAACCCCTCCCCCCCCCCCCCCCCCCCTCACTCTTTCTTGACCGATGTTTACTCTGCAAGTGATTAATTGTGAGTCTCAAGATTCCTCATTTATCCCCAAAGTGGAATATCTAGAGTCGATTCATTAGTCTCCTCCTCTCTATGGTTCCATCTAAATCCCCTTGGTCTGCCTGAGTCCTTACCAAAGTTGTAAGATTCGCACCTGACATCAACTAACCAACGCCAGCCACTATCTTATTTAATAATCACCAATTTTCAATAGTGAAGCTCCCTATTTCATTACTTGCGCCAATGACAGCTAGCATAAGCGCATGTCCTCTAAATATGTCAGCCAACAGTTTGGCATGTTAACTTTCAAGTTTCAATTACTTCTACTCCCATATCCAGGATTTTTCCGCAGTTCACCGTTTTCATAGCCAATGTCACTGATTCCTTCTGCTCCTAGGCTAGCTGTCTTTCTTTAATAGTATATAACCTGTCTAGATTTCTAAGCGCTGAGTACCGATCACTGTAACTGTACTTCGACAGAGGACCTATTGGAATTTTCAAACCGCCATCGCGATTGGTATTAATGGAACCTATAAGCCTTCCCATTACGGTTTGAGTTACTCATTGAGTTAGGTTCAGACTTTGGTGATCGCCAGTAGTATCGATTTTGTTTAGCTTTAAATTATTGTTTTTCATGAGTATCACGAGAGATACACAGGCGTATACACAGGAAAGCATATAAGCTAGAGCTAGATATCCATAAGGCTCCGATTATAGTTTGACTACTTCAAATTTGCTCCCAGGCAGATCGTTGGCTCTGCCCTCATCAGTGGCCAACCCGTACACTTCTTACAGAAGATATCATCAACGGATAATGCATCATGTAGTCGACAAACTACTTGAAGCTATTTAAATTAGCCGGCCCAGACCCGGTCGATGCCAATTAAAATAAAGAAAAACCCGGAGGTTATGCTCGATTGACCGGAGGGAATCTTATAGTGAGCTTAAGGCTTAAGTATATTCCTAGAAAATGGTATCGTTGCAGCTATGATATTCACTTGTGCAGGAACAATATTAGGAAAACAAACGGGTCCAAAACCAAGAGGGAGGTGGGGGGCATGTGTGGGCGATCCAACTAAACGTTTTTATTTCTAACTAGCTGACCCGGCGAACTTCGTACCGCCTAAAAATCAATAAATGTTGTTTAAAGTTATTATAGCTTAATTAAATTGAGCTTTTTATTAAGATAAAATGAATTTCTCTCTCTCTCTCTCTCTCTCTCTCTGGCACTATATCCCATCAAGAGATTTGGCCGCCTTAAATGATTTTTAATAATCATATTTTCATTTCGTATAATGACTAATGAGTGATTAATTCATTGATCCTAAACCAGCCGTGCATTTTTTTCCTTGTCACTACCGGGAATTGAACCCGAGACCTCCGGGACGGATAAAATGAATACTCCAAATTAATTAAATTCAATCAAAATGAAATATATTTTAATTACATTGAAATGAATGTAATTCACGTGGCAGCAAGGATTTCGTTTTATTGAATTGATTCGAAATGATTCGCGTAGCATTGTTGCACTACTTCCTTTTAAACTATTTCTTTAGTAGGTTGCAATAGGGTCGATTCCCTTCAGTAAAACATCTTGTGATATACGACATTTTTTGTTTTATTGTCAGGTGCGAGAACGAACACAGCGGATGGTTTGCCGACACGTGAACATGCTATGTACAATTGGAGGTGAGAGAAACATTCATTTTCTAGATTCAGGCCACAAACACTCAAGGATGGGCCTTGTGATTTGTTGATCGTCATGGCGAATGCAAGACGAATCAGAAATTGAATTCGTTTAAACTCGAATGGCATATCGGTTGGGATCATCAGAATTCTCGGAATGAGAACTTCCTCACCTTTGAAGTTTCCTTGAGATTTCTCAAAATAAAACGCGTTCCGTTATAAAGTTTTGGTTGATTCAGGTTTCGTAGCATGATGATTACCGGCAACACACCAACTTTCAGTTGTAAATGCAAGCCAGCCAGATCCACTGAGTTTAAAAATTCAGTTGGACAGTTGGTTGATTCGTCTTTGTTTGTCACACAGTCGATAGATTTGAAGGAATGAAGTGGACCGACGATTAGATTTTGAATTGTGAAATTTAAGTGATCCCCAATTTTGTTCTTTGCCGCAAGAATTACTCGTTCACTCACCCAATTGTGATTTTTGTGGTTAGTAATATTGTTCGGGAACACTTTGTTGATGAGCTCGTCCTTCGTTGAGACAAAATTGCAAAAGTTCTGAGGAAACGAAATCAATCTTCGGCAGATGGATCGTTTAACCACAGACAATCAAATTAAATTTTTCGTTCGAGCTAAAAAATGAAAACAAAATATATTTCTGACAATTCCAATGTAATCGTTGTATCTGTCATTTTTCGTTAAACTGCGTATACGCAAAAAAACAAAATATTTTTAGTTGTTTGCGGCTATTTACAGAAAATGAACTTGCAGTTAAAATTTTTACGTTTACATAGAATGAAATATCTCTGTTAGGTTGTCTCTGGTTTAACAATGCAACTCGCATGTTTGTCTTCAGCTGAAGTTTCATCACATAGCGCCACGCAGAGTCGATGATTTGAAGCAAGCGTTTATTTCATCGACAGCGGTCAATCTTGGAATCACTGGTATTTTTTGACGGAAATCGCCGGACAGTTGAATCATTGCGCCTCCAAAACATCTTGAGTCATTGCGTAGATCTTTCATAGTTCGATTGAATGCTTCAAATGCGCATTTGTACGCCATTGTACATTCATAATCGATGATGATTTTATTTGCTACCAAAACTTTCGCCATTGCTGAATGTTTCGCAATGTTGCAAGTCGGGTTTTCAGCCGATTGAAGATCTAACGACAATTTCAACGCTGAGCAACTGCTACCGCAATATTGGATCTCGCACGAACAGTGGTCAAAATCAATGATATGAGGAATGCCTTCCCAGTTCCACTCGGCGCATCGAAGAAAAATAACCCTACATTTCCATCAAGAATTATATAGCTAAGTAGATGAAATAAAAAAAAATTGGATAAAAAATAAAATGGTAAATGTGCATGCAACCTCCAGTCGGATTCGTATCCAGTACCTCGCTGCCCAAGCGCCGAAGCTTTAACCACTGCACCACTCGTCACATACAAACTACACCTACAAAATTTATATAAAAAAAGATTTTTTTTATTAGATTTTTGGGGCTTCCCTTTTGAGTTTTTTCGACTTTTCTTTTTTCCTAAACCACCACTGTATTGAGACGAACAAAATAAAAAAAACAAAATGTACTAAATGTATGAGAAAATGAATTTTCTTGATAACTTTTTTTGGTGAATTTTTCCAATGTTTTAATAGTTATTATGCTATTCGGAACGGAGTCAAATCCAACAAAACAAAGATCATAAAAATCGGTCCAGCCGTTCTTCAGTTATAAATGGTGTAACTAACCCGACTTTGTTTTATATATATATAGATTTATATTCATTTTAACACAAAAATATGTCACAAGTATGTAATTTAATAGTTTTATAAGGGCTGTCAATCTAACCCTTACTCGTTTCTTGTAAAGAGTAAGTATTAGAGATATACAACGGCAAAATAGAATTTGAAGTGTGCGAAATTGTGAGTGCGGTGAAAAATGTGTGTGTAGGACATTTCATTGCGATTGTTTCACTATTCTACATAAAGTACAAGTCAGGTGGGAACATAAACTTAACTAAAAGTAATCAATGATGTTTCCATTCACGAGCCCACGTATAATTTCTCGGTCAGTTATTACTTAATTTTATAAGTCTGAGTCAGCATCATTCCAAAGATGTTCTAAACTGTTTTAAATTTCATGGTTATCGTGTCTCAATTTAAAGAAACTTGCGCAAATACAAATATTTATCTGAATGTGGTGTGTTTTCGGTTTATTTACAGTTAAATTTGTCATTATCAAACAATTTTAAAATAAATGTGTAGCAGAAAAATGGTGACTCATGTGTGTAAAAATGTTACGATTCCAGGTTCATATGTGGCATCAATATGGATCACCCCGCCACCTATGTGGACTGAACCACGATTATAGAAAATAGGGGTAGAACTTTGTGAATAGCAGAAATTCTACAGTTTTTTCGTTCTTGTGCAAGCCCACTTTTCATAAAGTATTCTAAATTCTCATCAATAATTTGCAGTAGCAAAAGAGGAAACTTGATTGTTATCTACCGAAAAAGAAATTTTCTGTTGGCACTGACTTGTACACTAGTTCCTCTAAATATTGGAAAAGGCCCTGACTTCCGATTTTTTAGCCCTCTTAAATGTGTTTATTTAAGGTTGAAGGTAAATGGTGCCCCACGAAGTTCCACGTTTGCTCCCAATTTAAAATTAGTGTCTCGTGCGCTACATATTTATTCTACCAGATTCCCGAATGCAGCTTATGTTGCCATTGGTGTTTAGTGTGATATTCAATACTACGGGTATATGTAAACAACGTCGCCAAAATTTTAATTTACACTTTTTATAACTAAATTGATATACCGAAATTTGTTGCACATTTTTAATTAAGACACCTGACACTATATTGACAATAAAGTATTACGTAAGCCACGATTTTGTATAAAACAGCTCCAAAATTGCATCTTTCGCATCAGTTTCTTCTTGAACATTATTCAAGCTTAAACCAACCAAACAGTTTATTCGAAAGCTAATAAAATGAAATTATTGAATTTTCTATTGATCATCGGATTGATATCATTAATTGAGGTGAGTAATTAAATAACGAAACATTTGTTAAAATAAGTAATTTACGTTGCATTTAAAATTGTAGATGTCATTTGCTGCTATCGAACCACCAATCATCGAACATGATTCAGCCGCACCCATTCTCCGTGGGGCACGCCAAGCTTACCTAATGTGGTAGATAAAAAATTTGTAATCAATTTTGTTGGAATTATGTAAAATTTTCCCAATTTAAACAATATTACATTTTAAATAAAATTTACAAATTTGTAATTTTCAATCAAGGAGTTTTAAACTGAAGCGTTTTATTTTAAAATAAGACGTTATATCTTGATTTTTGAAATGAAACTGCAAGATAGGTTTTTATGAAGAGACCAATTCTCGGTCAATTATAACTTCTAGCGGGGTTAGTCTGCTTTAGATTACGTAGCGAAACGTCTCTTCGGTGTTCCCCGTTTTATTTATTCAAAATATCTAAACCATTCTGAAATTCTGTCGAGTTGCGTAACCCTTGGACCTGGTTGGTGATTCTAATTCCAATACCGGCAGTCTAAATTATTGCTCGTGTAAACTTGTAGCTGATTATTCGCTATCGCATTCGCCAATTGGTTGATATCAATTAATAAATTGGGCGCAGGAATCGTGTCCAGTTGATGAACATGGTAGCGGAAACCTTTAATACAGTAATATTTTTCTCACCATCTCGTTGGAGGAAATCGCAATTTTAGTAAAATTAATAATTAATTTTCTAATTTTTTACCACCGTATATTATTAATAATTTATTAGTCGTACTACTTCAAGATTTTTACAATGAATACTTGACAATATTTTTACGGTGACACCTAGATTAGAATAGAATAACTTATTCAATAATTGTTAAATTGGTTTGGTGATTTGGGCCAACATTTAGGCGTCATTTGTATACTAACATATTTGCACGATTCTTAGAGCGCATTCAGGATTATTCTGAAAACAAATATTTGTGTATATAAGGGCGTACATTGAAGTGGAATGCCGAGTCTTATTTTAAACGTGATAGAGTGAAGATTAAATAAAGTGATTATTAAATAGTGTGTTATAATTGGAATAATTAATTGTTAATTTTGTATTGTGTAATTATTGTGTTAGGTAAATAAATTTGTGTCAGTTCAAATTTGAAGCAGTGGTATTTATTCACAATCCAGTGATTCGAACCTTGAGTGATAAGGCAAAAACCAGAGAATATACATTATCAAAATATACATCGTGCATGTTTGGATTTTTGATTACATCAAGAAGTCATAACACAACATCTGCTCCTAAACCAATCTGCTTGTTGTAATGTCCCGTGGACCCAATATCTATATATATAAAAGGAAGTGTACATTTTGATTGTCACTCCATAACTCGAGAACGGCTCAACCGATTGCCATAACATTTTTAGGGAAGGTACAAGTAGGAGTGATTATGGTTACTTGATTTTGAAATCCAAAATCGGTCCAGCCATTCTCGAGTTATGATTTTTTTCCTGAAATGAACTCGCTCTTTGTAAAATAATAACAAATGTATGTACGTAAAATGTATAATGCCATCATGTTTACATCATCACTTAATCACTTATCAAGTTACACTTTTATATTAGTTTTTTTTGCACCGTATGTATTTAATTATAAAACCATTCACACGATTGAAAAAATCGATATAACAAAATAAAAAGCACTAACACTGCACTTTTCGCTTGTTTTATTTTACGTCCGAACCTCACGACAGTAAAATTAAAAACTATGGGGGTATATGATTTAGATTTCTGCTGATGACCAACACTAGCACCAGATAGTAGCCGAAGTAGTCGGAAATCCCTGTGGAATCTGCTACATAATAAAATGAAACAGTGAAAATTCGATTTTTTGTGCTCCGATCATTAGAGAATCTTCTATCTCACTGATATGATAATTAATGTATAAATTTATATTCGTGGTATTGATCACTTTTTCGTAGCACTTGCAGTAGTTTTTGGAAATTTCTGTGAGGGCGACCACGTAACCATATATTTAGTATAGATTTTCAACGATTATGATTTTGGTTTAATTATTATTATTATAATATTTTTTTGATAAATTTGCATGGTGGCAAACAAAATGTTTATTTATTGTGTTTTATTATATTATTTAATTTTTCACAAACCAAATAGCTTAATATACGATGAAAAAAATTATTTCAGGATGAGAATTTAAGATAATGCAGTTTTTATAAAATTTTCGTGCTGGCCCGAAAATATTAAATACGAGGGCAAATCAAAAAGTCTTGCAATATCATATGAAAAAAAAGAGTGAGTGAGACAGCAATATTTTTATTTTTCGACATAATCTCCTTTAAGGTTTATACATTTGTCACATCGATCAATTAACTTGCCTAAACCCTCTAAAAAAAAAGATTTCTTTTGCTCCATAAAATATTCATTTACAACAGACTGTACTTCATAGTCACTGGAAAATTTCCGGCCCCTTAGTGTTTTTTTCAAATTGGGAAACAGAAAGTAGTCACTGGGTGCCAAGTCTGGATTTTACGGTGGATGCGGAATTTCCACGAAGCCGCAGTCCTTTAATGCAGCTTGAGCAATATTAGCCTTGTGCACGGGTGCATTGTCGTGAAGAAGCAAGATTTTTTCCTAACTTTCCTTGGCCGTTTTTTCCGGATCGCTTTTTTCAATTTTCGCAAAATCTCTGCGTAATATATGCCTGTGATTGTGGTTTTCGTTGGCATATAATCGATTATCAAAATTCCTTCAGCATCCCAAAAAAATTGTTGCCAAAACCTTACCAGCAGACGGTTGAGTTTTGAATTTCTTTGGTGGTGGTTCACTACGTTTAATCCATTGCATCGATTCTTGTTTGGATTCCGGATCCCAGTGATGAAGCTATGTTTCATCGCCTGTTATTATGTTATCCAAGAAATTTTCTGGATCTTCTTTGTACATATCTAAAATCGCCTTTGAAGTTTGAACGCGCATTTTTTTTTGTTCTGCATTCAACAAACGGGGAACCCATCGCGCACTTACTTTCGACATGTGAAGGTGGTCATGTAATATAGTATATGTGGTACCGTATGAAAGAGAAAGTCTCCACGCTAACTGCGGAACAGAAATACGCCGGTCCTCCAATACAATAGATTCGGCCAAAATTACGTTTTCATGGCTAATAGCATCTGCTGGCCGACCCGAGCGGTTGTTGTCTTCTAATGACTCCCAACCACTTTTGAATAATTTTACCCACCTTGTTACTGTGGCATATGATGGTGCAGATTCGCCGTAAACTTTTGATATATAGTTGAATATATAAATTGCATTTTGTCCATCTTTACAGAAAAATTTAATAACGGCGCGATATTCAATTTCATTCATTTTAAGAAAAATTCAAAACACATGTTACTAAATTGATAAAAACAAACGAACTGTAAAATTTACATCGAAATGTTCTTCTAGAAGTTTCATCGCGATGAAAAATGGTTTTGAAAAATATATTGTTGTCTCACTCATTCTGGTTTTTCATATGATATTGCAAGACTTTTTGATATACCCTCGTATGTAGCAAAGACGCATTTTTTCGGGCTACTTTTCGGGCTAACTTCACATACATCACAATCACTTTCTCGAACAGAAAAACTCACCTCACAAATTTTATCAAATAGAAAAAAAAGTAACCCGGTGCCACCGTAGGTAGGAAAGCGTTTTTTTTTTCGAAATAAATATATGGAGTGTCGCGCATTTCTAGAATCTAAACTCGTGCTTCGTAAGTATGTTATTTACTACGAATGTATACCACAAATGTACTATATGAGTTAAGGACATCGTACACGTCCTAATTTTTTTTTTAAAAAAATGGTTTTAGTCATGTGGTTTTCGGGCGGCGAGCAGAGTTGCAAAGTTGTTTTATACTTTTTGATTGTAGCGAAAGCTTCTTTAGGCGGTAAAATTTTATCATTCGCATCACAGGCATGCTTAATGTTTGTTATTAATAAGTTGGATGTACGTTGATATTTGAATAGACTGCTTCTTGTTAGCACGGAAAACTAGTTCCCAATTGTGACAAAGTGTTCACGTGAAATGTCGTTTAAATAGAAGTTCTTTAAATTTTAAAGAACATTAGGCGTGGTCCGGATTATCAAGGCTGGGTGAGTATTGGGTGCCTTAGACACAAGAACGTGTCTAATTTTCGCTTTAAAGAAATTCTTTGAGCGTGCCTTCGTGGATTAGCGAATATGTTTTTCTAATTTGGGCGTGGTTCAGAACATCAGGGCCGGATGAGTGGTGGCTGCCCTTCGACACAAAGATGTGTCGAATTTTTGTTTTAAAGAAATTCGTTGAGAGTGTCTTCGTTGATTAAGAGTGTTCTTTACTAAGTAAGGGTAAGTTGTGCAAGTTCGATAAGTATCTGGGGGAACATTTTCTTCCAGAGTGTTTTGATGTTCAGTAGCTATTACAGAAAACTCTTAGCTTTTACCTTTTCCCGCCATTTTATTTTAATATTTTGTTATTACCTCTGGAAATTAGAGGTAATATCAAAAGGTATGCAAGTTCGATCTGAATATACAACAATAATACGCTTAATGTTTTAGCAATAATGAAGTTAAATTTATAATCACGTGCTTATAGTTTTGTTTGTTTTTAAATATTTTAATTTTGTATTAAAGAAAATATTTAAATAAAAACAAACTAGCCATAATTTACAAAAAAAAAAAAAAATTATGAAAACTATCTCAAAAAATTGTCGAAAGGGGGCCAGGGATTGTTTGGTAGCCAAATAAGGAATTTTTCTATTAGTTAGGTTGGAATGGTATAAAGAAAAATTGTTTGGCCTTATGGTAATTTACCACAGCAAACTTCATACGAAAGCATGCAAAATGTTTATATGTTCATAATGACATGATTCGTTCCATGTAAACTGACTATGATTAAGCAAAGGCCCAGGTGCACCATTGGGTTATGATTAACCAGCGGAAATTATCCCGATCAGCAAAGCCATCATTACTCGACAGAATTTCAGAATTCTTTAAATACTTTGGACAAATAAAATGTGAGCTTTGAAGTGGTATTTCGCTACCTAATCTAAAGAAGACAACAAGTTGTAATTAAACGAGAACTGCTCCTTTAGTAAATTAACATCGCTTGTTAAGGTTTATTTCAAAAATCAAGAATCAATTTAAAACTTTTTGCTTGATTATTAAAAAATTACAAATTTAAAAAGAATCTCCCTTTTCCGTCCAGCTTTTCATAAATTCATCCATTTGCGTTTTAGTTCTTGCATTGAAAAGCCCATCAATGAAATCTTTGTCAAGCTCACGGGTCCCACGAAAACAGAATGACATCTAAAATTTCAAATGCAACATAAATTAATTTTCGTATTATAATAAATGTTTCCTTATTTTACTACATACCTCAATTAATGATATCAATCCGATGATCAATAGAAATATCAATAATTTCATTTTATTAGCTTTTAAATGCACTGTTTGGTTTATGCTTGAATAGTGTTCAAGAAGGAACTGATGCGAAAGATGCAAGTTTGGAGCGTTTTTATACAAAATCGTGGCTTACGTAATACTTTATTGTGAATATAATGACAGGTGTCTTAATTGAAAAAGTGCAAGAATATTCCAAATAACAATTTAATTATAAAAAGTGTAAATTAATATTTAGATAATTTTGTTTACATATACCCGTAGTATTGAATATCACTATATACACCTAGGTCAACAAAAGCTTGATGCAGGAATTTTGTGGAGTAAATATGTAGCGCGCTAGCCACAAATTTTAAATAGAGAGCGAACATTGAACTATGAAGAGAAACACTTTTCTCCCACCCTAACCTCGTATAGGTTCTTGGTTTCTTTAAAGCTAATGTACGCCCTTTCCAATATTTAGACAAACTAGTGTAAAAGTTGGAGCCAACAGGAAATCCAAAAATAACTCTTTATCTGTAGATGCCCATCAAATTCCATTTCTTGATACTGAAGTTTAGCAACGGGAATTATGAACAGTTTATGATGGATGGGTGGTATATACATATCACATGATAATGTACCTGGAATCGTGACATTTTTGTACATAATTATGAGTCACAATTTTTCTGCTACATATTTATTTTAAAATTGTTTCATAATGACAAATTTAGCTGCAAATAAACCGAAAACACACCACATTCGGATAAATATTTGTGTTTGCGCAAGTTTGTTTAAATTGAGACGCGAAGACGCGATAACCATGAAATTTAAAACAGCTCAGAACATCTTTGGAATGATGCTGACTCAGACTTATAAAATTAAAAGTAATAACTGACCGAGCAATTGTTCGTGGGCTCGTGAATGGGCTTCTGAAAACATCATTGATTACTTTTTGGTTAAGTTTATGTTCTCACCTGACTTGTACTTTATGTAGAACAGTGAAACATTCATGAAATGTACTACACAGCCGTTGTATATCTCTACTTACTCTTTCCAGAAAATAGTTAGAGTTAGGTTGACAGCCCTTATAAAACTATTGGATAACTTGTGACTCAATTTTGAGTTTAAAAGATGCCCCCTTCCTTCTTTCTTGACCAACGTCTACTCTGCTAGTGATTAATTTCGAGGCTCAAGATTCCTCATTTCTCCCCAAAGTGGATATCTAGAGTCGATTTATTAGTCTCCTCCTCTCTATGATTTCATCTAGATCCCCTTCGTCTGCCTGAGTATTCTTCCTTACCATCAGTTTAAGATTCGCGCTTGACATTAACTGACCAACGCCAGCCACCGTCTTTTTGTAGACGTTTTCTGATCCTTGGTTCACTCATCAAAGTTTTCTACCTTATCCAATAATCACCAATTTTCAATAGTGAAGCTCCCTATTTCATTATTTGCGCCAATTAGAGCTAGCATCAGCGCATATCTTCTAAATACATCAGTCAACAGTTTGGCATGCTTACTTTTCTTATTTAAGTTTCAATTGCTTCTACTCGCCTATCCAGGATCTTTTCGCAGTTCACCGTTTTCATAGCCAATGCCACTGATTGCTTCTGCTCCTGGGCTAGCTGTCTTTTTTAAATAGTATATAACCTGTCTAGATTTCTAAGCGCTGAGTGCCGATCCTTTTAACTTTACTTCGACAGAGGACCTATTCGCAATCTCGAACCGCCATCGAGATTGGTATTAATGGAACCTATGAGCCTTTCGATTCCGTTTCGATTTTGTTTAGCTTTAAATTATTGTTTTCCATGGGTATCACGAGAGATCATAGAACTATTATTCGGAGCAGCTAAGGTGTTGTTGGTTGTTGCATATAAACCGCCGAATAAACGTTTCCTTGAAGATTTTGGGGCCTTCTTGCAAAATTATAGTGTTAACTATAATGATATTGTACTGTGCGGTGACTTCAATTGTGACCTCAAAGAAACTAAATCAACAACGAAGAAATTTAAAAGGTTGCTAACTGAATTTTCTCTCACTCCTGTGAACACCGAGCCAACATATTTTACGTCACACTCTAGTTCATTATTGGACTGTATTATTTCTAATACGGATAAAATTGTATTTCATAACCAAATCTCGGTTGGATTTAGTGATCACGATCTTCTTTATTTTTCCTATGATATTAAACATGAGAGATCTATTCCTAAAATTTCATTTCGTGACTACAATAGCATTAGGTCATCAGATTTGCTTGATAAATGCAATAATTTAAATTGGAGCATGGTTTACAATTTTAACAACCCTGCTGATAAAGTAGAATACTTTACAGAACTAGTTGTAGACTTGTTTGAAGAATTTGTACCACTAAGGACTATATCACCCAAACCTAAACAGCCGCCTTGGTTCAATGATGCGATCAGGGATACCATAAATTTCAGGGATTTTATTTTACGTCGGTGGAAGCGTACAAGAAGAGTTGAACTGTACCAAGAATATAAAGCTGTACGAAATAGGGGTAATAATATTATAAAACGCGCAAAAGCCAAATATTTTTCATCTATATTGCACCCATCCCTACCATCAAAAGTTTTTTGGAAAAATTTAAAATCTGTTGGCCCCTTTCTATCATCCAACGAAAAACCATCACCACAATTTTCACCAAATGAATTCTATAATTATTTTTCTCTTAACAGTGCAGGTTCAGCGGGGTTACTAACTTTTGATGTATTAATGAACTCTCGTGCGATGGAAGGTAACTTTAGTTTTAAAAACATCGATATCACTGACCTTATGGATGCTTTAGATTCCGTTAAATCAAACGCTGTTGGAGTTGACGAAATACCGATTAAGTTTGTTAAACTTATTTTACCAAAGGTTGATTGCTACTTACTACATATTTTCAATAGCTTAATAACGTTTTCTATTTTTCCAGAGAGTTGGAAGCAATCAATTATTATTCCCATTCCCAAGAATAAAAATCCCAAATGCTTATCTGATTTTCGCCCTATTAGTCTGCTTCCTGCTTTGTCTAAAGTTTTTGAAAAAATACTACAGTCACAAATACTAACTTACGTTGAATCGGAAAATTTACTATCAATGTACCAGTCTGCTTACAGACGTTATTTCAGCACTAATAGTGCTTTACTACATATCAATGACGACATCCGCAGGGCCATAGATAAGGGTTATCTTTGTACGCTGGTTCTTCTTGACTTCAGTAAAGCTTTCGATAAAATTGATCATTCAATTTTGGTTAGCAAGCTTCGTAACAGTTTTAAATTTTCAATGTCGGCTTGTCGTTTGGTTTTGTCATATCTATCAAATCGATCGCAATTGGTTAGAACTAATTCAGGAATCTCAAGCTCTTCTTATACTAATTGCGGCGTTCCCCAGCGTTCGGTATTAGGTCCTTTTCTATTCATGATGTATATAAACGACCTACCTGCAGTTATCACTCAATGCAAATATCACCTTTTCGCGGACGACCTGCAAATTTATAGATTTTGTAGGCCCAACGAGATAACTAATTCTATCGGAACTGTTAATTTCGAAATTCAATTGATTACAAATTGGTCTATAGAAAATAATCTGGAACTTAATGCTGGGAAAACCAAATCTATTATTATATCTTCTACAATTCGTGATACGCACAACCTACCTAAAATCAGCATACTAGGAGAGGAGGTTGATTTCTCTGATTCTGTGAATAATTTAGGCTTAACTTTTGACAAGTGCTTATGCTGGAGTTACCACATCGAAACAGTTTGTAATCGAGTAATTTTTTTATTAAGAATGTTATGGGCTACCACGAAGTGTTTTAATACCAATCTTAGACTCCAATTGGTGAAATCTTACATCCTTCCACATTTTTTGTACGGCGATATTGTCTTCTTTGAATTAAAGAAGAAGTACTTTAATGAACTTCGATTGATATTTAATTCTTGTGTGAGATATGTATATGGGCTAAGAAAGTACGACCACATCTCGAATTTTGCTAATTCATTACTTGGTTGTTCTCTTGCTGAATTCTATGAGTTTCGAGTTTGTTTATACATTTTCAAGTTCTTAAAGTATAAACAACCCACCTATATTGTAGGGAAATTGGTTTCGTCTTCCAATCGTCGCATTCATCTTTTGACTCCGGCTATAAACAAAAGTAATCTGATGAATTCATCATTTTTTGTGAGGGGAGTTAGCATGTGGAATTCGTTAAGTAATAACGTTAAAAAATCTAAATCCCCTGCCGTGTTTCGGAAAAAATACTTTTCTTCACCTTAATAATATCAAAATTCTAATTTTTGCCAATTTCAAGTTGATGAATCGCTAAAATGTTGCTGCATACCTATAGGTTAATTCAATTAATAAACTAGAAATAAATTAAAATAAGTAGTTGCCACTAATGTAATAAGTTCATAAGAACTTCAAACATTTATATTAAATAAAATAAATAAATAAATAATAAATAAATAAATAAATACACAGGCGTATAAACAGGAAAGCATATAAAAGAGAGCTAGATATCCATAAGGCTCTGATTATAAATAGTTTGACTACTTCAAATTTGCTCCCAGGCAAATCGTCGGCTCTGCCCTCATCAGTAGCCAACCCGTACACTACATACAGAAGATATCATCAACAGATAATGCATCATGTAGTCGACAAACTGCTTGAAACTATTTAAATTAGTCGGCTCAGACCCGGACGATACCAATGAAAATAAAGAAAAACTCGGATGTTATACTCGATTTACGGGTGGGAATCTCCTAGTGAGTAGTGAGTTTAAGGTTTAAGTATATTCCTAGAAAATGGTATCATTGCAGCTATGATATTCACTTGTACAGGAACCTTATTGGGAAAGCAAACGGGTCCAAAACCAAAAGGGAGGTGGTGTGGGATCCAACTAAAAGTTTTTAATCCTAATTTTTATTCATTTTAACACAAACATGTGTCACAAATATGTAATTTAATAGTTTTACGAGGGTCCTTAACCTTACCCTTACTCGTTTCTGGAAAGAGTAAGTATTAGAGATATACAACGGCAGAATAGAATTTGAAGTGTCCGAAATTGTGAGTGTGGTGGAAAATTTGTGTGTAGGACATTTCATTGTGATTGTTTCACTATTCTACATAAAGTACAAGCCAGCTGGGAACATAAATTTAACCAAAAACTAATCAATGATGTTTCAAAATCCCATTCACGAGCCCACGAACAATTTCTCGGTCAGTTATTACTTAATTTTATAAGTCTGAGTCAGCATCATTCCAAAGATGTTCTAAACTGTTTTAAATTTCATGGTTATCGCGTCTTCGCGTCTCAATTTAAACAAACTTGCGCAAACACAAATATTTATCCGAATGTGGTGTGTTTTCGGTTTATTTGCAGCTAAATTTGTCATCATGAAACAATTTTAAAATATATGTGTAGCAGAATAATGGGTGACTCATATGTTCAAAAATGTCACGTTTTCAGGGGGGCTATTATGAAATTTTTTCCGATTTCGTAAAATACGAAATCGTAAATTCGATCCGCCGCGGATATTCCTATTATGAAATTTTTTTTTTGGTCGTAAAATTTAAGACCATGAAGTATGCTATTTTGTGTTGTTTTAGTTAAAATTTAAAACGTTACAAACTTCATTCCACATTTGACATTATAGTTTTGAGTAACTGTCATAGTAAAAACAAACGTCATTTTTTCTTTATTGTTGTGTTTATTCTTGTGTTTATAATATTTGAGTTAATTAAACAACTTATATATATAAGTTAATTAAATTCAAATAGTTTCATTTAATAATTGTGTTAATAGTGTGTCTCGATATGATGAACACAATTGGATTTTTTGTTCACTCGAGCGATAGTGATTCCGATGATCAAGTAACGCCGGGTTATATACAAAGGAAACGCCTGCGTATTACTTCTAATCCTCTCGACATGCCGAATAAAAGGTACCAAACGATAATTACAATTTTTTTATTATAATTTTTTTAATAATTACAATTATTTCAGATTTATTAAACTGTTTCGAGTTAACAAAGACGTCTTCAATATTATTTTGAGAGAAACCGAATCTTATTTTAAGCCGACTAAAATTAAGGATGCAATTACTCCGATTCTAAAACTTGCAAGCACGCTTCGATTTCTAGCTGAAGGTTCATACCAGCAAGGAGTGGGGCAAGATTATCTGATTGGCATGGCTCAATCTACAGTATCGATGGTATTGAGTGAAACATTAAATGTTTTGGAATCAACAATGTGTGAAAAATATATTAATTTTAATATTTCGGAGGATGAAAAATGCAGATCAAAGGAATACTTTTTTAATAAAACGGGCTTTCCAGGAGTTATATCCTGTGTCGATGGCACACATATAAATATAATAAGGCCAGCCAAAAATGAGCACCATTTTTTTAATAGAAAGGGTGTTCATAGTTTAAACGTAATGATGGTAATGCTAATCGCTTAATAGTTAATTTAACAAAATAAATTCAATAATTTGTTTTTATGTATAGACTTGCGACTGGAAAATGGAAATAACATCAGTTGACTGCCGTTACGGAGGCTGCTCCCATGACTCAGTCATATGGAATGCGAGCAATAATAGGATTGTTATGGAACAAAATTGGAGAGCAGGGGATAACACGTCTTGGTTATTAGGTAATACTATTATGATGATATTATGTAAATTACATACTAAGTGGTTATATATTATTTAGGGGATTCCGGGTATACTCTAGAACCATGGATGATGACACCATACCGGAAGACCACTGAAGGGTCCAATGAGGCTCTTTTCAACAAGATCCATGCCAAAACTCGTTCAATTGTAGAACGCGTTTTTGGTATACTAAAGGGACGTTGGCGATGTTTGCTACATTCACGGGAATTACATTATTCGCCTGAGAAAACCGCACAAATCGTTAATGTGTGCTGTATGCTTCATAACTTGTGTGTTAGGTATAACGTGCCGATAGACGAAAACGAAATTGAACCAGAAGATAATATGAACACAAATGCCAATCTAGAAGTGATGTCGGATAATTTAGCGGAAGAGGCCAGAAGGATTCGGGATTCAATAAAAGATAGTTTATAAACGTCAAATTCATTATTATTATTAAAAATTGTAAAAAAAGTAATTTTTTTGAAATATAAAATAAAATTAATTTCTTTTATTTAGTTCTTCTTCCTTTAATTCCAATTCTTTTCTTTTTAATTCTAACAGTTCCGATTTTAACATATTTTTTTCGATTATAAGTTTTTGTTTTGACATCCATTTTTCTTTTTGGAATTTTAATGAATCTTTTATTGTGTTCCTTATTTCTTTTTGGACGTTGATCATATCTTTTTGGTGCTTTTCAGTATTCTCTTTAAATTTTTTGAAGTTTTCCTGGTGTTTTTCTTGTAATTGTACTTGTCGTTTTAAGAGCATTTTTGCTGTTTCCTTCGGCTTGCGTTTTGATTGGGTTGTAGGATTTACGTTTCTATTGTTTGTTGATGGTAATGGTTCATTATTTATAATAGTGTGGCTAGAGCTGGCAGGGGGCATATCATTTATAATTGGAAATTCATCAGGATTCAATTCATGAAGAATTTCCGCTTCAAACTCTTGTGTTGTGATCGATTCGTTGTCATTTATATTTATGGTGGCTTCAGGAAGTTTACAACCAAAAACTTTAACTTTGAGGCCTTCGACTTCTCCGGTTATATTAAGTAACCGATCAACCCTCTCTTCCAGTTGGCTAATTTTTTTATTTTACATGGACCCCCTCCTGTTCCAGTTAAAGAGTTTTTGTTGGTTCGAATTTTATTTTTGACAGAATATTTAAAATCTTTCCAAACCTAAAAGAGTAATGGCATTTTAGTCTTACCGGCAACACATATTTACACACAACCTTACTTTTTTCCAGCCATCAACAGATTTTTCAGGTGGACCGACTGCATTTAATTCACTGGTAATTTCAGTCCACAAATGTTGGGTAGTCTCTTTGTATTGTGGTACATTTAAAAAATGTTTAGCTATGCCAACATTTTTTTCCATGAAAGAAACTAAAATGTCAAATTGGCGTCCATTGGTAAATGACCTATAAAAAATACAATAAATAAGTTTCAAATAAATTATAAGTAATTAAACAAGTCAATTTTTATAAAATAATTGAGTAACTTACATTTTAAAAAATAGTAAAAGTAGTAAAAGTTGTTTAAAGTATTTTATTTTAATAAACAAATAAAAAGTATACACACTAATGCTTTCGTAAATACGATATTCGTCACCTATTGAGCAGTCGAATTTTGACATTTGATTTTCGTAAAATACGATTTCGATTTTTTGTTTTTGGTTCATAATAGGGCGGATTTACGATTTTCGAATTTTACGAAAGCAAAAAAATTTCATAATACGAATTTTCGCGGCGGATCGAATTTTACGAAATCGGAAATATTTCATAATAGGCCCCCAGGTACTTTCTCATGTATACCATGTACGTATCACCTATGCATCATAAAGTGTTCATAATTCTCATCGCATTAAACACCTTCGATGTTTAAATTTTTAGCTTTAGGCTCAAACTTGGGATTTTTTTCTATGCTTCAATCTGTCCAATCGTTGTCTCTCTCATTTTTGCCGTTAATAAAAACGCATAACTCCTGTGTAAAACCAATTTGAATATTGCCTTAGTACAAAAGAGTTTCATCCGAAACCAATTGAGAATTTACATAATTCCACTCAAATTAATTGTTTTGCATAAAAACACACGCAACTCATATTTGAATCCCATTTTCAACATACGAAACAAGTTTCATGACAATTCGTTAAGCAATGTTTTAAATCGGTTTAAATTTAAACCGATTTCCGTAGCCTCCCAATTAATCACAGACAGAGTCAACATCGGCCTCGGTTCAATAACTAGTAAAACTAAATCAAAGAAGCCCGTACCTGCAGTAGATGATGATAATCGATCCAATGCCGAGATGTTATCAGCATATAATGGAGGAAACAGCCTTCTCTCCCAGGTTTTTGACGAGGAACAATTGTTTTAGTTAAATGGAGAGAAGATAAACAAAGTTGGGAATTAAACGTCGCAAGATTCTCCGAATGATAAAAATCAACCTACGTCACCCGAAAGCTGGAAAAGTGTTCAGAAGAATCTTATCTATGGAGCCCTCTACGCCCTTGCAGACAATGGGGGGACTGGTTGATTCCACGGTAGATACTAGAACATTCTCTAAATGTGGCTCGTTCTATAGTAAACATCAAGGGCAAGATTAAACCAATATGGAGCTAAATGTATTAGGGAGACACACGATTTTAAATTTTAGGAGAATCTTAAAATTTATTAAAGCAAACTGAGGATGGCGCTAGGAAAGTTTAAATCTTTTAGTTAATATCTAATCTAACAAACTCGAGTTATTTGATTAAGCCGGATGGTTCATGGTCATTTTAGGTGGAAAACCTTTCAGCTATTTTCAAAAGCTTCTTCTCAGGAAACTTCAAGCATTCGATGACGCTCAGTCCTCATCGGGGTCCAACTCATATATGCTACTAATACTGAGTATATCATTGGCAGGATCCTGTAGATGACAAACTTTTTGAAGCTATTTAAATTAGCCGGCGTAGACCAGATCATCCCAGTGATAATTCAGGACTACTCTGATATTACGATCGATTGACTGGAGCTAATCTTCAACGTGTGCTTAAAGCTTAAGAAAATACTTAGGGAATGGTTGGAGATTGAGGTGGTATCTATCCCGAATGCGGAGAATGTTCGCATAGCTCCCAACAGACCTACGGAATCTTACTCTACCGTCCTTACTTCTGAATGCCTTGAACTAGTTAGTTGTTAATCGAATATCATTAAGCAAAACCGGGCATAACACTCCATAGTGCGCGTGGAACAGGACTCACTAGACTCGCAAGAATCCTGCTTCATCTAAATAGAATTTAAAGTGTGCTAAATTGTAAGTGTGTTGGAAAATTTGTATAGCACCTGCGTATATTACATTTCATTGCGATTGTTTCACTATTCGACAGGCGGGAACACAAACTTAAAAGAAAAGACTAAGAGTAATCAATGGTGTTTTCGGAAGCCCTCACACGAGCCCGCGAAATAATGATCGGCCAATAATTAGTTTTAATTTTATAAGTCTGAGTTGGCGCACCTTTCCGATGATGTAAACAGTTTTAAATTTTATGGTTATAGCGTTTAAATTTAAGCAAACTTGCGCAAATAGAGACATTTATCCGAATGTGGTGTGTTTTCAGTTTATTTGCAGCTAAATTTGTCATTATGAAACAATTTTAAAATAAATGTGTAGCAGTAAATGGGTGACTCATGTGTGCAAAATTGTTATGATTCCAGGTTCACATGTGGCATCAATATGTTGTAAATAGGGGTAGAACCTTCGAAGCAGCAGTCTGCTTTAGATTAGGTAGCGAAACATCTCTTCGGTGTTCCCCATTTTATTTATTCCAAAAATATTTAAACAATTCTAAAATTTTGTCGAATTCAATCATTCTCTTCCGAACTGGTGGATTGCCACATCTAAATTTTCTTACATACTCGTATCAGTTTCTAACGTGCCATTACCAATGGCTTAATTCCGTTCAAAATGGAAATATTATAGAGACATAGCACACAGCCTGTTTACAATCAATTTGAATATTGCCTTAGTACAAAAGAGTTCGTTCCAAACCAATTGAGAATTTGCCAATTTTCATGCAAAATTAGTAATTTGAAGTCCATTCAAATTACTAATTTTGCATGAAAACCCACGCAACTCATATTTGAATCTCTTTTTCAACACACGAACACTGTTTCATTCCAATCGGTTAATAAATGTTTTAAATCCATTCAAATTAGTGTTGGAAAACTACTGCCAAGTACGAGTATTACGAATTCCCATTTACTTTACTCCAGAACTATACGTACGGAACTTATATTGAAAATTTGATGAATGGAATAGTTCTAATTAATTACCAACTTTCCAAAACTACATTGTGAACCCATATCAATAAATGAGATCTATTTCATGGGTTAACGGACGTCTTGTTCCATTATAATTAGAAATTATTTTAAAAGCAAAACGCATTCGGAACAAACATTGGGATCCCATATTTATCATAAGGGTTCATGGTAATGTTGTTGAGAACTAACTTAGTTCTGTGAAAATTGGTTATTTTTCAGTACCACATCAAGAACTCATATTGAAATTCCATTGTCCAATATCCAACAGACCGAGTTTTAATCCGACAATCAATAAGTCCCAAGTTTAACTACTACCTCCGACATTTTTCGTTGCATTTTTTGTAGAACAAAAAATTTAATTCTTGGCCCTTAAAACATTCGTTTTTTTCGACAAAAGCCATTTCCTGGAGCGTTTTTATGAGGTGTGCGACTTGGTAGTAGTCGCTAGAATCCGGAGTACAGGGTAGATAGTAAAGCATTCAAACTTCAAGTAATGTAATTTTGCCATCGTAGCCAACGACTTGTGACACAGTAGCTTGTCTTGGTGAAAGAACGCTTTCCTCATTCTTCAAACGCACCAATAACGCCATCTAATATTCGCTGTTGATGGTCTTTTTTACTCAAGATAGTCGACGAAAAAAATGTCATGCGCATACAACGATTTGATTCCAAGGTGTAATGGATGCATGTTTCATCCATCGTCACATATCGTCGCGAACGTTCTATCGTATGTTGTACCATCACTTGGAATCGAAATTCGATAAAAATCGATCGGCGGTATGTTATATCATTTTGGAATGGCGATAAATGATAAAGTTTCATCATTTAAAACCAAAGTAATAATAAATGTAGCTGACATTTTATTCTAGAAAAGGTATTGCAAGATTAAAAAACGATAAAAGTTGAAAATGATACAACTTTTACTTTTTCGATTCGACTTTTTTCAAATTTCGACTTTTTTCGATTCGAAGTGATGGTACAACATACCGCCCCAGGTTATGTTTTAGTGAAGTTGTGTGAACGTTACAAATAAATCAACCCTGCTTTGAGTTGCATGAATTTAAATATAGGTACACAATACCGAACATTATAATTAACACACGCGTTTGAAATTTTATGGTGATTTAAACAGTATTACAACTGATAACGTTTATCGAGTCCTTACGTCACTTGATGTTCGTAAAGGTGCTGGACCTGATTATATATCTAATTAATTCATTTTTCAATTGAAAGATGAACTTGCAAAACCTTTGTCGATAATATTCAATCTTTCCTTAAATTCCGGCATATTCCCAACTGTTTGGAAAGGAGCGTTTCTTGTGCCTATCTTCAAAATGGGGTGACAAGAGTAACATTGAAAATTATAGACCAATTTCCATATTATACGCTTTTAGCAAGATTTTTGAAAAGCTAGTACATAATTTAATTTTTCAAGTAGTTAATAAGAACATTTCTAACCTGCAAATATGGATTCTTTGCTAAGAAATCAGTTTTGACAAACCTTTTAGAATTTTCTAATTATATTTTTGGTAGTGTTGATAATGGCTTGCGGGTCAATTGCATTTATACTGATTTTCAAAAGGCGTTTGATTCGGTGGCACAAGACATTTTAATTGATAAATGCTCTAAGATCGGTCTATTTCCTCAAATATGTAAATGGTTATCATCCTATGTACATGACCGTCCGTTAAAAGTCAAATTCAATAGTTATTTATCTAAGCCTTTCTTTGCCACTTCTGGGGTGCCACAAGGGTCAACTTTGGGTCCGCTATTATTTATATTTTTTATTAACGATTTATCCAATATTTTAGAATGTTCACATCTTTTCTATGCAGATGATTTAAAAATATTTAATACTATTAATAGTTTATCTGATGTTCTTAAACTACAAGCAGATATCCATAAGCTACAATCATGGTGCATACAAAACAAGATAAAGTTTAACATTAATAAGTGTGTAACAATTACTTTCACCAAAAAATTGATCCCTTTCTTCATTCATACAATATAGGTGGCTTAATTTTAAATAGAGTCAGTCACATTTCTGACTTAGGCGTCACATTTGATTCAAAATTATCATTTAACAAACATGTTGAAGCGATCTGTATAAAGGCTAATAAAATTCTTGGATTTATTTTTCGTAGAGGTAGGGAATTTCGCGACTCTAACGTGCTTACGATTCCCTTCAATTGTCTGGTTAGGAGTTTGTTAGAATATGTCTCTCCTATTTGGAATCCGTTCTATTATACATATTCCGACCAAATTGAGAGGGTCTAAAAAAGATTTACAAGATTTCTCTTCTTTAAATCTATACCTCACGTTGGTCATATTTCCTACAATATGAGGTTAAACATACTTAACCCTTCTGATGCGAACTGGATGCGGATGCCACGAACAAATTTCATACAATTCGCAGAAGATGACAATAACTTTGGTTGGTTGACTAAAATACCTCCGGTTTCAATGAACCGTACCAAGGGGTTATAACGAATATGTATGTTGTATGTTGCTATGTTAATTTGTTGATGTTGCTGCAGAAGTGAAAGATGCAATGTAAGGTCCGGAGCACTTTGTAAAATAATAATATAATAATAAAAAAAAATGAAAAAACAAAATTTAATTTAATTTTAAAAATTAATTAAAAAAACTTTATTTTGAAAAATAATATTTTTGTTTTAATTGTTGAGGTGCGGCTACTCCGTGTTGCGCCTTCAAAACTCCAAAATTGAATAAGAATAAATCAAAATTTTGTATAGCTTTTATACAAAATTTTTAAGGCAATCTGGATGCAATAAAAATTGGATTGATCCAGTATTGTTGCGTTTGGTAAACAAGGCAATAAAAATTTGAATTGCATCCACCAAATCTGGTTTCAGCTGGTTACCAATTTGTTTGGATAATAGACGTGCGTACGCCTATGAATATTATTGCAATGGTAAATTTACTTTATGCTAATTGCCACGCCATCATGTTAACTATGCATTAAATGATTGTGTCATTGGTTATCACAATCATTTAATGGTGATGAGGGGGCATCTATAAGAAGATTTTCACAACTACCGTGCCATCGTTTAATTTAAATATTTTGTGTCTTGGTTATCACAAAATATGATGGTGGCATCTATGATGCAATTGCAATATTGTTCGTTTCAATGTTTGATAACGATCTTGATTGTCATGCCAATCGGTATGATAATAAAATTTGTTAATTTTGTAATGTGTACAAAATTGTTTGTTGCATGTACCGATTTTGCATAGGCAGACTGTTGTTGCATATTCTTTTGGAATATGCTTATTTATACGGAGAATTGTCCGTTGATAAATAATACAGTCTACGGGGAATTGTCCGTTTGTGATTATGTATATTGTGCGGTGTTTCTTGTAGTTGAAGAAACAGGCCGCTACAGGGTAAGGTTCCGGATGAATATCCAGCAAAACTTGGCACGAAAATGAAGGTGCGACAAATTGCGGGTGTTGTGCGGTTTTACCAATGTTGTGAACGAGATGCAGGTAACACGAACAAATGAAACATCCAGTTCACAAACGGTTGCAATAAAATTATAATGTTGGTGTTTGGTTAAGTAAAACCACAACTCAAGCTCTTGATTTAATATTTTATTTTCTTAATTTATTCACAACTTGTCGCTATGGTGGTTGATGACAAAGAGAGCAATTTTTATTATTATTTTACAAAATATAGTTACAAAATATTTTATGTATTTAACACAGAGGGTAGTCACCTCGCTTAATAGATAATAATTAATTACCACTAGATGGCATTACATATTAATATAGTAGTTAGGTGTTGAACCAATATTGCAATAATAGTTAGGTTATTTCTTAATAATAAAAAATGATAAGAAATAATTTAGCATTAGTATGCTAACAAGTGTCAAAAAACACAATAACAAACCGGTAAGTAATTAATTACATAGTACAAATTAAATTTATATTAATTTAATATTATTGTTTCACACAAATAATTGTATTCGAGGGGATTTATAAGTAAGTATTTATAAGTGTTAATAAATATAATGTGCAATATTAAGTGAATATTTGTGTTATAATATACCTAACATAATTTCTTTTCATTACCAATTTCAAGATCAAGTTCAAGGACAAATTATGTTTGGTATATTATTGTTTACATATGATTTTGATTTGGTTTGTAATAATAACATTTAATATGATATTCTATTGTAGATAACTAAATGATGAGTCTATATAATAGTAAAGGTAACTAATTAATAATTACTAATGTTTATTATATGTTTATTTGATGTGTTTCAGCATGATGATTTGTTTCAGGATGAGAATTTGTTTCCAGGTAAGTATGATTGGACCCAAACACTAACACCTTTAATGCCTGATTTTTTCTATTTTGTTGAAAAAAATTCCACATTATAGTTTCTGCAATACTTATTTATAATATTAAAATAAGAATTTCTAATTATTTGTAGTTTCCTCAGAAAATTGATTTTCGTGGTTGTATCATATATGATACGGCATGCATTTACGAGTACAAAATAAACAACATTTTTTTTTTATTTTTATTTTTTTTTTTTTTTTTTTCAAATTTTTTAAATAACTAAAAATGTTACATAGTTTTTCACAGCCTATGCTTTTTAATTTATCAAAACTACTTAATAATAAAAATTAAAATAATAAAGGACATAACACAATTTCTGTCTTTGTTGCAACACAGATGTATGTAACATTTTTCACACAATATAAAAGTGAGTTTGGAACACCGCTGTTTTTCCGATGTCTAGTTGAGAAAATGCGATACACTGGCAGACGTCTATTGCAGCTATGTGACTTGCGTAGGGCTTTTTCCGTTTAACGTCTATCTCAAGACTAATACTATTGGTTGATGGTCGGTCGGGTTCGTTTTAAATAGTTGTAATTATCATTGACTCTGCACAGGCTTTCAGCAAGTTGAATTCTAAAATTTATTAGAGCGAAATGTTCCTTTCCAAAATCACCACCGATTCTTTTAGAAAGTAGCCATGAATTTACCACCGTGATATCTTAAAGATGGTAAATATTCGTATGCACCATTTCATGGAGCGTTTTTGTGGTGACCTATTTATCCTTTAGAGCACGTTCGGTTGGTAACTTGCTTGAAAATAGTCTGTCACGACGTACTGTGCCAATTGATTGAACACCTACTTTATTTAGTTCGAAAACCAATGGTAAGCTCGTGTAATAATAATCGAAGTAATCGTGGTGGTTCGCATTTCTTGGTACATTTCATAGTAGTCGAATGACCAAATTTGATGAGCTTCCCAAATCTTTTTCTGATGAAATACGTTTATCATTTTCTTGCCCCGAAAATTGTTCAAAATTGTACGTAAATCCTGAATTTTCACTGAGAAGAAAAAATGTGTAGTCCTATTTATGCCGCTTCATTGGCGTGTACTACTTCAAGTAACTTCTACCTTTAGTAGAGCACATCTGTTCATCAATATATATATTTTGCTCGATTGGAATCTTCAGGAAGTTTTTAATGAGAGCGTCTATTACCGGTCGTATTTTGAACGGGCGATCGTGATTTGGATTTGCGTGCGGCATATTGTTCTCATTGCGATTGCAATGAAGAAACTGACGAATTTTTTCGAAATGCTTTTCCGTATTATATTATTCCACTTTATGGGACCAGTATCTGCGCAAGCGTGTTAGTTGGTACATGAAAGTTAAAATACACACCTCGAGAAATTTTTCCAAATCCTTCCCGTTTATTGAAAACGTATTTTTGATGTTAGTTTCCATTGCATAGTTATTTGATTCTCTAACGCTATCACCATTTTAATTAGAATTGAAAATTTCAAGAGGCGTTTGTAGTTCGAGAAGTTCTTGTGGTTATTCATCACCGTTAAATTTATATTTATCTGATGAAACATTCAAATTTTACTTTCCAAATAGTATTGTATTATTATACAACTTTTTTAATTCCTTGACCTCCCTCGTTTCACTTGTCACCTCAATTGCGTTGCCAATATCATGGATCTTGTAATTAAATCACAATATTATCACTATTTAGTAGTATCACAGGTATATTTTGAATGTCTAATGGTACGTCGTCATCCATTTCAGATGGTCGTTTAATTCGGAAGTGGCACTTTGTTGCATTTTAATTAAAAAAATCATCGCCACCATTGTCTTCTTTCTCATCACTGTCAATAGAATTACATATTAATAAACTCCTCGATTTCTATAGCATTTAAAAACTAGCGTTGATCAGTCATTTTTAACTACCAAAAATGTTAAATAAAATTTGTTATTAAAGAAGAGTTCCACCTTACCTTCAATTTATACAGTACAACCAAGAATTGTGCTGTAATTGCATGACGTATAATATATGATACAACCCATGTTTTTCAATATTTACAATGATAATATAGACATATATATGTCAAAATGGTTGAAACACATAATATATTTACAAATATTTAATAAAATATTTTTATTATGTGAAATAGTTTATAAATACCCTTATAGAAAAAAACGACCAAAAATCTACGTTGATTGTGACAAACTAATTACCAGCGCAAGCGACACTCAACCGGCATTATTCCATAAAATTACGCAGGAAAACTAAATTTTGTGTTGGTATACTATGTGTTGCATTAATATTTGTGCTCATGAAAAAATTATTTTAGTTATGTTTCCTAGATTATAAAACTTATGTAATTTTTTTTTTTTTAAATTTTCTATCACAATGTAATTAATTATTAAATTACGTTTCATTTGGCATATAATTTATAAAAAAATTATCAGGATTTACGTATAAAAAAACGAATTTACTCTGTTGCAAAAGTAATTGTGTTACAAATTATTGTTGCAAAAGTATTTGTGTTGGGACAGTTTTAATAAAAAACGTTACTAATTTATATTATGTTGTTGATTTTATTTAAATTTAATATTTAATCTGCCCACCGTTATATAATATGACCTCATTTAGTCTTCTGGGTATGCTGTCAAATAATGTGGAAATAAATTCTAGAGGTATTTTACCCCACACCTCAACAATCTCATCCCATAACTCCTGCTTGCTTCGTCCAACTCTATATGGTATATTTCGTTTTACATAAGCCCAAACATTTTCTATAATATTTAAATCCGGGCTTTGCGGTGGCCAATTTATGCGTTGTTGGTCTAAATCATTTAAAAACTTGGTCACAATAAATGCTTTATGGGCAGGGGCATTGTCGTGCTGAAGAATAAAGTCAAGCCCAATTATTTTTGAACCAGCTACCAATGCTATATCATTCAGCATTTCCAAATAGGTCATTTGGTTCATTTTCCTAGACACCATTGCTAGTGGTCCTACTCCGAGGTTGGTTATACAACCCCAAACCATAAGACTTCCTCCACCGCCTTGACGTTGTGTAGCATAAACGCGACGTTTGTTTACCTTTTCTGGCTCCGAATAATAAAATTTGCGACCACAAGATCCGTCTAACGATACCGAAGATTCGTCAGTAAACAAAACGTTTCTCCAAAATTCGGGGGGCTTGTTCATATGCTGCTTTGCGAACAACAGCCGTTTTATTTTATTTTGTTTAGAAATATAAAACTTTTTGGTGCATGTATAGGCATGTACCCCAGCTTCTTTTAAACGACGAGAAATTGTGGAATGGTGTATTTGGAGTTCTTTGTTATCCTTTAAAGTTTTAGCGAGACCTCGTTGACCTAAATGTGCATTTGTAAGCATACATCGAGTGATGTAAGCATTTTCTCTGGCATTAGTTATTCTTGGTCGTTGGCGTACTCCGATATTTTGCACCGTTCCGCAAATATTTTGCTTCCGAATTTGATACCAAATGGTATTTTTATGGCAATTGTAGATACCAAATGGTATTTTTATGGCACATTGCAGATCGGGTTTCAATACTCAATTCGCGGGTTTTTGGCATATTGTCACGATTTTTAATGCTCACAATTCAATGAAACTTGCAAAACTATTTGAAAACGTGTATTTTTGAAAAACAAATGCTGAAACAGTTATTTCAATGCACCATTTGTTGATTTTTTTTAGAATTTTGCACAAATACTTTTGCAACAGTAATTTGTAACACAATTACTTTTGCAACAGAGTAAATTCGTTTTTTTATACGTAAATCAGAATCTACTTAAATATAAGTCCTGCCAACTCCACACATATAAAATAAACAATAACTAAGTAAAGATGTATTGGAAATATTTTTTCCATAGTAATTTTTTTTAAATAACTAAGTATAAATGTGTTGGTGCAAAAACAAAAAAAAAATGAGCAAATTTACGTTGCTTTGTTAGTGTAACCAACACACTCTTTGTTAGTTTTCTTTAAATAGGTATCTGTCAATGAGAGAGTAAGCAAGACTTATATTTAAGTAGATTCTGCGTAAATCCTGATAATTTTTTTATAAATTATATGCCAAATGAAACGTAATTTAATAATTAATTACATTGTGATAAAAAATTTAAAAAAAAAAAAAATTACATGAGTTTTATAATCTAGGAAACATAACTAAAATAATTTTTTCATGAGCACAAATATTAATGCAACACATAGTAGGTGTTCAAAATGTGTAGAAGAATATTCTTATATGAAGCAAATAGGAAATTTATATGTACACATGTACTTTTTTGTAATATGAAATGGTTGTATCATATATGATACAACATGCATGGAAGGGTTAATTTGTTAAGCCTAGGTAACAAAGACTAATCCTTGACGATGTTTTATTGTACAAGATTGTAAATTTTAAAGTTGAGACAACTATGTTGTCTGAAATCAGGTTATATACACCAGCGTACAATACTCGCACTGGCCAACTTTTTCTACCAAAACATTCTCGAACAAACTTGGGTTTTGCCAATCCTCTATCTAGAATTCAACGTAGTCACAATGATCTGTTTAACTCGTTAGATTTATTTGCATTATCTTTGCGCCAATACAGATTGTGTCTTGTTGGTACGATAAAATAAGCTTATTTCTATTTCACATATTTATAAGTTTTTGATAATTTATAATTGAATGTAACGTAGTAGCTCATAATGTTTGTATATACATATGTACTTATTTTTTACTTGCAATTAAATGTTTCTTTGTTAATATTATATAATATAGCTAATTTCAATTTCATTCTATAACTAACTTTAATTAATACTTTTAATTACTTATTCTTATTAATATTATTATCACTTTGTGTTGTATTGAATCAATTTAAATTTTTGTTAGCTATATATTGTGGTGACTCCTAATTGGACTTGTTCTGTATGTCACCGCTTTGATTGAATAAATAAATAAATACTTCGGGGAATCACCGAAAGTAAAAAATACCAAATTTTTATTTAATGTGTTCAAGTGAATTATTGGTGTTTCTCAGCGATCTACAATACTCTTCACTTGCTAATTATTCATTTTCTGTTCATATCACTTTTAAATCTGCACAAACTTTCCATTGATGGTCATTGTATTTAATCAAATCGATGATTTTTTTCATTGATGCATAGGTTTCCTTTGTGTTTGTGCTGAGTGCAATTGGAATGGAATTCTTTGAGTTGGTAACGTGAAGGAGAACTGCCTTCAAGCTGCTTTTAGAGGAATCGATGAACAATCGCAAATCTTCAGGATTATATGCATTGTGTATTGTGGATACCAAACCTCGGATATCAGTGCAAAAAGCGAGTGAATTATTCTCAATTGATTTGAAAAAATTCGTAAAATGACGATGACGATTTATTGCTCCATATATCCGAACATTTGGAGCCAAAATGTTCACTTGTTTTAAATCCTTTGACAAAAAAATGGCTTGCCGCTGAGATAGTTTCAGGCGTCGTACCATAATATCCAAACGACTTTGCGAGATTTCAATGTGATTGCATGGCGCAGTGACATTTGATGGTTGATATATTGATGCAGATGTTTCTCCGGTTTCACCTGATTCAAATGTTGTTGGTAAATAATCCTCAGTTGGGTTTGTTCTTTCCGGAACAGGCATTTCATTTGAATGCGGCAGCGGTAGATGTGTATTTCTCGCGGCAGTGTATGTCAAAGAACCACTTTTGTTTCTGTTTGTACCGAGAATATAATTCATGCACCCATAACATTGAACTGCATCATGTCCTTGTGGATCGACCCATATCATCGGGACACCAAATGGCATTGCGGCTCCAGTGTTTTGCCATCCATGCAGATGGAAAATGCATGTTGTACAAACAAAAGACGGCGTCCAATTTACACCACTAATAACAGTTTGTGAAAAGTATAGTCGATATAAATCAGCGGTTTCATCACTTATTTTGCGGCGATTGCTCATAATTGTAAATTTTCCACACACATAACAAATGCACTTGAGTTTATAACACCTATCCATATTATTTATTTCACCAGATTCACAAGACGATTTTCACTTTATTTTTTGTATTCTTTTGTCACTTTATATATTTAGATGAATAACTTTTTATTTTTAATTTTATATTACAGTTTTTAGTTCTTACTTCTTGTGCCAATTTTTTAACTTTTTTAGAAATATCAATTTCGAGAATAATCTCTTCTTCGGTTTATTTTCTGCTACTGTTACATAATCTATTTTGAAGCTCTTTATATACTGTAGCTAGGCGCTTCTGTTTGGTACCTGCTTTGTTTTTAAGTTATGGAGGTCGTAAATTTTATTTTGGTTTTGTGTTGATTTTATCGCGAAGTAAATTGTGGGTATTTTTGTTTTTGTATATTTTCAGGGTGTGAATTTTGGCCGTAATTCGTATACGTGCAGAGTACAAATGTCTCATGACTCATGAGTCAAATTTGGACTCCTGTCTAATTTCAGTCTTTTTTGATTCTGTGCAAAATGGTTACATTTTTAATGAATTTAGTGTATGGTTTTCAGTTTTTATGTGTTGTACGAAACTTGATTTTATGTACTTGTGATGTGTTCTTTGTATCTTATCCGAGATGAGTGTCTTGTTTGGCCTAAGTATGCCAAATTCCAGTTGTATTTAGCCTTACCTGTGCACTTATGTTTCTCGAAACGGCAAGGTAGAGCCGGAGTCTTCTGTGAGAAGCTTTTGCCAAAACTGACAAAACCCTGCCTTTTTGGTGAACATGCGAGAAGGCTGGGTCTACCGACGAATGATTTTGTAGAAGTTGCATGGACGAAAAGGAAGAAGAGACTTTAGATAACTTCCTATGCTCGTGTCCGGCACTATCATACAGAAGGCATAAGTATTTGGGCGTGTCCAGTGTGACCAGCCTTTCAGATCTCGCTGAATGTGGAGTGCGAGATATTTTGTACGTACGTAGCTCCGAATGGTTTTGAACAGGGGTAAAGGGGAAAAAGGTTCCTGTGGTATCACAACGGGCACTCCTGGTCTAATTGTGCGGAAGTGCCACTCCAAGCTCACCTTGGCTTAAGTAAAACACACATATATGGAAAAATAACACAAAAATGTGAATGTAGATGTCGTTTTTCAGTCTTGATATGTTCAGCAAAGTTGTTGGTCTTGGCTTGCGCAACAACTTTGCCGAAGAAAGCATAACGAAAATTTTAATGGTTCAGGAGCTATCAACGTGAATATGAGTGTATATTTTGACAAATATTTGTCTCAGAGGCAAAATATGTCGAAAGCGATATTTCAAAAATGGGGACTAACTTTGAAATGGGACTAGCACCAATGAATTCAGCATAGTCGAATTAGGTTTACCCCCCGGGTGCCCAGCTTGTCACGCAAAAAAAGTTTGAAATTCAAGCACAGTGTTTTTAAATACAGTTCCCCAGATGATATAGATGATAAACGGAAACTAGTTTTTTCAGTATTGTGCATTTTGTAAGTAGACTGTACCGAGTTACAAACAGTTGTAAAATAATTGTTGAATGCATTGGCAATGTCAACTGACCCTTGAATGGAATTATTCATCTTATCAATAATTTCTGTAATTGGAACATGCTGTGAATGGCCAACTATTATTTCGTTCACTGTTTGCCAGTTTTTGCGACCGTTTTTGCCATTACTACGGAACTGTCGAACATAAAACTGTTTTTAGTAGCGCATATTTTCTCGTTTACAGAGTCACACAACTTCAAACTGTACTGTTTTAATTAATTATTATTAGGGTGCTTCTTGGCAAGTTGGCAAATACGTATTTGTTTCAAGAGACAATCGAACATCCATGGCTTTTAATTAATTGCTTGTTCACTGATTAAGAAGTAGTACATTTATCAACGTGACCTCTAAGATAAATGTACTACTTCTTAATCAGTGAACTATGTTTAAGAAATATGTTTAAGAAATGGTCAATAGCCAAAGACGGATCCTTGCAGCAATATACTTCTGCCCATTCTTCATATGTCAGCAGCTTAATTAATTGATTGTGATCAACATTCGATACCTCAATGTTTCTACTAGTGTTTGTATATTGAATGTGCCCTGATATTTCGATGTTAATTAAACAATGAGCTGATATCTTAAGATCTAAAACAGCGCACGACACCTCAATTAAAGTATCTTTGATCAAATCGATACAGAACATTGTCTATACAAGTTGCCCAAATATTTGTAATTCTCTTGTAAGGTTCAGAAACCAAAACATCAAGACCGTTATTAGAGACTAACATTAGAAAACTATCTAGGAGTGGATTGTTTTGTAAAAAATTAATGTTGAAATCACCCATAATAAATAAATTAGTATGACATACGTCATTAATTAGCTTGGGCTGATAGTGGCGGCATGTGTACGTTTTAGTGGTGGCACGAAGAGTGCTATGTTAGGTGCTCGCGTTACGGTTGATTTTGTGCTGCCCATTACTTCCAGTCACTGAAACCTTCTCTCCATGAAATCAAAATACTTTGGTATTTCCCTTGGATTAGATACCGTTGATTCATACAGCCTTGCGGATTCTTGATCCATTTTTTTGATCAAGATGAATGTTACAAATGACTCAAATGGTGAGCTCAAATTTAGCCGATGAGGTGTAAAATTTCCTTCGCGGAGTCGTGGAGATTTCTTAACGCCAAGTTGTTGTCGGCATTTCTCTCTGGAGCTGTTGTAATCTGATAATCGTTGTTTCCAACTTGGCCTGTAAGGTGCCGTGGAAGTCCTTTTTAAAATACGAGGTCACTTGTTCATCTTCATCGCTTTCTACCGTGATTTCTGTGTGTAACTGGTCGATCACATCCATGTGTTTTTGCAACTGGTTGGTCTTTAGCTGCAAATATTCTTTTGAGCACTCTGCAGTAGCTAATGAGTATTCAATCGGCGCGATATTTTTGTATAACTGGCGCATGAGCAGTGTTGTGCAATTGTATGTAAAAAACTGTTTTATACATTTTTTACGTAAAAAATGGTAATATACTTAAATTACTGTATAAAACGTATAATATTGTATAAAATCAAACGCGTATTTAAAAACCTTAGTAAAGTCGCAAACCTTAATACTCGTATACGAAACGTAAATTTGTATCATATTAATATATTTAATTTTATTCGATAAAAACTATATTAATAAAAGACGCTAAGTTAAATTAATATAAAATACGACATAAGCATAACTACAGAAGTCGTTATCCAAATATACACTTCGCAAATGCAATTACTGCGAGAAACACTGCGTAAATTGTTCGTAACTAGTTCAAAAACATCAATTCTTTCGTATATGAAAAAAAAATTGGATATATGATGTAAAATGAGAAATGGATTTGAAATTTTTGAATTTATTTATATTACTTCTAATTTATTAATTATTATTTATTTTATTTTATTTATTTATTAATTTATGTGTATAAACTATAAAGTTTTTGTACAACAAAGAAACAGAACAAAATAACAAAAATAACAATACAACATAACAACAATTAAACATGACATAATATAAATTATAAGCATAATATATACAAAATATATACAATCATATATATTTATACATATACAAATATATATACACTATATACATTATTTACAAAATCAATTTTAATCTTTTTTTGTTAAATAGCTAAAAACCTTAGTTTTAAAAATATTAACTGAACTAACACGTTTTAGTTCCAGAGGCAAGCTGTCCCATGTGATAATCAGGTTCATCAAACTAGAATGGTTATAAATATTCGTCCTATTTATAGGCAAGTTGATATTACCCGTACGCAAGGACGTAGAAAAATTTAACTTTTCATATAAATATGTCGGAAGTCCTGATTTAATAATACGAAATATAAAAACAGCAGTTCTGTAGCAGTAAAACTCAAACAAGTCACATCCCAAAATAGAATCCTTAAAAGCTGAAATATGATCAAACTTGCGGTGGTCATGAACATATCGTGTGCAATTATTAAATGTCATCTGAAGTAAACGCCTAGCAGAACTATCACAATTATTAAATACTACATCACAATATGTAAAAATTGGTATAATTAAACTTTTAACCAGGAATATCCGCAGATTAATGGGACAATTTTTTTTTATTAATCTAAGTGAATACAAACTATAATTCACACGTTGACACAATGAGTTAATGTGATCATTCCAACTAAGTTTAGAATTTAATATTAAACCCAAGTTGTTAATATTTGGAGCAAATGAGATTATATCATTATCCAAGAAAATTTCGGGCATCATATTAAATGAATTACTTCTAGTCAAGAATAAAGCTTTACTTTTACGCGCATTAATAAACAGTGAATTATTTTTAGACCACACCGAAATATTTCTAAGGTCAGCATTAAGTTGCATAACAATCTCATTTAACCTTGAAAAATCACCACCAATATAAAGTTGCAAATCATCAGCATAAAGATGAAATCGACAATTTACAATATACGAAGGAAGATCATTAATATAAATAGAAAATAGTAAAGGCCCCAATATAGAACCTTGAGGTACACCAGTGATTACCTCACACATATCAGAAACATCATCACCATGCTTAACAAATTGTTTACGATTACTCAAATAAGAATGAAGTAAACTAATGGCAGAGCCCGAAAATTTATAATATAAATGTAATTTTTGAAGCAAGAGTATGTGATTAACACAATCAAATGCTTTTGAAAAATCTAACAGGACTAAAATAACAAATGAATTTCCCTTATCCAAAATTGTTGATAAATCATCAACAATATGCACAAGAGCGGTAGTAGTGCTATGATTAGATTTGTACCCCGATTGGAATTTGCTTAAAAAATTAAACCTGTGCAAATGTTGATTGATTTGAATTTTAATTATCTTCTCAAGTACCTTCGATAAAGCAGGTAATATACTTATCGGCCGAATATCATCAGTACTGCCAATAACATCCTTCTTAGGAAGAGGAATGATAGAAGCTACTTTCCAAAAATTAGGAAAAACAGATTTCGTCAAACACTGGTTCAAAATGAAAGTGATTTGAGGTAAGAATAAATCAATAAATAATTTTATTAATTTGAAATTTACCTTATCAAATGCTATCAGATCCGATTTGATAGTTTGAACCTCATTCAACACCATACGTTCATCTACACAATCAAATTCACATTCAAATTCCTCATTCAACACCATACGTTCATCTACACAATTTTTTGACCGGACAAGTGGTGCAGTGGTTAAAGCTTCGGCACTTGGACCGGGAGGTACTGGGTTCGAATCCCATCAGAGGCTGGATGCAAAGCGAATTTTCGTCATCGATTACGATCGGTAATGTTAATAAACACAACTAAGACCCTCTGTTGGAGTGAAGAATTCAGCGCCGACCCACCGTCCATGTCAGTTTACAGGTTGACATGGAGCTTGCAATGTGCAGGTGGTATACTGTAATTGTGTGAATGGGTGGTCTGTGCGTGAATGAAAGGGGGGTATTAATTGACCTTCAAAGGACATTAAATCCACTGGACAATTAATACTTCCTTTTTATAAAAAAAAAAAAAAAAAAAAAAAAAAAAAAAATACTAAAGCATCATTACCGGTACAAAAAAATTCAGAATGAGGTAAAGGCAGAACACCTTTATTGTCAGTTAATTTACGGATCCCATTCAAAATTTCTACAGCAGAAAACACAATAGGTGTATCACTTGATTTACATGAAACACCCAGTGATTTTAATTTATTCCATAATACTTTAGAGTTATTAACATTACCAAAATAAAATAATTGTTTAGCTTTCCTAATAGCTTTGTTTGTTTTATTTCTAAAAAATTTAAATGATACAAGGTCATTCTGTAAACCAGATCTCTTGAAGGATCTGTAAGAACGCTCTCCACATTTAATTAAATCCAAAATATTAGCATTTAACCAAGGAGCAGAAAAGCATTTGTTAATAATTCTTTTGCGAGGAACACAAATGGAATCCAAATATAAAATATTTGAATTAAATGAATCAAGTAAATTATTTACATCGGAAAACCAGTAAAGATTTGACCAGTCTAATGAACAGAAACAGTTTATAAAATTTTCATTATTGATAGCTTTATAATCAGGAACATAGGTATATGAAATTTTGTCTCTGACTTGACTTAATTTATAACTGACAAAAATTAAATCATGATCAGATATGGCAGGAACTGCAATCTGTCCAAAAGATATAATATTTTCTTTGTCAAATTTATATAATATTATTAAATCCAATAAGGTATTTTCTAATCTAGTTGGACCAAACGGTAAATAATACAAGTTATATAAATTTAAACAATCAGTAAATTTATTACTAACCAACATATTATAGTTAAAGTCCCCACAGCATATAATTTTTACATACTGGGATAAGTATTGAGAAAAAATCGTATGTAGATCATCAATATCTTCAGGACGAGTTGGCGCAAAATAAGAATTTTACCACCACATCCCACAAGTTCCGATGCTAAAACTTCCAATTTACCAAATGCTCCAGCAAATAATTTCTTGATTTTTCAAGTATCACGGAAATAAAGGCAAACACCACCCCAACGTGTATTATTTACTCGATCAGAACGGATAATTTTATAGTTATTAATGCGAAGTGACTGGCTTGTAATTTTACTGTTAAGAAAAGTTTCAGTTAAAGCAAGAAAGTCAAATTTGTTTACGTCCAACATAATACAAACCTCATCAAAATGCTTTACTAAGCTACGAACATTTAAATGACCAAAGTTAATACAAGAATGAATACTTACTTGATTATCACATGGAACAGCGTTTATATTAACTAAATTATTATAGTTTATTAAAATATCGTTGAATCCGTTGCTGCAGACATTGGAAACATCTCTCGCAGAGGCATATTTGACCGAAAATTTTTTCTTTGGAACTGCCTAATAAGCACACCGGTAGGCCAGGTATTAGGATCAAGTGCTTTACTACTAAGTTCAGAGCTGATGCCAACTTTAAAACACACATAGTCCAACAAATCAAAATTCCGATTTTTTGGCATTAATTTAAGAACTTTACAATTGTTAATGCCTAAACATGTTTTCACAAGCGTAGAAATATTTACATCAGTAACCGATGGATCGAACTTAGACATGTGAAGCCATAGCATTGGAACAAAAGGTTTAATTCCAAAATCAAATTGTAGATCTCTAGTACCACAAATTTGTCCATTATAGCAAACATGTTGATTATCCAAACGATTGTTTTGGAAAATTGCATTGATATTGCCACAAGAAGTAGAACCCGTCGCATAATTCTCACTCGAAGAAAACGGAGCTGGTTGTGGACTTGGTTGCGGAGTTTTAAACGTTTCACAAAGCAATCCGGTAGTTTGATGACTATAATCCTCACCAGACACAGAAGGGGATATTCGATCAGCAGATATTCCCACAAACGAATCACTGGATACAATTGGAATTTCCAAAGGTGCGGGAACACCTAAAACTACATGCGGAGTAATCGTCGTATCAGGAACAGCATACAATCCAACATCTGACTGGATATGACGACGATAGTTTATATCCTCACTGGTATCACAAGAAGGAACGGCGTCAGGAGATAATACCACAGATGAGCACATAGGCAATGCAGATGAAATGAAAGGCTTTACGCCCCCAAGCAAACAATTCAGGATTAATTGTTAACAATTCAGGATTTTTAATTATAATTAAAAGTAAAATATTTGTAGAAAAATATAATTAAAATTATTTTTTTTCAAAGAAAATATGGTTTGTTTCTCAACTATAGTAACTTATTTTTTAGAATAGAAAAACAAAATCCACAACACTATGGGATTGAAGTGTAAAACGATTAATCATCGAATTCATTCAATATTAATGCTATAACATTTTAATGTTATCGGTTACAAAAATTGTTTAGATGATTACGAGAAATCATTACCATCTTTCGACAAGATTATTTAACTTGACACAGACAGAGACATCTGTAGTGCAATTTGTTCTCTATCGGTTATTGCTTAAAATAAGAATTACATTGCTTAAAATAAACAACTTCATACTGCTCTAATATTGTAGCAAAACGAAATAAAAAAGCGCTAAGTGACGTGAGGAGAAAAAATCCAAAAATTTAGATGTCATTTGTTATTGTCAAATGTCAACAAAAAAAAATGAAAATATAAATCGAAATAATAATATCGATTAATATTACGGAGTTTTCAGATAGGTTTGCACGAATTTCTTTAAGACAGCTATCGTAGTTAATCCCTAAGAGTCTGTTTGATAAAAATTTTCGGCTAGGGAGGGACAAGTTTCGAATGTGATCGAAGATTTAATAATTTCAGTGCAAAGTTGGATAAGTTTGGGTGGCTTATCGCTGCAGTGCTCCAAAAATCTTGTGGATTTCTTATTTCTTTTGAGTATAAAGTATGGGATATTCCACTTTCGTTTTTGTAAATGAGCCAATCCTCATTTCCTTTGCCATTTAAATTTGTTAAAACTGATTGGTTTTATCCATTTGACTATCAATTAAAAGGTCGTTATCGTAATAAGGAAGCTGGCGTTTTTCGAAAAATATTTGTAGTTTATCTCTAAATCTTACCTGCACGTTAAATGATAGCCACATAAAATCAGCATTCCCTAAAGTAATTTTTCCACGTTAGAAAGTGTTTATAAGATTACATATGGGATCAAACATTTCTTTTGAATTTTGTACGCTTTCGATAAAATCTTTATCAAAAATAAATTTTGATATATTTGCCATAACTATTTTGGTGTCTGACAAATTTAATTGGCCACGGAAATTTGAGGATTGAGGATTGGCACATTTACAAAAACAAAGTGGAATTTTCCAAACTCTATACTCAAAAGATTCCAGGCATTTTTTGGAGCATTGCAGCGAAGCCACCCAAACGTATCTAACTTAGCACTGAAATTATTAAATCTTCCAGCATCGGCAGTGCAAATTGAATGGACATTTTCAAATCGGGGTCAAATTCCTTGCCTAATTCGAAATAGCCTGACATTTAATAGGTCTAAAAATTAATTCATTTAAACAATTTTGTGAAATATAACATATTTGTTTTTTATTAATAATTATTATAAGCATAAGTAAACAAAATATTTATTTTTCAGTCAAAATTCTACTTAGTTAAGAAAATTAAAATATTCGAGCCAAAGAGCCATTGGTATAGTTTCATTTGACTTGTAATTTAATAAATAATAGAAAACTCACTCGAAAACGGTTAGTAAAATTTTAATATCTTGGGCCAAATTTTGATTTGCCATATTCTTATAGCTAAAGCTAAGATAAGCGATACATCGAACAAGCATAGTTTTGAACTCCAACTCATTCATACGAAATATCGTTTTCAAGCAAATTTGCACTATCCTTGATTCCTTGGCCGTAATAAAATCCTCTAGTTTTGGAGCTGGTGTATTTGGAGCTGATGGATATAATTATATTATTTTGATATAATATAATATTTAAATTTTTATATACCTGATTTTATTTTTCGATTTTTATTTTTGTTTTTTTGTGTTGACATTTGATAATAACAAATGACACCTAAATTTTTGGATTTTTTCTCCTCACATCACTTAGCGCAACAATTTGTTTATTTCGTTTTGCTACAATATTAGAGCAGTATGAAGTTGTTTATTTTAAGCAATGTAATTCTTATTTTAAGCAATAATCGATAGAGAACAAATTGCACTACAGATGTCTCTGTCTGTGTCAAGTTAAATAATCTTGTCGAAAGATGGTAATGATTTCTCGTAATCATCTACACAATTTTTGTAACCGATAACATTAAAATGTTAAAGCATTAATATTGAATGAGTTCGATGATTAATCGTTTTACACTTCAATCCCATAGTGTTGTGGAGTTTGTTTTTCTATTCTAAAAAATAAGTTAGTAGCTGAGAAACAAACCATATTTTCTCTGAAAAAAAAAATTATTTATATTTTTCTACAAATATATTACTTTTAATTATAATTAATAAATTAGAAGAATTATAAATAAATTCAATTCAATTCAATTATTTAAAGTTCAATTCTCATTTTACATCATACCTATATCCAATTTTCTTTATATAGATACGTAAGAATTGAGATTATGAACTATAAGTAATTTTGAATTAGTTACGAATAGTTTTTGTATTTTACATTTTGTAAAAAATTGTTATGTGTAAAATACGTATTTTACATGTAAAAAACCGAGTATATTACGTAACGTAAAAAACAGGCACAACACTGCGCATGAGTATATCTTGTTTTTTGAACAGCGGGTTGTCATGCTGCTCGATCGATTCAGTACGAGGTGGCTCCGACTCTTTTTTCTCGTTGTTGTTGGCATTAGAAGATGACGATTGTGATTGATCAGGTAGCGACTTTAATCGTTGTTGTAATTCAGCCAGCAGAACTTCGTAATTTTCTGCTTCCTGCTTCCTATCTTTAAAATAGGGGTGGTTATCGCTTATCGACGACGTATCGATGATTTTGTCGTCGGCTGAGATGAATTTCGAATACAGCTCTTTCAGTTTTTCCAAACGTTCTTGTAAAAAACTCCGATTTTTGCGATGGTCGCCGTCCTTTGCATAGTTCCGCCTCATGGCGGATATTTTATCGGCGATGACATCTTGTTGTTTGATGAGTTCTTCTATTTCGAGTGTCATGATGAGTTATAGTTGAAAACATGCGCTTAGTTATGATTTACTTATTTAATCTTTGTTGTTTATGCGGACGAACTGCTTGCAATATATGACGTTACGGTTGAGCTGCTACTGTGTGTTGTTAACTGGTTTAATGATCTCGTTGACAATGAGATCCGGCTCGATGAACCATAGACAAATCAAGCTTCTGCTTTGATTTGGTGAAGTAGTTGTTTATTCGGATTATCACTGGTGAGGTCCGAATTAATAATTAACGTTGGAAGTATTAATTTTTTACTACGAAACTTTATTTAATTTTTGCGGTTTATATACAAACTAGCAGACCTGTGACTGAATAATCAGCCATGTGAATAAATTTTATTGAATTTTTGGTTAAGAAATGATTATGAAGATTTTTTAAGATATAAATTTGATGCACTTTTATCAAAAATAAAGTAATTCATATACGCGGATAGTTTTTAAATCTTAAACGGCAAGCACGCGCTCAAATGCACACAGCATGACTTACGTGCCAAGTCAAATATTCATATCTCAAACGGGAAGCTAGCGCTCGGGATCAGATGACCACTTATGCACCCAAACCAAATATTAAAATCTCAAAAGGGAAAAGCACAAAATTGCCGAGGCGCGCAATTTTAATCTAAATATTTAATAAGAAATGTACAAAAGGATAATAAAATACTAATTTACATTACAATTTTTATGCGCAGAATCTCTACAAAAACAACATTATTTGTTGTGATGCGCCCATCCCGATCAGCTGTTTGATCGCTTATCTCAACGATAAACACCTTGAGTCCGTCAAATGAGCGGCATCGTGAAAAAGCCACATACACCTGACCGTGCGTAAATACGGGGGCTGGCAAGTACACTCCTATTTTCTTCAAGCTTTGGCCCTGACTCTTGTTGATGGTCATGGCTGGACCGGAAATTGGATGCTTTAAATGAGAAGGTGCCTTCCAAGAATGAGAGTTTGATGTGTGGGATGAGAACGCGCTCGACTTTTGAGAAGCCAGTCATCACCTCACATTCCAGACTGTAGCGGTTTATTTTCGCGACGCGTATTGATCACTCTCAACTTTATCAACACTATGTTTGACTTTTTGTTCGCCGGGGAGGAGGTCAAGCACCTGCTGATTTATTAGCGCGCAATCATCATTTTTGGGTGCAAGGATGGCGCGCTCCTTGATGGTTCCGTCGGCTAGTGTTGTGTTGATGCCATCATACACAAAATCGTGATCGATTCGGTTCGAGCATTGCCGTTTCCAACAGAAAGCAAGTATTGCGCAAACTCGTCCTCACCTTCATCGACGCGCATGTTCTTGGTGAGTGTAAATTTGTTTACCAATTTCTAAAGTGGGTTCAACTTGATGGTTGATTCGCAAGTTCGCGCCTCCCACCTTTGGTACTACAGGCAAACACTGTCGGAAATCACCACACATGAGTATGATTTTTCCATTGAATGGAACACTCTCTTCCGGCTTTCCTCTGTACAGACCTCGTAACAGTCTCTCTATGATTGTGAGCGCTGCCCCTGGCATTATGCTCGCCTCATCTATCATGAAGAGTCGCACGCTTTCCAAGTTGGTAGCGTGCGAGAAGTTTGGCTTCATTGATGAAACTGATGATTCATCCATTGGAACCGGCAGTTTGAAAATGTTATGTAGCGTACGGCCACCTTCCATCATGCTCGCGGCGATTCAAGTGAAGGCGGAGCAAATGAACTTCAAGCGACGCCCTTTGGCAAATGCGGGAAGCGTCAACGTAAAAGACCTTTGCTGACAGGGTTTCAGATTCGAGCGCGGGAGGTACGATCAGATCATGTTTAGGGGTCATTTTAGGGTTGAGTAGGAAAAAGTTAAGAGTATTAATATAATGGAAGATAGATAGATAGAGTGCCATGACAAAATTGTATTTTTACACTCACAACTATCAACACCAAAATGTATGTAAAATTATTTTATGTTCTCTGTTTTGTTTAATTGAGATTCAATTACAAATTTTCTACTCATTTTGTCATCACAGTGTTATGACAAAAACATCGGCAATTTTAATAAATTGTGTCATTGTCACGGTGTAGTGCGCATGATCATAGATTCAATATAAACATATTTTGTCATGGCATTCTGGCGTCGTGACAAAATTTTGCTGGAAACACCTGAGGTACCCGTTTCAGGTACTTCCCGGTGGAATTTTACCGATTTTTCTAGCAAAGGCACACCGCTATATTTATGTTGACCTACCCTGAAAAACTTAAACGGATCGGATCATGTTTAGGGGTCTTTTTAGGGTTGAATTTGAAAAAATTAAGCGTATTAATATAATAGATTACAGAGCGCTGAGGTTACAATTATACAGTAAAGAAAATGCTTATATGCTATAAAATTTGACACTATTAAGCTATTGCATGTTAGCCCTACGTGGAAACATGTGTTGTTAATCCTCTATGAAGCACCATGTTGAACTTGCTTCGACACAAACTAAACCGTCAAACATTATTATTACTGTTGGCGGTTTTCAAAATGACTTCCAACGAAATAAATTTTGTTTTGATGTTTATGTCAAAATAAATAAGAAAAATAGTTTAGCAGCAAACAAGTAAATATTATTGAAATAAGTATCGGCAGTTACCCTGCAAACCCTAACAAGTACAACACAACGAGACAATTGTCAACAATTAACAATTTTATTGTTGCAAAATTATCAACCGCTCTATCACTATAGAATTTGGCTGATTGGGCGACAATTCAATGACAAACCCCAAATTACAAAAATCGACGTTTTTTTTTTGTTTTCTCCATTTTTCCTAAAATTAACATGCACCAATCACCTGCACCTCCACCTAATAATTGGTAAAAAATGTAAATTAATTAAAAACACGTCTTTTATCTAGGATTTATTAACACTATGTTTGAACTGTAAGAAAAACAAACTTGTTGAACACAACACAAAATTCAATCGAATTAATTTAATTTATGTACATGGGCTCCTCCATCTTTAAATTATGCATGATATTTCACTCAAATAAAAAAAAAATTAATTTTGTTCAAGCTTTTTGAAAAAAATAATTTGTGTTTTTATTTTTTAAAGGTCTAGAATGAAATAATAAGACGTAATATACCTTTTTTAAAGTTAAATTCAGAGTTCTAAAATTCGCTCTACAAAATATAATATTCTTTCTTTACTGATCGAACAAATAATTTTTACAACTGATCGTCTCGAATAGTGGATAGAATCTCGTTTGGGAGAGAACCGTCCTTTGTAGAAAAAATGTTTGGCGGTATGGTAATTTATCATAGTATACTAAATATAATGTATAATGACATAAAACACGTTCCACCTTTGCTACTTATGTTCGAGTAAAGGCCTCGGCGCACCATTGGCTTATGATTAATTCCGATCAGTGCATGGTTTATATTACTCGACAGCATTTCAGGATTGTTTAAAGACTTTGGACAAATAAAATGTGGAACATCGGAGAGACATTTCGCTACCTAATCTAAAGCAGACAAGAAGTTGTAATCGAATGGGAACTCTTTCATATGAAATCTCGCTTTTTACGGTTTCATCATTTCAAAAATCATGATTCAGTTTAGAAATCAGTGCTTGAATATTAAACCATTACAAGTTTTTTATATGAATTTTGTTTAAGAAACGATTTATTTAAAATAGGAAATTTGACATAAATTCAACAAAATGGTTTATATAGCTCCTTTATAAGTTATTGTACAACGTACTGTAAATTCCACGGGCTTTACGGATAATGGGTGCTTCTGAATCATCCACGATTGCTGGTTCGATAGAAGCAAATGCCATCTAAAATTTCAAATGTAATATAAATTAAATTACCTAATTTAACAAATGATTCCTTATTTTATTACTTACCTCAATTAATGATATCAATACAATGATCAATAGAAAATTTAATAATTTCATTTTAGTAGCTCTTGAATACACGGAATAATGTTCAAGAAGGAACTGATGCGAAAGATACAATTTTGGAGCTGTTTTATACAAAATATCGTGGCTTACGTAATACTTAACGCGATTATAGTCTCAGGTGTCTTAATTGAAAAAGTGCCAACAATTTTCAAATATCAATTTAATCATAAAAAATATAAATTAATATTTAGACGACATTGTTTACATTTAGCCGTAGTATTGAGTATCACTATATTCAACTGGGTCAATAGAAGCCAGATGTAGGAATTTGGTAGAGTAAATATGTAGCGCACGCGGCTCAAATTTTAAATTGGGAGCAAACATTGAACTACTTAGAGACACACTTTTCTCCCACCCTAACCTCGTATAGTTTCTCGCAGTGCTGTGAAACGATTCAAAATTAATTTCGTTACAGTTTCAGTTATTTCATAATTTAAAATAATGGTTTTGGTTTCGGTTATTGTTTCACCGATTTGTTTTGGTTACGTTTTCCGTTACGTTACTGTTACATTTCGGATACAGTTACAATTTGGTTATCTCTTTCATAAATAATTACTGGGAAATAAATTATAATCAATATTAATGATATTGAACAAATAAAATTTATTCAAAATAAGTTCTGTATTGTATTGTTGGTTTATAAAATAAATAATAAATAAAACATACATATTAAAAATATTTTTTAAGTCTGTATTGGAATAAAATTTTTTTTTCGAGAAAAGAAAGAGCCAATCTAATACTAGAATAAATAATAAATATTTAACATAATAACTTAAAAAATAATTCGGGTTTTTGTTACGTTTTTCGTTACAGTTGAAATAAATTTTCCGTTTCGGTTTTACGTTACGATACGAAAATTAAAATCCGGTTTTCCGGTTTTGCGTTACGTTACAATAACGTTTCACAGCACTGCTTTCTCGGTTTCTTTAAAGCCAATGTAAGCGCTTTCCAATATTTAGACGAACTAGTGTAAAAATCGGAACCAGCAGGAAATCTAAAAATATTTTTGTTTGTATGGTTACCTTCAAATTCTGTTTTTTGCTACTGAAGTTTAGCGACGGGAATTATGAACACTTTATGATGGATGGGTGGTACAAATATTCCACATGAGGATGTACCAGGAATCGTGACATTTTTGCACACAATAGTCACCATTTTTCTGCTACACATTTATTTTAAAATTGTTTCATAATGACAAATTAAACTCTAAATAAACCGAAAACACACCACGTATTTATTCGGATAAATATTTGTGTTTGCACAAGTTTGTTTAAATTGAGACGCGATAACCGAGAAATTTAAAATAGTTTAGAACATCTTTGGAATGATGCTGACTCACACTTAAAAAATTAAAACTAATGACACTGTGCTTGAATTGCGAACTTTTTTTTCGTGACAAGCTGGGCACCTGGGGGTAAACCTAATTCGAGTATGCTGAATTCAATGGTGCTAGTCCCATTTCAAAGTTAGTCCCCATTTTTGAGATATCGGTTTCTACATGTTTTGGCTCTGAGTCAAAATATACCCTCATTTTCACGTTGATAGCTCTTGAACCATTAAGATTTTTGTTATGCTTTCTTCAGCAAAGTTGTTGCGCAGGTCAAGACCAACAACTTTGCCGAACATATCAAGGCCGAAAAACCACATCTAATTTTTTTTACTTTTCATTTCGACGAAAAATACCGTTTTTATCATTTTGTTGAATTTAAATCGAGTAGAATCGATCAAATAAATATTGCATCGACAAATTTAGAGACAATAGAAACTATTTAAAAGCAAGTTAAATCGATTCAGTTGATTTTATGGTAATTTTTCCTAAAAAAAAAATTGCTAAAAAGTTAACATTTTTCTTCTCTTTGACAAAACAATGGCGTGCCGTTGCGATAGTGGATAAAAATCCTGGATTTTTCCATCCCATCGTTTTAACCAATTACACAACTGCCCCAAAAAGTGCCCCAATTATTTTTTAACTAGCAAATTATGATTGTAGACGTCAATACCAATTCAACGACACATCAAACGTCTAAAACGGATGATTTTGACCAAAGTTATGACATTTGGAAATTTTTCTGTGACGTCATGATATAATCTTGCTTTGGTATATAATAGCTGCGTTTTTTTGAAAAACAGTCGGGTTGTGTTCGCGATAGCTTTTTCAAAATTTTTACAATTTAAGAATACAAATTTAATGTTTTTTAAAATAAGAAAGCTAGATTTAACGGCAATCTAAGTATAGCAGAAAAAATCCATTCTAAAAGTTGAATGGTTTTCTTGTAACATCGTTGTTCTGTATAACTCTACATAAAATCGGAGTAGTGTAGAACTATACAGAGCAACGATATTACAAGAACACTACAGAACTTTTATAATGGATTTTTTATGTTATACTTAGATGACCATTAAATCTAGCTTTTTAAATTTATAAAATATTAAATTTCTATTTTTAAATTGGACAAATTTGAAAAAAGCTATCGCGAACACAACTCGACTGTTTTTCAAAAAAACGCTGCTAATATGTTTGTTTGTTTGTCCGTACTTCTTTCAGTTGATCTCATATTTTCAGGGTTTGTAGTACTTGAAAAACTAAGCAACTTTTGTTCTACAACTTTTTGATTTAGCTGCCATGTTGGCCGCCCTCTGAAAGGTCATTTTTGACCATTTTAGCCACGCCCATAGCGCTGAACTTATTTGTCATACCCCGGACATTTGTACATATATCGTTAGAAAGGTATAGACAGCTATCAAATAACATATAAAAAAAATTCAAAAAATTAAGGTTGAAGGTCATTTTGGCCTAAAAACTGAAAAATGTCAAATCGGCCGGCCACATTCGGCCAAATTGCTAAAAATTAGCCCAAAACTTTTGGTTCATACTTTCAGGATTATTAGCCACAAACAAACCTCAACTATAATATGACATCAACCGTTTGTCCCAGAAAACTCGTATATTTTAGATATTGACCTCCATAACTTAAAAGCCACTTTAATTTTTTGCAAAATTTCATTTTTTGGCTCAAATGCACCCTAAAATCTGTCCGTTGCAGTTCAAAATGATTGTGAATCAACGTATTACAATGAAACAAATATAAATACGTCATATTATTATAATTGCTAAGAGAATTTTTACTAGTGACCCTTTTTCCATAACAAAAAAAAAAAAAAATTAAAAAACTGACAAATTGATGTGATCGAAAAAATCACCAAAAACATTGAACATTTCACAGTCTCCTTGCATAACATCGATATTTTTTTAATCTTTATGATGATTTCTTTAAAAAATAGATCTTATCTCACCTCCCATCGCATGAAGATGGATTATCAGCGAGAGGGTAGCTACCATATATTTTGTTTCCAACTAACACATTAAAATATGTATATTTACTGTATTGTTTAAGGAATCAAAAATGAATTGCTATCGAGTGTGTGTGAACTGTTTTGACTGACAACAATAAAACAAATCGCAATTCAATTCATTTTCAATTTGCCGTGCCAAAATCATTGATATCAAAAAAAAACCTCTTAACGAGGTAAATGTTCGAGTGATGAAACCTGAAATGAAATTTGTGCCGAAAAAAACAATTGCATTCGATTTGTCAACGATTTTTCGGAATGTTAGTGTATTTGGCGCGTTTGTTTATATTTTTCTTTCTAGCTATCAAAAGCAACAATTTGTCATCGATTTTTCGGAATGTTCAACAACAACGCGCTGAATGCACTTACATTCCGAAAAATCGTTGACAAATCGAATGCAATTGTTTTGTTCGGCACAAATTTGATATCCAAAATTTTGGGAATTGAATTCGGTTTTATCACTTAAACATTTACCTCGTAAAACAGACACGCCACTTTGAATACAAAAAAGTTGGAAAAAATTGAAAAATAATCTGGGATAGAAAAATCCGAGATTTTGATCCGTCGTATGTTTCTGTGATTGAATGGCGCAGTGACATTTGATGGTTATATTGATGCAGATGTTTCTTAATTTATGTATAATTTACGTGATGTACTAGGTTAAAACGATGGGATGGAAAAATCCAGGATTTTTATCCACTATCGCAACGGCATACCAATGTTTTGTCAAAGAGAAGAAAAATGTTAATTTTTTAGGAATTTTTTTTTTAGGAAAAATCAGCATAAAATCAACTGAATCGATTTAACTTGCTTTTAAATAGTTTCTATTGTCTCTAAATTTGTCGATGCAATATTTATTTGATCGATTCTACTCGATTTAAATTCAACAAAATGATAAAAAATGATAAAAACAGTATTTTTCGTCAAAATGAAAAGTAAAAAAAATTAGATGTGGTTTTTCGGCCTTGATATGTTCGGCAAAGTTGTTGGTGTTGACCTGCGCAACAACTTTGCCGAAGAAAACATAACAAAAATCTTAATGGTTCAAGAGCTATCAACGTGAAAATGAGGGTATATTTTGACTCAGAGCCAAACATGTCGAATGCGATATCTCAAAAATGGGGACTAACTTTGAAATGGGACTAGCACCATTGAACTCAGCGTACTCGAATTAGGTTTACCCCCCGGGTGCCCAGCTTGTCACATTTTTCAACTTGCACAGTGTAATTGACCGAGAAATTATTTGTGGGCCCACAAATAGTCAATGGGCTTCTGAGTCATCATTGATTACTTTTTGGTTAAGTTTATGTCCCCACCTGACAATCGCTATCAAATTCTATTTTGCCGTTGTATATCTTTAATACTTACTCTTTCCAGAAACAATAAGGGCTAGGTTGACAGCCCTTATATATTTACTAAATTACTTGTGACGCATTTTTGCGTTAAAATAATGCCCTCCCCACCCCCTCCCTTTCTTGTGACTAATTGGGAGGCTAAAGATTCCTAATTTATCTCCAAAGTGAAATATCAAGAGCCGATTTATTAGTCCCCTCCTCAACGATGATTTTTCAAATTTTGATAGGAATATAATAATTGCTTGCTTGAATCCTATGGTTCCATCTAGATCTCTTTGGTCTGCCTGAGATTTCTTCCTTAACAGTTCAAGATTCGCGCTTGACATCAAGTGACCAACGCCAGCCACTGTCTATTTGTAGAGGTTTGCTGATCCTTGGTTCGCTCATCAAAGCTTAGTACCTTATTTAATAATCACCAATTACACTGTGCTTGAATCGCCAACTTTTTTTTGTGACACCCAGAATAAACCTAATTCGAGTACGCTGAATTCAATAGTGTTAGTCCCATTTCAAAGTTAGACCCCATTTTTGGGATATCGCTTTCGACATGTTTGGCTCTGAGTCAAAATATACCATCATTTTCACGTTGATAGCTCTTGAACCATTAAGATTTTCGATATGCTTTCTTCGGCAAAGTTGTTGCGCAAGCCAAGAACATCAACTTTGCCGAACATATTAAGACCGAAAATCCACATCTACATTTTTTTTTCATTTCGACAAAAAACACTTTTTTTATCATTTTGCTGTATTTAAATCGTTTGAAATCGATCGAATAAACATCGCATGGACAAATATAGATACAATATAGAAACTATTTAAAAGAAAACTAAATCGATTCAGTTGATTTTAAGAAAAATAAACAAAAATTCTAACAAAAATTCCTAAAAAATTAGCATTTTTCTTCTCTTTGACAAAAGAATGGCTTACCGATGCGATAGTTTCAAATCGTATTCATACGACGGATAAAAATCCTGGATTTTTCCATCCCATCGTTTTAACCAGTTACATCACGTAAATTATACAACAGACAAACCTCTTTTCATACAAAAAAGTTGAAAAAATTGACAAAATAATTAAATGAAAAACTTTTTATTTTTAATTTTATAAAATTAAATTCGGTTTATTTTTTTCTACTGTTACATAATTAATTTTGAAGCTTTTTATGTACTGTTGCTAGACGCTGCTGTTTGGCACCTCCTTTGTTTTTACGTTATGGATAATAACAGCGCATCCCCAATAGAATTTCTTAAACTTTTTTCTTACAGAAACGTATGAAAAAAACTTGAGAAAAAAAAGAAAAGCTCAATTTTTTTTCATACTTTTCTGTAAGGAAAAAGGAAAAATTAATGGGGGGTATGCGCTGTAAGTCGTAAATTTTATTAAGTTGATTTGATCGTTAAGTAAATTGTTGGTGTTTTTGTTTTTGTATATTTTCAGGGTGTGAATTTCGGCCGTAATTTGACTCATGACTCATGAGAAATTTGTATACGTATATTATACCCAAAATGTATACCCTTGGTATTGGTCTTCTAACCTGTTTAATTTCAGTCCTTCTTTGATTCTGTGCAAAATAGTTACATTTTTATTGAATTTAGTGTACCTATGATTTTCAGTTTTTATGTGTTGTGCGAAACTTGATTTTATGTACATCTTTTTAAATTTGTTTATGTCATTGAAGTGTTCTTTGTATCTTATTTGAAATGAGCGTCCTGTTTCGATTAAATATGCCGACTTCAGGTTGTATTTAGCCTTAATTCAGTAAGCGGATCTCTGCACAGGTGGACCCATGTTTCTGTAGACGGCAACGTAGGAGCCGGGGTCTTCTGTGAGAAGCTTTTGCCAAAACTGAAAAGACCCTGCCTTTTTGGGGAACATGCGAGAAGGCTGGGTCTACAGACGAATGACTTTGTAGAAGTTGCATGGATGAAAAGTTGGAAGAGACTTCCTATGCTCGTGTACGGCACTATCATACAGCAGGCATAGGTATTTCGGCGCGCACAGTATGGTTGGCCTTTCTGATGTCGCTGACTGTGGAGTAGGAGATATTTTGCGCTACATACGTAGCTCCGAATGGTTTTGAATAGGGGTAAAAGGGTAATAGATTCCTGGGGTATCACAACGGGCCACTACTGGTCTAAGTATGCAGAAGCAGCCACTTCAATTTAACCTTGGCCTAAGTAAAACACACATTAATAGTGGATGTGGTTTTTCGATCTTAATTATGTTGGGCAAAGTTGTTGGTCATGACTTGCGCCACAACTTTGCTGAAAAAAGCATATCGAAAATCTTGGTTCAAATGGTTCAAGAGCTATCAACGTGAAAATGACGGTATATTTTGACTCAGCGGCAAAACATGTCGAAAGCGATATCTCAAAAATGGGGACTAACTTTGAAATGGGACTAGCACCATTGAATTCAGCGTACTCGAATTAGGTTTATCCTTGGGTGCCCAGCTTGTCACATTTTCCAACTAGCACAGTGTTATCAATAGTAACACCTCCCCGCTTACTTGCGCCAATGATAGCTAGCATCAGCGCATGTCCTCTAAATACGTCAGCCGACAGTTTGGCATGCTTACTTTCAAGTTTAAGCGCTGAGCGCCGGTTTGAATTACTCATTGAGTTTGCTTCAGTCTTTGGTGATCGCCGATAGTATCGATTTTTTTTAGCTTTACATTATTGTTTTCCATGGTTATCATGAGTGTTGGAGAAGAAAATGTTCACCTGTGCAGAGATACACATTCGTATACACAGAAAAGCATATTAGCTAGAGCTAGATATTCAGATGGTTCCGATTACGGTTGAACTCATCAGTATTCAACCCGTACGCTACATACAGGAGACATCATTAACAGATAATGCTGACGCAGGCTTATAAAACTAAAACTAATAACTGGCTAAGAATTAATTCGCGGGCTTCTGAGTCATCATGCATTACTTTTACTCTTTCCTGTCACCTTACGTCTAAAATTATATGTTAGGTTGTTTCTGTTCTCGCATGTCTTATACTTTATAACCGTGAAACAATCGCAATGAAATGTTCTTCATTCACAATTCACAATTACTTGTGATATATTTTTGTATTAAAATGAATATAAATTTAAATCGTCCACAGGATTCACAGGATGAGGTAAACGATGTCACCTTTTGGTGTAAGTCTAGCCTCCGGTCTCCTAATAGTAGATTCACCCAGCCCAGTGTTAACGATAATGGTTTCTAGTAGGGTAGTCTACGTCCGCCAAAAATAATACTTCTATAACCATAATTTCCTCCGTCTGCACTTTATTAAAAGCAACCGGAGAATGGTATTAAGCAGTATTCTTGCGAGTCGTAGTGATTTCTACAGCGCGCGCTCTATGGGGTGTAATGGCCAGTTTTGCTCAAATATATTCGATTAACAACTCTGGCGGTTCAATCAACAAATTTATTTAACATCAAACATTAAATATAAAATAATTATAAATCGAACATCATTCATCAAATGTGGAATCAATCGAATGTTGTTAAATAAAATATTAAAATAAATTATATTAATAAAAGATTCTAAAATATAAGTTAGACAATTGTTCATTAAATTTATGTGGTATCAATATAACACCCATAAACTGTTGGTAGGACGAGTGTTTTTTTAATGCGGCACATTAACATCTTCATACAGGATAAGTTTCATGAAACTTCCATGCGTTCAAGCAGCACAATTGAATTTAAAATTCCGAAAATCATTTAATTACTTAATATTTTAATAGTCAAACACTTCCACAGCCCGATATATAAAAGTGTCGGATTAGCAAGAGTGGTTTTCAGATGCTTCACACTAACATCTGGCGGATGGATAGCCAGTGGATGGAGCCTGGAGCTCATCGAGGAATACCCAATCCTATGGGCGCTGAACGGGTTTAAAGCTAATAAATCGGCAGGCTCGGATCGGATTGTACCACCAGAGATCCAAAGGAACTCTGCAGTTTCCTCCCCTGGCTGGATATTATTTTCAAAGGATGTCTGCAACTGGCCTATATTCCCAATAAATGGACGGAGGTCAGAGTGGTTTTTATCCCGAAATCGGGAAAGAGCTCATAGGCTTATCCAAAGGACTTGAGACCTATAACTCCATCATCCTTTCTGTTGAAAACCTTGGAAAGATTCATAGATGTACTTATTCGAACAAAAGTTGAGCCAAGGAATTGGACAATGTCGCAGCATGCGTACCGTAAGGGCAAGTCGGTGGACACAGCTCTGCACGATCTAGTACGCATGATTGAGAAGTCAATTTACTCGCAAAAGTTTTGTATGGTAGCATTTCTTGACGTTGAGGGTGCCTATAATAATGTAAAAACGGAGGCGATCATGGAAGGATTGTCATTTTTGAAAGTGGATTACTCTATAAGTAGGTTGATAAATCATATGCTGGTAAGTAGGATTATTACCACAGTACTGGAGGAGTCCACCATTAGAAGGCGGGTGGTTAGAGAAACTCCGCAGGGAGGAGTAATGTCCCCCTTTCTTTGGAGTGCAGTGGTGAATAGATTGCTGGAATGGAAACCAAGGTGGCTACGAGGCTCTCGGCTGTCTCTCAGTGGAAGTGTCTTCAGGTGGGACACTCAACGATAGTTAGATCACTAAGGGAAAAACTGGTAAATCTAGATTATATTAAACCAACGTTTGCTTCGATAAAGGTTTCCGGATCATCTGTCTTTTGAGGAATCCTGGAGGAATGGATCAATACTGGAAAACGAGGCACTGCAATTTTTCACGGACGGCTCTAAGCTAGACAGCAAAGTAGGAGCCGGAGTCTTCTGTGAGAAGCTCAATGTTAATATTACTGTTTGTCTCCCTGATTACTGCCGCGTGTACCAGGCTGAAGTGGTGGCGATAGGGGAAGCCGTGACATGGTTGAAGCATAACGTGGTATCCGTGAGGGATATCGCGATTTATATAGACAGTCAAGCGGCACTCAGGTCACTAGAGGCAGTTAGTCTGAAGTCATGGGTGGCGCTGGATTGCCGATCATCTCTTAATGAGCGAGTATTTCAATATCCAGATAATATGGGTCCCTAGGCACTCGGACGCCACGGGAAACTATAGTTGTATTCTAGTCTTTTTTCGCCAAAATATTACTATTTTTTATTTTCTCTATTTTGGAATCATGTAAATAGTAACCAAAATTAATTATTTCATGTTTTATTTGTTTACATTTGAGTTGTCAAGTTTAATAGAATTTTACTTTCTCTTTGTTGGCACCTGTGTAAGTGATGTTCGTAATGACAATATTAGAAAATCAGAAAAAACAAAAATTGTGCAATCCACTCAGTTAATAATCAATTTTATACCTATTAATAATAGGTATAAAAATTCAATTGTGTGCGGGTTTGGGTCTTCAATTATCAAGGCGCGACTTAAAATTAAATTTATTACTTATAATATAAATAATGTAGATCGAGCTACTTGTTGTCTTGAATTATTTATCTTTTGTTATAGCCACCGCGATGAATGGAGGTAAAGTAAATGTTTCTAATAAGAATATATTTAACCAGTATTTTCTGAATATTGACGACTATGTTAATCAAGCTACAATATCGACTACGAGTAATTCTAAAGCGAAACTCCTGAATATTATTCAGTTTAACATTCGTAGTATGAATGATTTAAAGAAATTCGACAGGTTTCTGGAAATTTTAGATGTCTTATCTTGCGACATTCATATTATAGTAATAACTGAAACATGGATAAAGTCATTTGACAAGCAGTTTTTCAATATTAACAATTACTCGAGTGTTTTTAGTTGTAGGGATGATAGATTGGGTGGCGGTGTAGCAATGTTTATTAGATCCGACATAAAGTATTCTGGTGTATGCATTGACGATAGTTCGTATGATTTTCAATTCATTCTATTAGACTTAAACAATTTTAATACCAAAATATGCGCTGTATATCGACCGCCGAGTTCTGAAATCTCTCAATTTTTTGATATGGATTGATATTTTACTGGGTGGAAATAGTAATAAATCCGATATGATACTAGTCGGTGATATTAATATACAAATAAATAATAATAATAACATTACGAAAAATTATTTACACTTATTAAGTAATTTAGATTTAGTGTTATCAAATTCTATTGAAACTCGCAGTTCTAGTGGTAATATCGTTGATCACGTAGCCAGCACATTTACTAATATAGTATCTATTACTAATCTAACCATTTATGCGAACGTCAGCGATCATAACATAGTTTTTTCGAAGTTTAAGTACAGAGATAAGTTTCTTGTTAAAAAACTTGAAAAGCACATAATAAATTATAGTAAAATAAATGAATTATTTGCAGCATACTTATCTGCAATTCAGATCTACAATGTTGAGCCAAATATAGTAATTCTACAATTGATTGACAAGTACAAGCAGCTACTAAACAAATATACTAAAGTTGTATATTTAGATGCTAAACTTAAATCTATCAACTGTCCGTGGATTGATTACGACCTGTGGAAGCTTATTCGGCAAAAAAATAATCTCTTGAAAAGTTTAAAGAAGAGTCATTGTAATTTAAATAATGGAACTACCACCGGTATACTTGTAAACAAAATTAGTGATATTAGTAAGAAAATAGCTAAGGAAAAGTATTGGGCTAAAAAAAGGTATTACCAGAAATTGTTCAATTTTACACCTAATCCTAGAGATTTTTGGAAAATGTAAATTCGTTGTTTGGCAAAAGTAATACTACTAATGATATAGTAATTCTTGATGATATTGTTGTGATTTATGATGTTCATAAAGTTGCTGCTAAATTTAACTAATATTTTGCTGAGTGTGGTTCTTTATTGGCTAATTCGCTTAATAGTGATAAAAATTTTAATAAATATAATACGGTTCACAGTATATCTAGTTCCATCTTCTTTCAACCTTCAACTTCTACTGAGATAATCAATCTAATCAATGAACTTGAATCATGTAAAGGATCTGAACCAGATAATATTTCGGCTGCAGTTCTTAAGACAAATATGTATTCATCAATTTAAGTATCTTCTCTCAGATCTATTCAATAAAGTTATATGCAGTGGCATTTATCCAGAATGCTTGAAAGTGGCTAAAGTAATGCCTGTCTTTAAAAGTGGTGACAAGCCAGATGTTCATAACTACCGTCCAATTTCAATATTGTCCGTTTTCGATAAATTACTGAAGAAAGTTTTAAATAATCGTATCAACAATTTTTTGAAAGAACATAATTTCTTTTATAGATATCAATATGGTTTTCGTAGTGGTGTTGGTACTGAAATTGCGTTGATTGAAACGGTTGATATGATAAAACTTGCATTAAATAATTCATCGTATATGGGTGTTTTGTTTCTTGATTTACGTAAGGCGTTCGATTGTATTGACCATGCTATCCTACTTGAGAAGCTGTATCAATATGGGTTTAGAAGAACTCCATTTAATTTATTGAAGAGTTATCTGGTCAATCGATTGCAATACGTTTCCATTAATGGACATTCTAGTACTCTTCAACCAATCACTTCTGGAGTACCGCAAGGTAGTGTTCTGGGTCCAACACTGTTCCTAATTTTTATAAATGACATTTGTAAATTGAAATTGTATGGTAAAATTCGATTATTTGCTGATGACACATCACTTTTTTTTTAATGTTAATAAATGTGAGGATATTCCCGCAATGGTACAAGCTGATTTGTTGGTTCTAAATGAATACTTTAATTGCAATATGCTATCCATAAATTTAAGGAAAACAAAATTTATGTTATTTAAATCGGCACATAAAACTGTTAATACCACCTTTAATTTAAGTATATCCAACATAAATATTGAAACAGTTGACAATTACAAATATCTAGGTTTGATATTTGATTCTAAATAATTGGGAAAGCCATATTGATCACATTTACCAGAAAATAGCCCCGTTGGTTGGCGCAAACTTTCTTATTTTATCCCTACATCAGTACTGCGTAATATTTATTTTGCGTTCAGTCACTCGCGGCTTAGTTATGGCATTGGTGCTTACGGGCTGTCGGCAAAGTCCAGGTTATGTAAGGTCCAATCTCAACAAAATAAAGTTCTTAAAGCAGTATATAAATTGCCACTTTTGTTTTCTACCTTTGAATTATATTCTAGTGTCGCTAAAGGTGTTCTTCCGGTATTGGGCGTTGAACAATTTATCCATTGTGGCATATGTTCATAAGGTTATTAATAGTGACGGTACTTTATATAACTTGGAATTTCGTACGCCTGTCCGTATGTATTAAACTCGATTTGCACATAATATTTGTAGAGCAGCGTTTAATAATGAATATGGTAGGAAACGGGTATTATATATTGGCCCGCTAAATTATAATAAATTACCAGAACCGGTGAAATTAATACGAGACTTGCTTAATTTTAAACAAGCTGTTAAGGAATATTGTCATTCGAATATCTCGCGTTTTCTGATCTACGGTGAATGTAAAATTGCATTAAATGTCTACACGTTTCTACTTATTATTGTTTATCTTTGTAAATGTATAGTTTATTTATTTATTTTTATTATTATCCATACTGTTATTTTATGGTCTTAATTAAATTCGGTAAACCTGAAGGGGGAAGGACAATAAATCCACTGGGGAAACTGAAGCTTTTATTAAATTATTGTAAGTTTAGTTTTTTACCATTAATATTATTTCTAAATATTGTAAACTATTACATAATTATATGTTCAATGAAATAAAGGAATTAATTAAAAAAAAAAAAAAATGCCAGAAGTTATTTGATGGAACTGGTTGGAAGTACTCCGTCATGAATCCATCTGCCCGATCCTTTATGGTTTACCAAAAATCCATAAGGAAGGCATTCCGATTAATGTATATAAAGTTAGCCCAGGATTCATCCCGTAAAACGACGATGGCAACACTAAACTATCACGACAGTTTTCCATCCCAGGATATTACTATCAGCCCAGAAATTTTACCATCCCAGAATATTTCATCCCAGGAAAAATTTTAATGAGAGAAAACTATCATCCCAGAAAATAGAGTTAGGCGAGCTATCACTACAGCGAAAGTTCACTATCCGATCACTATCAGCCCGAAAATTACACCCATTGTGTAAAAACTATAGCAACCATATAATAACTAAAGTACTAACATTATATTAATGGGACGACAGAAATCATAGAATTCAATAAAAAAATTATTAAATATAACGAACTAATTCTACATATCTACTTGAACATCCCACTCTATAAAAGTGTCGGATTAAGACGAATGCTTTTTAGATGTGGCACATTAACATCGTCATACAGGATAAGTTTCATAAAACTAAAACCAAACTAACTGCTAAATCGATCCCACCGCCCGTTCTATAAAAGTGTCGGATAAGCACGAAAGTCTGTAGATGCGGCACACTAACATCTTTATACAGGATAAGTTTCGTGGAACTTCTTTGCGTCCAAGCTGCGCAATTAAATTTTAAATTCTCAAAATCATTAAATTACTCAATATTTTAATACTCAATCGCTTCCACAGCCCGTTCTATAAAAGTGTCGGATTAGGACGAGTGTTTTTTAGATGTGGCATACTAACATCTTTATACAGGATAAGTTTCATGGAACTTCTATGCGTCCAAGCTGCGCAATTAAATTTTAAATTCTCAAAATCATTAAATTACTCAATATTTTAATACTCAATCGCTTCCACAGCCCGTTCTATAAAAGTGTCGGATTAGGACGAGTGTTTTTTAGATACGGCATACTAACATCTTTATACAGGATAAGTTTGATGGAACTTCTATGCGTCCAAGCTGCGCAATTAAATTTTAAATTCTCAAAATCATTAAATTACTCAATATTTTAATACTCAATCGCTTCCACAACCCGTTCTATAAAAGTGTCGGATTAGGACGAGTAGTTTTTAGATGCGGCATACTAACATCTTTATAAAGGATAAGTTTCGTGGAACTTCTATGCGTCCAAGCTGCGCAATTAAATTTTAAATTCTCAAAATCATTAAATTACTCAATATTTTAATACTCAATCGCTTCCACAGCCTTTTCTATAAAAGTGTCGGATTAGGACGAGTAGTTTTTAGATGCGGCATACTAACATCTTTATAAAGGATAAGTTTCGTGGAACTTCTATGCGTTCAAGCTGCGCAATTAAATTTTAAATTCTCAAAATCATTAAATTACTCAATATTTTAATACTCAATCGCTTCCACAACCCGTTCTATAAAAGTGTCGGATTAGGACGAGTGTTTTTTAGATGCGGCATACTAACATCTTTATACAGGATAAGTTTCATGGAACTTCTATGCGTCCAAGCTGCGCAATTAAATTTTAAATTCTCAAAATCATTAAATTACTCAATATTTTAATACTCAATCGCTTCCACAGCACGTTCTATAAAAGTGTCGGATTAGGACTAGTATTTTTTAGATGCGGCATACTAACATCTTTATACAGAATAAGTTTCGTGGAACTTCTATGCGTCCAAGCTGCGCAATTGAATTTTAAATTCTCAAAATCATTAAATTTCTCAATATTTTAATACTCATTCGCTTTTACAGCAAGTAACATTTTGACGAGTTTGCAGAAGCTCCTTGTAAATGACTCATTTCCAATCCCACCAGACACGGAGTAATATTTTTTCCTCATGAATTTTCATTTTTGTAACTGATGTTGATGGGTGGCCTGGATCAACCCATTGTTTTCTGCGTTTAGGATTACCGTATAAAATCCACTAGTCTTCACCCGTAATGATTGTTTCTTTTGTCATTTGATGAGCAAGATAGTTTCCTGCCTTCTGTATTTTCCTACCATTGCATGCAATCGAAGTGATATTGCTTGGTGAGTAACTACTAGCTAATTAGTGATCTGCAAGCTCTTTTTGAGTTTGATGCGGGTTTTTATCCAGTAAAACTTTAAGTTATTCGTCTTCAAATTGTTTAACTGCACCTGGACGTGGATCGTCCTCAAGACCAAAATTGCCATCACAAAGTTTTACAAACTACTTTTTTACTGTTGAATGACTCACAGAATGTTCACTCAATGACGAGTTAATCAATTCCATAGCAAGCTTATCGATATTCATCTCCTAAAATTGATGCACACGGAATGACGAATTATAAATGAGTGAAACTTTTGTCATAAAAGAAGATAAGAGTAAGCTACATATATCCAAAATGGCGAATAATTTCAAAAGAACTTAAGTATATTTTAATACCACCAACTTTAGAGCCGAGCGTCTACTTGCACACGTAAGATTGGGATATGAAAATGACCTAGAATAGATAGCTAAGGATTTTTGCAGCTTGGACGCAAAGAAGTTTTATAAAACTTATTCTAAATGAAGACCATAGTGTGCCGCATCTAAAAACACTCGTCCTATTCCGACACTTTTATAGAACGGGCTGTGGAAGCGATTGAGTATTAAAATATTGAGTAATTTAATGATTTTGAGAATTTAAAATTTAATTGCGCAGCTTGGACGCATAGAAGTTCCATGAAACTTATCCTGTATAAAGATGTTAGTATGCCGCATCTAAAAAACACTCGTCCTAATCCGACACTTTTATAGAACGGGCTGTGGAAGCGATTGAGTATTAAAATATTGAGTAATTTAATGATTTTGAGAATTTAAAATTTAATTGCGCAGCTTGGACGCATAGAAGTTCCATGAAACTTATCCTGTATAAAGAGGTTAGTATGCCGCATCTAAAAAACACTCGTCCTAATCCGACACTTTTATAAAACGGGCTGTGGAAGCGATTGAGTATTAAAATATTGAGTAATTTAATGATTTTGAGAATTTAAAATTTAATTGCGCAGCTTGGACGCATAGAAGTTCCATGAAACTTATCCTGTATAAAGATGTTAGTATGCCGCATCTAAAAAACACTCGTCCTAATCCGACACTTTTATAGAACGGGCTGTGGAAGCGATTGAGTATTAAAATATTGAGTAATTTAATGATTTTGAGAATTTAAAATTTAATTGCGCAGCTTGGACGCATAGAAGTTCCATGAAACTTATCCTGTATAAAGATGTTAGTATGACGCATCTAAAAAACACTAGTCCTAATCCGACACTTTTATAGAACGGGCTGTGGAAGCGATTGAGTATTAAAATATTGAGTAATTTAATGATTTTGAGAATTTAAAATTTAATTGCGCACCTTGGACGCATAGAAGTTCCATGAAACTTATCCTGTATAAAGATGTTAGTATGCCGCATCTAAAAAACACTCTTCCTAATCCGACACATTTATAGAACAGGCTGTGGAAGCGATTGAGTATTAAAATATTGAGTAATTTAATGATTTTGAGAATTTAAAATTTAATTGCGCAGCTTGGACGCATAGAAGTTCCATGAAACTTATCCTGTATAAAGATGTTAGTATGCCGCATCTAAAAAACACTCGTCCTAATCCGACACTTTTATAAAACGGGCTGTGGAAGCGATTGAGTATTAAAATATTGAGTAATTTAATGATTTTGAGAATTTAAAATTTAATTGCGCAGCTTGGACGCATAGAAGTTCCATGAAACTTATCCTGTATAAAGATGTTAGTATGCCGCATCTAAAAAACACTCGTCCTAATCCGACACTTTTATAGAACGGGCTGTGGAAGCGATTGAGTATTAAAATATTGAGTAATTTAATGATTTTGAGAATTTAAAATTTAATTGCGCAGCTTGGACGCATAGAAGTTCCATGAAACTTATCCTGTATAAAGATGTTAGTATGACGCATCTAAAAAACACTAGTCCTAATCCGACACTTTTATAGAACGGGCTGTGGAAGCGATTGAGTATTAAAATATTGAGTAATTTAATGATTTTGAGAATTTAAAATTTAATTGCGCACCTTGGACGCATAGAAGTTCCATGAAACTTATCCTGTATAAAGATGTTAGTATGCCGCATCTAAAAAACACTCTTCCTAATCCGACACATTTATAGAACAGGCTGTGGAAGCGATTGAGTATTAAAATATTGAGTAATTTAATGATTTTGAGAATTTAAAATTTAATTGCGCAGCTTGGACGCATAGAAGTTCCATGAAACTTATCCTGTATAAAGATGTTAGTATGCCGCATCTAAAAAACACTCGTCCTAATCCGACACTTTTATAGAACGGGCTGTGGAAGCGATTGAGTATTAAAATATTGAGTAATTTATTGATTTTCGGAACTTTATATCCCTTTCGCTACCCGGTTACACAATTTTGTGGGTACGGAAAAAGTACTATGTCAAAAATTTATTTTTGTATGTTTTTTGAACCAACTTACACATTTGTGAATTCCTTTCATACTTATTTTCGTCCAAAAAATACACTGTAACTAGACACACAATTGTGTGGGTTATACTTCAAATCAAGCGAAATTTTTTATCAAAAACGCCATTACATACTATGTTTTTTTACTCACACATTTGTTTGGTTTGGTCTTAAATAGAGGTAATTTTTTTTTTTTTTTTTTGTTTGAAAAGGGATATTTAATTACGTCACTTAGACCAACAAACTTTTGCCGAAATTATTTTATTCAAATATTTTGGTTTATTTTAAACTTCTTTTGTTATGTCGTGATAGAATAATATATATAACATAATATCATGATAGTTTAGTTAGTATTGCCTCAAGCGTATATTTGATTTTTATGGGATGAAAGTCTGGGATAACTTTTTTTACGTTTCCGATTAGACCAATAGTAGCGTATTGCAATGCTCCTGCCTACAAGCTGTAAGGGTTTCATAAATTTTTTCAATTGTCATACTAATTTCTTTTCGGCTTACTCGGTTAAGAACTCGATAGAATTGATTAACAAAATTCAAGACGTCGACATTCCGATACATTCAAAACTAGTTTCATTTGACGGTGCCAGTCTTTTCACTTCTATTCCAATTAATACTTTGTCCCAAATAGTTTGTAATTACTTAGATAGGGATGTTGTAGATGAGAGCTTACGTCGTGAACTGAAGTTAGTTTTTGAGACTTGTATTAAACAAAATTATTTCTGTTTTGATAATACATATTTCAAATTCGCTGATGGTCTACCCATGGGCTCTCCTCTGTCACCTTTGTTGGCTGAAATTTTCATGAATTTCTTCGAATAAATGATCATATCAAATAACAATCCTTCTTTTCGTCATATAATCTTTTGGTATAGATATGTTGATGACATATTATGTCTATGGAATGGAACTGATAGACTGTTAGACTCTTTCCTTACTTGGTTAAATTCTCAATATCCCACCATTGATTTTACGTTAGAAGAAGAAGAAGAAAATAAATGTATTAATTTTCTAGATATAACAATAACCAGGATTAATTCTACACGTATACAGACGCTGTTATCCCTAGTTCTTCAAACCATCCCCATAATATTAAAATGTCAGTTTTCCACTCACTCATAGATAGACTAATAAACATTCCTCTGTAAAATTCAAATTATAACACTGAGCTTAACATAATTCTTCAAATAGCAACAAAGTTATTAAATAAAAATCTAAAGCGTAAAACTCTAGCGGGTATTTATCCACCGGATAGTCCAACGCTGGAAAATTGGCGTCGTTTAGAGTATATAGGAAAAACGAGCCAACGGATTAGCAACATCGTGTCCAATTAAACCAATATTAGTTTTGCTTTTTATAATAATAACACAATAAAGAAAATGATTTTTAACAATAAACCTAGAGTTGATCGCCTTTCCAAATCTGGTATCTATAGGATCAATTGCAATGATTGTAGTTTCTCCTATATTGGTCAGACTGGGCGCAATTTTGGAGTTAGAGCTAAAGAACATTTATCTGGTTCCATCAATCAACTTTCCATAACCATTTAACTTCAGAAAATCATACAGCTAGCTTGAACAATTTAGACATATTACATATACAACCCAAAGACAGACGTTTAGATACCTTTGAATCTTACGAAATTAGGAAATCAATATTTCTTAACCAAAATATCCTTAACGAACAGAGAGAAATCCGGTTCTCACCAATTAGAGATCCCGCGCTTTTCTATTCTCACGTACGCAATAATATACCTTGAATTTTGTTACTCATCCTATGACTCATCACCTACCTGCGCGATCCGTAGATTAATTTTTATTGCTTAATTTCTGTCCCTCCTTCTTTTATTTATATTTTGCTTTTTTCTGCTATATAACAAAATTTTTACTAATACAAATCAGTAGATACTCCTGATGATGACCTAACAAGTCGAAATCGATCGAGTGATTTTTTAAACTTTTTGAAAAATATTCAAAATATTCTGCGAAACAAAAAACAAGTGATTAATAAAAATGTGTTTATTAAGTATAAGTGTGTTTCGCCAAGTGCCTACGGCAAATAGCGTAAAAAGTAATATATTTTAATTAAAACATGCGATTCTATGGTGTAATTGTTAACACTCTGGACTATAATTCCACGGATCCTTGAACTCAAGATCTATATTAATAAAAATCAATTGGCGCATGTATGACTGATCATCAGTAGAAAACGGTTGGGACGATTTGGTTGATCTATTTTTTGTTGAGTTCGTAATTGTCAGAACAAGGTTTGTATGAAAGAAAATTTTGGGAAAATGTACTGTAAAAGTCGGAAAACTTTGAAAACCTAAAAATGATGTTTTTGTATGGTTTTTTCACACGTATCTGATCCAGATGGTCTTTTAGAAGGGAAAAAATGTAAAATCTTAAAACCCGAAGAAAATTGAATTTTTTTCCAGCGCATCAGTTGATTACCACTGAATTTGCAAACGATAGATGAACCGACGTGCAACATTCATCAGCAATGACGAAAGTACTACAGACTTCCAAAATAATCATTTGGGATGAGAGTACGATGACGCACCAACGAGCATTAGAGACGCTCGATTGAAAGATTTGTGCAATAATCAGGACCTCTTTGGAGGTGCGATGATTCCGCTGGTCGGCGATTTTCGCCAAACGCTGCCAGTCATTCCAAGATCAACAGCTACTGATGAAATAAACGCTTGCTTAAAGACATCGAATTTGTGGAGATACGTGAAAACTCTCAAATTAACAACGAATATGCGAGTCGCGTTACAAAATGATGAATCGGCGGACATGTTTTCAAAGCAATTATTAGACATTGGCAATGGAAAAATTCAGATTGACGCTTCGACTGGCCTCATTTCGTTACCACGCAATTGTTGTCAATTCACTGGAATATTGGTACATATCACAAAAACCGTGTTTGGTTGAGCGAACGACCGATTTTAATATAAAACTTCGAAGTAAAATCGCTGGCCAATTGCATTCTTTTAAGTCGATCGATTCCATTACAGATCTAAATGAAGACGTCAAGGTCGGTTCGGTGGTAATTATGTTACGCAACCTGAACCAACCAAAACTATGCAATGGAACAAGACTCACTGTTAAGAGGCTGATGAAAAAATGGATTGAAGCAACGATAATCATAGGAAAGTTCAAAGGCGAGGATGTTCTGATTCCAAAAATACCAATGATTCCAACCGACTTGCCGTTTCAATTTAAACGCGTTCAATTTCCGGTTCGTCTTGCATTCGCAATGACGATTAATAAATCATAAGGCCAATAGTTGAAAGTGTGTGGAATAAACCGTACATTGTCGTGTTTTCCCATTAGCAGTTGTACGTGGCGGGCTCGAGAGTAGGTAAACCATCAGCGCTATTCATTTCCTCTCCGGACAGAAAGACAATAAATATCGTTCATCACCAAGCGTTACGATGAACGTATTATTAATTTGCTGCCGAGGTCGTGAGATTTAACAACTCTTGATTCGTTTCAGAAGGGTTATTTAAAATCAACGGATTATGCTGATAAACCAGCAACAATAGACGCTTTTACAGCTATTGATTTAAAAAAATAATAAAGTAAATAACATAATCTGAAAAATTTTCTGTTTGTACACGCCCGCGAAGAATTTTGCATTTGAAAAGTAAGGGCTGGACCCCAGGGTCTAGGGGCACATTTACAGTACACATTTTTCGTAAAATTTCAATTTTGGTTATTTTTTTTACTGGGAATGAGTTTAGGAAAGGGATTATATGAAATTAGTGACCCGCCCGGTGGCAAAGTGGTCAGTATGCTTGCTCCAGCAACCGGAGGTCCTGGGTTCAATTCCCGGTGAAGACAAGCAAAAATGATTTTGAAAGCCTCATTTGAGGCGGCCAAATCCCTTGATGAGATGTATAGTGCCAGAGGAAGAGAGAGAGATAGTGACATGTTCGAATCCGAGGGATGCGTCCTCTGAATCAAGGGACCCATTGTTTTGCGTTCCTGTACCATTCATCTGATTGCGATGAAACGTTGTTGCTGGATTGCGTGCATGCCCGCGAAGGTTTCTGAGTTGGTAAAATTTGGGCTGGGACCCTGGGTCTAGGGGCATCGGTAAAATGTTTTTCTAAAATTTCAATTTTGAATGCTTCCGGTGATGCTTCCGATACTGAATTCAATTCCTGATGAATTCCTGTCATATACGATTCCAACTACAGTGCAGACGAGTAATCGCATGCAAAATATCCGTAATTCAAAGTAATTTTAATTCCTTCCGTGCAACGCCATTTAATTAGGCCTTGACTTTGCGTCGAGTGGTCGGATTTTTATGCAATTTTTTTTGTAAAATTATTGAATTTTTATTTTTATTTTTTTTATATGGATTTATAATTGACCAAGTGGTCTGTCTACGAAACTTGTACCAATAATCGAAGCTAACAAAACGTCTTAACACATCAGCAGAGTCTATTGCGTTATTCTACCTCAGGATACAAATTATATAACTCGATGAGACAAATCTCCTTGTATGAATATAAGGGATCCACGACAAACCAACCTACAACCCAGAAACAACAGGTTTAATTATTTGGATTTTTTGTGACCTGCACAACATTTTATAAATGAGCTTATAAACTCAATATTTGGTGTGTAGATAATTACAAAATTATATTGTAAATACATAAATAAATAAATAAATAATTCAGCTAGTAGACATATAAAAATTCGCAACGAATTTTCTGTCCTGGTTAGGAAATTTCACTAAAACTTTGTTAATGAGCAATTTAACAAACCATCTGACGTATTGACGAAACCTGAGTCCAAATCTCTGGGAAGGCGTGTTAATGGTCGTTTAACAGGTTCGTCCAAACTCTATCTTAAATTCACAAACTCGTTGCAAATTTGCTGGCCTAGTTAGGAAGTTCCAATCAGGCTAGGTGAGCAATTTATGTACATTTTTAAACTATTTTAGTTGCTAGCGGCGCTTCAAAGCCGAATTGAAATCTCTGAGAAGAAATTTTAAGTATCATTTAGAGCTTTTATTCAAAATTTTAGTTCAAAATAAAATAATCGAATATTTAATTGTACAATAAACATATTTATTGTATTTTGAATACAAATTCGTATTCCCGATGGATTCTGATAAGAAACTAAAATGTACAAAAACCATTCGAAATAATTTATTACATTAAAATATTTTTTTATAATTTTAAGATTATTATTTTCAAAGCATCATTTGTTACAACTCACAAAAGTTTAAGTTCTGTAAAAAAAATCGAGGTACGTAACTAATTATCGAAAAATTCGCCATTACTATTTATAGCCTTTTGCCATTTGAAACTTAATGGTTTCGGAGCAAAACAGTCATCGAGCCATTTTTGTACATCTTCAACTTTCGTAAACCGCTGGTCCTTCAAATATGATGACACTGATCTGAATAAGTAGAAATCAGAGGGAGCCAAGTCTCGAGAATACGCCGCATGTTGTAAAATTTCCCAGCTTAATGAAAAGATGAGTTCTTGGGTGACCACCCTTAATGATTTTGCACCGAGAAAGCAAATTGATGCAGATGTCAACTCTTCGGTTTTTGTTTTCTTCGGTCAGTTTATGAAGAACCCATTTTCCTTCCTTGTGCATGTTATTTGTTGTTTTACTAAAACTTGCAAACCACTTTTAAACTGCTAATATTAATATTACAAAAATACAAATTTTTATATGAATTTTATTTAAGAAGCAAAGTTGTTTGAAATTCAAAAATTTTACATAAATTGAACAAAATTGTTTATATATTTTATCAGTAATAGAAACCAAACTCATCCACGTCAAGAGTACGTGCGTAACGGGGAATGGGCTCGGGTGGAATAGCAGCAAATGACATCTAAAATTTTAATTGCAAAATAAATTACCTATTTTAACAAATGTTTCGTTATTTTATTAATTACCTCAATTAATGAAATAAATCCGATGATCAATAGAAAATTCAATAATTTCATTTTATTAGCTTTTGAATACACTGTTCGGTTTAAACTTGAATAATGTTCAAGAAGGGACTGATGCGATAGATACAATTTTGGAGCGTTTAATACAAAGTCGTGGCTTACGTAATACTGAATTGTGAATATAGTGTCAGGTGTCTTAATTTGCCAATAATTTCCAAATTTCAATTTAATCAAAAAAAGTATAAATTAATATTTAGACAACTTTGTTTAAATATATATTTATACATATTTATTTTAAAAGTGTTTCGTAATGACAAATTTAACTCTAAATAAACCGAAAACACACCACAATCGGAAAAATATTTATATTTGTACAAGTTTGTTTAAATTGAAACGCATAACATCTTCGGAATGATGCTGACTCAGTTTTAAAAAATAAACGGCTGTGAATATTTTTCAAAAAAAAAATTATTTCTTAAACCAACAACAATAATAAAAAATATCTGTATGTGTAACATTTGTAAAAACGAATAAATTAACTAGCTTCATATAAACGGGTAACATAAATATCAGCATGATCCTAAATGGATAGTTCATTTGATGACCCTAAAGCTGCACCAGCACTTGTGGCTCAATCCAATGAAAATTTTACTGGAATTGCGTTTGCAAATTAATTATCAATTTATTACACAGGTAGAAAATGTTTCACAGGTTTCATTATGCTGAAATTCGTGTGTGGGCTGCCATTGGACAAAGCTACACCACATACTTTTCGTAATTTTGTTAGAATTTATTGTACAGTACTGGGGGGTTCTGCTGTAATGTTTTACAAATTAATAACGACATATTAGCATAGTTCAACCACCCAAAAACTACTGTGCTGAGCAAATGGGAGCAACCGTTTAAAATCATTGTATCGTACAATGATTACTTGTTAATGATGCGCGTTGCTTCTTCGTTGATCAAGTTGAACTCCAGCTTATATTCCAATAATCTTTATATACATATTATATATAATACATCTGTACGTGTGTATGTGACTGAACTCCTCCTAAACGGCTAGACCGATTTTGTGAAATTTTGTGAGTGTATTAGAGTGAATTCCTGGATGGTTTAGATTCACAATTGGACCCGGTAGGTGGCACTGCGGCCGCGTTGTAAGAATTTGTTTTTTGTTACATATGTGGACGAAATTAACGCATGTTTGAAACAATCATACCTATGGTGAAATGTAAATACATTCTTAACATAAATATGTATGTCCAACTGCAAAATCATGGCGATTGATTCATTGTTCTATATAAAGTATAAGGGAGGCGAGAACACGAACTTAGCCTAACATATAACTTTATACGTAAGTTGATAGAAAAGTCAAAAGTAATCAATTGTGCTTCAGAAGCCCATTCACGAGCCCACGAATTAATTCTTGGCCTGTTATTATTTTTATTTTTATAAGCCTGAGTCATTATCATTCTTAAGATGTTCTAAACATTATTTAAATTTAAACAAACTAGCACAAATACAAATATTTATCCAATTGTTGTGTGTTTTCGGTTTATTTGGAGTAAAATTTGTCATTATGAAACAATTTTAAAATGAATATGTACCAGAAAAATGGTGACTCATGAGTGCAAAAGTGGTACAATTCAGGCACATTCGCATGTAGCATCTATGTTTGTACCAACCTTCCATCTATGTGGACTAAATTACGATACTGCATATGGTTTGATAGTAGAGTATAGTAAATAGGCGTAGTACCTTGTGAAGAGCGGAAATTCAACAATTTTATCGTACTTGTGCAAACTATGCATGAAGTGTCCATTATTGTCATCACTAAATTTCAGAGGAAAAGGAGGAAACTTGATTGTCACCTACAGGAAAAAATATTTTCTGTTGCCTTCAACTTTTATACCATTTCCTCTAAATATTGAATGGACCCCTAACTTCCAGTTTCATAGTTTGCTTAAATGGTGTTATTTAAGGTAGTTTTATAGGACTAAGTAGCTCGACGCTTTTGCGATCAATTTAAATATCACAAAAAGGTTCCATCCAAATAATTTGTAAATTGATGAACATACGCAACTCATATTGACATACATATTAAATATAAACAAATTTGATGATAACAAAAGGATTTCAATATGAGGACAGGATGTGATACCGAAGAAAAACTTCAACCCATTGAAATATATCGCGGTTTGTATTATGAAAAATGGTTCACAATTTGGCTCTGAAAAGTTGGCAATTTAATAGAACTAATTTAATACGAGTAAGATTTAGACTTTGTGTTGATAATGATTCACGATTTGAAAATTGTCTTTGGTATAACTTTGGTAAGTGCCGATGATTTCGGCTTTATTAAGATAAATACAGGGTGGATGACACCAAATGTTACTGACTTCACTCTGCTGTCATTTGTGTAGTTGTCATTTTCGCGCGTCAATTTTTTGACAGATTGAAGTTTGGTTAGTTGTTTACATGTGGTCAACAAATAATTGTTCTAAATTAATATCTTCATAAAAAAATCGTAATGGAATTCAAGCGTAATAGTGTAATTGCACTGTATATGAGTGGAAATTCACAAACAGCAATAGTTCGTCAATTCCAGCATTTGAATGTGAATAAAATGTTTGAGTATCGAACCATAACTCGATACAATGAAACTGGTAGCATCGCTAAACGCAACAGAGGCGGTCCTAAAAAGACAGCAACATCAAAAGAAATGATACGAAAGGTGAAGAAATGAATCCAACGAAATCCTCGTCAAAGTGCCAATCAATTAGCCGCACGTCTACATGTTTCACGATACAGCATTCAAACCATATTGAAAAATGAACTACACTTGAAGCCCTACAAGATACAAAAAGTTCAAGATCTTACGGAGGCACAAAAAAAGTTAGACTTGAAAGAACACGAGCATTGAAGGCCTTGGCCGAACGTGATGAGATTCCAAAAATTGTCTTTTCTGATGAGAAAATTTTCACCGGTCCATTTTGGAGAGTAAGGTGTCCACTAAAAAATACGAAAGTGTTGATGCATTGAAGTCAGCTCTTGTTCGAGAATGGAATCAAATTCCGCAAGCCCACGTTCGGTCAGCATGCAATGCTTTCTATGGAAGACTGAATCAAATAATCAGAGCCAAAGGAGGTCATATCGAGCAGTAACATGTTTTTCATAAAATGTAATATGTTTTCAACATATTCCACGAATTTTCAATAAAAAATAATCAAAATTAAAAAAATTACAGCGTTTTCATTTGGTAACACCTGGTCTCAGCCACCCTGTATTTATTTCCCATCCTAGTTCCATGAATATTGGTCCATCTGTGCAAAGATCCTTATACCGATTATGATATTTAGACTTTGTCAAATAAACCCCAACCTGAAAGATTCTTGGCTCGAGTCTATCCCCTAAAGCTATTCAGAATTGGAATAAAAATACTTATGTGAATTTTAACCGTGATTGGGGCTTATAAAGAAAATGGTTATTTGCTTGGGAATATATTGTTCAAGAATATTCGACGATTTTGGAGCATTACTTGACGAGAAAATTCATATCCCAGCTCCTACTCAAGCATTCGACAAGTAGCTTTTTGTTCTGGATAGAGAAAGAATTATAGCATGTCTATGTTAAATAACATATTTATGTGAATTATCAGGAGTTTATACGATTTTTTAAAATGGGCGATCGAACCAACAAATTTGGGTGGGGCGAAGTTCGAGGTTCATAACTGTGGCAAGGCGCACAAGTTTGTGTTGGAAATATGTTGATTATTCAATTAACAATTAATTTCTTAAAAATTTGTTTGTAAGATGCCATAAAACAGAAAAAAAATTGTATTATAAAATTAATTATTTAGTGCCATCCTGTAAATTTGTACATATGTATTTCCCTATTTACAAAATTCCAGTTGATCTATTTTTTTTAATTAGACTGTACATATTGTATGTACTTCTGGCAAGGGTAATTTCAAAAGAATTTTGGGGGGGCCGGAAATGATAAAGGACAAGGGGAGACGAAAGAAGAATTTGCTGCGAGGCAGACGTGTGGTTTAATTAGGAGAAATTAAATTAGATAAAAATTATAAGAATTAAATTAGAAAAACATTTATATGAATTAATACAATATATAGTATTTTAATAATTAAGTAAAAATAATTCATCGTATTTAATTTAATAATAAATAAATAATAAAATCAATTTATTAATAATAAAATAGTGAATGTAATAGTAAAATGATAAATTGTGAGACGAAAAGATAGACGTAAAAACAAAATTGAAAATTGAAAAAAAAATTAACAGTTGTGATGAACGTTTCTTGAAATTAAAAACTTGTTAGTAATGTGCTAATTTAATTTAAAATAAAAATTAAACTATAAATACTACTTGATGAATAAACTTCATAGTATAAGATTCCTATATATAAAAAAATACTAAACAAAAACAACATATGTACTTGGATTTTGAAGCATGGCCATGGTTTCCCGAATAACGGATCCGCAACGGGTATCATTTTTTTTTTAATTAGGATAATTGATAATTTTTTTTTTTTAGTAATTTTAATTATAAATATTAATATATATATATATATATATATATATATATATATATATATATATATTAGTATATAAATATATTTTATTACGTTGCAATTCACACTTATTTATAATTTTGCTGCCATTACGTTGGCCGGAACTTTATATCCAATTTTTTTAGTAAAACTATTACGCGGTAGTCAGTGGACGTACTAAGCCATATTATAAAATCACATTTTTAAATTTCATGGAACATTGTAATTCTTGGAATATTTAAATATTTCACACTCCTAGAAATTTCACAATATAAATTCGCCTGAACGTCTAAACGTCTACTTTTACCAATACTATTAAAATAAGTTTGTTGCTGTTGTAATTGCTGGATTAGTTTGGATACATTTCACTAGCATATATATGGCCAACTAATAATTCGGAAGTAAAACCTGGAAACGTTCCAGAGCAAAATGTGGAACCAGAGCCTGCGACAATTTTTATAGAAGACAACAAGGCACTCAAATCAACTACTAAGCATTGGCGAAAGAGTACATAATACCAAAGCCAGGTACAAGCGAGGAAATGCATTACACCATTCTTCCACAATCACATTCAATAGTGAACACATATCCGAACAAAATGGATTATAAATAGTCACATATGACATAGATAAATGAACTAAAACATTCCTTAGAACAGGAATGGATTACGCTGCACCATTTATAGTGCGTTCATGACATCGGAGGGTAGATATTAAAAAATACCAGGGTATCAAACAAAATGTATTAAAACAACAACAAAGTTGAAACAGTTTCAACTCGAGTTCGGAAGTAGTACGAATCAACCAAGGTATAAAGCATGTCACAGAGACTGTCAAAACCAAGAAGTGTTAAACGAAATGTCATTTCATACATTTTGTTGGATTAAGTGAGGTGGCTATAAAATATAAAACAGGTGATAGGGGAAGCAACTTTGTCATTTGAAGAGATGGCAGCTTATCATCAATGACCAACGATTCGACATATATTACATTTCTAACTCCTGTTTATTTTTTAATTACCGAATCTCTCACAACGCAATCGAAAGCCAACATTTCAGAAGAAAAGATGAGTTCATTACCTAGATGAGAATTTGGTGACTATGGTGACTACATTTCCTATAATACCGATTTGCATGAAAGTAAAATATTTCTTAACATTTTCGTTGTACGAACACCGGTGGAAAAACATCTCCAAATATGGGTTGCGCGTGTTTTTATACAAAATTAGTAATTTGAAAGGAACTATGCAAATTCTCAATTGTTTAGGGTGTAACTCTTTTGTGACAAGTGAATGTTTATATCCTAACTATCTTCCACTAAATAAAACTAGTTGTCAAATAAAAGGTATCACAAATGAACATATAACAACAATTGGTTCAATTGCCGTAATCATTTCAGAAACCTTTAAATTTCCTCATATCCTTCATGTCGTTGATAACTCTTTCCCAACTTTTTGTAGTGGTATCCTCGGTAAAGATTTTTTAGAAGCATACAATTGTAAGATCGATTTCAAAAATAAAACTTTAGGAATTCTGTTTCGTTAGATGAGTTGTCTTATTATGACATTTTTCAGCTGACTCCGTGGAAAAATAAAATAGAAGACCGTTTACCTTTTCTCAAAATTAAACTTCATTTAGAAACCCTTAATTCGGAAGAAGCATCACCAATTTTATCCATATGTAGAGAGTATACAATAATATTTTCCATCTAGATGGTGATATTCTAACAGTCACTAATGCGACCTCTCAGTCCATTCCTCTTTTACCAAACTCGGTTCCAATTTATCAACGTCCATATAGATTACCCGAATCAACCAAGGTCGAGATTGCTAAACAGGTCGATGAGATGTTGCTGAACGATATCATTGAACCTAGTTATGGAATTTTCCACTTCTCGCGGTACCAAAAAAGAGTACTGATAACGAATGAAAATGGAGAGTAGTGATAGATTTCCGCCGTCTTGATAAAATCACCGTCGATCGAGTTTTTCCGTTACTTAATATTCATGAAATCCTTGATCAATTATGCCGTTCATCTTATTTCAGTACCGTAGATCTAACCCATTGCTATACCATCAAGTAAAAATGAAAGATTCCGATAAGGAGAAAACCGCGTTCAGCACTTTATATGGTCATTTCCATTTTAAACGAATGCTTTTCGATCTAAAGGGAGCTCGAGCAACCTTTCAGCACCTGATGAATAAAGTTCTCTCAGAACTCAACGGACTCAAGTGTTTCGTTTACTTAGATGGTGTGGTTATTTATTGGTATAATTTAGAGGACCACAACTGTAAGCTTCGTGCCGTTTCCGATTGCTTACGATCGTACAATTTGAAAACTAATCCCGATAAATGCCAATTCCTTCAGAAGGAAATAACATATCTAGGTCATTTAATTACTCTTGTCAATTCGCGTTCCATGAAATAATGAAAATGAAAATTTTTTTTCATTTGCAATCTAGTAGTTTCAATTTTTTGCACGTATTTTAAATTCTACTGTGTGAAATCATAATTTATTATGAGCAATTCAAACCTACTCGATTGCAAATGAAAAACACTTTTCATTTTCATTCTTTCATGGAACGCAAATGGACTCCCAGTATTAGAGTATCCTAGACCCAAAAATTCCTCGTGATATAAAATCGTTCTTAGGCTTCATAGGGTACAACCGTCGCTTCATTAAAAATTTTGCTAATATTGCCATACCACTGAATAATCTCTTAAAACAGGATAACGTATTCGAGTATACTCCATTTTGCGATGAATCTTTCAAATATTTACAAAATTGTCTAGTCACACCGCCAATCCTACAATTTCCAGATTTCAAGCGAGAGTTTATTACAACGTGCGACGCCAGCGACTTCGCAGTTGGATCCGTTTTATCCTAATTACATATATTCTTCAGGAGATCTTCCCGTAGCATACGCTAGTCAAACTCTAAATAAAGCGAAAAAAAATTACTCAGTTATCGAAAAGGAGTTACTTTCAATTTTTTGGTCAATTCAGTATTTCAGACCTTATGTATATGCAGAAAATTTAAGATCATTACTGATCACAAACCTTTGGTTTGGTTAAACAGCATACTTGACGAGTATGACTTCGTAATTGCCCACAAAGCTGGATCACTGAATCGAAACGTTGATGCGCTTATAGTCATATTGCTATAAACCCTACAAATCAAACTCTATCAATTCCTGATTTTAACTCCAAACTTCCCATTATTAATTCACCAAACCTACATAAATTACCAGACTCTTCACCAGTTCCTTATCAATTTTCGACTAATTCTTGCATTCTTGAAACCTTCCCTATAATCATTCAAATAATTCAAATTCAAATTCCATTTCTCATACCGACCAAGACAGTAATTTTTCTAAATCCATGTACCCTAATTCAATTTTAAATAGTGAAATCATAAATTTTAAATCTACAATAGAAATACCTGCAAATTCTTCATCCAATTCAGATTTCTTAACCAAAGCAATAAATTCAAACGAAATCGTAAATGTGATCACCCGATCCAAATCCAAATCTGTGAAAACTCAAGAGGATAATCCAAATATCCTACCATCCAGCACTGAATCTTCTCCTAATATGATCCAATACTCCATAAATCAGCATACTTTAGATCCAAATTCCCCATCTCCTTCAAATGAAAATTCAAACAACCAAATTGTAATTTCCGATCCTACAGAACAAACCAAATTAATTGAAGAATTTCATAACACCCCATTAGGAACGTCCCTTAAGCTAGCAGAACCCATATAGCAGAACAATACAAGATAGTACGGATAATTATAGGCTAATTATAGGCTAATTAAATGGCCCATTAAAAAATTTTGAGCTGCACCCCTTCTAACTAAAACGCGGGTTCTGCTAGCTTAAGAAAAAGTTAGCAGAACCAATATCAAAAACTGATTTAAAAATAATTGGAAAATTAACGGTTAATTTTAGGCTAATTAAATGCCCTATTTAAATTTTTTTATACTGCTCGATCTAGAAAATGTAAAAGGCTTTATCATTGCAAAGCTAGCAAAACCCAAATCGAAAATGGGACCAAAACCGAAACTAGAATGCAAAACAAGATCTATTGATAAGCAAATAATTTTAGGCTCACTATGGGCTATTCAAATGCCTCATTAAAAAGTTTACGGCTCCACCCGTTTTTGACTAGACTTCAGGTCATTTAATCTAAAGCCAGCAGAACCCAAATCGAAAATCGGACCAAAACTGAAATTAGAATGCAAATCAAGATATATTGATAAGCAAATAATTTTAGACTCACTATGGGAACACCAAATGCCTCATTAAAAAATTTTAGGCTCCACCCGTTTTTGACCAGACTTCAGGTCATTTAATCTAAAGCTAGCAGAACACAAACTGAAAATCGGACCAAAACTGAAGTTAGAATGCAAAACAAGATCTATTGATAAGAAAATAATTTTAGGCTCACTATGAGCTATTTAAATGTCCCATTAAAAAATTTGGGCTCCACCCGTTTTTGACCAGACTTCAGGTCATTTAATCTAAATCCAGCAGAACCCAAATCGAAAATCGGACCAAAACTGAAATTTGAATGCAAAACAAGATCTATTGATAAGCAAATAATTTTAGGCTCACTATGGGCTATTCAAATGCCTCATTAAAAAGTTTTGGGCTCCACCCGTTTTTGACTAGACTTCAGGTCATTTAATCTAAAGCCAGCAGAACCCAAATCGAAAATCGGACCAAAACTGAAATTAGAATGCAAAACAAGATCTATTGATAAGCAAATAATTTTAGGCTCACTATGGGCTATTCAAATGCCCCATTAAAAAAATTTGGGCTCCACCCGTTTTTGACCAGACTTCAGGCCATTTAATCTAAAGCTAGCAGAACCCAAATTGAAAATCGGACCAAAACTGAAATTAGAATGCAAAACAAGATCTATTGATAAACAAATAAATTTAGGCTCACTATGGGCTATTCATATGAACCATTAAAAATTGTTGGGCTCCACCCGTTTTTGACCAGACTTCAGGTCATTTAATCTAAAGCCAGCAGAACCCAAATTGAAAATCGGACCAAAACTGAAATTACAATGCAAAACAAGATCTATTGATAAGCAAATAATATTAGGCTCACTATGTGTTCCGGATTCTGTATCAATGAAAATACCTACCTGCATCCAGCTGTCTCATCCTGTAACACATGAAACAAAAAAAAATGCAGCAAACTAAAAACTATCAGGGGGTTGGCTTCATATTTGCATTGTGGTATTGACTTTCCATTCTCCTTGCATCTAATTGTATACCTAGAGTTAAATAATTCATGTAACCATTAGTTTATATAATTTGTAATATAATTTATACTTACTTATGAAACAAATGTAAACATTCCACCATTTGTTGAGAAATGTCACTTTGTCTACACATCATAAACCAAAAACGTACTAAAGGATTTGGTTGCATACATTTATTTTGTATTTGGGATGTGTTCGTAATTTGGTATGAAAAGTCGTACCAACATGACATTCGTGACAAATGGTCGAATGGTAAAAAATTTGTTTGTTCATTCCTTTCATTCTCGTGCGTTCATCAAGTTAAACACGCAATTAACAATCTATATATATAAAACAAAGTCGGGTTAGTTACACCATTTATAAAGTGCTCTTAACCTGCACCGACCAAAGTAGCCCGCCTCAATGAAACCTGTACTATAATTTGTTACACATTTATTACAATTTATTACAACAACTCCCGATTTTATTACAGTTACCGTTTTCGAGGAACGAGTGGTCGGTTTAGCTTGTAATTAAACCTACACCGCCAAAATTGTAACTTTTGATGTAGCTGTGATATCGGGATGAATCTTGTACCAGAATTTATTACAAATTAATTACATTGGTTTAATAGTTCAAGATCAACCCTATATCTTGACTAAGGGTAAATTTCACCCCAAAAGGTTATTTATGACAAAAACATCGATTTTACCAATATTAATAAAGTATTACACCAGACCAGATATAACTTTTCGACCTTGTGGAGGGCACATCAACCTTATACAGGTGTGCAATATCTTATATATGCGTCAGGTTACACGGAATTGGCTCCAAACGGTAAAGGGTGCAAACGACTAATTTATAGTTCGATTTTATCATCTTCAATAATTTACTACACCAGACCGCCACCAGATATTGAGTCAAATGTTACTCCTGGAACCTTGTGGAGGGCACATCAACCTTGTACAGGTGTGTAATAAATTATCTTTGTATCAGGTTACGCGGAATTGGCTCCAAACCGTAAAGGGTTCGAACGTCTAATTTATAGTTCGATTTTATCATCTTCAACAATTTATTACACCAGACCGCCACCAGATATTGAGTCAAATGTTACTCCTGGAACCTTGTGGAGAGCAAATCAACCTTATACAGGTGTGTAATAAATTATCTTTGTATCAGGTTACGCGGAATTGGCTCCAAACCGTAAAGGGTTCAAACGTCTAATTTATAGTTCGATTTTATCATCTTCAACAATTTATTACACCAGACCGCCACCAGATATTGAGTCAAATGTTACTCCTGGAACCTTGTGGAGGGCACATCAACCTTACACAGGTGTGTAATAAATTATCTTTGTATCAGGTTACGCGGAATTGGCTCCAAACCGTAAAGGGTTCAAACGTCTAATTTATAGTTCGATTTTATCATCTTCAACAATTTATTACACCAGACCGCCACCAGATATTGAGTCAAATGTTACTCCTGGAACCTTGTGGAGGGCAAATAAACCTTATACAGGTGTGTAATAAATTATCTTTGTATCAGGTTACGCGGAATTGGCTCCAAACCGTAAAGGGTTCAAACGTCTAATTTATAGTTCGATTTTATCATCTTCAACAATTTATTACACCAGACCGCCACCAGATATTGAGTCAAATGTTACTCCTGGAACCTTGTGGAGGGCACATCAACCATATACAGGTGTGTAATAAATTATCTTTGTATCAGGTTATGCGGAATTGGCTCCAAACCGTAAAGGGTTCAAACGCCTAATTTATAGTTCGATTTTATCATCTTTAACAATTTATTACACCAGACCGCCACCAGATATTGAGTCAAATGTTACTCCTGGAACCTTGTGAAGGGCACATCAACCTTATACAGGTGTGTAATAAATTATCTTTGTATCAGGTAATGCGGAATTGGCTCCAAACTGTAAAGGGTTCAAACGTCTAATTTATAGTTCGATTTTATCATCTTCAACAATTTATTACACCAGACCGCCACCAGATATTGAGTCAAATGTTACTCCTGCAACCTTGTGGAGGGCAAATAAACCTTATACAGGTGTGTAATAAATTATCTTTGTATCAGGTTATGCGGAATTGGCTCCAAACCGTAAAGGGTTCAAACGCCTAATTTATAGTTCGATTTTATCATCTTCAACAATTTATTACACCAGACCGCCACCAGATATTGAGTCAAATGTTACTCCTGGAACCTTGTGGAGGGCAAATAAACCTTATACAGGTGTGTAATAAATTATCTTTGTATCAGGTTACGCGGAATTGGCTCCAAACCGTAAAGGGTTCAAACGTCTAATTTATAGTTCGATTTTATCATCTTTAACAATTTAATACACCAGACCGCCACCAGATATTGAGTCAAATGTTACTCCTGGAACCTTGTGAAGGGCACATCAACCTTATACAGGTGTGTAATAAATTATCTTTGTATCAGGTTACGCGGAATTGGCTCCAAACCGTAAAGGGTTCGAACGTCTAATTTATAGTTCGATTTTATCATCTTCAACAATTTATTACACCAGACCGCCACCAGATATTGAGTCAAATGTTACTCCTGGAACCTTGTGGAGAGCAAATCAACCTTATACAGGTGTGTAATAAATTATCTTTGTATCAGGTTACGCGGAATTGGCTCCAAACCGTAAAGGGTTCAAACGTCTAATTTATAGTTCGATTTTATCATCTTCAACAATTTATTACACCAGACCGCCACCAGATATTGAGTCAAATGTTACTCCTGGAACCTTGTGGAGGGCACATCAACCTTACACAGGTGTGTAATAAATTATCTTTGTATCAGGTTACGCGGAATTGGCTCCAAACCGTAAAGGGTTCAAACGTCTAATTTATAGTTCGATTTTATCATCTTCAACAATTTATTACACCAGACCGCCACCAGATATTGAGTCAAATGTTACTCCTGGAACCTTGTGGAGGGCACATCAACCATATACAGGTGTGTAATAAATTATCTTTGTATCAGGTTATGCGGAATTGGCTCCAAACCGTAAAGGGTTCAAACGCCTAATTTATAGTTCGATTTTATCATCTTTAACAATTTATTACACCAGACCGCCACCAGATATTGAGTCAAATGTTACTCCTGGAACCTTGTGAAGGGCACATCAACCTTATACAGGTGTGTAATAAATTATCTTTGTATCAGGTAATGCGGAATTGGCTCCAAACTGTAAAGGGTTCAAACGTCTAATTTATAGTTCGATTTTATCATCTTCAACAATTTATTACACCAGACCGCCACCAGATATTGAGTCAAATGTTACTCCTGCAACCTTGTGGAGGGCAAATAAACCTTATACAGGTGTGTAATAAATTATCTTTGTATCAGGTTATGCGGAATTGGCTCCAAACCGTAAAGGGTTCAAACGTCTAATTTATAGTTCGATTTTATCATCTTCAACAATTTATTACACCAGACCGCCACCAGATATTGAGTGAAATGTTACTCCTGGAACCTTGTGGAGGGCACATCAACCTTATACAGGTGTGTAATAAATTATCTTTGTATCAGGTTACGCGGAATTGGCTCCAAACCGTAAAGGGTTCAAACGTCTAATTTATAGTTCGATTTTATCATCTTTAACAATTTAATACACCAGACCGCCACCAGATATTGAGTCAAATGTTACTCCTGGAACCTTGTGAAGGGCACATCAACCTTATACAGGTGTGTAATAAATTATCTTTGTATCAGGTTACGCGGAATTGGCTCCAAACCGTAAAGGGTTCGAACGTCTAATTTATAGTTCGATTTTATCATCTTCAACAATTTATTACACCAGACCGCCACCAGATATTGAGTCAAATGTTACTCCTGGAACCTTGTGGAGAGCAAATCAACCTTATACAGGTGTGTAATAAATTATCTTTGTATCAGGTTACGCGGAATTGGCTCCAAACCGTAAAGGGTTCAAACGTCTAATTTATAGTTCGATTTTATCATCTTCAACAATTTATTACACCAGACCGCCACCAGATATTGAGTCAAATGTTACTCCTGGAACCTTGTGGAGGGCACATCAACCTTACACAGGTGTGTAATAAATTATCTTTGTATCAGGTTACGCGGAATTGGCTCCAAACCGTAAAGGGTTCAAACGTCTAATTTATAGTTCGATTTTATCATCTTCAACAATTTATTACACCAGACCGCCACCAGATATTGAGTCAAATGTTACTCCTGGAACCTTGTGGAGGGCAAATAAACCTTATACAGGTGTGTAATAAATTATCTTTGTATCAGGTTACGCGGAATTGGCTCCAAACCGTAAAGGGTTCAAACGTCTAATTTATAGTTCGATTTTATCATCTTCAACAATTTATTACACCAGACCGCCACCAGATATTGAGTCAAATGTTACTCCTGGAACCTTGTGGAGGGCACATCAACCATATACAGGTGTGTAATAAATTATCTTTGTATCAGGTTATGCGGAATTGGCTCCAAACCGTAAAGGGTTCAAACGCCTAATTTATAGTTCGATTTTATCATCTTTAACAATTTATTACACCAGACCGCCACCAGATATTGAGTCAAATGTTACTCCTGGAACCTTGTGAAGGGCACATCAACCTTATACAGGTGTGTAATAAATTATCTTTGTATCAGGTAATGCGGAATTGGCTCCAAACTGTAAAGGGTTCAAACGTCTAATTTATAGTTCGATTTTATCATCTTCAACAATTTATTACACCAGACCGCCACCAGATATTGAGTCAAATGTTACTCCTGCAACCTTGTGGAGGGCACATCAACCTTATACAGGTGTGTAATAAATTATCTTTGTATCAGGTTATGCGGAATTGGCTCCAAACCGTAAAGGGTTCAAACGCCTAATTTATAGTTCGATTTTATCATCTTCAACAATTTATTACACCAGACCGCCACCAGATATTGAGTCAAATGTTACTCCTGGAACCTTGTGGAGGGCAAATAAACCTTATACAGGTGTGTAATAAATTATCTTTGTATCAGGTTACGCGGAATTGGCTCCAAACCGTAAAGGGTTCAAACGTCTAATTTATAGTTCGATTTTATCATCTTCAACAATTTATTACACCAGACCGCCACCAGATATTGAGTCAAATGTTACTCCTGGAACCTTGTGGAGGGCACATCAACCATATACAGGTGTGTAATAAATTATCTTTGTATCAGGTTATGCGGAATTGGCTCCAAACCGTAAAGGGTTCAAACGCCTAATTTATAGTTCGATTTTATCATCTTTAACAATTTATTACACCAGACCGCCACCAGATATTGAGTCAAATGTTACTCCTGGAACCTTGTGAAGGGCACATCAACCTTATACAGGTGTGTAATAAATTATCTTTGTATCAGGTAATGCGGAATTGGCTCCAAACTGTAAAGGGTTCAAACGTCTAATTTATAGTTCGATTTTATCATCTTCAACAATTTATTACACCAGACCGCCACCAGATATTGAGTCAAATGTTACTCCTGGAACCTTGTGGAGGGCACATCAACCATATACAGGTGTGTAATAAATTATCTTTGTATCAGGTTATGCGGAATTGGCTCCAAACCGTAAAGGGTTCAAACGCCTAATTTATAGTTCGATTTTATCATCTTTAACAATTTATTACACCAGACCGCCACCAGATATTGAGTCAAATGTTACTCCTGGAACCTTGTGAAGGGCACATCAACCTTATACAGGTGTGTAATAAATTATCTTTGTATCAGGTAATGCGGAATTGGCTCCAAACTGTAAAGGGTTCAAACGTCTAATTTATAGTTCGATTTTATCATCTTCAACAATTTATTACACCAGACCGCCACCAGATATTGAGTCAAATGTTACTCCTGCAACCTTGTGGAGGGCACATCAACCTTATACAGGTGTGTAATAAATTATCTTTGTATCAGGTTATGCGGAATTGGCTCCAAACCGTAAAGGGTTCAAACGTCTAATTTATAGTTCGATTTTATCATCTTCAACAATTTATTACACCAGACCGCCACCAGATATTGAGTGAAATGTTACTCCTGGAACCTTGTGGAGGGCACATCAACCTTATACAGGTGTGTAATAAATTATCTTTGTATCAGGTTACGCGGAATTGGCTCCAAACCGTAAAGGGTTCAAACGTCTAATTTATAGTTCGATTTTATCATCTTTAACAATTTAATACACCAGACCGCCACCAGATATTGAGTCAAATGTTACTCCTGGAACCTTGTGAAGGGCACATCAACCTTATACAGGTGTGTAATAAATTATCTTTGTATCAGGTTACGCGGAATTGGCTCCAAACCGTAAAGGGTTCGAACGTCTAATTTATAGTTCGATTTTATCATCTTCAACAATTTATTACACCAGACCGCCACCAGATATTGAGTCAAATGTTACTCCTGGAACCTTGTGGAGAGCAAATCAACCATATACAGGTGTGTAATAAATTATCTTTGTATCAGGTTACGCGGAATTGGCTCCAAACCGTAAAGGGTTCAAACGTCTAATTTATAGTTCGATTTTATCATCTTCAACAATTTATTACACCAGACCGCCACCAGATATTGAGTCAAATGTTACTCCTGGAACCTTGTGGAGGGCACATCAACCTTACACAGGTGTGTAATAAATTATCTTTGTATCAGGTTACGCGGAATTGGCTCCAAACCGTAAAGGGTTCAAACGTCTAATTTATAGTTCGATTTTATCATCTTCAACAATTTATTACACCAGACCGCCACCAGATATTGAGTCAAATGTTACTCCTGGAACCTTGTGGAGGGCACATCAACCATATACAGGTGTGTAATAAATTATCTTTGTATCAGGTTATGCGGAATTGGCTCCAAACCGTAAAGGGTTCAAACGCCTAATTTATAGTTCGATTTTATCATCTTTAACAATTTATTACACCAGACCGCCACCAGATATTGAGTCAAATGTTACTCCTGGAACCTTGTGAAGGGCACATCAACCTTATACAGGTGTGTAATAAATTATCTTTGTATCAGGTAATGCGGAATTGGCTCCAAACTGTAAAGGGTTCAAACGTCTAATTTATAGTTCGATTTTATCATCTTCAACAATTTATTACACCAGACCGCCACCAGATATTGAGTCAAATGATACTCCTGCAACCTTGTGGAGGGCAAATAAACCTTATACAGGTGTGTAATAAATTATCTTTGTATCAGGTTATGCGGAATTGGCTCCAAACCGTAAAGGGTTCAAACGTCTAATTTATAGTTCGATTTTATCATCTTCAACAATTTATTACACCAGACCGCCACCAGATATTGAGTGAAATGTTACTCCTGGAACCTTGTGGAGGGCACATCAACCTTATACAGGTGTGTAATAAATTATCTTTGTATCAGGTTACGCGGAATTGGCTCCAAACCGTAAAGGGTTCAAACGTCTAATTTATAGTTCGATTTTATCATCTTTAACAATTTAATACACCAGACCGCCACCAGATATTGAGTCAAATGTTACTCCTGGAACCTTGTGAAGGGCACATCAACCTTATACAGGTGTGTAATAAATTATCTTTGTATCAGGTTACGCGGAATTGGCTCCAAACCGTAAAGGGTTCGAACGTCTAATTTATAGTTCGATTTTATCATCTTCAACAATTTATTACACCAGACCGCCACCAGATATTGAGTCAAATGTTACTCCTGGAACCTTGTGGAGAGCAAATCAACCATATACAGGTGTGTAATAAATTATCTTTGTATCAGGTTACGCGGAATTGGCTCCAAACCGTAAAGGGTTCAAACGTCTAATTTATAGTTCGATTTTATCATCTTCAACAATTTATTACACCAGACCGCCACCAGATATTGAGTCAAATGTTACTCCTGGAACCTTGTGGAGGGCACATCAACCTTACACAGGTGTGTAATAAATTATCTTTGTATCAGGTTACGCGGAATTGGCTCCAAACCGTAAAGGGTTCAAACGTCTAATTTATAGTTCGATTTTATCATCTTCAACAATTTATTACACCAGACCGCCACCAGATATTGAGTCAAATGTTACTCCTGGAACCTTGTGGAGGGCAAATAAACCTTATACAGGTGTGTAATAAATTATCTTTGTATCAGGTTACGCGGAATTGGCTCCAAACCGTAAAGGGTTCAAACGTCTAATTTATAGTTCGATTTTATCATCTTCAACAATTTATTACACCAGACCGCCACCAGATATTGAGTCAAATGTTACTCCTGGAACCTTGTGGAGGGCACATCAACCATATACAGGTGTGTAATAAATTATCTTTGTATCAGGTTATGCGGAATTGGCTCCAAACCGTAAAGGGTTCAAACGCCTAATTTATAGTTCGATTTTATCATCTTTAACAATTTATTACACCAGACCGCCACCAGATATTGAGTCAAATGTTACTCCTGGAACCTTGTGAAGGGCACATCAACCTTATACAGGTGTGTAATAAATTATCTTTGTATCAGGTAATGCGGAATTGGCTCCAAACTGTAAAGGGTTCAAACGTCTAATTTATAGTTCGATTTTATCATCTTCAACAATTTATTACACCAGACCGCCACCAGATATTGAGTCAAATGTTACTCCTGCAACCTTGTGGAGGGCAAATAAACCTTATACAGGTGTGTAATAAATTATCTTTGTATCAGGTTATGCGGAATTGGCTCCAAACCGTAAAGGGTTCAAACGCCTAATTTATAGTTCGATTTTATCATCTTCAACAATTTATTACACCAGACCGCCACCAGATATTGAGTCAAATGTTACTCCTGGAACCTTGTGGAGGGCAAATAAACCTTATACAGGTGTGTAATAAATTATCTTTGTATCAGGTTACGCGGAATTGGCTCCAAACCGTAAAGGGTTCAAACGTCTAATTTATAGTTCGATTTTATCATCTTCAACAATTTATTACACCAGACCGCCACCAGATATTGAGTCAAATGTTACTCCTGGAACCTTGTGGAGGGCACATCAACCATATACAGGTGTGTAATAAATTATCTTTGTATCAGGTTATGCGGAATTGGCTCCAAACCGTAAAGGGTTCAAACGCCTAATTTATAGTTCGATTTTATCATCTTTAACAATTTATTACACCAGACCGCCACCAGATATTGAGTCAAATGTTACTCCTGGAACCTTGTGAAGGGCACATCAACCTTATACAGGTGTGTAATAAATTATCTTTGTATCAGGTAATGCGGAATTGGCTCCAAACTGTAAAGGGTTCAAACGTCTAATTTATAGTTCGATTTTATCATCTTCAACAATTTAGTACACCAGACCGCCACCAGATATTGAGTCAAATGTTACTCCTGCAACCTTGTGGAGGGCAAATAAACCTTATACAGGTGTGTAATAAATTATCTTTGTATCAGGTTATGCGGAATTGGCTCCAAACCGTAAAGGGTTCAAACGTCTAATTTATAGTTCGATTTTATCATCTTCAACAATTTATTACACCAGACCGCCACCAGATATTGAGTGAAATGTTACTCCTGGAACCTTGTGGAGGGCACATCAACCTTATACAGGTGTGTAATAAATTATCTTTGTATCAGGTTACGCGGAATTGGCTCCAAACCGTAAAGGGTTCAAACGTCTAATTTATAGTTCGATTTTATCATCTTTAACAATTTAATACACCAGACCGCCACCAGATATTGAGTCAAATGTTACTCCTGGAACCTTGTGAAGGGCACATCAACCTTATACAGGTGTGTAATAAATTATCTTTGTATCAGGTTACACGGAATTGGCTCCAAACCGTAAAGGGTTCAAACGTCTAATTTATAGTTCGATTTTATCATCTTCAACAATTTATTACACCAGACCGCCACCAGATATTGAGTCAAATGTTACTCCTGGAACCTTATGGAGGGCAAATCAACCTTGTACAGGTGTGTAATAAATTATCTTTGTATCAGGTTACGCGGAATTGGCTCCAAACCGTAAAGGGTTCAAACGTCTAATTTATAGTTCGATTTTATCATCTTCAACAATTTATTACACCAGACCGCCACCAGATATTGAGTCAAATGTTACTCCTGGAACCTTGTGGAGGGCACATCAACCTTACACAGGTGTGTAATAAATTATCTTTGTATCAGGTTACACGGAATTGGCTCCAAACGGTAAAGTGTGCAAACGACTAATTTATAGTTCGATTTTATCATCTTCAATAATTTATTACACCAGACCGCCACCAGATATTGAGTCAAATGTTACTCCTGGAACCTTATGGAGGGCAAATCAACCTTGTACAGGTGTGTAATAAATTATCTTTGTATCAGGTTACGCGGAATTGGCTCCAAACCGTAAAGGGTTCAAACGTCTAATTTATAGTTCGATTTTATCATCTTCAACAATTTATTACACCAGACCGCCACCAGATATTGAGTCAAATGTTACTCCTGGAACCTTGTGGAGGGCACATCAACCATATACAGGTGTGTAATAAATTATCTTTGTATCAGGTTATGCGGAATTGGCTCCAAACCGTAAAGGGTTCAAACGCCTAATTTATAGTTCGATTTTATCATCTTTAACAATTTATTACACCAGACCGCCACCATATATTGAGTCAAATGTTACTCCTGGAACCTTGTGAAGGGCACATCAACCTTATACAGGTGTGTAATAAATTATCTTTGTATCAGGTAATGCGGAATTGGCTCCAAACTGTAAAGGGTTCAAACGTCTAATTTATAGTTCGATTTTATCATCTTCAACAATTTATTACACCAGACCGCCACCAGATATTGAGTCAAATGTTACTCCTGCAACCTTGTGGAGGGCAAATAAACCTTATACAGGTGTGTAATAAATTATCTTTGTATCAGGTTACGCGGAATTGGCTCCAAACCGTAAAGGGTTCAAACGTCTAATTTATAGTTCGATTTTATCATCTTCAACAATTTATTACACCAGACCGCCACCAGATATTGAGTCAAATGTTACTCCTGGAACCTTGTGGAGGGCACATCAACCATATACAGGTGTGTAATAAATTATCTTTGTATCAGGTTATGCGGAATTGGCTCCAAACCGTAAAGGGTTCAAACGCCTAATTTATAGTTCGATTTTATCATCTTTAACAATTTATTACACCAGACCGCCACCAGATATTGAGTCAAATGTTACTCCTGGAACCTTGTGAAGGGCACATCAACCTTATACAGGTGTGTAATAAATTATCTTTGTATCAGGTAATGCGGAATTGGCTCCAAACTGTAAAGGGTTCAAACGTCTAATTTATAGTTCGATTTTATCATCTTCAACAATTTATTACACCAGACCGCCACCAGATATTGAGTCAAATGTTACTCCTGCAACCTTGTGGAGGGCAAATAAACCTTATACAGGTGTGTAATAAATTATCTTTGTATCAGGTTATGCGGAATTGGCTCCAAACCGTAAAGGGTTCAAACGCCTAATTTATAGTTCGATTTTATCATCTTCAACAATTTATTACACCAGACCGCCACCAGATATTGAGTCAAATGTTACTCCTGGAACCTTGTGGAGGGCAAATAAACCTTATACAGGTGTGTAATAAATTATCTTTGTATCAGGTTACGCGGAATTGGCTCCAAACCGTAAAGGGTTCAAACGTCTAATTTATAGTTCGATTTTATCATCTTTAACAATTTATTACACCAGACCGCCACCAGATATTGAGTCAAATGTTACTCCTGGAACCTTGTGAAGGGCACATCAACCTTATACAGGTGTGTAATAAATTATCTTTGTATCAGGTAATGCGGAATTGGCTCCAAACTGTAAAGGGTTCAAACGTCTAATTTATAGTTCGATTTTATCATCTTCAACAATTTATTACACCAGACCGCCACCAGATATTGAGTCAAATGTTACTCCTGCAACCTTGTGGAGGGCAAATAAACCTTATACAGGTGTGTAATAAATTATCTTTGTATCAGGTTATGCGGAATTGGCTCCAAACCGTAAAGGGTTCAAACGCCTAATTTATAGTTCGATTTTATCATCTTCAACAATTTATTACACCAGACCGCCACCAGATATTGAGTCAAATGTTACTCCTGGAACCTTGTGGAGGGCACATCAACCTTATACAGGTGTGTAATAAATTATCTTTGTATCAGGTTACGCGGAATTGGCTCCAAACCGTAAAGGGTTCAAACGTCTAATTTATAGTTCGATTTTATCATCTTTAACAATTTAATACACCAGACCGCCACCAGATATTGAGTCAAATGTTACTCCTGGAACCTTGTGAAGGGCACATCAACCTTATACAGGTGTGTAATAAATTATCTTTGTATCAGGTTATGCGGAATTGGCTCCAAACCGTAAAGGGTTCAAACGTCTAATTTATAGTTCGATTTTATCATCTTCAACAATTTATTACACCAGACCGCCACCAGATATTGAGTCAAATGTTACTCCTGGAACCTTATGGAGGGCAAATCAACCTTGTACAGGTGTGTAATAAATTATCTTTGTATCAGGTTACGCGGAATTGGCTCCAAACCGTAAAGGGTTCAAACGTCTAATTTATAGTTCGATTTTATCATCTTCAACAATTTATTACACCAGACCGCCACCAGATATTGAGTGAAATGTTACTCCTGGAACCTTGTGGAGGGCACATCAACCTTATACAGGTGTGTAATAAATTATCTTTGTATCAGGTTACACGGAATTGGCTCCAAACCGTAAAGGGTTCAAACGTCTAATTTATAGTTCGATTTTATCATCTTTAACAATTTAATACACCAGACCGCCACCAGATATTGAGTCAAATGTTACTCCTGGAACCTTGTGAAGGGCACATCAACCTTATACAGGTGTGTAATAAATTATCTTTGTATCAGGTTACACGGAATTGGCTCCAAACCGTAAAGGGTTCAAACGTCTAATTTATAGTTCGATTTTATCATCTTCAACAATTTATTACACCAGACCGCCACCAGATATTGAGTCAAATGTTACTCCTGGAACCTTATGGAGGGCAAATCAACCTTGTACAGGTGTGTAATAAATTATCTTTGTATCAGGTTACGCGGAATTGGCTCCAAACCGTAAAGGGTTCAAACGTCTAATTTATAGTTCGATTTTATCATCTTCAACAATTTATTACACCAGACCGCCACCAGATATTGAGTCAAATGTTACTCCTGGAACCTTGTGGAGGGCACATCAACCTTACACAGGTGTGTAATAAATTATCTTTGTATCAGGTTACACGGAATTGGCTCCAAACGGTAAAGTGTGCAAACGACTAATTTATAGTTCGATTTTATCATCTTCAATAATTTATTACACCAGACCGCCACCAGATATTGAGTCAAATGTTACTCCTGGAACCTTATGGAGGGCAAATCAACCTTGTACAGGTGTGTAATAAATTATCTTTGTATCAGGTTACGCGGAATTGGCTCCAAACCGTAAAGGGTTCAAACGTCTAATTTATAGTTCGATTTTATCATCTTCAACAATTTATTACACCAGACCGCCACCAGATATTGAGTCAAATGTTACTCCTGGAACCTTGTGGAGGGCACATCAACCATATACAGGTGTGTAATAAATTATCTTTGTATCAGGTTATGCGGAATTGGCTCCAAACCGTAAAGGGTTCAAACGCCTAATTTATAGTTCGATTTTATCATCTTTAACAATTTATTACACCAGACCGCCACCAGATATTGAGTCAAATGTTACTCCTGGAACCTTGTGAAGGGCACATCAACCTTATACAGGTGTGTAATAAATTATCTTTGTATCAGGTAATGCGGAATTGGCTCCAAACTGTAAAGGGTTCAAACGTCTAATTTATAGTTCGATTTTATCATCTTCAACAATTTATTACACCAGACCGCCACCAGATATTGAGTCAAATGTTACTCCTGCAACCTTGTGGAGGGCAAATAAACCTTATACAGGTGTGTAATAAATTATCTTTGTATCAGGTTATGCGGAATTGGCTCCAAACCGTAAAGGGTTCAAACGCCTAATTTATAGTTCGATTTTATCATCTTCAACAATTTATTACACCAGACCGCCACCAGATATTGAGTCAAATGTTACTCCTGGAACCTTGTGGAGGGCAAATAAACCTTATACAGGTGTGTAATAAATTATCTTTGTATCAGGTTACGCGGAATTGGCTCCAAACCGTAAAGGGTTCAAACGTCTAATTTATAGTTCGATTTTATCATCTTCAACAATTTATTACACCAGACCGCCACCAGATATTGAGTCAAATGTTACTCCTGGAACCTTGTGGAGGGCACATCAACCATATACAGGTGTGTAATAAATTATCTTTGTATCAGGTTATGCGGAATTGGCTCCAAACCGTAAAGGGTTCAAACGCCTAATTTATAGTTCGATTTTATCATCTTTAACAATTTATTACACCAGACCGCCACCAGATATTGAGTCAAATGTTACTCCTGGAACCTTGTGAAGGGCACATCAACCTTATACAGGTGTGTAATAAATTATCTTTGTATCAGGTAATGCGGAATTGGCTCCAAACTGTAAAGGGTTCAAACGTCTAATTTATAGTTCGATTTTATCATCTTCAACAATTTATTACACCAGACCGCCACCAGATATTGAGTCAAATGTTACTCCTGCAACCTTGTGGAGGGCAAATAAACCTTATACAGGTGTGTAATAAATTATCTTTGTATCAGGTTATGCGGAATTGGCTCCAAACCGTAAAGGGTTCAAACGCCTAATTTATAGTTCGATTTTATCATCTTCAACAATTTATTACACCAGACCGCCACCAGATATTGAGTCAAATGTTACTCCTGGAACCTTGTGGAGGGCACATCAACCTTATACAGGTGTGTAATAAATTATCTTTGTATCAGGTTACGCGGAATTGGCTCCAAACCGTAAAGGGTTCAAACGTCTAATTTATAGTTCGATTTTATCATCTTTAACAATTTAATACACCAGACCGCCACCAGATATTGAGTCAAATGTTACTCCTGGAACCTTGTGAAGGGCACATCAACCTTATACAGGTGTGTAATAAATTATCTTTGTATCAGGTTACACGGAATTGGCTCCAAACCGTAAAGGGTTCAAACGTCTAATTTATAGTTCGATTTTATCATCTTCAACAATTTATTACACCAGACCGCCACCAGATATTGAGTCAAATGTTACTCCTGGAACCTTGTGGAGGGCACATCAACCTTATACAGGTGTGTAATAAATTATCTTTGTATCAGGTTACGCGGAATTGGCTCCAAACCGTAAAGGGTTCAAACGTCTAATTTATAGTTCGATTTTATCATCTTCAACAATTTATTACACCAGACCGCCACCAGATATTGAGTCAAATGTTACTCCTGGAACCTTGTGGAGGGCACATCAACCTTACACAGGTGTGTAATAAATTATCTTTGTATCAGGTTACACGGAATTGGCTCCAAACGGTAAAGTGTGCAAACGACTAATTTATAGTTCGATTTTATCATCTTCAATAATTTATTACACCAGACCGCCACCAGATATTGAGTCAAATGTTACTCCTGGAACATTATGGAGGGCAAATCAACCTTGTACAGGTGTGTAATAAATTATCTTTGTATCAGGTTACGCGGAATTGGCTCCAAACCGTAAAGGGTTCAAACGTCTAATTTATAGTTCGATTTTATCATCTTCAACAATTTATTACACCAGACCGCCACCAGATATTGAGTCAAATGTTACTCCTGGAACCTTGTGGAGGGCACATCAACCTTACACAGGTGTGTAATAAATTATCTTTGTATCAGGTTACACGGAATTGGCTCCAAACCGTAAAGGGTTCAAACGTCTAATTTATAGTTCGATTTTATCATCTTCAACAATTTAATACACCAGACCGCCACCAGATATTGAGTCAAATGTTACTCCTGGAACCTTGTGAAGGGCACATCAACCTTATACAGGTGTGTAATAAATTATCTTTGTATCAGGTTACACGGAATTGGCTCCAAACCGTAAAGGGTTCAAACGTCTAATTTATAGTTCGATTTTATCATCTTCAACAATTTATTACACCAGACCGCCACCAGATATTGAGTCAAATGTTACTCCTGGAACCTTGTGGAGGGCACATCAACCTTACACAGGTGTGTAATAAATTATCTTTGTATCAGGTTACACGGAATTGGCTCCAAACCGTAAAGGGTTCAAACGTCTAATTTATAGTTCGATTTTATCATCTTCAACAATTTATTACACCAGACCGCCACCAGATATTGAGTCAAATGTTACTCCTGGAACCTTGTGGAGGGCAAATCAACCTTGTACAGGTGTGTAATAAATTATCTTTGTATCAGGTTACGCGGAATTGGCTCCAAACCGTAAAGGGTTCAAACGTCTAATTTATAGTTCGATTTTATCATCTTCAACAATTTATTACACCAGACCGCCACCAGATATTGAGTCAAATGTTACTCCTGGAACCTTGTGGAGGGCACATCAACCTTACACAGGTGTGTAATAAATTATCTTTGTATCAGGTTACGCGGAATTGGCTCCAAACGGTAAAGTGTGCAAACGACTAATTTATAGTTCGATTTTATCATCTTCAATAATTTATTACACCAGACCGCCACCAGATATTGAGTCAAATGTTACTCCTAGAACCTTGTGGAGGGCACATCAACCTTGTACAGGTGTGTAATAAATTATCTTTGTATCAGGTTACGCGGAATTGGCTCCAAACCGTAAAGGGTTCGAACGTCTAATTTATAGTTCGATTTTATCATCTTCAACAATTTATTACACCAGACCGCCACCAGATATTGAGTCAAATGTTACTCCTGGAACCTTGTGGAGGGCACATCAACCTTATACAGGTGTGTAATAAATTATCTTTGTATCAGGTTACGCGGAATTGGCTCCAAACCGTAAAGGGTTCAAACGTCTAATTTATAGTTCGATTTTATCATCTTCAACAATTTATTACACCAGACCGCCACCAGATATTGAGTGAAATGTTACTCCTGGAACCTTGTGGAGGGCACATCAACCTAACACAGGTGTGTAATAAATTATCTTTGTATCAGGTTACGCGGAATTGGCTCCAAACCGTAAAGGGTTCAAACGTCTAATTTATAGTTCGATTTTATCATCTTCAACAATTTATTACACCAGACCGCCACCAGATATTGAGTCAAATGTTACTCCTGGAACCTTGTGGAGGGCAAATCAACCTTATACAGGTGTGTAATAAATTATCTTTGTATCAGGTTACGCGGAATTGGCTCCAAACGGTAAAGGGTGCAAACGTCTAATTTATAGTTCGATTTTATCATCTTCAACAATTTATTACACCAGACCGCCACCAGATATGGAGTCACTTGTTACTCCTGGAACCTTGTGGAGGGCACATCAACCTTATACAGGTGTGTAATAAATTATCTTTGTATCAGGTTATGCGGAATTGGCTCCAAACCGTAAAGGGTTCAAACGTCTAATTTATAGTTCGATTTTATCATCTTCAACAATTTATTACACCAGACCGCCACCAGATATTGAGTCAAATGTTACTCCTGGAACCTTGTGAAGAGCACATCAACCTTATACAGGTGTGTAATAAATTATCTTTGTATCAGGTTACGCGGAATTGGCTCCAAACCGTAAAGGGTTCAAACGTCTAATTTATAGTTCGATTTTATCATCTTCAACAATTTATTACACCAGACCGCCACCAGATATTGAGTCCAATGTTACTCCTGGAACCTTGTGGAGGGCACATCAACCTTATACAGGTGTGTAATAAATTATCTTTGTATCAGGTTACACGGAATTGGCTCCAAACCGTAAAGGGTGCAAACGTCTAATTTATAGTTCGATTTTATCATCTTCAACAATTTATTACACCAGACCGCCACCAGATATTGAGTCAAATGTTACTCCTGGAACCTTGTGAAGGGCACATCAACCTTATACAGGTGTGTAATAAATTATCTTTGTATCAGGTAATGCGGAATTGGCTCCAAACTGTAAAGGGTTCAAACGTCTAATTTATAGTTCGATTTTATCATCTTCAACAATTTATTACACCAGACCGCCACCAGATATTGAGTCAAATGTTACTCCTGCAACCTTGTGGAGGGCAAATAAACCTTATACAGGTGTGTAATAAATTATCTTTGTATCAGGTTATGCGGAATTGGCTCCAAACCGTAAAGGGTTCAAACGCCTAATTTATAGTTCGATTTTATCATCTTCAACAATTTATTACACCAGACCGCCACCAGATATTGAGTCAAATGTTACTCCTGGAACCTTGTGGAGGGCAAATAAACCTTATACAGGTGTGTAATAAATTATCTTTGTATCAGGTTACGCGGAATTGGCTCCAAACCGTAAAGGGTTCAAACGTCTAATTTATAGTTCGATTTTATCATCTTCAACAATTTATTACACCAGACCGCCACCAGATATTGAGTCAAATGTTACTCCTGGAACCTTGTGGAGGGCACATCAACCATATACAGGTGTGTAATAAATTATCTTTGTATCAGGTTATGCGGAATTGGCTCCAAACCGTAAAGGGTTCAAACGCCTAATTTATAGTTCGATTTTATCATCTTTAACAATTTATTACACCAGACCGCCACCAGATATTGAGTCAAATGTTACTCCTGGAACCTTGTGAAGGGCACATCAACCTTATACAGGTGTGTAATAAATTATCTTTGTATCAGGTAATGCGGAATTGGCTCCAAACTGTAAAGGGTTCAAACGTCTAATTTATAGTTCGATTTTATCATCTTCAACAATTTATTACACCAGACCGCCACCAGATATTGAGTGAAATGTTACTCCTGGAACCTTGTGGAGGGCACATCAACCTTATACAGGTGTGTAATAAATTATCTTTGTATCAGGTTACGCGGAATTGGCTCCAAACCGTAAAGGGTTCAAACGTCTAATTTATAGTTCGATTTTATCATCTTCAACAATTTAATACACCAGACCGCCACCAGATATTGAGTCAAATGTTACTCCTGGAACCTTGTGAAGGGCACATCAACCTTATACAGGTGTGTAATAAATTATCTTTGTATCAGGTTACACGGAATTGGCTCCAAACCGTAAAGGGTTCAAACGTCTAATTTATAGTTCGATTTTATCATCTTCAACAATTTATTACACCAGACCGCCACCAGATATTGAGTCAAATGTTACTCCTGGAACCTTGTGGAGGGCACATCAACCTTACACAGGTGTGTAATAAATTATCTTTGTATCAGGTTACACGGAATTGGCTCCAAACGGTAAAGTGTGCAAACGACTAATTTATAGTTCGATTTTATCATCTTCAATAATTTATTACACCAGACCGCCACCAGATATTGAGTCAAATGTTACTCCTGGAACCTTATGGAGGGCAAATCAACCTTGTACAGGTGTGTAATAAATTATCTTTGTATCAGGTTACGCGGAATTGGCTCCAAACCGTAAAGGGTTCAAACGTCTAATTTATAGTTCGATTTTATCATCTTCAACAATTTATTACACCAGACCGCCACCAGATATTGAGTCAAATGTTACTCCTGGAACCGTGTGGAGGGCACATCAACCTTACACAGGTGTGTAATAAATTATCTTTGTATCAGGTTACACGGAATTGGCTCCAAACCGTAAAGGGTTCAAACGTCTAATTTATAGTTCGATTTTATCATCTTCAACAATTTAATACACCAGACCGCCACCAGATATTGAGTCAAATGTTACTCCTGGAACCTTGTGAAGGGCACATCAACCTTATACAGGTGTGTAATAAATTATCTTTGTATCAGGTTACACGGAATTGGCTCCAAACCGTAAAGGGTTCAAACGTCTAATTTATAGTTCGATTTTATCATCTTCAACAATTTATTACACCAGACCGCCACCAGATATTGAGTCAAATGTTACTCCTGGAACCTTATGGAGGGCAAATCAACCTTGTACAGGTGTGTAATAAATTATCTTTGTATCAGGTTACGCGGAATTGGCTCCAAACCGTAAAGGGTTCAAACGTCTAATTTATAGTTCGATTTTATCATCTTCAACAATTTATTACACCAGACCGCCACCAGATATTGAGTCAAATGTTACTCCTGGAACCTTGTGGAGGGCACATCAACCATATACAGGTGTGTAATAAATTATCTTTGTATCAGGTTATGCGGAATTGGCTCCAAACCGTAAAGGGTTCAAACGCCTAATTTATAGTTCGATTTTATCATCTTTAACAATTTATTACACCAGACCGCCACCAGATATTGAGTCAAATGTTACTCCTGGAACCTTGTGAAGGGCACATCAACCTTATACAGGTGTGTAATAAATTATCTTTGTATCAGGTAATGCGGAATTGGCTCCAAACTGTAAAGGGTTCAAACGTCTAATTTATAGTTCGATTTTATCATCTTCAACAATTTATTACACCAGACCGCCACCAGATATTGAGTCAAATGTTACTCCTGGAACCTTGTGGAGGGCACATCAACCTTATACAGGTGTGTAATAAATTATCTTTGTATCAGGTTACGCGGAATTGGCTCCAAACCGTAAAGGGTTCAAACGTCTAATTTATAGTTCGATTTTATCATCTTCAACAATTTAATACACCAGACCGCCACCAGATATTGAGTCAAATGTTACTCCTGGAACCTTGTGAAGGGCACATCAACCTTATACAGGTGTGTAATAAATTATCTTTGTATCAGGTTACACGGAATTGGCTCCAAACCGTAAAGGGTTCAAACGTCTAATTTATAGTTCGATTTTATCATCTTCAACAATTTATTACACCAGACCGCCACCAGATATTGAGTCAAATGTTACTCCTGGAACCTTGTGGAGGGCACATCAACCTTACACAGGTGTGTAATAAATTATCTTTGTATCAGGTTACACGGAATTGGCTCCAAACGGTAAAGTGTGCAAACGACTAATTTATAGTTCGATTTTATCATCTTCAATAATTTATTACACCAGACCGCCACCAGATATTGAGTTAAATGTTACTCCTGGAACCTTATGGAGGGCAAATCAACCTTGTACAGGTGTGTAATAAATTATCTTTGTATCAGGTTACGCGGAATTGGCTCCAAACCGTAAAGGGTTCAAACGTCTAATTTATAGTTCGATTTTATCATCTTCAACAATTTATTACACCAGACCGCCACCAGATATTGAGTCAAATGTTACTCCTGGAACCGTGTGGAGGGCACATCAACCTTACACAGGTGTGTAATAAATTATCTTTGTATCAGGTTACACGGAATTGGCTCCAAACCGTAAAGGGTTCAAACGTCTAATTTATAGTTCGATTTTATCATCTTCAACAATTTAATACACCAGACCGCCACCAGATATTGAGTCAAATGTTACTCCTGGAACCTTGTGAAGGGCACATCAACCTTATACAGGTGTGTAATAAATTATCTTTGTATCAGGTTACACGGAATTGGCTCCAAACCGTAAAGGGTTCAAACGTCTAATTTATAGTTCGATTTTATCATCTTCAACAATTTATTACACCAGACCGCCACCAGATATTGAGTCAAATGTTACTCCTGGAACCTTATGGAGGGCAAATCAACCTTGTACAGGTGTGTAATAAATTATCTTTGTATCAGGTTACGCGGAATTGGCTCCAAACCGTAAAGGGTTCAAACGTCTAATTTATAGTTCGATTTTATCATCTTCAACAATTTATTACACCAGACCGCCACCAGATATTGAGTCAAATGTTACTCCTGGAACCTTGTGGAGGGCACATCAACCTTACACAGGTGTGTAATAAATTATCTTTGTATCAGGTTACACGGAATTGGCTCCAAACCGTAAAGGGTTCAAACGTCTAATTTATAGTTCGATTTTATCATCTTCAACAATTTATTACACCAGACCGCCACCAGATATTGAGTCAAATGTTACTCCTGGAACCTTGTGGAGGGCAAATCAACCTTGTACAGGTGTGTAATAAATTATCTTTGTATCAGGTTACGCGGAATTGGCTCCAAACCGTAAAGGGTTCAAACGTCTAATTTATAGTTCGATTTTATCATCTTCAACAATTTATTACACCAGACCGCCACCAGATATTGAGTCAAATGTTACTCCTGGAACCTTGTGGAGGGCACATCAACCTTACACAGGTGTGTAATAAATTATCTTTGTATCAGGTTACGCGGAATTGGCTCCAAACGGTAAAGTGTGCAAACGACTAATTTATAGTTCGATTTTATCATCTTCAATAATTTATTACACCAGACCGCCACCAGATATTGAGTCAAATGTTACTCCTAGAACCTTGTGGAGGGCACATCAACCTTGTACAGGTGTGTAATAAATTATCTTTGTATCAGGTTACGCGGAATTGGCTCCAAACCGTAAAGGGTTCGAACGTCTAATTTATAGTTCGATTTTATCATCTTCAACAATTTATTACACCAGACCGCCACCAGATATTGAGTCAAATGTTACTCCTGGAACCTTGTGGAGGGCACATCAACCTTATACAGGTGTGTAATAAATTATCTTTGTATCAGGTTACGCGGAATTGGCTCCAAACCGTAAAGGGTTCAAACGTCTAATTTATAGTTCGATTTTATCATCTTCAACAATTTATTACACCAGACCGCCACCAGATATTGAGTGAAATGTTACTCCTGGAACCTTGTGGAGGGCACATCAACCTAACACAGGTGTGTAATAAATTATCTTTGTATCAGGTTACGCGGAATTGGCTCCAAACCGTAAAGGGTTCAAACGTCTAATTTATAGTTCGATTTTATCATCTTCAACAATTTATTACACCAGACCGCCACCAGATATTGAGTCAAATGTTACTCCTGGAACCTTGTGGAGGGCAAATCAACCTTATACAGGTGTGTAATAAATTATCTTTGTATCAGGTTACGCGGAATTGGCTCCAAACGGTAAAGGGTGCAAACGTCTAATTTATAGTTCGATTTTATCATCTTCAACAATTTATTACACCAGACCGCCACCAGATATGGAGTCACTTGTTACTCCTGGAACCTTGTGGAGGGCACATCAACCTTATACAGGTGTGTAATAAATTATCTTTGTATCAGGTTATGCGGAATTGGCTCCAAACCGTAAAGGGTTCAAACGTCTAATTTATAGTTCGATTTTATCATCTTCAACAATTTATTACACCAGACCGCCACCAGATATTGAGTCAAATGTTACTCCTGGAACCTTGTGAAGAGCACATCAACCTTATACAGGTGTGTAATAAATTATCTTTGTATCAGGTTACGCGGAATTGGCTCCAAACCGTAAAGGGTTCAAACGTCTAATTTATAGTTCGATTTTATCATCTTCAACAATTTATTACACCAGACCGCCACCAGATATTGAGTCCAATGTTACTCCTGGAACCTTGTGGAGGGCACATCAACCTTATACAGGTGTGTAATAAATTATCTTTGTATCAGGTTACACGGAATTGGCTCCAAACCGTAAAGGGTGCAAACGTCTAATTTATAGTTCGATTTTATCATCTTCAACAATTTATTACACCAGACCGCCACCAGATATTGAGTCAAATGTAACTCCTGGAACCTTGTGGAGGGCAAATCAACCTTTGTATCAGGTTACGCGGAATTGGCTCCAAACGGTAAAGGGTTCAAACGTCTAATTTATAGTTCGATTTTATCATCTTCAACAATTTATTACACCAGACCGCCACCAGGTATTGATTTACTTACTTAATTACGTATTAATACATGATTATCAAGAATACCCTTGAAATGACGAAGAAAATGTTAAATTTAGTTTAAAAATATTAAAAATTTCGATTTCTATCGATCTAAAACTTTCGTCAAATGATGTTTATTTATATTTGCGCCGCAATGATGGTTATTTTAGATAAATTCATGTCGCTAGATTGCAAATTACGAAATAAAAGAGTGTAAAAGATGTGGTTATTAATTTATTATAATATGGAATGTTTAGATCTGGATCAGCAATAATTCAAAATAATAAATTTATTAATTAATTTTACACATATAAACAATATAAGTAAAGTTTATTAAGCAAATAATACGAAATTATGGTACTTAAAAATGCTAAGAAGAAAACTGTTGCATACATTTGGGAGCATTTAATACCTTTACTAAAAAATAAATTTGTCTTCTCAAATCTTAATTTAAAATGATGTTTTACGACTCGAGTAAAAACAAAAATAGATTTTGCTTCGTTTAATAATATAATAATAAAATGTTTTCATACGGGTGTAAAATATCCACACAATATATTGTCACATGTTTTTTTCGTCTTATTTGGTAAAAATAACTTACATGCAGTTGTTATTATACACGAGTGCATTTCTAGCTAATCTAATATTGTTGAGAATTTAAAAACCGATTGAAAATAATACATTTAATCGAACAGATTTTGAATACATAAAAAGGCCGGTTCCCAATTACTAAATCCTCGCCTAAATGTATGCAAATATAAAGCAATCTTATTTTTTACAGACGGTGAATTTGGTATGGCAAAGAAAGTAAATAAATGTTTCAAATTTTAGTATCTAAAAACATTTAAAAAATTGTTGATAATCTCAAAAAGCATTTTTTTAATAAGTATGTAATAATATGTAACAACTATTTCTTATTTCTGTGTCATTTTTGCACCAGGTAACACCTACAATAATAAATACTGTTTGTACTGTTATGGCTATTTGGTTGTAATATTGTATAGCAAATTGCAAAATATTTTTAATACAATTTTTCATTATTAATAAATTAACTAGATAATTTCAAAACGAGTTGTTACAATATTGCATTTAATAAAGTATTGTACTTGACTGTTGCCATGTTCGTAAAATCCCTGTTGGAGGAAACGGCCTAAAAATCACGATTATTTCACGAACAAAACGATCGTGATTTCTTTGCCCGGTTTTATGATCTTGATGAAAGTCAAGTTCAAGACATTATTAATTTCAATACTTTGGAACCATTCTTCATTAATAATTTAATAATGGATAATTGATAGAAAATTTTATCATATGTAATAATTTATTCTAGATTTTGTGTTATTTTTTGTATGTTAAACAGAACAGGAATAATATTTTCGCTCTTAACCGGATGTACCAAATGAAGAAATTTTTTATTTACTATAATTTGAAATTTTAATGATTTTCGCGTGCCTCTAATCTAAAAAAAAGTTATAGCAATTATTTAATTGTAAACAGTAAATTATTTAATTAATATTAAAAGGACACTAATATACATTTGACCACATTTTGAATCAGCTATTTTTTACACTTCCGCTAAAAACGGTCATCCCACTAATTAGAAAGAGCAAACTGAGATTGCCGAAAAAAATGAGAGTAATAAAGTGAGATCACAATACTGAAAATCGTAATGCAAGATTTGAACCGTTATTTAGCTATAAAAGCAATTACACTTGAGTCACACATTTCATATAGTTCTGAAATTCGTTATCAAATAGTTAACAATTAAAGGATTTTTTGTTTTAATTATTAAAGTGTTAAACAAAATAATAAGTGTGTGAAGTGAAGTGAAAGTGAGATTTTTTTAAATTAAACAAAAAAATAAGTTTTTTGGGAAAAAAATAAAGGATGAGTGGCGATGAGGAAGTAAGAGGTCGTCCACTTCTTATTCAAGAAGTGACGTTCCTTAGCATTATATTATCCTACAAGAATCGCATTTTAAAAAATCAAAAAATTGTTAGAAGACATGATCCTGTGTGGCAGGACATATCATTAGAAATAACAAAAAGATGCCAAAAAACATATAAAGGCACATCTTTATATGTTATGGTGTGTCAAAATAAACATAAAATTCGAGATTGTCTTTTGGGTATAGAAAAAAGAAAAGAAAAAAGTGAACAAATCAAAAGTTTTGCTCAGGATGACTCCACGACCAGTTATGATGATACAAATAAATCTGGTGAATCAATTTTACCAGAAAATATCACATTCGAATTTCTCATATCAAAACCTGATTTCGAAAGCATCGTCGAAAAAAAATATTACGCCAGAAATACATACAAGGGCCGAATAAAGCACCACAGATTGCACCACATATTCAAGCCAGGTGTATATCAAAAATTCTTCCGTAATAAATTTATGGAAATGACGTCTTTATCTTGTGCATTTATGGTTGACCATGCTTCGGTTAATATGAACTTCGAGGGAAAATATACAGGTATGCAATATAATATTATATATTTAAGTAAAAATTTTAAATTTGTAAATTAAAACGGGCTTTTTAAATATTCACCATTGTTGAAATAAAGCTTCTGCTATTTTTCGATAGGTAGCGCAAATTTACATGCATTACCTATTAATTTTAATTTATTTGTATGCGACTTTTTATGTATATATGTATGTGTATAATGTATATGTATTTAGTTTAATAATAATTAAATCATTTGTGTAACATCTTACATCTCCATCTACGAATAGCGAAAACATTCGCTATTAATTCATAGATGGCATTGTGTTAAGGTTATAATTATAAACCTGAAATAATATTTTACATTTAATTTTAATTAATTTGCTTTTAAGGTCATTGTAAATGTGGAAGCATTATAAAATGCTACATATCCCCATTTTTAAAAACAGGCGATTTTGTGGCTAAGTGCCACCTGGAGCTCGGTAATGGAGAGTGTGGCAAATACTACCTTCGAGGAGATGAAAGGAAAGCTATTGGGAAAGAGTTGCTGCAGGGCAAAAGTGTATTAGGAAAAAGAGCTGAATTAGCTAAAGAACATACATGGCCTAGTAAAGGTGAATTGCCTTTGCTATATTCAACGGCAGTATTACATCAATCAAAGTTTGAAGAAAAAGCTAAGCAATATCTGCATCAAGATATATTTCAATCATTACTTATGATGAAATTTGGGGATTATTTTGACTGCATTGGTAGTATCGGAATGCATCCATTTTATGTGCATTACAGTACCAATGAACAATTAAAGGCCTATCAAAACTTTAAAAAAAAACAAAAAGTTATTGTGTGTATTGATAGTACAGGCGGTGGTCTTGTTTCAAAAATTTATAGAAATTCTGACGTGCCCAGTAAACATGTTTTTCTTCATAGTATTTGTGTCACCAGCGAGATTACACAATTTACGGTCACTCATATGCTCTCCGAGGACTCTCACACTCAAGCAATTAGCAATTGGTTGATGATGTGGAGGAGATCCGGAGCTCCAGACCCAGATGTTTGTATTGCAGATTGGTCAAAGGCCTTATTAAATGCAGTCTCATTAACTTATGCCAAAATAGAAAATATTAATCAATATGCAGATGCCTTGAAAAATATTAACAAACCAAAAATTTATATAAGAATAGATGTTTCACACACTTTAAAAAAGTACTCAGAGTTTTTTAAAAATTCGAGAAAAAATATTAAAACTTTATACTTGGCATCTATTGGCCAATTAATTTTAATTGATAATAAGAAAGACTGTGAAGATTTAGTTAGAGATATACTAATTATTAGCTTAGCCGAAACTAGTGGTAAAAAGGAAGATGGCACCGATTCAATATGCCAGCAAGCCCAACAAAATTTATTGATCAAAACAACAGGTAATTTAATATTAAAAAATATATATATAATTAAGTATGTAATAAGTTAAAGTTAACTTATAAGATTTTAATAATAATTCCTCTGAACACATAACATCTTGTTTATTAAATATATTATTTTTTTTTTTATTTAAGATTATGAAATTCCAGAGGAACTATTCGAAATCCAAATAGCCAATGACGATATCGAAGAAACACCATCAACCAGAAAGAAACGGAAGCCCGCCCAAGATAACGAGTGGATGAAGTGGGCAAAACAGCTAAAGATTTCAATAGAAGTTACCTTAGAGACAGAAGATAATGGACAAGGAGCAAATGCATATTTTAATAAAGAATTTGCGGATTATTTAATTAAAGATTTATCTTTACTTCCTTTATGGACCAACATCTGTATTTCGGAATTTAGTGAATTTGATAACCATCGAACATTCTCAACTGGAGCAATGGAAAATGAGCATAATAAATTAAAAAATTTAATATTTAAGAATAATGAATTACCAATGCGGGCCGACTTATTTATTCAAAAACATCTAAACTTTCTTCGGGGCGACTCAATTATAAGATCAAAAATAATTGAGCAGCACAATATAATAAGCTTATCAGATGAACGTGTAGAACCGCAGAATAATATTGCATCCAACGCTGGTGATAATATTTACATGATTGAAAATTCAAATTTTAGCGAAGAAGATTTCACTCCACTGTGTCCATCATGCAAAAACGAGGTTGGAGAAGCATATAGTTGTCAAATTTGCAAAAATTACGTACATTCTATAGAAACATGTTCCGCACCTTACAACAGCAACGAAAAATACAGCCAAAATAGAATATGTGTTTCCTGTGAAATTAGCGAGAAAATGGCAAACACTTCAAACACATCAAGTGACAACAATTTAATTGCAAAAAGCGATCCAAAATGTCCCACTTGCAAAAACGACGTTGGGGAAGCACATATTTGCGAAATTTGCAAATTATATGTGCATGCTTTAGATATGTGCTCCACACCTTACGACACAGACGAAGGATATGGGCAAAAGAGGATTTGCTTGAGTTGTTTCGAATTGGACCATGCGGATAGTGTCACAGCTTTAAGGGAATACGAAAATTGGGGCAATTATGGCAATAAAAATAAATTAATTGATAAGCGTGTGAAAAAACGACAAAATATTTCTAGAAATCCGCAACATAAAAAGAGAAGTTCTTTATATCTTGGAGATAAAAAAAGCACCATTAAAGATAGAGTAACTCTGCAAAAACACCATAAAGTACCAGTAATGCGGAACGCTAATAATAAAAATTTAAGCACGGTTAAAATTAATGGTAAAGAAGTAATTTTATCAAATACATGTGCATTTGATAGTTTATTTCAATTACTGCTAGCAGGTTCTTACGACTTTAATTTAATTAAAGATAAGGTAATTCAATAAAATAATGTTACAATAACCACATACACAATAAATCTTTAAAATAAATTTATATTGATTATCTTAATAGGTGCAACTGTTAGCTGGAGAGGAAAATTTATTTCAATTAATTCACAACGTCAGAACAAATGGACTTGGTGCGCACAGCTACTTGTTAAGAGCTAGAATACTTTTAAATATATATGAGCCTAAACAACATTTAAATATTTCATCATTGTATAAGCTCAACTGCAACGAAAATGTAGGAACATTAGCAGAAAAAATATTTTATACAACACCGAGCTATACCACATTCATCACTTGTGAGAACCGCAACACAAAATGTTCCCAGTTAAAACAAATATATCCTGTTTATATGATACCATCAAGCGACTTAATGGAAGGAATAAAGTCAAATGGACTAAAAAACATTCTTCTTGGGTTTAATCAGCAAGCCCCCTCTTCAGGAATAAAATGCAGCAGTTGTAATGGGATGGCCACTTCATCTACATTTATTGGTAAACTATTGTTCTATTGAGCTATATGTATTGTTTATTTTTTTTTTTGTTTTTTCATCGAAAAGAGCAATGCTTTTTAACACACTTTATGGTATTCTAAAAGGACGCCACGTTTTAATTAGTTTTGTTTTATTTTTCAATTTCTTAGGTGACATCGTAATTTTTGATATCGCAAGAAGTGATCAGACTGCTTCCGTCGTTTCATTAGAAGACATTCCTGATGTTTTTCAAATTCCTGATGACAACAAATTTCAACTAAAAGTTATTGGGATAGTTGAATATATTGACAATGGTTCGGTAATAACTAACGAACAAACATCGTATGGCCATTATGTTGCAGTAAGTAAAAGATGTGATAATTCCTGGTGGAAATATGACGATACGGTTGGAAGAAGTACGCCTGTACAAAAATCTTTGAAAATTCAAATCGCACTTATAATGCTTTATAAAATAAAAAAACAATAAAAATTGTCTAAAAAATTATCTGTTTTGTTTTAATAGATATGCTCTATGAATGTGTTGTTTATCCTTGCTCTTGAACTACTTGGTTAAGATTATGATGGTTGCTTCTGAGATTATCAAATTATCCGCTTTTGCTTTTTATAAACAGGTAACAAGTTATTTAAAATTTATAGATGAAAGTGTTTATTCTGGAAAAAAAATTACGATTCATATGTCCTTATCTAAAATGTAGGTATGAGAAACAATAATCAGCAACATTAAATTTCGACATGAAAAACAATACGGCTCAAAAAATCAACATCGTTGTATGACCTGCGCATCTTATATTTTGTTTTGGTGATATGGAGCATGTATATATCAAATCCTTGTGTCGTCTCCTTAACTAAATACAAGATAAGAATAGTCGTGCAACACTAATGACCATTTACATCATGGATAAAGAAACTCGTTGGATTTGTCTTTTGGAAATCAACAACATAAAACGCACAATACAAAATACTCCAGCAAGATTTTTAAAAGCTATGCACGATTTTGATTCAAAAAACCATAACAAATACTAAGAATAATAAACAATCGACTATTTTTATGTTGACTTTATTATTTAGGGCTACTCTGTCGGATTTGAAAAGTCTGCTTTTAGAGCGTGTTTCAATACCGCATAAAAAGTTAAAAAATAAAAAATTGTAGTGAATAAAAATGTAAAAACTTTTTATCCGCTTCAAGGGTTGATAAAATTTTTATATAGAAAACATTTGGCTGGCAAAAATATTTGTTTGTAAATAAAAAATTTTCATGTAAAAATTTTGTGAAAAATTGCAATGATATATATGTAAACTGACCATAACTTATTTATTTCATTTATTAAACTCGAACTTGCGCAACATCAAAGGCTGCATATTAAAAGTTCGATGGTAACAGTTACATGAAATTCAATGAACCACATTTATTAATTGACTAATATATGTTTAAAAAGTATTTATTTTACATGTTTTCATATTTAAATTTGCTATATATGTTCACAATTATACATAAAATAAGCAACCATGTTATTGTCAAAATTTTTAACCAGTTGAAACAGATAAGATATTATAAAAATTTACCACAAATAAATTTTTAACTTTTAATGCGGTCTTTAAACCAATTGAAACACGCTCTAAAAGCAGACTTTTCAAATCCGACAGAGTAGCCCTAAATAATAAAGTCAACATAAAAATAGTCGATTGTTTATTATTCTTAGTATTTGTTATGGTTTTTTGAATCAAAATCGTGCATAGCTTTTAAAAATCTTGCTGGAGTATTTTGTATTGTGCGTTTTATGTTGTTGATTTCCAAAAGACAAATCCAACGAGTTTCTTTATCCATGATGTAAATGGTCATTAGTGTTGCACGACTATTCTTATCTTGTATTTAGTTAAGGAGACGACACAAGGATTTGATATATACATGCTCCATATCACCAAAACAAAATATAAGATGCGCAGGTCATACAACGATGTTGATTTTTTGAGCCGTATTGTTTTTCATGTCGAAATTTAATGTTGCTGATTATTGTTTCTCATACCTACATTTTAGATAAGGACATATGAATCGTAATTTTTTTTCCAGAATAAACACTTTCATCTATAAATTTTAAATAACTTGTTACCTGTTTATAAAAAGCAAAAGCGGATAATTTGATAATCTCAGAAGCAACCATCATAATCTTAACCAAGTAGTTCAAGAGCAAGGATAAACAACACATTCATAGAGCATATCTATTAAAACATAACAGATAATTTTTTAGACAATTTTTATTGTTTTTTTATTTTATAAAGCATTATAAGTGCGATTTGAATTTTCAAAGATTTTTGTACAGGCGTACTTCTTCCAACCGTATCGTCATATTTCCACCAGGAATTATCACATCTTTTACTTACTGCAACATAATGGCCATACGATGTTTGTTCGTTAGTTATTACCGAACCATTGTCAATATATTCAACTATCCCAATAACTTTTAGTTGAAATTTGTTGTCATCAGGAATTTGAAAAACATCAGGAATGTCTTCTAATGAAACGACGGAAGCAGTCTGATCACTTCTTGCGATATCAAAAATTACGATGTCACCTAAGAAATTGAAAAATAAAACAAAACTAATTAAAACGTGGCGTCCTTTTAGAATACCATAAAGTGTGTTAAAAAGCATTGCTCTTTTCGATGAAAAAACAAAAAAAAAAATAAACAATACATATAGCTCAATAGAACAATAGTTTACCAATAAATGTAGATGAAGTGGCCATCCCATTACAACTGCTGCATTTTATTCCTGAAGAGGGGGCTTGCTGATTAAACCCAAGAAGAATATTTTTTAGTCCATTTGACTTTATTCCTTCCATTAAGTCGCTTGATGGTATCATATAAACAGGATATATTTGTTTTAACTGGGAACATTTTGTGTTGCGGTTCTCACAAGTGATGAATGTGGTATAGCTCGGTGTTGTATAAAATATTTTTTCTGCTAATGTTCCTACATTTTCGTTGCAGTTGAGCTTATACAATGATGAAATATTTAAATGTTGTTTAGGCTCATATATATTTAAAAGTATTCTAGCTCTTAACAAGTAGCTGTGCGCACCAAGTCCATTTGTTCTGACGTTGTGAATTAATTGAAATAAATTTTCCTCTCCAGCTAACAGTTGCACCTATTAAGATAATCAATATAAATTTATTTTAAAGATTTATTGTGTATGTGGTTATTGTAACATTATTTTATTGAATTACCTTATCTTTAATTAAATTAAAGTCGTAAGAACCTGCTAGCAGTAATTGAAATAAACTATCAAATGCACATGTATTTGATAAAATTACTTCTTTACCATTAATTTTAACCGTGCTTAAATTTTTATTATTAGCGTTCCGCATTACTGGTACTTTATGGTGTTTTTGCAGAGTTACTCTATCTTTAATGGTGCTTTTTTTATCTCCAAGATATAAAGAACTTCTCTTTTTATGTTGCGGATTTCTAGAAATATTTTGTCGTTTTTTCACACGCTTATCAATTAATTTATTTTTATTGCCATAATTGCCCCAATTTTCGTATTCCCTTAAAGCTGTGACACTATCCGCATGGTCCAATTCGAAACAACTCAAGCAAATCCTCTTTTGCCCATATCCTTCGTCTGTGTCGTAAGGTGTGGAGCACATATCTAAAGCATGCACATATAATTTGCAAATTTCGCAAATATGTGCTTCCCCAACGTCGTTTTTGCAAGTGGGACATTTTGGATCGCTTTTTGCAATTAAATTGTTGTCACTTGATGTGTTTGAAGTGTTTGCCATTTTCTCGCTAATTTCACAGGAAACACATATTCTATTTTGGCTGTATTTTTCGTTGCTGTTGTAAGGTGCGGAACATGTTTCTATAGAATGTACGTAATTTTTGCAAATTTGACAACTATATGCTTCTCCAACCTCGTTTTTGCATGATGGACACAGTGGAGTGAAATCTTCTTCGCTAAAATTTGAATTTTCAATCATGTAAATATTATCACCAGCGTTGGATGCAATATTATTCTGCGGTTCTACACGTTCATCTGATAAGCTTATTATATTGTGCTGCTCAATTATTTTTGATCTTATAATTGAGTCGCCCCGAAGAAAGTTTAGATGTTTTTGAATAAATAAGTCGGCCCGCATTGGTAATTCATTATTCTTAAATATTAAATTTTTTAATTTATTATGCTCATTTTCCATTGCTCCAGTTGAGAATGTTCGATGGTTATCAAATTCACTAAATTCCGAAATACAGATGTTGGTCCATAAAGGAAGTAAAGATAAATCTTTAATTAAATAATCCGCAAATTCTTTATTAAAATATGCATTTGCTCCTTGTCCATTATCTTCTGTCTCTAAGGTAACTTCTATTGAAATCTTTAGCTGTTTTGCCCACTTCATCCACTCGTTATCTTGGGCGGGCTTCCGTTTCTTTCTGGTTGATGGTGTTTCTTCGATATCGTCATTGGCTATTTGGATTTCGAATAGTTCCTCTGGAATTTCATAATCTTAAATAAAAAAAAAAATAATATATTTAATAAACAAGATGTTATGTGTTCAGAGGAATTATTATTAAAATCTTATAAGTTAACTTTAACTTATTACATACTTAATTATATATATATTTTTTAATATTAAATTACCTGTTGTTTTGATCAATAAATTTTGTTGGGCTTGCTGGCATATTGAATCGGTGCCATCTTCCTTTTTACCACTAGTTTCGGCTAAGCTAATAATTAGTATATCTCTAACTAAATCTTCACAGTCTTTCTTATTATCAATTAAAATTAATTGGCCAATAGATGCCAAGTATAAAGTTTTAATATTTTTTCTCGAATTTTTAAAAAACTCTGAGTACTTTTTTAAAGTGTGTGAAACATCTATTCTTATATAAATTTTTGGTTTGTTAATATTTTTCAAGGCATCTGCATATTGATTAATATTTTCTATTTTGGCATAAGTTAATGAGACTGCATTTAATAAGGCCTTTGACCAATCTGCAATACAAACATCTGGGTCTGGAGCTCCGGATCTCCTCCACATCATCAACCAATTGCTAATTGCTTGAGTGTGAGAGTCCTCGGAGAGCATATGAGTGACCGTAAATTGTGTAATCTCGCTGGTGACACAAATACTATGAAGAAAAACATGTTTACTGGGCACGTCAGAATTTCTATAAATTTTTGAAACAAGACCACCGCCTGTACTATCAATACACACAATAACTTTTTGTTTTTTTTTAAAGTTTTGATAGGCCTTTAATTGTTCATTGGTACTGTAATGCACATAAAATGGATGCATTCCGATACTACCAATGCAGTCAAAATAATCCCCAAATTTCATCATAAGTAATGATTGAAATATATCTTGATGCAGATATTGCTTAGCTTTTTCTTCAAACTTTGATTGATGTAATACTGCCGTTGAATATAGCAAAGGCAATTCACCTTTACTAGGCCATGTATGTTCTTTAGCTAATTCAGCTCTTTTTCCTAATACACTTTTGCCCTGCAGCAACTCTTTCCCAATAGCTTTCCTTTCATCTCCTCGAAGGTAGTATTTGCCACACTCTCCATTACCGAGCTCCAGGTGGCACTTAGCCACAAAATCGCCTGTTTTTAAAAATGGGGATATGTAGCATTTTATAATGCTTCCACATTTACAATGACCTTAAAAGCAAATTAATTAAAATTAAATGTAAAATATTATTTCAGGTTTATAATTATAACCTTAACACAATGCCATCTATGAATTAATAGCGAATGTTTTCGCTATTCGTAGATGGAGATGTAAGATGTTACACAAATGATTTAATTATTATTAAACTAAATACATATACATTATACACATACATATATACATAAAAAGTCGCATACAAATAAATTAAAATTAATAGGTAATGCATGTAAATTTGCGCTACCTATCGAAAAATAGCAGAAGCTTTATTTCAACAATGGTGAATATTTAAAAAGCCCGTTTTAATTTACAAATTTAAAATTTTTACTTAAATATATAATATTATATTGCATACCTGTATATTTTCCCTCGAAGTTCATATTAACCGAAGCATGGTCAACCATAAATGCACAAGATAAAGACGTCATTTCCATAAATTTATTACGGAAGAATTTTTGATATACACCTGGCTTGAATATGTGGTGCAATCTGTGGTGCTTTATTCGGCCCTTGTATGTATTTCTGGCGTAATATTTTTTTTCGACGATGCTTTCGAAATCAGGTTTTGATATGAGAAATTCGAATGTGATATTTTCTGGTAAAATTGATTCACCAGATTTATTTGTATCATCATAACTGGTCGTGGAGTCATCCTGAGCAAAACTTTTGATTTGTTCACTTTTTTCTTTTCTTTTTTCTATACCCAAAAGACAATCTCGAATTTTATGTTTATTTTGACACACCATAACATATAAAGATGTGCCTTTATATGTTTTTTGGCATCTTTTTGTTATTTCTAATGATATGTCCTGCCACACAGGATCATGTCTTCTAACAATTTTTTGATTTTTTAAAATGCGATTCTTGTAGGATAATATAATGCTAAGGAACGTCACTTCTTGAATAAGAAGTGGACGACCTCTTACTTCCTCATCGCCACTCATCCTTTATTTTTTTCCCAAAAAACTTATTTTTTTGTTTAATTTAAAAAAATCTCACTTTCACTTCACTTCACACACTTATTATTTTGTTTAACACTTTAATAATTAAAACAAAAAATCCTTTAATTGTTAACTATTTGATAACGAATTTCAGAACTATATGAAATGTGTGACTCAAGTGTAATTGCTTTTATAGCTAAATAACGGTTCAAATCTTGCATTACGATTTTCAGTATTGTGATCTCACTTTATTACTCTCATTTTTTTCGGCAATCTCAGTTTGCTCTTTCTAATTAGTGGGATGACCGTTTTTAGCGGAAGTGTAAAAAATAGCTGATTCAAAATGTGGTCAAATGTATATTAGTGTCCTTTTAATATTAATTAAATAATTTACTGTTTACAATTAAATAATTGCTATAACTTTTTTTTAGATTAGAGGCACGCGAAAATCATTAAAATTTCAAATTATAGTAAATAAAAAATTTCTTCATTTGGTACATCCGGTTAAGAGCGAAAATATTATTCCTGTTCTGTTTAACATACAAAAAATAACACAAAATCTAGAATAAATTATTACATATGATAAAATTTTCTATCAATTATCCATTATTAAATTATTAATGAAGAATGGTTCCAAAGTATTGAAATTAATAATGTCTTGAACTTGACTTTCATCAAGATCATAAAACCGGGCAAAGAAATCACGATCGTTTTGTTCGTGAAATAATCGTGATTTTTAGGCCGTTTCCTCCAACAGGGATTTTACGAACATGGCAACAGTCAAGTACAATACTTTATTAAATGCAATATTGTAACAACTCGTTTTGAAATTATCTAGTTAATTTATTAATAATGAAAAATTGTATTAAAAATATTTTGCAATTTGCTATACAATATTACAACCAAATAGCCATAACAGTACAAACAGTATTTATTATTGTAGGTGTTACCTGGTGCAAAAATGACACAGAAATAAGAAATAGTTGTTACATATTATTACATACTTATTAAAAAATGCTTTTTGAGATTATCAACAATTTTTTAAATGTTTTTAGATACTAAAATTTGAAACATTTATTTACTTTCTTTGCCATACCAAATTCACCGTCTGTAAAAAATAAGATTGCTTTATATTTGCATACATTTAGGCGAGGATTTAGTAATTGGGAACCGGCCTTTTTATGTATTCAAAATCTGTTCGATTAAATGTATTATTTTCAATCGGTTTTTAAATTCTCAAAAATATTAGATTGGTTAGAAATGCACTCGTGTATAATAACAACTGCATGTAAGTTATTTTTACCAAATAAGACGAAAAAAACATGTGACAATATATTGTGTGGATATTTTACACCCGTATGAAAACATTTTATTATTATATTATTAAACGAAGCAAAATCTATTTTTGTTTTTACTCGAGTCGTAAAACATCATTTTAAATTAAGATTGAGAAGACAAATTTATTTTTTAGTATAGGTATTAAAATGCCCCCAAATGTATGCAACAGTTTTCTTCTTAGCATTTTTAAGTACCATAATTTCGTATTATTTGCTTAATAAACTTTACTTATATAGTTTATATGTGTAAAATTAATTAATAAATTTATTATTTTGAATTATTGCTGATCCAGATCTAAACATTCCATATTCTAATAAATTAATAACCACATCTTTTACACTCTTTTATTTCGTAATTTGCAATCTAGCGACAGTGAATTTATCTAAAATAACCATCATTGCGGCGCAAATATAAATAAACATCATTTGACGAAAGTTTTAGATCGATAGAAATCGAAATTTTTTATATTTTTAAACTAAATTTAACATTTTCTTCGTCATTTCAAGGGTATTCTTGATAATCATGTATTAATACGTAATTAAGTAAGTAAATCAATACCTGGTGGCGGTCTGGTGTAATAAATTGTTGAAGATGATAAAATCGAACTATAAATTAGACGTTTGCACCCTTTACCGTTTGGAGCCAATTCCGCGTAACCTGATACAAAGATAATTTATTACACACCTGTATAAGGTTGATTTGCCCTCCACAAGGTTCCAGGAGTAACATTTGACTCAATATCTGGTGGCGGTCTGGTGTAATAAATTGTTGAAGATGATAAAATCGAACTATAAATTAGACGTTTGCACCCTTTACCGTTTGGAGCCAATTCCGTGTAACCTGATAAAAAGATAATTTATTACACACATGTGTAAGGTTGATGTGCTCTCCACAAGGTTCCAGGAGTAACATTTGACTCAATATCTGGTGGCGGTCTGGTGTAATAAATTGTTGAAGATGATAAAATCGAACTATAAATTAGGCGTTTGAACCCTTTACGGTTTGGAGCCAATTCCGCGTAACCTGATACAAAGATAATTTATTACACACCTGTATAAGGTTGATGTGCCCTCCACAATGTTCCAGGAGTAACATTTGACTCAATATCTGGTGGCGGTCTGGTGTAATAAATTGTTGAAGATGATAAAATCGAACTATAAATTAGACGTTTGAACCCTTTACGGTTTGGAGCCAATTCCGCATTACCTGATACAAAGATAATTTATTACACACCTGTATAAGGTTGATGTGCCCTCCACAATGTTCCAGGAGTAACATTTGACTCAATATCTGGTGGCGGTCTGGTGTAATAAATTGTTGAAGATGATAAAATCGAACTATAAATTAGACGTTTGAACCCTTTACGGTTTGGAGCCAATTCCGCATTACCTGATACAAAGATAATTTATTACACACCTGTATAAGGTTGATGTGCCCTTCACAAGGTTCCAGGAGTAACATTTGACTCAATATCTGGTGGCGGTCTGGTGTAATAAATTGTTGAAGATGATAAAATCGAACTATAAATTAGGCGTTTGAACCCTTTACGGTTTGGAGCCAATTCCGCATAACCTGATACAAAGATAATTTATTACACACCTGTATAAGGTTGATTTGCCCTCCACAAGGTTCCAGGAGTAACATTTGACTCAATATCTGGTGGCGGTCTGGTGTAATAAATTGTTGAAGATGATAAAATCGAACTATAAATTAGGCGTTTGAACCCTTTACGGTTTGGAGCCAATTCCGCATAACCTGATACAAAGATAATTTATTACACACCTGTATAAGGTTGATGTGCCCTCCACAAGGTTCCAGGAGTAACATTTGACTCAATATCTGGTGGCGGTCTGGTGTAATAAATTGTTGAAGATGATAAAATCGAACTATAAATTAGACGTTTGAACCCTTTACGGTTTGGACCCAATTCCGCATAACCTGATACAAAGATAATTTATTACACACCTGTATAAGGTTGATGTGCCCTCCACAAGGTTCCAGGAGTAACATTTGACTCAATATCTGATGGCGGTCTGGTGTAATAAATTGTTGAAGATGATAAAATCGAACTATAAATTAGGCGTTTGAACCCTTTACGGTTTGGAGCCAATTCCGCGTAACCTAATACAAAGATAATTTATTACACACCTGTGTAAGGTTTATGTGCCCTCCACAAGGTTCCAGGAGTTACATTTGACTCAATATCTGGTGGCGGTCTGGTGTAATAAATTGTTGAAGATGATAAAATCGAACTATAAATTAGACGTTTGAACCCTTTACGGTTTGGACCCAATTCCGTGTAACCTGATACAAAGATAATTTATTACACACCAGTATAAGGTCGATGTGCCCTCCACAAGGTTCCAGGAGTAACATTTGACTCAATATCTGGTGGCGGTCTGGTGTAATAAATTGTTGAAGATGATAAAATCGAACTATAAATTAGGCGTTTGAACCCTTTACGGTTTGGAGCCAATTCCGCATAACCTGATACAAAGATAATTTATTACACACCTGTATAAGGTTGATGTGCTCTCCACAAGGTTCCAGGAGTAACATTTGACTCAATATCTGGTGGCGGTCTGGTGTAATAAATTGTTAAAGATGATAAAATCGAACTATAAATTAGGCGTTTGAACCCTTTACGGTTTGGAGCCAATTCCGCGTAACCTGATACAAAGATAATTTATTACACACCTTTATAAGGTTGATTTGCCCTCCACAAGGTTCCAGGAGTAACATTTCACTCAATATCTGGTGACGGTCTGGTGTAATAAATTGTTAAAGATGATAAAATCGAACTATAAATTAGGCGTTTGAACCCTTTACGGTTTGGAGCCAATTCCGCGTAACCTGATACAAAGATAATTTATTACACACCTGTGTAAGGTTGATGTGCTCTCCACAAGGTTCCAGGAGTAACATTTGACTCAATATCTGGTGGCGGTCTGGTGTAATAAATTGTTGAAGATGATAAAATCGAACTATAAATTAGACGTTTGAACCCTTTACGGTTTGGAGCCAATTCCGTGTAACCTGATACAAAGATAATTTATTACACACCTGTATAAGATTGATGTGCCCTTCACAAGGTTCCAGGAGTAACATTTGACTCAATATCAGGTGGCGGTCTGGTGTAATAAATTGTTAAAGATGATAAAATCGATCTATAAATTAGACGTTTGAACCCTTTACGGTTTGGAGCCAATTCCGCGTAACCTGATACAAAGATAATTTATTACACACCTCTACAAGGTTGATGTGCCCTCCACAAGGTTCCAGGAGTAACATTTGACTCAATATCTGGTGGCGGTCTGGTGTAATAAATTGTTGAAGATGATAAAATCGAACTATAAATTAGACGTTTGAACCCTTTACGGTTTGGAGCCAATTCCGCGTAACCTGATACAAAGATAATTTATTACACACCTGTGTAAGGTTGATGTGCCCTCCACAAGGTTCCAGGAGTAACATTTGACTCAATATCTGGTGGCGGTCTGGTGTAATAAATTGTTGAAGATGATAAATCGAACTATAAATTAGACGTTTGAACCCTTTACGGTTTGGAGCCAATTCCGCGTAACCTGGTACAAAGATAATTTATTACACACCTGTGTAAGGTTGATGTGCCCTCCACAAGGTTCCAGGAGTAACATTTGACTCAATATCTGGTGGCGGTCTGGTGTAATAAATTGTTGAAGATGATAAAATCGAACTATAAATTAGGCGTTTGAACCCTTTACGGTTTGGAGCCAATTCCGCATAACCTGATACAAAGATAATTTATTACACACCTGTATAAGGTTGATGTGCCCTCCACAAGGTTCCAGGAGTAACATTTGACTCAATATCTGGTGGCGGTCTGGTGTAATAAATTGTTGAAGATGATAAAATCGAACTATAAATTAGACGTTTGAACCCTTTACGGTTTGGACCCAATTCCGCATAACCTGATACAAAGATAATTTATTACACACCTGTATAAGGTTGATGTGCCCTCCACAAGGTTCCAGGAGTAACATTTGACTCAATATCTGATGGCGGTCTGGTGTAATAAATTGTTGAAGATGATAAAATCGAACTATAAATTAGGCGTTTGAACCCTTTACGGTTTGGAGCCAATTCCGCGTAACCTAATACAAAGATAATTTATTACACACCTGTATAAGATTGATGTGCCCTTCACAAGGTTCCAGGAGTAACATTTGACTCAATATCTGGTGGCGGTCTGGTGTAATAAATTGTTAAAGATGATAAAATCGATCTATAAATTAGACGTTTGAACCCTTTACGGTTTGGAGCCAATTCCGCATTACCTGATACAAAGATAATTTATTACACACCTGTATAAGGTTGATGTGCCCTCCACAATGTTCCAGGAGTAACATTTGACTCAATATCTGGTGGCGGTCTGGTGTAATAAATTGTTGAAGATGATAAAATCGAACTATAAATTAGACGTTTGAACCCTTTACGGTTTGGAGCCAATTCCGCATTACCTGATACAAAGATAATTTATTACACACCTGTATAAGGTTGATGTGCCCTTCACAAGGTTCCAGGAGTAACATTTGACTCAATATCTGGTGGCGGTCTGGTGTAATAAATTGTTGAAGATGATAAAATCGAACTATAAATTAGGCGTTTGAACCCTTTACGGTTTGGAGCCAATTCCGCATAACCTGATACAAAGATAATTTATTACACACCTGTATAAGGTTGATGTGCCCTCCACAAGGTTCCAGGAGTAACATTTGACTCAATATCTGGTGGCGGTCTGGTGTAATAAATTGTTGAAGATGATAAAATCGAACTATAAATTAGACGTTTGAACCCTTTACGGTTTGGACCCAATTCCGCATAACCTGATACAAAGATAATTTATTACACACCTGTATAAGGTTGATGTGCCCTCCACAAGGTTCCAGGAGTAACATTTGACTCAATATCTGATGGCGGTCTGGTGTAATAAATTGTTGAAGATGATAAAATCGAACAGTAAATTAGGCGTTTGAACCCTTTACGGTTTGGAGCCAATTCCGCGTAACCTAATACAAAGATAATTTATTACACACCTGTGTAAGGTTTATGTGCCCTCCACAATGTTCCAGGAGTAACATTTGACTCAATATCTGGTGGCGGTCTGGTGTAATAAATTATTAAAGATGATAAAATCGAACTATAAATTATACGTTTGCACCCTTTACCGTTTGGAGCCAATTCCGTGTAACCTGATACAAAGATAATTTATTACACACCTGTGTAAGGTTGATGTGCCCTCCACAAGGTTCCAGGAGTAACATTTCACTCAATATCTGGTGGCGGTCTGGTGTAATAAATTGTTGAAGATGATAAAATCGAACTATAAATTAGGCGTTTGAACCCTTTACGGTTTGGAGCCAATTCCGCATAACCTGATACAAAGATAATTTATTACACACCTGTATAAGGTTGATGTGCCCTCCACAAGGTTCCAGGAGTAACATTTGACTCAATATCTGGTGGCGGTCTGGTGTAATAAATTGTTGAAGATGATAAAATCGAACTATAAATTAGACGTTCGAACCCTTTACGGTTTGGAGCCAATTCCGCGTAACCTGATACAAAGATAATTTATTACACACCTGTACAAGGTTGATGTGCCCTCCACAAGGTTCCAGGAGTAACATTTGACTCAATATCTGGTGGCGGTCTGGTGTAGTAAATTATTGAAGATGATAAAATCGAACTATAAATTAGTCGTTTGCACCCTTTACCGTTTGGAGCCAATTCCGTGTAACCTGACGCATATATAAGGTATTGCACACCTGTATAAGGTTGATGTGCCCTCCACAAGGTCGAAAAGTTATATCTGGTCTGGTGTAATACTTTATTAATATTGGTAAAATCGATGTTTTTGTCATAAATAACCTTTTGGGGTGAAATTTACCCTTAGTCAAGATATAGGGTTGATCTTGAACTATTAAACCAATGTAATTAATTTGTAATAAATTCTGGTACAAGATTCATCCCGATATCACAGCTACATCAAAAGTTACAATTTTGGCGGTGTAGGTTTAATTACAAGCTAAACCGACCACTCGTTCCTCGAAAACGGTAACTGTAATAAAATCGGGAGTTGTTGTAATAAATTGTAATAAATGTGTAACAAATTATAGTACAGGTTTCATTGAGGCGGGCTACTTTGGTCGGTGCAGGTTAAGAGCACTCATTTATAACTGAAGAACGGCTGGACCGATTTTTATGATCTTTATTTTGTTGGATTTGACTTCGTTCCGAATAGCATAATAACTATTAAAACATTGGAAAAATTCACCAAAAAATAGTTATCAAGAAAATTCATTTTCTCATATATTAAGTACATTTTGTTTTTCTTTATTTTGTTCGTCTCAATACAGTGGTGATTTAGGAAAAAAAGTCGGAAAAACTCAAAAGAGAAGCCCCAAAAATCTAATAAAAAAAATCTTTTTTTATATGAATTTTGTAGGTGTAGTTTGTATGTGACGAGTGGTGCAGTGGCTAAAGCTTCGGCGCTTGGACCGCAATGTACTGGATACGAAACCGACTGGAGGCTGCAAGCACATTTCTATTTTATTTTTATCCATTTTTTTATTATTTTATCTACTTAGCTATATAATTCTTGATGGAAATGTAGAATTATTTTTCTTCGATGCGCCCGGTGGAACTGGGAAGGCATTCCTCATACCATTGATTTTGGCCACTGTTCGTGCGAGATCCAATATTTCTGTAGCAGTTGCTCAGCGTTGAAATTGTCGTTAGACCTTCAATCGGCTGAAAACCCGACTTGCAACATTGCGAAACATTCAGCAATGGCGAAAGTTTTGGTAGCAAGTAAAATCATTATCGATTATGAATGTACAATGGCGCACAAATGCGCATTTGAAGCATTCAATCGAACTATGAAAGATCTACGCAATGACTTAAGATGTTTTGGAGGCGCAATGATTTAACTGTCCGGCGATTTCCGTCAAAAAATACCAGTGATTCCAAGATTGACCGCTGTCGATGAAATAAATGCTTGCCTCAAATCATCGACTCTGCGTGGCGCTATGTGATGAAACGTCAGCTGGCGACAAACATGCGAGTTGCATTGTTAAACCAGAGACAACTTAACAGAGAGATTTCATTCTATGTAAACGTAAAAATTTAAACTGCGAGTTCATTACGTATACGCAGTTTAACGAAAAATGACAGATACAACGATGACATTGAAATTGTCAGAAATATATTTTGTTTTCATTTTTTAGCTCGAACAAAAAATTTAATTTGATTGTCTGTGGTTAAACGATCCATCTGCCGAAGATTTCTCCAAGCAATTGCTGACTATCGGTAATGGCCGTGTTCCGGTCGACGAATCGAACAGATTGATTTCGTTTCCTCAGAACTTTTGCAATTTTGTCTAAACGAAGGACGAGCTCATCAACAAAGTGTTCCCGAACAATATTACTAACCACAAAAATCACAATTGGGTGAGTGAACGAGTAATTCTTGCGGCAAAGAACAAAAATGGGGATCACTTAAATTTCACAATTCAAAATCTAATCGTCGGTCCACTTCATTCCTTCAAATCTATCGACTGTGTGACAAACAAAGACGAATCAACCAACTGTGCAACTGAATTTTTAACCTCATTAGATCTGGCTGGCTTGCCACCGCACAATTTACAACTGAAAGTTGGTGTGTTTGCCGGTAATCATCATGCTACGAAACCTGAATGAACCATAACTATATGTAACGGAACGCAATTTCCGATTCGTCTTGCATTCGCCATGACGATCAACAAATCACAAGGCCCATCCTTGAGTGTCTGTCGCCTGAATCTAGAAAATGAATGTTTCTCTCACGGCCAATTGTACATAGCATGTTCACGTGTCGGCAAACCATCCGCTTTGTTCGTTCTCGCACCTGACAATAAAACAAAAAATGTCGTATATCACAAGATGTTTTATTGAAGGGAATCGACCCTATTGCAACCTACTCAAGAAACAGTTTAAAAGGAAGTAGTGCAACAATGCTACGCGAATCATTTCGAATCAATTCAATAAAACGAAAGCCTTGCTGCCACGTGAATTACATTCATTTCAATTTAATTAAAATATATTTCATTTTGATTGAATTTAATTAATTTGGAGTATTCATTTTATCCGCCCTGGAGGTCTCGGGTTCAATTCCCGGTAGTGACAAGGAAAAAATTGCACGGCTGGTTTAGGATCAATGAATTAGTCACTCATTAGTCATTATCCGAAATGAAAATATGATTATTAATGATCTTGATGGGATATAGTGCCAGAGAGAGAGAGAGAGAAATTCATTTTATCTTAATAAAAAAACTCAATTTAATTAAGCTATAATAACTTTAAACAACATTTATTGATTTTGAGGCGGTACGAAGTTCGCCGGGTCAGCTAGTTATAAATAAATTAAATTAAAATAAAATCAAAATCATAAAAATAAAGGTGTTTAAGATTATACAAGACGAGAAAACACAACGGGGAAAAATCGCAAGGACGCTTGCAATGCAAAATATCAAAAAGCAAGCGGATTGCCCCCACACTATGGGCTATTCAAATACTCCATTAAACAATTTTGGGCTCCACCCGTTTTGACCAGACTTCAGGTCATTTAATCTAAAGCCAGCAGAACCCAAATTGAAAATCGGACCAAAACTGAAATTAGAATGCAAAACAAGATCTATTGATAAGCAAATAATATTAGGCTCACTAGAGGCATTTGAATAGCCCATAGTGAGCCTAAAATTATTTGCTTATCAATAGATCTTGTTTTGCGTTCTAATTTCTGTTTTGGTCCGATTTTCGATTTGGGTTCTGCTGGCTTTAGATTAAATGACCTGAAGTCTGGTCAAAAACGGGTGGAGCCCAAAATTTTTTAATGGAGCATTTGATTAACCCATAACGAGCCCATAACTCCGTTTGGAGTTTTAATTTCGGTTTTGGTCCGATTTTCGATTTGGGTTTTGCTAGCCTTGAAATGATAAAGCCTTTTACATTTTCTAGATCGATCAGAATAAAAAAATTTAAATAGGTCATTTAATTAGCCTAAAAATAACCGTTACTTTTCCAAATATTTTTAAATCAATTTGTGATATGGGTTCTGCTAACTTTTTCTTAAGCTAGCAGAACCCGCGTTTTAGTTGGAAGGGGTGGAGCCCAAAATTTTTTAATGGGGCATTTAATTAGCCTATAATTAGCCTATAATTATCTTTACTATCTTGTTATGTTCTGCTATATGGGTTCTGCTAGCTTAAGGGACGTCATTAGGAGCACATCATGGAGTGTTACGAACTTATCGTCGCTTAAGAAAATATTATTATTTTCGCAAAATGTTTCGTCAAATAGAGTCTTATATTAACGCATGTGTTTCCTGTCAAAGACACAAGGCTTCCAAATTAACCTAAAAAAAAAAATTACTACTACTTCACAATTTTCATTTCAAAAAATCTTTCTAGATATCGTTGATACTTGGACTTCTAGTTACAATAACAATCGCTACATACTCACCATACAGCACGATCTTACGAACTACTCACTAGCTTTATCCGTGCCTAATCAGACTGCGGAAACTGTAGCCAAAGTCTTCGTGGAACATTTTGTCTGTGTTTTTGGAGCGCCATGAGCGTTATTAACCGACCAAGGTTCTAATTTCGTAGGGAAATTCTTCAAGGAACGCTGTAAAATTTTACGAATACAGCAAATGAACACCACAGCTTTTCACGATCAAGGCAATGGAGGAAAGGTCTCACCGAACTCTGACGGAACACATCCGCCATTTTATTGATATCGAAATTCTAGATAGGGATTCGTGGTTACCATACGCCATGATCACTTATAATAGTACACCTCATACAACTACTACATTCATGCCATACGAATTATTATTTGGATATAAACTAAACATTCCTAATTCCATTCACCAAGAACCCGATAATGTTTTCAATTTTGATGATTATTTAACAGATTTCAAATGTAGAATGAAAAAATCATATCAAATAGCTCGAGATAATGCGATTATGTGCAAGCAAAGGTCCAAAAAATATTATGATTTGTAGACAAATTAACTACGGCTAAGTGAAGGAGATTTAGTTTGGTTGAAAAACGAAACAACATAGAACAAATTTTCACCCCCATGGTTGGGTCCTTATAAGGTCACATCAGTAATATGAGATGAGACTTCGGCAATACAAATAGGAAAAACTATAAAAATTATACACAATAATCGATTAAAATTAAAATCATGAATGAACTATAAATGAAATTGTATTTATAAAATAATTAAAGTTAAATTTATATAAAAAAAAAATCAAATTATCATATACTAATCCTAGAACTTTGTCTTAAAGTTCTGTAAACTATGTTTATCATTCTTATTAATCCAGCCTTGAAAGGGACTATGATTTTAAAGATGTCCCTAGTACATCTTTTCTTTAGGGGGAAGGTGTTTTATAATGGTATAATGGTATAACCGATATTTGATTATGATATTTTTCCTTCTGATATCAACAGCCAAGCGATCAACATCGGCTCATAAAAATTATAATAATAAAAAATATTAACATTCAAATTGAAATAAATAATAAATTTGTTAATTAGTGAATTAACTTTAAACATTTCGTTCTCTAATAAAAAATAAACTAGTGGTAATATACTGCGTGAAATTCTTTTTCCTTATACTTTTGGTGTTATGGTGTTATAAAAGCAACAAATGTTATTGTTTGGTCTAAACCATATTATTATATGGGTGTCATAATAATTTACAACGAGTCACGTATGACATAGCTAAATGTTGAAGATGTCATTTGAATTTACCAGAAGCTAGGATAATGCCAACTAGAACATTCCTTAGAACAGGAATGGATTACGCTGCACAATTAATAGTGGATTCATGATATCGGAAGGTAGAAATAAAAAATACCATGGTGTCAAGCAAAATGTATTAAAACAACAACAAAGTTGAAACAATTTCAACTCGAGTTCGGAAGTATAGTAGGCGTGGTATAAAGCATGTCACAGAGTCTGTCAAAACCAAGAAGTATTAAACGAAATGTCATTTCATACATTTTGTTGGATTAAGTGAGGTGGCTATAAAATATAAAACAGGTGATAGGTGAAGCAACTTTGTCATTTGAAGAGATGACAACTTATCATCAATGACCAACGACTCGACATATATTACATTTCTAACTCCTGTCTATTTTTTAATTAACGAATATCTCACAACGCAATCGAAAGCCAACATTTCAGAAGAAAAGATGAGTTCATTAACTAGATGAGAATTCGGTGACTGTGGTGACTACATTTCCTATAATACCGATTTGCAGGAATGTTGAAAAACAGCTCCAAATATGGGTTGTGCATGTTTTTATACAAAATTAATAATTTGAAAGGAATTATGGAAATTCTCAATTGTTTAGGGTCTAACTCTTTTGTATAAGCTGGGTAAGCTCTATAATATGGCTATTTTGAACTGATTTAGAAACTGCTTAAGTATAGTAAATATGGAAGGATTTGGTAAACTAGCATAGAGCACGTTCCATCTCAACTAACCATGAACGAGCAAAGAGTCCGGTGCACCACTGGCTTGTGATTAACCAGTAGAATTAATCCCGATCAGGATTGCCTATATTACTCGACAGAATATATGAATCGTTTAAATACTTTGAACAAATCAAATGTGTAACATCGGGGAGCCATTTCACTACCTAATTTAATGCAAACTTACCCCACTAAAGTTCTAATCAAACGAGAATTGGTCGATTCAGGATTCAATATAAAACTCCATGTCTGAATATTAAAATAACAAATCTTTAAATGGATTTTATTTTAAAATGCAATGTTATTAAAATCCGAAAATATTACATAAATTCCACAAATTTTTTTTTAATATTTTACCCGTGATATGAATCATACATAGCAAATGACGGCGAACGTTCCGTACGGTAAAGGAGTTCTTCTGGATCATACGCAAATGACATCTAAAATTTCAAATACAACATAAATTACTTACATTCACAAATGTTTATTGATTTTATTACATACCTCAATTAATGATATCAATCCGATGATCAATAGAAAATTCAATAATTTCATTTTATTAGCTTTTGAATACACTGTTTGGTTTAAACTTGAATAATGTTCAAGAAGGAACTGATGCGAGTGATACAATTTTGGAGCTTTTTATGTGGCTTATGGACTACCTAATTTTGAATATAGACTCAGGTGTCTTAATCGAACAGGTGCAAAAAATTTCCGAAAATTTAATTATACAAAGTGTAAATTACAACAATATTTAGACAATTTTGTTTACATATATACCCCGTAGTATTGAATATTACTATACATATACACCTATATGTCAACATCAGCTTGAATCTGAAATTTGTCAGAGTAAATATGTAGCGCACGAGGCACAAATATTTAAATTGGGAGCAAACGTGGAATGTCGTTAAGAAACGATTTTCCTCCAACGCTCCAGTAGGTATGTAGCGGAACTAATATAGAAAATCTCTTGCCACATGTGAAGGCCATCACATGAGTCACCATTTTTCTGGTACCTATAATTATTTTAAAGTTGTTTCATAATGACAAATTTATTACTCTGAATAAACTGAAAACACACCACAACTGGATAAATATTTGTATTTGTGTTAGTTTGTTTAAATTTAAATAAAGTTTAGAACATCTTCGGAATGATGCTGACTCAGGCTTGTAAAAATAAAATTAATACTTGACAAGATGTTATTCGTACGCCCGTGAATGGGCTCTGAAATATCATTAATTACTCTTAGGCTTTTCTGTCCGCTCACATATAAAGTTATATGTTAGATTAAGTTTGTATTCTTGCCTGTCTTATATAGATGAAGATGATATTGTTCTACACAATGATATTGTAACAGATTGTCAGCCTCGTTCGGCTCCAAATTACTTTGTTCAGAGCAAATACTTATGTCCTTCATGAAAATTGATTTTGATGAGATAAAAACTCAAACAACTCAACTCGATTCTCAACAGACGATTGAGTTGAGTGGACATTCTATGCACTATTTCATCGAATTCAAAATTAATATGTTGAAAAGTGAATGAAAATTCGATTCAAATTTAGGCATCTATTGAAAATTGAGTTGTTTTTTGGATTTTTTCGCTCAGTGAGGAAATGAGTTTGAGTCAGTTGGAATCTAAAAGAGTATTTGATTCGAGTGAAATAAGATCGAAACAAACGCAAATCAATACAATGTATGTGGAAAACAATTTTTTGTTTCGTTCTCCGGTGCGTAAATGAACAACGATGATGGTTTGCCAACTCTCGAACACACGACGTATACAAATGACCATGAGAAAAATACGGATATTCGAGATTTTTTCCGCACACTTCCCACGATTTTCCTTGCGATTTGTTAATCGTCATAGCGAACGCCAAACGAACGAGGAATGTCGGTTGGAATTCTCGGAATTAAAACATCCTCTCCTTTGAATTAACCCTTGATGATCGTCGCTTGAATAACATTCTTCATCAGTTTCTTCACAGCCAATCGCGCCCCGTTACACAATCTCGGATGGTTCAGATTGCGCAGTATGATTATCACAGATCCGACCTTAAGCATCAAGTTATGCAGTGGTATTCCCGGCAAATCAAGCGCAGTCAGTTCGCAATACGGTTGGATAGTTGGTTGTCTCGTCTTGATAGGTCACACAGTCAACGGATTTGTAATAATTTGTTTCGATTTTCCGACTTTTCCCAAAATATTTTTCGACTTTCTGATTTTTCCGGAAGATTTTCCGAAAATTTTCTATCGTAAGAAACGTTTGCTGGTAATTGCGAATACAAAAAATAAAGATTGAGCCAAATCGGTCCAGCCGTTCTCAACTGAAAAACATCCATTTTCGATTTGAGTTTTCGACTTTTCTGGTTGATTTTCCGAAAATTTTCTTTCGTAAGAAATATCTCCTGGCAATTGCGATCACAACAAAATGAGATTGAACCAAATCGATTCAGCCGTTCTCAACTGAAAAACATCATTTTTGATTTTCCAAATTTTCCAACTTTTCCGGTCGATTTTCCAAACATTTTTTTTTTTCATAAGTTTTATATCCTGGCAATTGCGAACAGAACAAATAAAGATTGAATCAAAACGGTACAGCCGTTCTCAACTGAAAACATCGTTTTTCGATTTTGTGACTTTTCCGACTTTTCCGTTTGATTTTCCGAAATATTTCTTTCGTATGAACCATCTCCTGGCAATTACAAAAACAACAAATAAAGATTCAGCCAAATCGGTTTAGCTGTTCTCAACTGAAAAACTTCATTTTTCGATTTTCCAAATTTTCCGACTTTTCCGGTGAATTTTTCCAAAATTTTCTTTCGTTAGAACCATCTACTGGCAATTGTGAACACAACAAAATATGAAAGAGAAAAATCGGATTAGCCGTTCTCAACTGATAAACATCAATTTTCTATTTTCCGACTTTTCCGATCGATTTTCCAGACATTTTTTTTTATAAGTATAATATCCTGGAAATTGCAAATAGAACAATTAAAGATTGAACCAAAACGATTCAGCCGTTCTCAACTGAAAACATCATTTTTCGATTTTTTGACTTTTCCTGGTAGGTTTTCCGAAAATTTTCTGTCGTAAGAACCATCTACTAACAATTGCGAACACAAAAAAATATGAAATAGAAAAATCGGTTCAGCCGTTCTCAACTAATAAACATCAGTTTTCTATTTTCCGATTTTTCCGGTTGATTTTCGAAAAATTTTCTTTCGTCAACACCATATCCTGGCAATTGCGAACAGAACAAATAAAGATTTAGCCGAATAGGTTCAGCCGTTCTCAACTGGAAAACATCATTTTTGATTTTCCAAGTTTTCCGGTTGATTTTCCCAAAGTTTTCTTTCGTTTGAACTATCTACTGGCAATTACGAACACAACATAATATGAAATATAAAAAACGGGTTAGCCGTTCTCAACTGATAAACATCAATTTTCGATTTTCCGACTTTTCCGGTCGATTTTCCAGACATTTTTTTTCATAATTATAATATCCTGGGAATTGCAAACAGAACAATTAAAGATTGAACCAAAACGATTCAGCCGATCTCAACTGAAAACATCATTTTTCGATTTTCTGGCTTCTCCCGGTAGGTTTTCCGAAAATTTTCTTTCGTAAGAACCATCTTCTAACAATTGCGAACACAAAAAAATATGAAAGAGAAAAATCGGTTCAGCCGTTCTCAACTGAAAAACATCATTTTTGATTTTCCAAGTTTTCCGGCTTTTCCGGTGGATTTTCCACAATTGCGAACACAACTAAAAAAGATTGAGCTAAATCGGTTCACCCGTTCTTAATTGATGCGCGCATACATTTTTTACACCATTTTTATATATTTAGAAAGTTTTTGATGTTGCTGCTTTGATGGTTGATGCAAGAAGATTTTATATTTTATTTTTTTTCAATTATGTATTTGACATAATATGTGAATGTAGACAATTATGATTTTAATTTTGTACATAGATTGACAAAATTCTACAAAGCTTATATTCATAGTAATCCGCCACCAACGCCAGTAGTGTAAAGTGAGGGGTTCTGGATAATCCCAACCCCAAAATTTTTTCCATAGCAATTGAATATTGAATACTGGTTATTCATTTCATCTTCATATAACTTGACAAATATAGTAATGTCTCGATAACTAAAATCTTAATTTCAACATGTGATCATATGAATTTTATTGAAATTTATTAAGGTTTGTCATTCGCCTGTTTAACTGTAATGAAGAATTTTATTACAAATATATTTAATTGATTGACGATTGATGTGTTATATGCAAGAATATTGTGCCGATAGTAAATTAAATAAAAAAAATATTTTTTTTTGATCTCGACAGCGTATCACTATATTTTATTTTTATGTAATCGCAAATAAGAAAGATAAAACTAAACTTGATCTTGAAAATGTATCGCTATACATATCATAACAACAGCTAGCAAATCTGATGGATGCAAATGAGAATTGAATGTTTTAATATAATCAAAATATAGGTTAAATAATATTTGTTATCGTATTTTTTTTGTAATTGTTATTGTTATAATCGGATCTCGCATATTTTCGTAACAATTATAAAAAATTATGATCGGTTCTGTTTTCGTTGCAATAGTGTGGGATAAGTCAATGCCTTCTAAACTACTGGCCGCTTACACCAAATGATGACGACACGCTAAGTCGACGTTGTTGTTGTTTTCTCTAGTTGCTTTGTTAGTGTAAATATGTTAAAAGTATTATTGCGCAGTCTCGGTTTAGACTTAAATTGACGTCATGTGCGTAAAATGAGAGTAGTAAAAGGCCAGTAGTTTAGAAGGCATTGGATAAGTCAACTGATTAAGTAAAAATAGAAAAAACAATGATAAGTTATGTCACATAACAATGCATAGAAACTAGTAATCATTTTGTATTTAGGATAGCATGCATATTTGCGTAGTCAACAGTAACAGAGATGAAACGATTAAATTGTCTCGCGTAAAATTAGATTTTATATTTGGTTAAGAATCACATTAGTCCATTTCACTATTAGGTCGTTATTTTATTATTATGTTTTGTTATGATAACCAGCGACAAATCATTAATGAAAATTACTACTTAATTTACTAAAAATTACATTATTTATCGCATAATAATATATCAAAAATTTAGTTGCATGTCAATTTTAAAGTTTAATAAATTTAATTATGAAAACTCATATATATTTAAGTAAACCAATCAGGAAGTAATTCTTAAAAGCATATTCCATGTTTAAACTGATCAGAGTATCATCAAAGATATTAACTATTCTACAACAAAATAAATGGCAACGACCTGCGCAACTACATTATCGCTATACAGTACAATACTGATAAATAAAACACAGTGCAAAGCTGACAACTTTAAATAAGGTTAATGTTAATTACACGTAATTTACAAACTTTTTGATATGATATTCAAAAGTTGAATGCAATAAAGTTACAGTATTTATTTTTTACATAACCGAAATGAAATTTATTATACATTTAAAATTATTTAAAAATGTGACGTAGTCAGTATTTGGTCTAACCACATTATCGAAGAAATTGAAGAACACTTTGATGACAGTAATAACAAAGCATAGGCTTTAATATTAAAAATCAATATATTTAAAAAAGAAAACAGCAGACAGAAATATTATTTTATTTTATTAGGCTAATGTCAATCATTGTTCAGTTAATTCGTAAATTGTGCTAAGTATTATAGTAGTATACAGCTTTACTCTAGATCAATGTAACAAAAAATGTTTTCAAGTTTATAAAGTATGTTTAAAAAATCATAAAATATAAAAGTATTTAAATGGTGAATTTTTTTTTTTTTTTTTTTTTTTTTTTTTATTAAGAAATCTTTATTTCTGTATAATATTACAACTAATCATCTTGTGGGATGAGACCTATCAGTTCATCCCAGCTCTGTCAGTCCTTTGATTTAGGCGGCTCAAGGAACCACTAATTCTAAAGGTTTTGTTCTTTTTAGGCGCTTTGGTCCATTGGTGCGATCCAGTGGGTTCCGTAGCTCCTCGTTATCATGCTGCTGCAGTCGCAGTACATGACCCCTTGCAAATTTTTGTATTTCCTCACTGACGTTTTCCATGTTTAAGTCTCGATGGAGATTGTCGTTTCTAATGTATCAAGGAGCATTCACAATGCTACGTAGTACTTTATTTTGAAATGTTTGAATGATCTTCACTGTAGTTTTCCTTGCGCAGCCCCAAAGCTGAATACCATACGTCCAAATAGGTTTTAGGATTTGTTTATATAACAGCAGTTTGTTGTGCGTTGTCAGTTCGTAGTTTCTTCCAATAAGCCAGTGCATTTTTCTGAATTTTAAATTCCGTTCTTTCCTTTTCTTTTTAACATGCGCTTTCCATCTGAGTTTAGAGTCTAGCGTCATGAAGAGTTACTTAGCATTGTCAGAATATGGTATTTGTTGTGAATTCATTCTAATCGGAATATATTCTAATTTCCTATTTGTAAAGTTGATGTGTGTTGATTTCGATTCGTTAAGCGTTATTCTCCATTGTTTTGTCCAGTTATTTATTATATCAACAGCATTTTGAAGTTTTCTCGTGGACTCAACAATACTAGCATCGGTGGTCATAACAGCTGTGTCATCAGCAAACGTTCCTATTCTAGCTTCTTCTATGCTTGGTAGATCATTTGTATCAGGAGGTATAAAACGGGACCTAGAACACTGCCTTGTGGAACCCCTGCCAATATTTTCTTCAGTTTAGAGTATTCCCCATCCTGTCTCACCGGGAAGTAATGGTCGTTGATGTAAGACTTTAGCAATTCAGAATGTTGTTTTGGCAAATCTCGTTGGAGCTTAAATTCTAGACCACGGTGCCAAACCTTATCAAATGCTTAGGCTACGTCTAAGAATATTGCTGAGCATACTTCCTTTTTCTCCAGCACCTCCTCAATTGTGTCAGTAATCCTATGTACCTGTTCTATCGTTGAGTGCCTTTCTCGAAACCCAAATTGATGTTCAGGTATAAGATTTCTACTCTCTATAATAGGCTTTAATCTCTTGAGAAACAGTCTCTCGAAAATGTTTGATGTTGTTAACAAAGAAATAGGCCTATACGATGTTTTGTCATTTAGTGATTTATTAGGCTTTGGAATCATTATGATTTCCGCTACTTTCCACTGTCTCGGAACATAACATAGTCTAAAGATAGCATTGATTATGTGCTGTAATTTCCTTAATACTTTTTCTGGTAGAGCTTTGATTATTTGCCCCGTTATCAAGTCGTATCCAGGGGCTTTTTTATCTTTGAAATTTTTTACTTCTTGTTTGAGTTCTTTCAGAGTAACTGGTAGCACAGATGCTTCGTCTACTTTGCTTATAGGTGTTAGATATTCATTATCTGCTTGTCCAGTTGGTGGTTTGAAGGTATTTTCTAGGTGTTCGGCAAACAGATCAGCTTTTTGTTTTTCGCTAAAAATAATTTAATAATAACAGTTCCATTCCATAGACATAATATGTCATCAACATATCTATACCAAAAGATTATATGACGAAAATAAAGATTGTTATTCGATATACGGGATCCACCGCGGGAAAATTGGCGTCGCTTAGAGTATATAGGAAAAACGAGCCAACGGATTAGCAACATCGTGTCCAATTATACCAATATAAGTTTTGCTTTTTATAATAATAACACAATAAAGAAAATGATTTTTAACAATAAACCTAGAGTTGATCGCCTTTCCAAATCTGGTGTCTATAGGATCAATTGCAATGGGCGCTTTCAGGTCCCCTATCATGATTAGTAAAATCAACGCCAATTTTATTTGATAATTTCATATAGGTAGTATAGCTAAACATTTTCGTAGCGTTGGCCGCGATTTTACTCAACATGTTCCCAACAGTTGGGTGCTCTGAAAGCGCTCAATGATTGTAGTTTCTCCTATATTGGTCAGACAATATTTCTAGAAGTAGAAGTAGAAAATCAATATTTCTTAACCAAAATATTCTTAACGAACAGAGAGAAATCCGGTTCTCACCAATTACAGACCCCGCCCTTTTCTATTCTCACGTACGCAATAATATACCTTGAATTTTGTTACTCAACCTATGACTCATCGCCTACCTGCGCGATCCGTAGATTAATTTTTATTGCTTATTTTCTGTCCCTCCTTCTTTTATTTATATTTTGCTTTTTTCTGCTATATAACAAAATTTTTACTAATACAAATCAGTATATACTCCTGATGATGACCTAACAAGTCGAAATCGATCGAGTGATTTTTTAAACTTTTTGAAAATTATTCAAAATAATTTGCGAAACAAAAAACAAGTGATTAATAAAAAATGTGTTTATTAAGTATTTCTGAGATTAGGCATATATCAATTTTTTTTGTGTGTTTAAAACTACTTCTAATTCTTGGAAGTGATGGATCATCGATGCATTTTCTAGTGTTCCTAGTCTCTGTTCTTGTTGTTTCAGTAGCTCGTCCATAGATTCTAGTCTTTGGTCCTGCCCAGCCAGATGCAAATTGATAGAGTTTAGCTTCTGAAGTATTTCTTGCAGGACATGGGTTTCCTGACTCTGAGCGTTCCCGATATTTTCGTTCTGCTTAGCCATTTGTGCATATGATATGCCTTCTCTTACTTTGCCGCTATTTAGGGGAATTTGTTTTGAGTAGGATTGCATCCTAGGTTGAGAACTCTGACTTGTTTGATTTCTCTTGTTGTCTCTCATTCTTTGCAGCTCTTTCGCTACCTCGCAGCCTCTGTAATTTGCTGGGTGATGATTACCACAGTGTATGCATTTCACTGGTTCGTTCTTACTTTTATTGCATTCTTTTGTTAGATGTTTCCCAGCGCACTTTACGCATCTGCGCTCCCTATTACAGTATTTGCGCGTGTGGTTATACGCCTGACAATTGTAACATTGTGGCATTCTACTAGGATTCTTTTTTAATGCTTCAATATTAACTTTCATATTAAGGATTGCTTTGATTCCATATACCCTATCAATGCTCTCAGCGTTTTCAAATGTTAGCATGAAAAGTGGGAGGCCAACTTTGGTTGTTTCTCATTCACCGTTTGCGTTTATAGTAATCTTTCTCTTTAATATGTTTACAGCGTTTAGAATTTTGAATCCTTTCTGGCAAAGTTCCTCAATTATTTCTTCGTTGGGGCATGTATGATTGATAAATAACTTTCGACTTTATGTTCGAGTTTAAAAATATACAAACACGATCACCGACACGAGAAGTACGATCATTTCGAAATACTGAGAAACCAGAAAGTTGAATCGCTTGATTTGGAATGTGGTCTTTAAGCCAAGTTTCCGATACACAAATTGCATGAATATTTGTCGACAAGAAGATAAGGCGTAATTCATCAATCTTAGGAAGCACGCTGCGAGAATTCAGATGGCAGATGTTAAACACTTTTCTATTATTTAGCGTTGCTTTTAGTACTACATTAGATATATTTACTGGCGAATTACTAATAAATTGGGTAGGGATTACAATTGGTGTAGTACCACTGTCACTAAAACCAGCATTAGTACAATTAAGCGACACTGAAGCTTAGTAAATCTTCCTTTGAGATTGATTTGATTTGTATGCTTAAATTTGTTTTTCATAGCAAGTCTAATTTATTTAAATATGAGATAATATACATAAAAATATAAGACTTAATATTATTGAAATTAAAATTAGTATTGTTGCTGCAAATAGCCTCTTTCGAATAAAATTGATTAGTGATTACCGTTTGAAGTTCTAGCTTCCCCCATCTCGGCGAAATAATTGATAGTCCCATTTTATCCATCATTGTTCGAATCATTATTTCCTGAGAAGATTTTATTCTATGTCTATGGATCCAAGTTGAGATCCTTATTCATAAGAAAAACATCGAAATCATATCAACTTAATATTGTGTATATCTCTAAGTCCTGATTCACCTGTACGAATATGGATCCATTTTTATTATAAGTTTTAACAAAAGCGCAGCATTTTTATTATAAGTTTTAACATATTCTTGAAGCCGCTGGAAGCCGCAGTTAATTGACTAGTGCATTTGAAATAGCATCCAAAAAAATTACTTTTGTCAATTTTTGACGCAAATTTTGCAATTATTGGGCGATGATATTTTTGTTTGTTTCTATTAGTTGCACCAATACTGTTAGTTCTAGATGATTGCGAGACCTTTCCTATTCTAAATAATTCAAATAGACCGACAAGTTTTAGGTCAAATCCAACCACCACACAAACAGTTTAAAAAATGACAGAAATATCTTCTTTATCAGCCTCCGGTATTCCCTTAATGGAAACATCATTTGCATACTTTTCATAATCATAAGCTATTGCCTTTTTTCGCAATGTATTGATTTCTGATCGACAGTGGCTTGTATTTGTGCATTTACATCGGATTTCCCTTTTTCTATGGCGTTATCGAGTTTTGTATCTAATGTGTCAAATTTTCCTGACGAAATGGAATTTATATAATATATGAAATTATTGCAGCAAAACAAGCTATTAAATAATAAATGGATATAGCTTAACAAATTTGAATAAACAATACTTTATAAAAACGATATGCGTAGTTTTGTTACCGAATAATATTTAGGACGAAACTAAACCCGCGTGTTTATTCTGACATATCCACCACTAAACTCCTCGGTTCTAATCAAGAACGGTTGTGTCTGATCAGCTTGCTTCAGGATTGGCGCGTTGTAATGATGTGTGACGGGTTGGAGCTAACACGTGGTAGTGTGATCTTAAAATTGCCTTCCACTACAATAACGATGTTCCGTTCACCAACTGACGAAAGAAACTCCATGGATGGGTCAGGTTCTTGTATCAACGTAACTGGGGCAAGAGGTGCTGCTTGCTTAATTCTACAAATATTTAAGTGTAAGAACTCCCGCTAGTCTGAAAACGTTCACAGATCATACATAGTAGTGTTATCTAATAACCGAAGACGAATCCCCAATTAATCATATAAATTTATGCAACGTCTCGTGCGAGTTGAACAATCCTCCTCCCACGCCTCAATTAGGAATAGGAAGATTTAATTTTGATTATTTTTCTCTGATGCGGCAACAGGCTTTCCGCTTCTTCTTCGAGAACCGTCCAAAAATTTAATTTCTTTTTCTTTTTTGTTGTCCATATTGGCTTTCCTTGCACACTGTCTAGTTTCCATTAAAATATTTTGTCTTGCACAAAAACAATGCCAAAAATAACGGGAAACCTAATTTGAAAAAAAAAACGGAAACGAAAAGGATAAAACGATGATTACGACTGGATTTTTTTACACGATTACTTGGATTGTTCCAGATTTCATGGTTAAATAGATTATTTTCAAAGTTATTCTGATTACTAAATTGATTATGAGATTTTTGTAGCTTGCATATGATTTTAAAGATAAGTTTGAAGATTTTTAAGATTAAAACGATTATTAATTAAATTTGTACGCCGATTGGGAAGAGATGTGTACGCCGTGTCAAAAGGACGAGGTATTAACTCAAATAAAGCTAGTGATTAACAACCGACGCTTTCATAGCGGCAAACATTTTGAAAGTGTTAGAAAAACTTATCACTTCTACTGCCAATCACGGTACGAAACATTTCATTTTTTAACTCATGAATTTCTCACAACACACTCCAAAGCCAACATTTCAGAAGCGAAGGTGAGTTCATTTACCAGATGGGAATTTATCCAAAAAAAAAAACGGTGGTCAAAACAATCCAATTGCATGCATAATTAGCTTATTGCTGTTAAGATTGTGCTTTAAGACTTGGCAGTATTCTTCACACAATACTGATTTGAATGGATATCAAACATTTCTTAACAGTGTCACTGAGTTCGTATATTGAAAACGAGATCCAAATGTAATGTGTAATGCGTATGTTCAAATTCTCGTTGCAAATTCTTGATGGAATGTTGGGAGAGTGAAAAGTTTGGAAGAAGAACAACGGAATGACGCTCAGAAACTTGATATGGTTAATTTATCATAGTACCATCTCAACTAAAATGTGAAACATCGGAAAGGGATTTCGCTACCTAACTAAAGCAGACTAACCCCGCTAGAAGTTGTAATCGAACGTGAACTGGTCCCTTCGTAAAAACATCGTGTGCGGTTTCATTTAAAAAATCAGGATTCAGTTTAAAGCTCCCCTAAATACTAAAAAAATACAAATTTATAAATGATTTTTTTTAAAAGCCATGTTATTTAAAATCTGAAAATTTTACATAGATCGAACAAAATTGTTTATTTTAAAACCAGAAATTATTGTATGACTTCTCGTCATCGATGATTTCCCTACGGAAAATAGGTGCGGCTGAATCATACCCGATTGGTGGTTGAATGGCAGCAAATGACATCTTAAATTTCAAATGCAACATAAATTATCCATATTAACAAATGTTTCCCTTATTTTATTACATACCTCAATTAATGATATCATTCCGATGATCAATAGAAAATTCAATAATTTCATTTTATTAGCTTTTGAACACACTGTTTGGTTTAAACTTGAACAACTGGGAACTGACGCGAAAGATACAATTTTGGAGCTGTTTTATACAAAATATCGTGGCTTACGTAATACTTTATTATGAGTATAGTTTCAGGTGTCTTAATTGAACAAGTGCAAAAAATTTTCAAATTTCAATTTAATTATAAAAAGTATAAATTAATATTTAGACAACTTTGTTTACATATGGTATACCCGTAGTATTGAATTTCACTATATACACCTAGGTCAACAAAAGCTTCATGGAATTTGCTACAGTAAACGCACGAAACATAAATTTTAGATTGGGGAAAAAACGTTGAACTACCTAGAGAACCCAATTTCCTCCAACCATAAATAAACACCATTTACGCAAGCGTGAAATCGGAAGTCAGAGGGCCTTTCATATTTAGAAGGAATTGTGACAATCAAGTCCTCCTCGTTTGCTACGGAAATCTAGCGATGGAAATTATGAACACTTTATGATGGATGTGTGATACATAGATGGCAAATGTGGGAATCGTGAAATTTTTGCTCTCATGAGACACCATTTTTCTGACAAAAATGTTTCCTATACGACACGCACTATGGAGTATAATGCCCAGTTTTGCTCAAATATATTTGTTAATCGAACCACCCTTCCCAAGGAATTCAGAAGAAAGGACGTTAAAGTTATAGGCCTTAGGTCCGATTTCCTAAGTATTTTCATAATCTTTAAACACACCATGAAGATTACCTCCAATTCAATCGATCACAATCTCGGATTTGTTCTGAATTTTTTACTTGGACGATCCGGTCTGGGCCGGCTAATTTGAACAGCTTCAAGCAGTTTGTCATCTCCAGGACCTGTTATCTGCCGAACTTCCTGTGAAAAGCGTTTCGATAAGAAGCTAAAAATTTCCCATCTGAAATGTCCATAAACCATTCGGTTTAATCAAATTATTTTAGTAGTAGTATTAGTAGAACTAAACACAAACGAGGCTCCTAGACTTCCTTAGCGTCATCCTCAGTTTTCTTTAATAAATTTTAATATTCTTGCTCAGACACACGAACATAGCCTTGACGATTCATGTGTTTAATTATAGTAAGAGTAACAATAAGTGTTGAGTTCAACATCAACAGGGCATCGATCTGCACAAATATTATAATTGTAATGTAATATGTACGAGTATATAAGTAAGCATGCTTGTAGCATACATAATGTATAAGCTTACTCATCAAATTATCGTGTGAATTGTCTAGTGACATATAATACAACATTTTTTGCACTAACATAAATTGTAATGATAAGCACTTATTTTTGTATATAAAGAACTAAATTCTCAATAATAAAGCAGAACGAAATTATATCAGTAACGTTTTAGTTTTGTTTTCAAAAATAATTTTAATTCATAAATAGTGAGCCCTCACCAGCGGTAAGCTCGCTATCATTTGAAATTAAACATTGGTCCTTCGAGCCATTAAAACAACCGGCATCGCTAAGTTAAACGCGATAAGTTTACATTAAAAACAGTAAACAAACGAAAACTTAAGAATAACAACAAATCTGAAGTTAAGTTAAGACACCTGTACACATCAAAATAACAACAAAAATGGAAAGCATACTCCAGCAACAAGATGAAGCAGGTGACAAAATCGTCCAAATGGAAACAAACTACCGCAAAGACGGGGAGGATAGGAAAACGAAGATATATTTGGAAAAAAGGTTGGCAACTCTAAAGGCGTTTTATAACGACTACGTCGATAATGATACGAAAATCTTGAACATGACCCCACCTCTAGAAAAGGGCCATGCATATCTAGAAAGACGGAAGAAAGTCATAGACGCATACCAAAAATTAATAACGGATATGCGTGAACGCCTAAATACCGCATCAACGAGTTCAACAGGGCAAACTGCGCAGCAAGAAACTAGTTCAAAAGAAATCAACAACAAAAAGTTATTCAAACGGCAAGATGTCCTCATGCGCCAAATGTATCAAAAATTGGCGTCAGTCAACCATTCATTGGAGACTAACAACATATCCAAGGAATACATAAATATAAAATTAAAACAACTAGAAAAAGACATCCAAGAAGTAGCAAACCAACACACTGCAATCTTAATAGAAACAGAAGAAGACGAGCAAACGTCTGACTACTTCAAAAAAGATTATTTTGGCCAGCTACAAGAAAAAGTAGAAACCACAATGATCGAGTTACAACGATTTCACGGCGATAATATAACTACGGCAGAATCAGTCCAGATGAAACTGCCAAAAATAGAACTACCAAACTTTTACGGTGAATATGACCGATGGGAAACATTTAACGATATATTCACTGAAATGATTCATCAAAACAACAAAATATCTGACACGGTGAAGATGACATATTTAAAATCACACCTACAAAAAGGAGCAGCTCAACTCATAAGTCATCTAACAACAACAAGGGACAATTACCAAACAGCCTGGAGCATAATACAAAATAGATATAACAACGCGAGATTACTCGCCAACCATCAATTCAGTGCGTTATTATCACTAACAACAATTCAAATGGCGTCCGCACAAGCGGTAAGGAACTTGCACGATACAGCAAAAGAAATTCTGCATAACATAAATCGGCTCAACATAAGTTCATCTTTTGAAGCATTCGTAAGCTTCATATTAATGAAAAAACTGGACCCAGAATCCATCAGGCTCTATGAATCATCCATAGATAAACCCAGAGATATTCCACAACTAGAAGAAGTTTTCAAATTCCTTGAAAAAAGATTTCAATCACTGGAAGCCATGGGCAGCAACAAACAAACGACAAGCCGACCACAGTATATACCACCGCTAAAACGGGCCTATACAACCACAGCAAGCAGAACATGTTGGGTAAATAGTTGCAAGGAACGACACAACTTGGATCAATGTCAACAGTTCAAAAGTATGTCAACATTAGATAGATCAAGGCTAATAAATGCAGCAAGCCTTTGTGTACGTTGCCTAAACCATCACCAAAGTAAATATTGTCAGTCAGAACCATGCGTCGTATGTAAAGGGTCACATAACACCCTACTACACTGCAATAACGCATTATCAAATGGCGGAACTGGAGTTAAAAACGCGAAAACCCTTATAGTAAATCAACAGGGACAAGTTTTGTTACCAACCGCAGTAGTTAAAGCCATAACTTGCACGGGAAATCAGATCTTGCTAAGAGCATTAGTAGATCCTGGATCACAGGTGACATTAATCTCATCAAAAGCCGCTAACCTACTCAACCTTAAGAAGAAGAAGGTCAACGTTTCTATCTCCGGTATAGGAGGAGGGAAAGCAGGTGATTGTAAACATACAATCAATATACAAATCTTGCCAAGATTCGAAACCGATTTTCAACTAAATATCGAAGCGTTGATATTTGATAAACTCAACCAACAGTTACCGGAGGTGGATTTTGATGCAAGATGTTGGACCCATCTCAAACAAATACAACTCGCCGATCCTAATTATAACAAGTCACAACCAATTGATCTCATACTTGGTGCCGACTATTATCCAGCAATCATAAACAACAACATCATAAAAGGAAGTGAATTAGAACCAATGGCACAACAAACTGAAATCGGATGGATAATAATAGGCAGCAGAGGCGGCACCAGAACAAACCAGCCAACAACAATGATAGCTACTAAAGGCATAGAAGATCAATTGAAATTACTCATAGAGGTAGATTCGATACCAGAAAACAGAATTAATACGGAAGAGGAAGACATGGTTGAACAACATTTCTAGTTAACCTCAGGAAAGGGATCAGATGGAAGATATGTGGTAAGAATTCCATTCAAGGATAACCATATCAAATTAGGAGAATCCAAGAAAAAAGCCGCTGCCAGGCTAATACAAATTGAAAATCGGTTCAAGAGAGATCCGTCTTTCAAACAGTTATATCATCAATTTATGCAGGAATACATAAATCTAAAGCACATGGAACTTGTGCAGGAAGAGGTTGAAGATCACAATACAGCAAGTAACACCTATTACATACCGCATCATGGTGTAATCAAACAGGATAGCACCACTACAAAACTTAGAGTAGTGTTTGATGCTTCGGCCAAAACTACGACAGGAGTATCTTTAAACGATTGCATGATGAATGGTCCCAAATTACAAGATGACCTAACGGATATATTATTGCGATGGCGAAAATACAAAATCGTAATGACGGCGGACATAGAGAAAATGTATCGCCAAATCTGGATAAACGAACAAGACCAGAATTACCAACGAATATTATGGAGAACTCAACCGTCTAAACCAATAAGAACTTATAAACTCAAGACAGTCACATATGGGACAACAGCAGCCAGTTTCTTGGCGATAAGAACATTGAGACAGTTAGCTCTTGATGGAGCCAATGAGTATCCAATAGCAATACACATCATATTGAAAGATTTTTATGTAGACGATTTGCTGACCGGATGCCACAATATAAGGGAGGCATGTCAATCAGTTCGCGAATTAAAATTGCTAACAGATCGAGGTGGATTTAACTTACGAAAATGGTTCTCTAACTCAAGTGAATTATTAAAACATATACCAAGAGAGCTGCATGGTAAGGGTAATATGGAAATCCAGTTAAACGATTGCATCAAGACCCTAGGCATTTTGTACGATCCACAAGAAGACAACTTTAAATTTGATGTTGCAAAACTTCAGTTATCCAGCAACCAAGCTACAAAGCGTTCATTATTATCCGAATCATCGAAACTATTTGATCCAGTTGGATGGCTCTCTCCACTAACAATTACAGCAAAAATTATGATGCAACAATTATGGCTAAGCGGAATAAAATGGGATGAACATCTACCAGAACATATCAACACAAAATGGATAAAATATAAGGCAGAACTAAGTGATATCAAAAACATAAAGATTCAAAGGTGGATCAATACAACTGAAAATACCGACATAGAGCTTCACGGTTTCGCTGATGCTTCGGAATACGCATATGCCGCTGCTATATACTGTCGAACAGTAAACGAAGATGGAACAATTACAACACAACTTTTAACATCGAAGACAAGAGTCGCTCCAACTAAAGTGAGGTTGTCAATTCCTCGACTAGAGCTAAGTGCAGCTTTAATATTATCAAAACTGCTCAAACACGTCCAAGAAGCCTTAAATCTAAACAACTGCAGGATGTATGCGTGGTCAGACTCAACCATTGCACTATGTTGGATCACAGGCGAGCCAAACAAATTTAAGGCATTCGTGGCAAACATAATTTCTGCTATAAAATCCTTCATACCGACCACAACATGGCATCACGTAAAATCTGGCGACAACCCAGCTGATATAGCTTCACGAGGCATACCACCATCCGCATTAACAAACAACAAATTATGGTGGGAAGGACCGGACTTTCTGGGACAAAAGATAACTAGTTGGAAGGAAATCTATAGTTCCTCACTTACTCATACACATCATCGTGAAGAATTAGAAGAAAAACATTCAAAACTAATGACAATAAGCAGAGAAGAGCACGTATTTAATGAATTATTTGAGCGATGTTCGAATTACAACAGATTAAAACGCATAGTTGCGTACTGTAAACGATTTATCAACAATGCCAAGCATGGCAACAATAATCATAAGCAGCTAACAGGTATAGAACTCCGGGATGCGGAAACAACAATTCTCAAGGCACTACAAAAGCAAGATTTTTCTAATGAAATTAGCTGTCTTAACCAGGCTAAACAAATTAGCAAAAGAAGCAAGCTACTATCATTGAATCCAACTTTAGATGAAAATGGCTTGTTACGACTAAATGGACGACTTCAAAATTCAACATTATCAAGGTCCAGCAAAAACCCCATCATCCTGGATAAACACAACCTTGTAACACAAAGAATTTTGGAAAATGCTCATGTCAGTACCTTACATGGGGGTGCTCAACTAACATTATCGCATTTGAGAAATAAATATTGGATTATTGACGGTAAACGTGCCGTACGTCGAGTAATTCAAAAATGCATTATTTGCTTTCGTAACAAAAAGCATCTTGCACAACAACAAATGGGAAACTTACCATCTGCTAGAGTACGGCCGGGAAGACCGTTCGCAAAAACGGGTATCGATTATGCTGGCCCCATTCAAGTGAGAACAACCAAGGGAAGAGGTCACAAAACTCACAAAGGTTACATTGCACTGTTCATCTGCATGGTAACAAAAGCTATACATATTGAAGTTTTAAGCGATTTAACAACCGAATCATTTATTGCTGCTTACAAGCGATTAACATCCAGGAGAGGATTATGCACGGATATCTACTCTGACAATGGGACATACTTTGTTGGAGCGAACAAGGTAATGTTAAAAGAACACCATCGCGCAATAACCACATTACCGGACGAGATCGCCACTATGATAGCCAACGACGAAACCAATTGGCATTTCATACCGCCCATGACACCCCATTTCGGTGGCATATGGGAAGCGGGCATTAAATCTATCAAGTTCCATTTAAAACGAATCATAGGAGAAGCAACCCTCACCTTTGAGGAGCTTTACACAGTAGTTACACAAATCGAGGCGTGTCTAAATTCTCGACCGCTAACTCCACTGACCAATAATCCAACAGATTTATCAGCTTTAACACCAGGACATTTTTTGATAGGTGATTTTCTCAAGTCACTGCCGGTCGCTGATACAGATAACATCTCTTTAAAAACAAGATGGCACCTTGTTGAGAAAATGGTGCAAGGCTTTTGGAAAAGATGGTCCTGTGAATATCTCCATCAATTACAACAACGAACTAAATGGAAACGTAGCCAAGCGAACCTAAAAATCAACGACTTGGTGTTACTAAAGGATGACCAACAACCAACCACACGTTGGAAACTAGGGCGAATTATCGAGACACATGCCGGAAGCGATGATTTAGTTAGAGTAGCTACAGTGAAATGCGAGAACAATATCTTCAAGCGGCCAATTGTGAAATTGTGCAAACTACCAATTGAGGAAGGCCCATGGAAGCCAACAAGAGTGAAGAGGAGAAGGAGTCGCAAATATCCAAGAATTCCGAAAGGTTTCTGCGGCAGCAACCTCATCGACAAGTGAAAAACCAGAGCAAATTGAAACATCTGATGCTTGCGACGTTGTCCATATGTTGCATTTTGGGACTTGCTCAGGCCAACATAGACATTACTCCATTCAACCATTCTACAGGCATACACTTTGAATCAATAGGTAGACTCGAGGTAGTAGCCATGAAATGGTCACTAATAATCTATTATAATATGAGTAATTACTGGGAGGAAATTGAAGCATTCAAGACCGCGCAAAGTCAACTGAAGAAGTCCTGCATAGACGTTGTTGAAATAAATTGCGAATTAATTCTTCAACAAATTCAATGGCAGTTCAATAATTTGGAAGCAGATAATGAATTATTATTAGCCAGCAACAAGGAAGTGCGCAGACCAAAACGAGGTTTAGGCGACACAATAGGCGTTGTGTTAGGCCACATGTTTGGGATTCTTACAGAGGGTGAAGCAAGAGAATATGAAAGTCAATTTGAAGCCATAAACGATGATCAGCATCAATTAGAGGCACTGATAAGGAATCATACCACAATAATAGACAACACAGTTAAGCTAATAAAGGACAACTCAATTCTTACTATGAAATCATTAAATAAACTGATAAATGATCATGGAATGCTAAAGGCTGAACTTGAACAATTGAACGAGTACTTCATACGAGAAAAACAAATTCGTTTAATATTAACTTCAAGTATTGAATTGATATTAATATTGAAAAATTTGGAGGACACGCAACAAGCCTTACTTGACGTAATCCATAATGCACACAGGTTAACCAACCATATAAGCTAAATATATTTGACGGCTTATATTTCCATTAGTTCCGGCGCGCCATTTAATCACAAAAATATACCCCAAATAAAAGACCACAATAAAACCAAAACAGAACATCTTAACAAAAGGTGTAGATCGCAATAAAACCTAAATTAAATTTAAGCAAAATATTTTTTATACCTAGAAAAAAGATCTATAGAAAATAAGCCGAATGAGAGGCAACAAAATTAGTCGAGTCAGTGAACTAGTAAAAAGGCCAAAATAACGAAAACTAGTTGTGGTGGACGGATCGGAATGCGGTTTTCTGCATTCTCTTCCAAAAATTATTTGTAAAAAATGTGGCAGGGTAGATTTTGGGGCAAACCGAAAATTGCATTGCTGCAGCCAAAAGTGCATTCAAAAAATGCATTATCTGCGAGGCCTTTTGGTAGATTTAAAAACTTGGTAAATAAGTGTCAGAACCGGCCCAGATCGGGTACTCGGGGGTTTTCGAGGTCGCTGATGATGAATATGATGTTCAAATTGACCCCCCGAACACCTAATGCACCAGGACCTGACCCTAAACGTCATCTCCGTGGCTTTTCCTGACACAATCCCAAAAGGCCAACCGAAAATCATTGTGGGGGTTTTTGGGGCGGCGCTGAATCCAAATCTGGCATCCGCGAACACCCCACCGGCACCTGGTGCGCCGGAACCTGGACACGCACGTCATCTCCGAGAATTTTCCTGAGGAGAGAGCCAAAAACCACCCTAAAATCATAATAGGGGCGTTTTGTAGGGCGGTGGTTCCGAATTTCACGTCGGAAACGATCCCCCAAACACCTAGTGCACCAGCATCTGACCCTAAACGTCATCTCCGTGGCTTTTCCTGACACAATCAAAAAATGCCAACCGAAAATCATAATGGGGGGTTTCTTGAGGCGTTGAATCCAAATATGACATCTGCGAACATCCCACCGGCACCTGGTGCGCCGGAACCTCATCCTGAACATCTTCTTCGAGAGCTTTACATACACGATCGAAAAGAACCCACCGAAAAACGTTATGGGGGTTTTTGGGTTGTTGAATCCAACTATGACATCTGCGAACACCCCATCGGCACCTGGTGACCCTGAACCCAGACGTGCACGTCATCTCCTAGAATTTTCCTGAGGAGAGTGCCAAAAACAACACAAAAATCATTGTAGGGGCGTTTTTGGTTCGCTTAACTGATCCCTCGAACACCTGCTGCACCGAAACCTGGGCCTGTATATGAAGAAAATACTGTTAAACAAATTTTCAGCGGGCACCAATATGCTCGCGCGATTCGGGCACATACCTTGGTTCTATTGGCCTTATCAAAAATCATATTTAAAAGAGCAGAAAATAGATCAGATGAAATCAAAACGTGTGTTTTTAACCGAGTATTCCTTTATGTCGCCTAAAGATATTAAAGAGCTCCAAAGGGATGAAGATTACCAAACAGTAACAGCAGAGTTAGAAAAAGAACTCGAAAGATTAGAAGGGCTCAATTCAACATGCAAACTATGGGCTCAATATTGTCGAATGGTATTCATAGTAAAAGATTTCATTCAGCCGAAACAGGGTGTAATTCTAGGATATAGAAAAGTAATATAGAAAAATTATAATATTGGAAAAAAAAATTGGTCACCCTTTGCGTTCTCGAGTGTCACCTAGCCGTTTATGTCTGATGCCACAAGAGGTAACCTTGTAACTTGGTAACTTTTTCAAGGCCAACTAGTCGTAATAGACAATGTTTATGTATGTGTCACAAAATGGACAAAAAAACCATTTTTGAAATCTCTTCGCATAGTAAAAATGGCCTTGAAATATTTTTTATTTCATTTATGTATAACCACAGTACATCATGTGGTTTCATCGAAAATATTTTTTTTTTTTTTATAACAACTTTATTGATATGGCTACTACAATCTTAAACATTATTAATTCATTAGTAAGGTTGACATTAGTACTTATGAGATAAGCATAAACTTGTGTGGGTCTGCTGGACCAGTGTCCAGTTCCCTTGGTTTATAATTTTCATACGGTTAGCTCATGTGGTTTGATTCGTTTGAGCCGCCTTACTTCGTCTGTACTGTCCAGTAGTTGTACGGCCTCAAGATTGGTGTGGGTAAGAAGTCTCTTTTCATGTTTTATGGCACATTCCCGGATAACGTCGTCTATCAATTGTATTTCTAAATCATTGTGGATTTCCTTGTTAGTCACAAATCGGTAGGCGTTGGTGACCATTCGAAGAAATTTATTTTGGCTTCGTTGTATAATGTCTCTATTGGATTTATGTGTACAACCCCATAGCTGCGCACCATACATCCATATTGGTTTGAAGATAGTCTGGTATACCAGTCTTTTGCAATACAGGTTCATTTTGGAATGATGTCCAATTAACCAGTACATTTGACGTTGTTTCAACCGTATCTGTTCAGCTTTAGTCTCACGTGATGTTTCCAGTTGAGCCTTGAATCTAAATGCAGACCAAGGTATTTTTAAAATACATAAGTACATAAAAATAACACTCTTCATATATACATTGAGGTATATATGAAGAGTGTTATTTTTATGTCGAAGCGTAAATGTCACATAGGTTGATTTGAGCTCATTCAGTGCGATTTTCCAGTCAATTGTCCATTTAGTAACGTTGTCCATTGCTCGTTGAAGATTTTCCACTGCTCTTGGTTGAGATTCGTCTACTGACATAATTACAGTGTCGTCAGCGAACGTGCCGATGAATGTTTTATTCGTCGTAGGTATGTCCGCAGTATAAAGAAGATAGAGGAGGGGACCCAATACGCTTCCCTGCGGAACTCCCGCAATCGCTGGATAAAAGTCGGAACTTGTTTCTTCATGAATGACTCTGAATTGGCGATCAGAGAGGTATGATTCAAGCAGCTTGCAATAGTTTTGTGGTAGCATTTTGCTCATCTTGAATGTCAATCCCTCATGCCAAACCCTATCAAAGGCCTGGGATACATCTAAAAATACGGCGGGACAATATTTCTTTTCTTCTAACGCTTGCTCTATTACCGCAGTTATTCGATGGACTTGATCTATTGTGGAGTGGTTATTCCTGAATCCAAATTGAAAATCAGGAACGTTTACCATTGGCTTTAGACGTTTTAGTAGCAGTTTCTCGAACAGCTTTGATAAAGTCGGAAGCAGTGAGATTGGTCTGTATGGTGTTACTTCTTCAACTGGTTTACCTGGTTGCTTTAGCATAATTATTTGGGCCATTTTGAAGCATTTGGGTACATACTTCAATCTCATACAGGCATTAAATAAGTATGTGATCAAGATGATTGCTTTGCGTGGAAGTTCCTTGAATAGACCCGGTGATATTTCATCAATTCCTTGTGCTTTTTTATGATTAAGATTTTTGTCGATTTCTTCAGCAATTTCCATTGGCGTGACCCTCTTGAAGTCCTGATTTGGTTGATAAACAGGTGTTACATCAATGTTGGATTGAATGTCATGGGGTTGGAATACTGCTGCTAGGTGTTGAGCAAAGAATTCCGCTTTTTCTTTGTCTTGTCGAACCCAACTGCCTTGAGCATTCCTTAAAGGTGGTACTCGAACTACAGGTCGTTTAAATCTTCTGGTTGCATTCCATAACGAGTAGTCCTTATCCATTTCTGGACCTAGCCCGCTTAAGTAGTTATCGAGGCAATTCTGTTTGAAATTTTTGATTAGCCTATTGACTTTGTTACTTATTCGATTAAAAGTTGTCTTATCAGCGGGATTTCTGGTGAGATGCCATATTCTCCTCGCCCTTCTTCTTGCCTTGATTTGTTCCCTGATTTCAGCCGGGTATTTGACTTCAATCTCCGCTTTGTCCTTTAATTCAGGAGTAGCTAATCTGGCAGCCATTCGAGTGTATTCAATGAAATTGTTTGTTTGTTGTTCCAATTCTTCGTTGCTTTTAATGCTAACTTTTAATTCAACTAGCTCTTCCAATTTTTCTCTGAAGATGTCCCAATCCGTGAATCTATTAGTAAGGTTTTGCTTTTTCTGTTTCTTTATTACTATAGCGCTTACTGACAACAGTACAGGAATGTGGTCAGATGTTAGGTCGTTAATTCCTTCGACTCTAGTGTAACTTAGAGGAATACCTTTTATGATGAAGAAATCCAGTAGATCTGGTATTTTTCCTGTATCCGTTGGCCAATACGTTGGCCCCCCTGGGGACAGATATTCGCATTTGTTTTCATGAATGGCATTGAACAAGGTATTTCCTTTCCCAGGAGAAATAAGCCTGGAACCCCAAGCTGTATGTTTTATATTGTAGTCCCCACCAATAATAAATCTTGGACCGAGCTTATTGAAGACGTTATTAAATTGTAACTTCGTTGGTGTATGCCGTGGAGGACAGTACGCTGCTGCAATATTCAGATCTGCGCCATTATATTGGATTGAGATAACAGTTGCTTGCAAATAGTTTTCACGAATATCCTCTTGTTGATTATGTTTGATATTATTTTTAATTAGTACAGCTGAACCACCTCTGGCTCTTTCACTAGGATGGGTTGTCCAGTAGGAATTAAAACCCCTTATTCTGATAAAGCTTTTGTTGGAGAAGTGCGTCTCTGAAATCAGCGCAATATCAATGTTGTTTGTATGGAGAAATATTTCCAGTTCTTGGGCTCGTTGGTTGAGCCCATTAGCGTTCCAAGCTACAATGCGCAGGAACGAGTTAATCATTTGTGAGTATGTTGACTTTTTCGCTTGGTGGATAGATACAGATTTCCAGTTTTGCCACCCTCTCTGCTAAATAACCAAGTGACTGTTGAATTTGGCTAAGCATTTTAATAATTTCAATGTTATTAGACTCTTTGGTGATTTGCGCATAGGATAATCTAACTGTGGATGGTGTGATTGCTGTTTGTGGTTTAGCAACTTTGGTTTGTAATCGCTGCACTGCGCTTGTTCTATTATTCTGTTGACTTTTAATTTTGTTCTGATATACTCTGCATCCTTTATAATTTGCAGTATGCCCTTGTTCTCGACAAAGAGCACAAGAAGGCGCGATATCTGGTGTTTTCTTGCATGTTGTCGTGTGGTGATTTTCCGCGCATTTAACGCATTTGGTTTGACGATAGCAAAAGCTCTTGGTATGTCCAAGTTGTTGACAATTCGTACACTGTGGAATTCCCCTTGTCTTGTTAGGTGGCTCAATTTTAACTATACAGTACGCAAGTTTCTTGATATTGTATACTTCTTTATTGTTGTCTTTTTGTTTTAAGTCGATGTAAAACAATGGAAAGTGTTTCCTGACTTTTACACAATCAATTGTGACCATTTTGTATATGTTGGTAATACCTGCGACTTCATGTCCCATTTTTTCTAAGTCTGCTTTAATTTCATCGTGACTAATAGAAGAAGGTAAGCCTCTGATAACCACTCTATAGGCCTTTTCACTCTTCAGCTGGTAGGTGTGATATTGAATATTTTCTAGTTGGTTGCTAGATTCATTTTTTAATTCTTCCAGTAATTTTTTGACATTTCTGTAATCATTTTCATTTTCAAAGGTAATTCTAATGTCACTATTTGAGAGCGCCTTAAACTTAGTTGATTCACTAGTGTTTTTTATTATTTTTTGTCGAAAAAGTTCGAAATTGTTGATATTGCTCACATTAATGGGTGGAGGCAATGGTATTTTTGGGTTTTTCTGTTCAGTGTTACTGTTCACACTTTGTGTATTATTTTTTGGGGGAGTTTTCGTTTTTGTACGCCTACGTTTCTTGGGGTTTCTGTTATTAGCTCTGGAAACTTCTGCTTCCAGTTCGTCCTCATCTGTGAAATAATCCTCTACACTCAGAGCATTAAATCTATTTTGTTGAGAGACTGGAAATTGCTGCAGCAGCCAGTTGGAGTTATTTGAATGATGTTGACTGGTTGATGGCTGAATATGGTTGACAGGCAGGTTGTTAGCTCGTGCTGAAACCTCAGCTTTACTATTTTTAACCTTGTTTTTATTTTTTAGTGTAGAGTTTTCTCTCTTCAGTTCAGCAACTTCATTACTCAGCTGCGCGATTAGTTTCTCCATTTTCTGAAACTTGGTTAACAGATCCTCGCTGTTTATAATGTTTGTTGATGCACTCGGCATTTGTAATAAAGTTCCTTTTTCAATGGAGACTGCGTCTTTTGCAGTTACTGTGGAGGCAGTCGACGTTGGCACAATTGTCTCTAATTGTAGTGTACGTCTAGTTACATGTGGAGGTGGTGATCTCAACATTTTCATGCTCTTAGGAAAGTTGTTCCCTTTATTTGCCAAGGGTTGGTTCCCCCCAGAATCTATGGTACTAACATCCGAAGAAGGTATGGAGCGGCCCGGTTGATTTGATGCTTCTATAGACGCATCCGTCTCGTTTCCTAATATTATTAGGCTATTATTTTCATCATTATTTTTCATCTTAAATTTTTTTATTTTATTCCCACGAGTAGCACGAGAAATTAACGGTCGCCTATGACAGAGCTCTGCGTTATCATAGGAAGGCTATGGGTTTAAACCGAATGACGCCAAATTCGGAGTTCACATACTAACGACTAAGCACCCTCTTAGCCATGCAGCCATCGGCGTATGTAGTACCACCTTAGCTTTGGTGCGCTAGTTTTTGGTCCGCCCCGAGTATTTAATTTCCCCGGTACCTACTATATCTGGCAAGCGTTCCCCTATCCGCCACCCGGGGAGGCGCCTGATGGGGGTACTAGCAAACCCCACACAGGTATCGAAAATATGTTTAAGTCGCATTAAAACCTGTATCATAGGCAATCGGGGAAAGAAACGAAGAAAGAATCGGTTTCTGCGATACCTCGTGTGAAATGGAGCTATAATATAGAAAAAATACATATATAAAATATATCACACGGACGAATTTTTTTTGCTCACCCTGTGCGTTCTGGAGTGAGTAAGTTAGTGAGTGACATAGATGTTATAATATAGAAAAAAAAAATTTTGGTCACCCTGTGCGTTCTCGAGTGAGTCAGTTAGTGACATAGAAGTCTATATTATGACTTTCCAATTTTCCTGTTTTTCAATTTTCCAATTTACAAATTTTCCAATTTACCAACTTTCAAAATTTCCTATTTTCATATTTTTTATTTTCCAATTTTGCAATTTTGCAATTTTTCAATTTTTCAATTTTTCAATTTTTCAATTTTTCAATTTTTCAATTTTTCAATTTTTCAATTTTCCAATTTTCCAATTGTCCAATTTTCCAATTTTCGAATTTTCCAATTTTTCAATTTTGCAATTTTCCAATTTACCAGTTTTCCAATTTACCAATTTTCCAATTTTCATATTTTCATATCATCATATTTTCATATTTTCATATTTTCATATTTTCATATTTTCATATTTTCATATTTTCATATTTTCATATTTTCATATTTTCATATTTTCATATTTTCATATTTTCATATTTTCATATTTTCATATTTTCATATTTTCATATTTTCATATTTTCATATTTTCATATTTTCATATTTTCATATTTTCATATTTTCATATTTTCATATTTTCATATTTTCATATTTTCATATTTTCATATTTTCATATTTTCATATTTTCATATTTTCATATTTTCATATTTTCATATTTTCATATTTTCATATTTTCATATTTTCATATTTTCATATTTTCATATTTTCATATTTTCATATTTTCATATTTTCATATTTTCATATTTTCATATTTTCATATTTTCATATTTTCATATTTTCATATTTTCATATTTTCATATTTTCATATTTTCATATTTTCATATTTTCATATTTTCATATTTTCATATTTTCATATTTTCATATTTTCATATTTTCATATTTTCATATTTTCATATTTTCATATTTTCATATTTTCATATTTTCATATTTTCATATTTTCATATTTTCATATTTTCATATTTTTATATTTTCATATTTTCATATTTTCATATTTTCATATTTTCATATTTTCATATTTTCATATTTTCATATTTTCATATTTTCATATTTTCATATTTTCATATTTTCATATTTTCATATTTTCATATTTTCATATTTTCATATTTTCATATTTTCATATTTTCATATTTTCATATTTTCATATTTTCATATTTTCATATTTTCATATTTTCATATTTTCATATTTTCATATTTTCATATTTTCATATTTTCATATTTTCATATTTTCATATTTTCATATTTTCATATTTTCATATTTTCATATTTTCATATTTTCATATTTTCATATTTTCATATTTTCATATTTTCATATTTTCATATTTTCATATTTTCATATTTTCATATTTTCATATTTTCATATTTTCATATTTTCATATTTTCATATTTTCATATTTTCATATTTTTATATTTTCATATATTCCTATTTTCCAATTTTCCATTTACCTGTTTTCCAATTTTCCATTTACCTGTTTTCCAATTTTAAAATTTTCCAATTTTCCAATTTACAAATTTTCAAAATTTCCATTTACCAATTTTCCAATTTTCCTATTTTCTTATTATCCCATTTTTTTAACCAATGATTAAAATAAAATGGTATCAACTAATGTTCCACCTAGGGATTTATGAATTGTCATGGCACATCCTGATACTAAAGGAAAATGATTTCGTTTTGCGTCTATTGTTTCGTTCGCCTCGTTCGATTACACTTTTCGTAACGCATTTGCCAGCTTAGTCCCCAAGTCAAGCGTGCCTAAAGAAGTTTTACTTCAAAAATAAAATCAGCTGTATCTGAAAATTCAATATTTGGTTGTGAAATCTTTATTTGCGATTAGTGCATTGCATCGCCGCCCCATAGAATTAACTAATTTTTGACATTTCTCCAGTGGTATGGCCATCTAAACTTTTTTGACATTTTCCCATAGTTCGAGTCTATTTCTTGGTTTCGGAAGTTTACCTAATGCACGTTTAACATCCGCCCAGAGATTTTCTATGGGATTTAAATCGGGCGATTGGGCTGGCCATTCCATAATTGTAATGTTGTTATCCTGGAACCATTTTTTTACCACCATCGCCGTGTGTTTCGGATCGTTATCTTGTTGAAACACCCAGCGAAGGGGCATGTTGTCCTCGGCAAACGGTAGCATTGTATTGCACAAAATGTTGTTTAAATAAATCTCTTTAGTCATGGTATCTTTAATCCAAACAATAGGGCCTACACCACTATATGAAAAACAACCACATATCATAATATTACCACCGCCATGTTTTACGATTTTAACTGTGTATCGTGTGTCATATTGCTTTCCTTTCGGACGTCTAACATATGTTTGTGCACAATCCGATCCAAATAAATTAATTTTCGTTTCGTCGGACCATAATATATTTCGCCATTTGGTAATTGGCCAATGCACGTGGTTTCTTGCGAATTGCATTCTGCTGCGGATGTTTTTTTTAGATAGCATGGGACACTTTTTGGGCAAACTAGCTTTCAGATTGTTTTCTAATAAACGTCTACGTATTGTTGAACTATCAATTTCCAGATTAAGTTCTTTTTTAATTTCACTAGATGTTGTAAATGGATTCTTCTTAACGAAGCGTATGATTCAAGCGTCAGTTTTAATTGAAGTTTTTCTTTTTCCACCCCGAGTTTCAGGTCCAGTTTTATTTTTTAGAGCATTTGCGACGACCATGTTGATCGAACATCCTATTAAATCCGCAGTTTTTTTAATGTTAGACCACCCTGTCTAAGTCTTTTAATATGCTCTCGTTGGCTTTCGGAGCAATGCGTACTTCGTCCCATTTTAATCAATTATTATTATTATTATTTTTTTAATATTTCAGAATTTACTTACAATTGTGAAATATAACATATAAAATAATAAATTACTATTTAAAACACAATAAATAATAATTAACAACAAAAATTTAATAATTACCTATTTTACTGCACACAAAAAATGTATCAGAGGTAGCAATAATATTTATTTGACAACTAATCTACGCCGTAGTAATAGCAATACTGATTGTAAAAGGTAACAACAATATACAAAAATCTAGTCATGGAACTAATTTGGGGAATTCCCTTTTTGTTTGGGTTCAACTGTGCAAAGTTTTTTAAAACAATGTAATTACCTATTTTGTTGCACACCACTGTATATTCTTCAGGAGATCTTCCCGTAGCATACGCTAGTCGAACTCTAAATAAAGCGAAAAAAATTACTCAGTTATAGAAAAGGAGTTACTTTCAATTTTTTGGTCAATTCAGTATTTCAGACCTTATGTATATGCAGAAAATTTAAGATCATTACTGATCACAAACCTTTGGTTTGGTTTAACAGCATACTTGATGAGTATGACTTCGTAATTGCCCACAAAGCTGGATCACTGAATCGAAACGTTGATGCGCTTATAGTCATATTGCTATAAACCCTACAAATCAAACTCTATCAATTCCTGATTTTAACTCCAAACTTCCCATTATTAATTCACCAAACCTACATAAATTACCAGACTCTTCACCAGTTCCTTATCAATTTTCAACTAATTCTTGCATTCTTGAAACCTTCCCTATAATCATTCAAATAATTCAAATTCAAATTCCATTTCTCATACCGACCAAGACAGTAATTTTTCTAAATCCATGTACCCTAATTCAATTTTAAATAGTGAAATCATAAATTTTAAATCTACAATAGAAATACCTGCAAATTCTTCATCCAATTCAGATTTCTTAACCAAAGCAATAAATTCAAACGAAATCGTAAATGTGATCACCCGATCCAAATCCAAATCTGTGAAAACTCAAGAGGATAATTCAAATATCCTACCATTCAGCACTGAATCTTCTCCTAATATCATCCAATCCTCCATAAATCAGCATACTTTAGATCCAAATTCCCCATCTCCTTCAAATGAAAATTCAAACAACCAAATTGTAATTTCCGATCCTACAGAGCAAACAAAATTAATTGAAGAATTTCATAACACCCCATTAGGAACGTCCCTTAAGCTAGCAGAACCCATATAGCAGAACAATATAAGATAGTACGGATAATTATAGGCTAATTAAATGCCCCATTAAAAAATTTTGAGCTCCACCCCTTCTAACTAAAACGCGGGTTCTGCTAGCTTAAGAAAAAGTTAGCAGAACCAATATCAAAAACTGATTTAAAAATAATTGGAAAATTAACGGTTAATTTTAGCCTAATTAAATGCCCTATTTAAATTTTTTTATTCTGCTCGATCTAGAAAATGTAAAAGGCTTTATCATTGCAGAGCTAGCAAAACCCAAATCGAAAATGGGACCAAAACCGAAACTAGAATGCAAAACAAGATCTATTGATAAGCAAATAATTTTAGGCTCACTATGGGCTATTCAAATGCCTCATTAAAAAGTTTTGGGCTCACCCGTTTTTGACTAGACTTCAGGTCATTTAATCTAAAGCCAGCAAAACCCAAATCGAAAATCGGACCAAAACTGAAATTAAAACGCAAAGCAAGATCTATTGATAAGCAAATAATTTTAGGCTCACTATGGGCTATTCAAAAGCCCCATTAAAAAATTTTGGGCTCCACCCGTTTTTGACAAGACTTCAGGCCATTTAATCTAAAGCCAGCAGAACCCAAATCGAGAATCGGACCAAAACTGAAATTAGAACGCAGAACAAGATCTATTGATAAGCGAATAGTTTTAGGCTCACTGTGGGCTATTTAAATTCCTCATTAAAAGGTTTTGGGCTCCACCCGTTTTTGACCAGACTTCAGGTCATTTAATCTAAAGCCAGCAGAACCCAAATCGAAAATCGGACCAAAACCGAAATTAGAATGCAAAACAAGATCTATTGATTAGCGAATAATTTTAGGCTCACTATGGGCTATTTAAATTCCTCATTAAAAGGTTTTGGGCTCCACCCGTTTTTGACTAGACTTCAGGTCATTTAATCTAAAGCCAGCAGAACCCAAATCGAAAATCGGACTAAAACTGAAATTAGAACGCAAAACAAGATCTATTGATAAGCAAATAATATTAGGCTCACTAGAGGCATTTGAATAGCCCATAGTGAACGGATGTGAACTGATTCCAGTGTATAATTTAGAAAACAAATCAACAACTACTTGTTTACAATTATAATATTATTTATTTTATTTACAAATTTAATTTATATCAAAAATTGATGAAGCTGCTCGGCGGTCAAAAGGTAAGTGAACGAGAAAAGTAAATTTCAACAGCTTGAGGTTATCAGCATATGAAAAAGCGGTAATCTAAATTCAAATCAATATGCTGAATACTTGTGCTGCTAATTATTAATTAAACTATTCAAACATAGAGCGCGCTATCTTACAATATCAACTGTCGATAAACAATTTCCTACATTATCTACATTCATGATGACAATTCTAAATGTCAACACAACAGCTGATTCATTCAACATTTTCTGGTAAGTAAAATTGATTTAACAAACTTCATAAATAAATTCCTAATAACTAATTACAATTTCAACTATTATAGGTACTTATTAAATATATGGCTAAATGACAAGAGTAAAAGGAATTCAACTTCAAATATAAGATAAGTATCTATCATTAATTACAATTCATTTTGTTTACTTTTGTTACACCATACTAATCAATATTTTTCTTTTCAGCTTCTGATCCTGAACATCCCGCGCCGGTTGGCTCACCAGAGCCAGCAGGTAAAATACATATGATATTGGCCGTTTTATTTGGCCTAATTTGGTTTTGATGACAACCACTCGTACTAAACCGTCTTGACCTGGAATGGTTTCAGTAATACGGCCCATTAGCCATTTAGCTGGTGGAACATCCTTGTCTATCACAACTACAAGTTCTCCGGGTAATGGATTTTCAGACACTATTTTCCATTTGGTTCTTTGTTGTAATGTTACCAAATATTCGGTATGCCACCGTTGCCAGAAATGCTGGACCATCCGCTGTATATGATGCCAACGCGACAACCGGTTCGCCTTGATGTCCAACAGATTTGATTCGGGCATTAATGTCATCGCATGTCCAACCAAGAAATGACCAGGAGTTAGAGGATCCATATCTTCTTTTGACATCTCACTCAGTGGTCGGGAGTTAAGCAAACATTCAATCTGGGTAAGCAAAGTGGTCATCTCTTCAAATGTAAACAACGTATCCCCTAATACGCGTTTTAGATGATATTTAACAGACTTTATGCCCGCTTCCCATAGACCTCCAAAGTTTGGAGCACCTGGCGGTATAAAATGCCACTCGACGTTGTGAGACGTAATATACTTTATTAGAACTGCATCCTTCTCGACCATTAACAAGCACCTTCGTAGATCTCGTTGTGCGCCTACAAAATTCGAACCATTATCGCTATAAATGTGGCCACATATTCCTCGTCTTGCATGGAAACGACGCAAAGCCGCCAAAAATGCCTCCGTCGTCGTATCACTAACCAACTCCAAATGTACCGCCTTTGTGGTCATGCACACGAACAGAGCCAGGTATGCCTTTATAGTTTTTGCACCTCGCAAACGGGATGCCTTGATGAATAATGGCCCAGCATAATCCACCCCTGTGGTAAAGAACGGTCGATGACATGATACCCTATGCTGTGGTAGTTGACCCATGAGTTGCTGCTGCTGTTTTGCCTTTAGTCGGACGCATCTAACACATTGACTAAGAACTCGTCGTACTTCATGTTTGCATCGTAGGATATGGTAATTTTGATTTAGAACTGAAATCAGTAGTGTCGGACCCGCGTGTAGTTGTTTGAGGTGTTCATCTCTAATCACCAAAGTGGTTACTCGATGTGAGGCCGGAAGTATGACTGGATGCTTTACATCATACGGAACATCTGCATTACACAACCTGCCGCCAACTCGCAAAAGACCAGTATTATCTAAGAATGGAAAGAGAGATATTAGTTTTGAATCTCGTTTGATTAATTGTTTGTTCGCGAGAGCATTTATTTCAAATGCAAAACTGGTTAACTGCACTCTTCGAATGAGCCAGGTGAACGCATCACGTTTGGCTTCATTATTCATTTGTGAGCATTTTAATCCCTCGAATGCTGTATTTGATAACCTTTTCCGAAATAGTAGTATTATTCGTGCAATCACAAAACTATTTTATAAAATTTGGAACATCGTTTTACGAGACCAGACAACCAATCATTGTTGTCTTCTATGTTCAACAATACGACCGCTGAATGTTTTTCTTCTTTCAAAGCTGATTCTGGAAATTCTTCATTGAGTTTTGACTGATTTGGCCAAAAAATGTCTGCTTTATTCAACCACTGTGGACCATTCCACCATAAACTGTGGTTGACCAATTCATCAGGAAGTATTCCACGCGAAGCGCAATCTGCTGGATTGTCAGATGATGATATATGGCTCCATTGTTGGCGATTAGTTTGTTGCAAAATCAATGAGACCCTATTAGCTACATAAGTCTGCCATCTTCTTGGGCAGGTCGATATCCAATTTAGCACAATCGTTGAATCGGTCCATAGTCGATAGCTAATAGTAAATTTATCTTGGTACGTTTTCACAACTGACGCTAATAGCTTGGTTAGCAGCACTGCAGCACAAAGTTCCAACCGTGGAATACTGATAGTCTTAATTGGTGCTACCTTTGTCTTTGCCGTAAGTATATTTATTTTATACCCATCTGTCGTCTTTACTCGACTATAAATTACGGCTCCGTAAGCTAACTCAGAGGCATCTGCAAACCCGTGCAGTTCCAACTCTTGACCCTCATTGTATAACCATCTGCATATTCGAATATCTTCCAATCTGCTTAATGTACTTCTTATTGCTGTGTACTCCTTGTAAATTGGATATGGTAACGGTTCATCCCAGTCAACTCCTTGTAACCATAGCCTTTGGAATAAGATTTTTATTTTGACTGTAGTTGGCGACAACCACCCAATTGGATCATATATCTTCGCTGCTTCTGATAGCATACTGCGTTTGGTGAACTTGTGATTTACTAAATTCACTTTAAACTCGAAAGTGTCGTTTGTAGGAGAGTACCGCATTCCAAGAACCGAAACGGCTTCACTATCGTTTTCGAAGTTAATAAGCGGTAGCTCCTTGTTTGCTTCAGGGATAGTACACATAAGCTCAGTACTATTGGAAGTCCACTTACGTAGGTTGAATCCTCCTTTCCCTAATAAACAAATTAGATCTCGAACCATCTTTTGTGCAGTTTTGATATCAGCTGCTCCCGACAGCAGGTCATCAACGTAGAAATCTCGTTTGAGTACTTCTGATGCTTCTGGAAACTCGCATTGGTAGTCTGACGCCAGTTGGTTTAAAGTTTGCGTAGCCAAGAACGGAGCAGACGTTGTACCATATGTGATCGTTAATAATCTGTAAGTGCGCAGCTCTTCTTCTGGTTCCTTCCTCCAAACGAATTTTTGAAACTCTGTATCCTTTGTATTGACCCAAATCTGCCGGAACATCTTTTCGATATCAGCCGTGAATATGATTTTGTGAGTTCGGAATCTAAGCAGCAATTCCACCAAAGTAGATTGTACGACTGGTCCTACAGCCAATTGATCGTTCAAAGAGTTCCCATGCGTTGTCTTAGCCGAACCATCAAAGACCACCCTAAGCTTGGTAGTTGTACTACTCCCCTTCGCTACACCGTGATGTGGCAAGTAATATTGTTCCAATCCTGAATCGTTGGCTAATTTCATATGGCCTAACTCTCCATATTCATCCATAAACTCTCCATACATCCTCTTTAATGTAGCATCACGGACGAATCGCTTTTCTAAGTTACCCATTCTCTTTACTGCCATCAATTTGGAATTGCCCAATTTCTGCAAGCCATTCTTGAAAGGTAGACTAACTACGTATCTGCCGTCTTTGTCTCTACAGATTGTATTCCGGAAGTGTTCAAGACAGAAGTTTTCTTCTTCGCTGTATTGGACGACATCATTAATCTCCTCAATCTCCCAAAATTTTCTGAGCGTTAGATCGACATCTAGATGAAGATTAATTGGAAGTTCCTCTCTTTCTGCTTGGCCTTCACCTGCAGTTCCTGCAATCACCCATCCTAAGTTCGTATTGTGAGCAACCAATTGTGTATTCTGAATATATTTTTTGCCATCACAAATTATGTCAAAGAACGTATCACTTCCCAGTAGTACATTGATTTTTCCTTCCTTGTGAAAATTGGGATCTGCTAGTCGAATACGACTTAAACATCGTGAACGATTCAGTCCTTTGATTACTGGCTTATATGATGATATCTTTGGAACGATCAGTACCTTCGCAGTTATCTCGTATGAATTGGTGCTAAACCGAGATTTGATTCGAATAGTTGCCACTCCCTTTGACACTCCTGATGAAACGTCATTAAGGCCTTGTATTAATATCCGACCATTAGCTTTCTTCAGTCCTAGGCGCTGAAAACACTCCTCCGTAACAAACGATGTTTGTGAGCCGGTATCAAGCAAGGCTCTACAATACTGCCAATCCCCGTTTTGCCCTTCAACTATAATCTTTGCTGTTGGAAGAATTGCATTAATGACCGAATTAGAATGACCACAAGTGGTTCCTTTCTCGGTAGTCGTACCGGTTACTGTAGAGATATTTGTAGGTATATCCAAATGGAGAATCACGTTATGTTTTTTCTGGCATATAGAACATTTTCGTTTTGATTTACACTGATAAACTATGTGTGAATCACTAAGGCAATTAAAGCATCTAGAATGTTTTTTTACATAATCTCTGCGGTGCTGAATATCTAATGCAAGGAATTCTGCACATTCGTATAATTTGTGGTCTTTTCCACAGAGTGCACAAAGTACTGCTGGTGCAGTGTGCATAGACTTCGATTTCTGAGTAGATTCCTTAGCAGACTGAAGTTTAACGGTTTCAGGTTTCGTACCCTGCAATGAATCCATTCGCTTATTTAACACGGCTAAAAATTTGTCGAAAGTTGGGAATTCTATATCGCACGTTTCTAATTTCCACATTTGTCTTGACTCTGGATCCATTTTTTGTGTGGCGATATAAATAAGCCACGGATCTCGAGTCTCTGCTTGTTGACCTAGCGCTTTAAGACCACGCATTACTTCGTCACATGTATCATGCAGTCGAGCAATTGACTGTGCGGACGCATGCGTTATTTGGGGTTGATCGAAAAAACTCTCCACGAAAGAATCCACAATGTACCGTTTTTTGTCGTATCTCTTACAGAGCTTTTGATAAGCTTCTATATAGTTCGCGTCATTTATTTGAAAATGCCGAACAAGAGCAAGTGCTTCACCTCTTAACAGTCCCTTTAAATATTGGAATTTTTGTGCGGGTGCAAGGGTAGCGTTTTCGTGAACAGTGGATCCAAAAAGATCATAAAATGATCGCCATTCCTTAAAGTTCCCATCGAATGGGGGAATGGTAATGCGAGGTAATCGGAAATCACTCGAAGAAGATTGTGAAGTATTTAGCGTCTGATCTAAATTTACAGTGGGCTGATTCGCACTAGATCTTTTCCGTATAGCACTTTGCAACTTAGGGACAATCGAATAATATTGTGAGTCGATCGCCTCTATGTCCGTTGGTGCCTCGTCAGATATTTCCAGCATCTGGTACTCAACTTCCACGAAATCTTTGTATAATTGATGGATTCTCTCCAATCTCATCGCTAAATCATCCACGCATGTATCATCTTTAATAACGCGAGCGTAATTTTCGATTCTTGTGATCTGACCTTTAATATACGATCTTTTTCCTTTCAGGCCATCCATTTCAACAACAGACGCAAATTTGGAAAACCACTTAGGGAGGAAACGTCAGTAAACAATTGTAATGACTCGAAACAAAATAATAAAACACTTGAACGCACGCAAGAGTCTACCAATAGCATTTAACACTGATTGCTTGAATATTCACTTTTATTTTCACAACACGACTAGGTAGATATGTATTACAAAATGTTCACCGTAATATTTAACCAGACCCAAATATGAATATATAGTTAATGTTAAATTAAATAATTATAACAATGAAAGCCTTTTATTTTAATTATGTTTAAATGTTTATTAATGTTCATGTTAAATTTAGGAAAATAAAATTATACTCAATGCGTTTTGGTTTCCATTTGTTGAGGATGTTTCTCGTTCCATGCGGTTTCGCCAAAAATGTGGTTTCCAGAGTGTTTTCTCCAAATACAAATAAGTAAATAAAATGCCGGAATCAATCGGTGGATCCGGCTCGAAGGACCAAACAATGAACGGATGTGAACTGATTCCAGTGTATAATTTAGAAAACAAATCAACAACTACTTGTTTACAATTATAATATTATTTATTTTATTTACAAATTTAATTTATATCAAAAATTGATGAAGCTGCTCGGCGGTCAAAAGGTAAGTGAACGAGAAAAGTAAATTTCAACAGCTTGAGCTTATCAGCATATGAAAAAGCGGTAATCTAAATTCAAATCAATATGCTGAATACTTGTGCTGCTAATTATTAATTAAACTATTCAAACATAGAGCGCGCTATCTTACAATATCAACTGTCGATAAACAATTTCCTACATTATCTACATTCATGATGACAATTCTAAATGTCAACACAACAGCTGATTCATTCAACATTTTCTGGTAAGTAAAATTGATTTAACAAACTTCATAAATAAATTCCTAATAACTAATTACAATTTCAACAATTATAGGTACTTATTAAATATATGGCTAAATGACAAGAGTAAAAGGAATTCAACTTCAAATATAAGATAAGTATCTATCATTAATTACAATTCATTTTGTTTACTTTTGTTACACCATACTAATCAATATTTTTCTTTTCAGCTTCTGATCCTGAACACATAGTGAGCCTAAAATTATTTGCTTATCAATAGATCTTGTTTTGCATTCTAATTTCAGTTTTGGTCCGATTTTCGATTTGGGTTCTGCTGGCTTTAGATTAAATGACCTGAAGTCTGGTCAAAAACAGGTGGAGCCCAAAATCTTTTAATGGAGCATTTGATTAACCCATAACGAGCCTAAAATTATTTGATTGTCAATAGATCTTGTTTGGAGTTTTAATTTCGGTTTTGGTCCGATTTTCGATTTGGGTTTTGCTAGCCATGAAATGATAAAGCCTTTTACATTTTCTAGATCGATCAGAATAAAAAAATTTAAATAGGTCATTTAATTAGCCTAAAAATAACCGTTACTTTTCCAATTATTTTTAAATCAATTTGTGATATGGGTTCTGCTAACTTTTTCTTAAGCTAGCAAAACCCGCGTTTTAGTTGGAAGGGGTGGAGCCCAAAAATTTTTAATGGGGCATTTAATTAGCCTATAATTAGCCTATAATTATCAGTACTATCTTATTATGTTCTGCTATATGGGTTCTGCTAGCTTAAGGGACGTCATTAGGAGCACATCATGGAGTGTTACGAACTTATCGTCGCTTAAGAAAATATTATTATTTTCGCAAAATGTTTCGTCAAATAGAGTCTTATATTAACGCATGTGTTTCCTGTCAAAGACACAAAGCTTCCAAATTAACCTAAAAAAAAAAAATTACTACTACTTCACAATTTTCATTTCAAAAAATCTTTCTAGATATCGTTGATACTTGGACTTCTAGTTACAATTACAATCGCTACATACTCACCATACAGCACGATCTTACGAACTACTCACTAGCTTTATCCGTGCCTAATCAGACTGCGGAAACTGTAGCCAAAGTCTTCGTGGAACATTTTGTCTGTGTGTTTGGAGCGCCATGAGCGTTATTAACCGACCAAGGTTCTAATTTCGTAGGGAAATTCTTCAAGGAACGCTGTAAAATTTTACGAATACAGCAAATGAACACCACAGCTTTTCACGATCAAGGCAATGGAGGAAAGGTCTCACCGAACTCTGACGGAATACATCCGCCATTTTATTGATATCGAAATTCTAGATAGGGATTCGTGGTTACCATACGCCATGTTCACTTATAATAGTACACATCATACAACTACTACATTCATGCCATACGAATTATTATTTAGATATAAACCCAACATTCCTAATTCGTTTCACCAAGAACCCGGTAATGTTTTCAATTTTGATGATTATTTAACAGATTTCAAATTTAGAATGAAAAAATCATATCAAATAGCTCGAGATAATGCGATTATGTGCAAGCAAAGATCCAAAAAATATTATGATTTGTAGACAAATTAACTCCGGCTAAGTGAAGGAGATTTAGTTTGGTTGAAAAGCGAAACAACATAGAACAAATTTTCACCCCCTTGGTTGGGTCCTTATAAGGTCACATCAGTTATATGAGATGAGACTTCGGCAATACAAATAGGAAAAACTATAAAAATTGTACACAATAATCGATTAAAATTAAAATCATGAATGAACTATAAATGAAATTGTATTTATAAAATAATTAAAGTTAAATTTATATAAAAAAAAAATCAAATTATCATATACTAATCCTAGAACTTTGTCTTAAAGTTCTGTAAACTATGTTTATCATTCTTATTAATCCAGCCTTGAAAGGGACTATGATTTTAAAGATGTCCCTAGTACATCTTTTCTTTAGGGGGAAGGTGTTTTATAATGGTATAATGGTATAACCGATATTTGATTATGATATTTTTCCTTCTGATATCAACAGCCAAGCGATCAACATCGGCTCATAAAAATTATAATAATAAAAAATATTAACATTCAAATTGAAATAAATAATAAATTTGTTAATTAGTGAATTAACTTTAAACATTTCGTTCTCTAATAAAAAATAAACTAGTGGTAATATACTGCGTGAAATTCTTTTTCCTTATACTTTTGGTGTTATGGTGTTATAAAAGCAACAAATGTTATTGTTTGGTCTAAACCATATTATTATATGGGTGTCATAATAATTTACAACGAGTCACGTATGACATAGCTAAATGTTGAAGATGTCATTTGAATTTACCAGAAGCTAGGATAATGCCAACTAGAACATTCCTTAGAACAGGAATGGATTACGCTGCACAATTAATAGTGGATTCATGATATCGGAAGGTAGAAATAAAAAATACCATGGTGTCAAGCAAAATGTATTAAAACAACAACAAAGTTGAAACAATTTCAACTCGAGTTCGGAAGTATAGTAGGCGTGGTATAAAGCATGTCACAGAGTCTGTCAAAACCAAGAAGTATTAAACGAAATGTCATTTCATACATTTTGTTGGATTAAGTGAGGTGGCTATAAAATATAAAACAGGTGATAGGTGAAGCAACTTTGTCATTTGAAGAGATGGCAACTTATCATCAATGACCAACGACTCGACATATATTACATTTCTAACTCCTGTCTATTTTTTAATTAACGAATCTCTCACAACGCAATCGAAAGCCAACGTTTCAGAAGAAAAGATGAGTTCATTAACTAGATGAGAATTTGGTGACTATGGTGACTACATTTCATATAATACCTATTTGCAGGAATGTTGAAAAACAGCTCCAAATATGGGTTGTGCGTGTTTTTATACAAAATTAATAATTTGAAAGGAATTATGCAAATTCTCAATTGTTTAGGGTCTAACTCTTTTGTATAAGCTTTGTTAGTTCTATAATATGGCCATTTTGAACTGATTTAGAAACTGCTTAAGTAGTAAATAAGGAAGGATTTGGTAAACTAGCATAGAGCACGCGTTCCATCTCAACTAACCATGAACGAGCAAAGGGTCCAGTGCACCACTGGCTTATGATTAACCAGTAGAATTAATCCCGATCAGGATTGCCTATATTACTCGACAGAATATATGAATCGTTTAAATACTTTGAACAAATCAAATGTGTAACATCGGGGAGCCATTTCACTACCTAATTTAATGCAAACTTACCCCACTATAAGTTCTAATCAAACGAGAATTGGTCGATTCAGGATTTAATATAAAACTTCATGTCTGAATGTTAAAATAACAAATCTTTAAATGGATTTTATTTTAAAATGCAATGTTATTAAAATCCGAAAATTATACATAAATTCGAAAAATGTTTTTAAATATTTTATCCGTAAAATGAATCATGCATAAGCAAATGTAGGCGCACGTTCCGTACGGTAAAGTAGTTTTTCTGGATCATACGCAAATGACATCTAAAATTTTAAATACAACATAAATTACTTACATTCACAAATGTTTATTGACTTTATTACATACCTCAATTAATGATAACAATCCGATGATCAATAGAAAATTCAATAATTTCATTTTATTAGCTTTTGGGTACACTGTTTGGTTTAAACTTGAATAATGTTCAAGAAGGAACTGATGCGAGTGATACAATTTTGGAGCTTTTTATACAAAATCGTGGCTTACGTACTACCCAATTGTGAATATAGTGTCAGGTCGTTCGTTCGTGTCATTCAACACGTGCAAACATTTTCAAAATATAAATTTAATACAGTCAAACCTGTTAAGTTGGACACCTTTTTAAGTTGGTCACCTGGCTAAATTGGACGATTTTGTCTTGCACCAACCTGGCTAAGTTGGACAATTTTGTCTTACATTTTTAATTATTCTCAACCAAAAATAGTTTGCGTGGACACTCTAACGCTGTTAATTTTGATTTTTGTTCAAAACTTTTTTATGTTGGACACCTTTATAAGTTGGCCATTTTTTATGGCACCGTGAGTGTCCAACTTACACAGTTCCCACTGTATAATAAAAAGTGTAAACTACAACAATATTTAGACAACTTTGTTTACATATATACCCGCGTAGTATTGAATATTACTATACATATACACCTATATGTCAACATCAGCTTGAATCTGAAATTTGGCAGAGTAAATATGTAGCGCACGAGGCACAAATATTTAAATTGGGAGCAAACGTGGAATGTCGTTAAGAAACGATTTTCCTCCAACGCTCCAGTATGTAGCGGAACTAATATAGAAAATCTCTTGCCACATGTGAAGGCCATCACATGAGTCACCATTTTTCTGGAACCTATAATTATTTTAAAGTTGTTTCATAATGACAAATTTATTACTCTGAATAAACTGAAAACACACCACAACTGGATAAATATTTATATTTGTGTTAGTTTGTTTAAATTTAAATAAAGTTTAGAACATCTTCGGAATGATGCTGACTCAGGCTTGTAAAAATAAAATCAAGATGTTATTCGTACGCCCGTGAATGGGCTTCTGAAATATCATTAATTACTCGTAGGCTTTTCTGTCCGCTCACATATAAAGTTATATGTTAGATTAAGTTTGTATTCTCGCCTGTCTTAATAGATCGAAGATGATATTGTTCTACGCAATGATATTGTGACAGATTGTCAGCCCTTATAAAATTACTAGCTGATCCGGTGAATCTCGTTCCGCTCTAAATTATTTTGTTCAGAGCAAATACTTATGTCCTTCACGAAAATTAATTTTGATGAGATAAAAACTCAAACAACTCAACTCGATTCTCAACAAACGATTGAGTTGAGTGGACATTCTATTCACTATTTCATCGAATTCAACATTAATATGTTGAAAAGTGAATGAAATTTCGATTCAAACTTATAGGCATCTATTGAAAATTGAGTTGTTTTTTGGATTTTTTCGCTCAGTGTGGAAATGAATTTGAGTAAGTTGGAATCTAAAAGAGTTTAATGTATTTGATTCGCGTGAAATTAGATCGAAACAAACGCAAATCAATACAATGTATGTGGAAAACAATTTTTTGTTTCGTTCTCCGGTGCGTAAATGAACAACGATGATGGTTGGCCAACTCTCGAACACACGACGTATACAAATGACCATGAGAAAAATACGGATATTCGAGATTTTTTCCGCACACTTCCCACGATTTTCCTTGCGATTTGTTAATCGTCATAGCGAACGCCAAACGAACGAGGAATGTCGGTTGGAATCAGAGGAATTCTCGGAATTAGAACATCCTCTTCTTTGAATTTACCCTTGATGATCGTCGCTTGAATCACATTCTTCATCAGTTTCTTCACAACCAATCGCGTCCCGTTACACAATCTCGGATAGTTCAGATTGCGCAGTATGATTATCACAGATTCGACCTTAAGCATCAAGTTATACAGCGGTATTCCCGGCAAATCGAAAGCATTCAGTTCGCAACACGGCTGGATAGTTGGTTGTCTCGTCTTGATAGGTCACACAGTCAGCAGATTTGTAACAATTTGTTTCGATTTTCCGACTTTTCCGATGGATTTTCCCACAGTTTTCCTTCCGTTTTCAACTGAAAAACATCATTTTTCGATTTTCCAAATTTTCCGACTTTTCCGGTGAATTTTCCCAAAATTTTCTTTCGTATGAACCATCTCCTGGCAATTGCAAATACAGCAAAGAAAGATTGAGTCAAATCGGTTCAGCCGTTCTCAACTGAAAAACATAATTTTTCGATTTTCTGAATTTTCCGACTTTTCCGGTTGGTTTTTCCAAAATTTTCTTTCGTCAACACCATATCCTGGCAATTGCGAAAACAACAAATAAAGATTGAGAGAAATCGGTTTAGCCGTTCTCAACTGAAAAACATCATTTTTTGATTTTCCAAATTTTCCGACTTTTCCGGTGGATTTTCCCAAAATTTTCTTTCGTAAGAACCATCTCCTGGAAATTGCAAATACAGCAAATAAAAATTGAGTCAAATCGGTTCAGCCGTTCTCAACTGAAAACATCATTTTTCGATTTTCTGAATTTTCCGACTTTTCCGGTTGGTTTTTCCAAAATTTTCTTTCGTAAACACCATGTCCTGGCAATTGCGAAAACAACAAATATAGATTGAGCCAAATCGGTTTAGCCGTTCTCAACAGAAAAACATCATTTTTCTATTTCCCGACATTTCCGGTCGATTTTCCAGACATTTTTTTTCATAAGTATAATATTCTGACAACTGCAAACAGAACAAATAAAGATTGAAACATCATTTTTCGATTTTCTGTCTTTTCTGACTTTTCTCGGTAGGTTTTCCGAAAATTTTCTTTTGTAAGAACCATCTACTGACAATTGTGAACACAAAAAAATATGAAAGAAAAAATTCGGTTCAGCAGTTCTCAACTAATAAACATCAGTTTTCTATTTTCCGATTTTTCCGGTTGATTTTCCCAAAATTTTCTTTCGTCAACACCATATCCTGGCAATTGCGAACCGAACAAATAAAGATTTAGCCGAATAGGCTCAGCCGTTCTCAACTGAAAAACATAATTTTTCGATTTTCCGGATTTTCCGATTTTTCCGGTTGGTTTTTCCAAAATTTTCTTTCGTACGAACCATCTCCACTCATACGAACCGTAATTGCGAACACAACAAAAAAAAATTGAATCAAATCGGTTCAGCCGTTCTCAACTGAAAAACATCATTTTTCGATTTTCCTAGTTTTCCGGCTTAATGAAGAACCCAAGTTCCGTCAAATTTATTTCGTTGGAAATTCTGGATTAGAACTGAGTTATCGTCTTGCGCTTTTCAATGCGTCAAAACGAAAGATAATCGGAGAACTTCAATGTCTTTTTATGAACACAATGCGCTGGTTTGTTTCTTTAACACTACTTTGGAGACAATGTCTTCCGATGATCACAAAATAATCATTAGAGCAGACAAAAAACCAACCGGAGGCCATGTACGTCAGTACAATTCTTTCACTATGGACGAAGTCGTAGTTGTGATTGTTGGTGAAAATGTGGAGTCACATGATATTGTGATCAAGTGGCGTGAAGACGGACGATCCATTGATGTGTTGTCATTGAGAGGACGGCTACCACTCCAGATAAAAATGGTCAATCCACTGATCGATTAGTTATTGAGCTGTCGATTAAACTTGCATTGCTATACAAACAACATTTTCATTTTGCAGGTGAAGAAACGAATAAGAAGGTCAATTCCATGCAGTTTTATACTTATTGGTTGATGATGCGACAAGGCGAGGACAATCATCTTTTGAGATATCGTCGATTGTTTCAACGGTAATGCATCGATATGTACGTGAAGATCGAAACGGAACGGACATTTTATCCGCTTCAACAAATTAAAACTACGTTCCGAGCAGTACATTTATCTGCTCGATGACATCATTTTGGACGAAGATTCAACCAATATCGGTCAATTGACCATTCTCCCAGCAACATATGTTGGCAGCACGCGGCATATGCATGAATATGTGGCAGAAGCGTGGTTTACCACATGCACACATTTTGCTGTGGTTATTTGAGAAAATCAAGCCAGAGCAAATCGATTCAATTATCAGCGCCGAAATACCAGATTCAGAAGCCGACCCGGAGTTGTTCGCGGTTGTCGCAACAAACGGGATGCACGGTCCGTGCTGAGATCACAATCTAGATTCACCGGGTATGGCCGATAGGAAATGCAAAAAACAATATCCACGTCCATTGCTGCAACAGTCACAACAGAACAGTCACGATGAAGGTGAAAGAAAAAGATGTCGTGGTCGATAATCGCTGGGTCGTTTTGTATTGCAAGCTTCTATCGAAAACATTCACAACACACTGCAATGGACAACGTGTCTATTTCATGGAAGCTAATGTATCACAAGGAGCGGAACGACCACCCGCTACAACACTCACGAATTTCTTCGAAATTTGCCAAAGCGATCCGTTCGAACATTGCGAACATTGCTTTACGGCGAACTGTCACGCTATTATACTTGGAACCAGTCGACGAAGAAGTTGCAACGACGAAAGAAAAGTTAACCTGTTGCAGGATACGTAAATGTAAATTCGAATGATGCGCCTAGCCGTATGTACACCGTTCATCCACGACAAGATTTTTTTTCTGAATTTGCAGGAAAACGACTCACATTGGGACTCAACACACGCCGATGCAACTGTTTCTGCACCGGCAAATCAAATTCGTTCATTGTTCGCGATCATCATAGCGACGTGTCATCCATCGAACGCATTTGAATTGTGGAACAAATACAAAGACGAGATGGCTAACGACATTTTGCATCGAGTGCGCACTGCAACATCGTATTTTGAGCTTGAAATAAACGACGAGATACGCAACAAAAATTTGATCATGCTCGAAGGCAAGTGCGTGCTTATGTGCGGCAGCTATTTGTCGAAATTGGGCCAGCCAGCACCAATTCGTTCGATACACGATGCACATAATAGTGAATTGCAACGAGAGCAAGTGTATGTAAAACATTTCTGATTTCATTGCTTTTGGCCAAAATTCGCTCGAGATCTCAAATAGCGTTAGCCGTTGCATCATCGGGAATTGCAGCCACGGTGGTAAGCCTCGGCCGGACGGCACATTCTGCGTTGCAGTTGCCGAGGAATATCCACACGAATGACAAGCCAGTGTGCTCAATTGCCAAGAACTCAGCGAAGGCCACGGTATTGCAAGAATGCAAAATCTTTAACTGGGACGAGTGCATAAAGGCACACCAACGTTTATTGAAAGCGTTCAATCGAACGATGAAGAATTCACTAAGTGACTTAAGACGTTTTGGTAAGCGATGATTCTGCTGGTCGGTGATTTTCGTCAAACCTATCGTCGCTACCTATCATTCTGAGATCAACAGCTGCAGATGAACTCAATGCATGTCTGAAATCGTCAAGTTTGTGGCGCTATGCAATTGATCACGAACATGAGAGTCGCGTTACAGAACGACTCATCAACTGCTGATTTTTCAACATTTGTTTTTAGCTTACCAAAATATGTTGAATTAAAAAAGAATGGTTGAAATCAATTGGCTTGGGTGAGCAAAATGTAACAAGTAGAAATGCAATTGTTTGCTCAGTACATTTTGAAAAACATTATTTCATGCCACAGAGAAAAGAGAATCAGAGGAGATCTTTAAAAAAATCGGCCATTCCCACCTTGTTCATGGACGAATCAACGTGCAGATTTAACGTCGATGAAAATAATCAAGAAAAACCTAATTTTGAATTTTCTTCTGATGTTGAGGAAGGTTCATTCTATGTCTTAAAAAACCAGGATTATTTACCAACAATTGACGTAGTACCTGAACTTGTGGTATCTGGAACTAATAAAAATTTGTACAATCGTGAATATATTGAACCAACCAACCAACGATTTAATAAAATAACGTTAAAGCAACCATTAGTCTCATCAGGTGCTGATCGTTCTACGAGTTTAGAAAACAAATTACAAAAAGAAAAACTACGAGTATTAAGAAGTAAATACAGTAAACTTGTAAACTAAAATAAGAACCTACGACAAACAGCTATGAGACAAAGAAGAAAAATTGTTAATTTGAGCAACCTAATAGACGAACTAGAAGAAAACATTCAATTAGTTCTTGCCAGAAGGATAAATTTTTAAACCATTCTGACCCAAATTCATTTTTTATAAATAGATATAACGAAAAAAATTAAAAATCGAAAGATAAGCAGAAAATAACCTCAAGAAATACGAAGTTTGCTTTAAATTTATACTTTTATTCTCCGAAGGCCTATGAATATGTTAGAAATCAATTTAAAAATTGTTTACCTCACTCTCGTACACTTGCTAACTGGTATAAAATAGTAAATGGGCGTCCAGGTTTTACTTCAGAATCTTTTCGTACTCTAGAGTTTCTGGCCCGATTAAAAAAAGAAACAGATGAGGTCGTCATTGGAAATGTATTCTTGGATGAAATGTACATTCATCCAAAATGCGAGTACGATTTTCACACGAAAAAAATATCTGGATACGTCGAGTTCGAAGGTAGTGACCCAAAATGATAATACTTTAGCTACCCAAGTAATTGTTTTTATGTTTGTCAGTTGTACTGCTCGTTGGAAAATTCCTCTTGGATATTTCCCTATTAGTAGCTTAACATATATACAAAAAAAATATGATTGCGTTTTGTTTACGTTTATTACACGATATTGGGGTTGTAACAATTGGAGTGACTTTTGAAGGACTATTACAAATTTTACTGTAGCTGTAATTTTCCTAATATAAATTTCGCTTTCACATTGCCTGGTATACCTCAATAATTTTTAATTTTTTTTTTTGATCCATGTCACATGTTCAAACTCGTTAGGAACGTTTTAGCTATTAAAGGCCCTTTAGTCGATGGTGACGGCCATAAAATTTCATGACACTACTTAGAAGACTTATATATTTTAAGTACATACAAAAAAATGAAAGTTAATTTAGCAGTTCAGACATTAAGTAATTCCGTAGCAAATGCATTAGAAATTTGTGATAGTGTTTTAAAAGTGCCACAATTTAACGGGTGTAGTGGAACAATAAATTTTATTAGAGTCTTCTATAAATGCTTTGATATTTTAAACAGCAAAAAATTTCAAGATTATGGAGTAAAAAAAACCAATATCCCAAAGTAATTTTAATTTTGTTCTAAATTACGTTAAATCATCAATTGAATATATATCTAAATTAAGGTTTCTATCCAATGGTATTAAAGTTATTGAATCTAAAAGCACAGCGGGATTTATTGGAATGATTAGTTGTCTTTCTAACATCTAGGTTCTTCATGACACTTATTTAAACACACACCTGTTGAAATATATTTCGTTTTATAAATTAAGCCAAGACCACATTGAACTATTTTTTTCAGTTATTCGCTCAAGATTAGGAAGAAATTCGAATCCAGCTCTAAAACAATTCATCACTTCATACAAGCGTACTTTAACACATGTTCAATTAAGTGACGCCTCGTTAGGCAATTGTATTCCTCAAAGAGAAGTTTCTATTTTGAATGTTTCCAATTTTAATTCCGATAGTCTTATTAATTCTTCTATTAACCGACTTGTAATGGTTGAAGAAACTTCATCACGCGGTTATCTCGAAATGACGTTTTTCAAGTTGGCGTGCAAGATTGAGAAAAAATTACTTATCCAATCGTTCTAAAATTTTAACACGTTGATCTACATATATTTCTGCTCAGAATGAACTACGGAAGGAATAATCGGCTTTCAATTTTTTGAGTTACAACTAATTGGGGGGGACAACATTTTTGAAAAAATGCCGCCATTTTTTTATTTTTCAACCAATTTTTTTCCTTTTAGTTCATTCCAAGGGCGATTTAATGCTGAATAAAACCCCGTTTTTTTAGATGTTTCTGAGAGTAGTTATAATGCACTCCTCGAATTTTCAGTGTTTTTCGAAAACCCTTCAGTGGGCTAAAAAAAATCAAAAAAAAATTTTTTTGTTTACTTTCAGTTAAATAAAATGCAATGGAAAGTTTCAATAAAAGGTATTCCAATAAAGAAAAATCTTTCACAAAACTTTTTTTTTCAATTTTGAAGGTGCTATATCCCCTTAATGCAAATATTTTAAATGATGAAGATCAATATAGTCATTCCCAAGAACACGTTAATTTGTTAGCTCAATCTATCATAGAAAAATATTATGACATCCGGTTCAACTATTTTTGTACACAAAAGTCATATAAATTAACAAAAGAAACAAATTTATTTCTTTATTACATTTTAAGGGAATGTAAAATAAATAAACGTAGTTCTTTTATAATTTCTATTTTTTATATACATAATATTATATTTAAATAAAAATAATTAATGTACTTATATTAAGTAATAAAAATGTAATTAAATTTAAATAAATTTTTTAATTTAACTTCCTAACTTCATTGCACTCGCTCGAAAAAATACTAACTACGTCCCTCTTGATTTATTCGTTTTTTCTTTTATCCTCCGAATTTGACTCACTTGACAGCTGTTTTCATGTATTCTGTTTAATTTATTATAATTCTATGGAATTGAGTTGAGTTGTTTGGTTTTTTCTCTCATTAAAACCAATTTTCATGAAGGACAAAAGTATTTGCTCGGAACGAAGTAATTTGGGCGGAACGAGGTCCGAATTAAATTTATTATTGCACTTAACTTAAAATTTTTTATTGCTGTGGAATTTTCCACAGCTTTACTTTATTTTCAATTTCAATATAGAGTTTACACTTTCAAGATATTTTTATACTAATTCAAAGATGTTAGTTATGTTAGTTGTTATATAGTAATAAAAATGCTTAGTTAGTAAAAGATAATGTTAGTTTCTACAATGTTGCGAAGCATGCACGTGTATAATGCTATTTGCTGGTTTTGCATTTATGTGTCTTCACATCCGTTGATTTCGTTATGCGGTTTCAAGTATCGTTTATGCAGTTTCGAGTAGCATTAGGGTTAAAATACTGATGATGATGCAGCCTTGATGTTATCTGCTTGTATCGAGTTATTAGAGGTACGTAATTCCTCCCCTCTAAGATGAGCCTCAGGCTGCTTAAGTAGTCCTAAAGCGGTACATCTTTTGTTTGGCCAGCAGCAAATATAAAGAATAAACAATATTATGAATATTATAATGAAAGTTAGCGATATGTGTCCAGTAGAGCTGTGTAGAATTGCCTTTTCATGTCTTAGCTTGACTTGGTTATAATTTTGTATGGTTTTATTATGTAGAATCTCCAGTGTTAATTCAGGTTTAGTTTTTATGATGTTTATTTCATTATACGGTATTCTAATTTCAATGTGATCGGAAAATTCTATTTCGTCTGTAGAGAATTTCTGGCCCTTGATATTTATATCGCAGTTTTTGAATTCTATGAGAGTTTGTTCTGTAATTTTATGAATTTGCTGGTTACAAGTAGAAGTATATATTATTTGTTTATCTGCAGGTTGAACGTAGAGTATTCCTTCAGATAAGTAATCGATATCTTCAAAGGTGGATATATTTTGTGTTACGCATTCGGCTTGTTGTTGGTTTACTATGGCTGGTATACATGTCCCTAACGTTGGCATTAATTTCTCTTCTTTGCAATATAATGTTTCATATATTTGATTACATTGGTTTGTTACAAATTGATATAATTGGGTATTTAGGATAATTTGGTTATATGGAATAGGGTTTATAATTTTATTATGGAAGGGAATGAGTTTAAGTTGATAATTTTCATACTTTTCTTTTGAGAACATAGGAACTTTAACTATGTATATTAATTTGGTATTGTTATAAAATCCTTTTAGTTCTAATAAATCATAGAGAAGATTGTGGTTCTGTACTTTTATGTCGTCTTGTTCAAATAATTTAGTTATGTATTCTGTTTCGTTATTTGTCAATAAGTGGCGTGATACTAAACGTTGTTTTGAAAATGCAATAATGTCTAACAAGTTTTCTATGTGTTCTTGTAAAATTTCAAGCACATGACTGATTCTGTAAAAATGTTGGTCGCATAAAATTAAAAGGGAGATGTGATTAATGGTTTCTGTAGTTTTGTTCTGTTCGTATTGTATTCGATTAAGATTGACGTTTATAGTATTTTGAATTTCCTCTAATCTGTTTATTATTTGATTGTTCACCTGTATCTGGTTATTGATTTGATCATTAATTTTATCTTGATTCTGGTTTATTTCATTTATTGCGTTTTGTACATCGATTAGATCCTGATTGTCCAAATTTCCAGTAATGTCTTTTATAAGTGCTCCCAATCCGTTAGAAAGTCCACGTCTGTAACGTTTCGGTAGTACTTCTATGTATAATTTTTCAACTTGATTTAATTTGTATTGGGTGATAACTTTCTTGCTATTTAATACATTTCGATAACCGCTTTCTACTGGGAATTTCTCCAGTAGTTCATTTACTTGCTTTTTAATGTTGTCTATGATTTGTCCGTATGGTTCTAATTGTATGATGTGTATGATTTTACGAAATCCGTTGTAGATTTTTGCATTACCAATTTTTATAGGGATTACTCCTTTATTGTCCTTGAGCGATGTCAGCTTGATCTCTTGGCACGTGATCTTTAGGGACCTGGAATAATCGTTTAATTTTACTTTTATGAACTTTGCCTTCTGCGGTTTCTATTACTATTCCGTTGTCTTTTAATACTTGTCGTTTTTTATAGTTAGCTCTTAATTTTCCTCTTTTCTTTCTTTTTGTATAAATGAATAATTTTGGAGAAATAGGGAAAACGGGTTTTCTCTTTTTATTGATTTTTGTAATAATTTTGGCTTTAATTTCGGATGACTGTTTATGGATGTCATTACATAATTGTTCGTACCTTTCTTTATGTTGTTGCAGGTAATCGATTTCATTCACGAAGTCTAATTCTTTCCTAACATAGTGACCTTTTAAGAGACTAAATGGTGTGATTTTAGTTGTTGAGTGGACTGAATTATTATACGACAATATGGCAAGATTCATTACGTTTCCTAGATTTTTATCCTTATCTTTTAGGCGTATAATACTACAGATTTCTTTTAATGTCGAGTGTAGTCTTTCGACTGGGGAGTTACCGGTGGAGTTATACGGTGTAGTGATGTGTAATTCAATTTGATATTTTTCCATCAATATTTTAACTTCTCCTCCATTTCCTATTTCGTGATCAGCTATAATTTTACCTGGTAGTCCGTGTTGACTGAAATAGTGTATTAGTGCTTCAGAAATCCTTTTAGTTGTTTTTTCTTCTAACAGGTAGGCTGCTGCAAATTTACTGAACTTGTCTATAACCGTCAAGAATTTTACTGCATCTAATTGGAATATATCAATGTGGATAATGTCCATGGGTTTCTTCGGTGTTTCAGCTAAGGATAGTTGTAATTGTGGAGGTTGCCGGTCGTACTTTACTTGTTGGCAAACGTCGCATTGATTAACGTAGTCTCTTATCATTTCTTTCATTCTTGGGAAATAGTACTCTTTTTTGATATGCTCGTAATTTTCTATGATACCGCGATGTTCGTTTTGCTCGTGGGTCCTTTTAATGATCTCTTGTTGTTTGTTTTCGTCTTCAATGTCGGTTAGAAGTGACATAGACCGTACTAAATTTACTTTAGGATTTGTTACCCTTGGTTTGGAGGATGTCATCGCTTTATACGCTTCTGAAACGTATTGAAAATATTCCTCTGAAGTGAAAATTCCTAGATTCAGTCAGATTCCTAGTTCGTCCAAATAATTTCCGTAGCTCTTCTGTGATGGTAGTTTTTATACCTCGTTTACGTAGTATTTGCACTGTTACTCTTTTCCGAGAGTTGAAAAGCGTTTCAGTTTTAACGAGAGGTTCTTTTAAGTTATCGGATAGGTAAATGACTAATTGTTTTTCGAACATGTTTATAGAATTCTTTGTTGTTGGGATTAGATCGTCAGGTGTTGACAACATACTTGCTGTATCTTCTACCGAGGATGAACTTTCGGTATTGTTAACATCAATATGGTTAGAACTGATTTGGATGCGAGATAGAGCATCAGCATTCGCGTTCTGAGAGCCTTTTTTATAAACGATGTTGTAGTCAAACTCTTCTAACTTTAACCGCCATCTCACAAGTTTGGAATTAGGTTCTTTTAGTGAAAACAACCAAGTGAGAGGTTTGTGGTCCGTTATGATGGTAAATTTTCGGCCAAATAAGTATGGTCTGAAATATTTCGTTGCCCATACTATTGCAAAGAGTTCTTTCTCGATGGTCGAGTAGTTTTGCTCAGTTTTTGTGAGTGTACGCGAAGCATAACAAATTGGCAAATCTTATCCTATTGTACCCTGGGATAGAACAGCACCTATAGCGACATTGCTCGCATCGGTTGTTACCAAAAATGGTTGCTCAAAATCCGGGTATTGCAATATTGGATTTTCACACAGCAATTGTTTGCAATTTTCGAAGCATTTTATGTAATTTTCATTAAGGTCAATGACAGAATCTTTCCTTAGACATTCTGTCATGGGTTTTGTGAGGAAAGCGAAATCTTTTATGAACTTTCTGTAATACCCTAATAGACCAAGAAAGCTTTTGATCTGCTTTTCGGTTTTGGGTATGGGGAAATTTCGAATTGCCCTGATCTTGTCGGGGTTAGGTTTTACTCCTTCTGAAGTAACAATATGACCTAAGAACGCGATTTCTTTATGTAGAAACTCACTCTTATCAAGTTGTACCTTCAGATTTGCGTCTCGTAATTTAGTAAAAACCTTATTCAAGCTATTCATATGCTTCTGGAGTGACGTAGAGAATATTATAATGTCATCCATGTAGCAGAGACATATTTTACCTTGTAGTTCTCCTAAAACGTGATCCATAACACGTTGAAACGTGCTAGGGGCGTTCTTTAGCCTGAATGGCATACGAACGAATTCGTAATGAACAAATTCAACACTGAATGCAGTCTTAGGGATATCTCGTGGATTTACTTCTATCTGGTGGAAACCTGAAGCAAGATCCAGAGTTGTGAAATACAAACATTTTCCTAGTTTGTTTAGTATGTCCGTTATATTGGGTAACGGGTACCTATCAGAAATTGTTTTTTCGTTCAACTTCCTATAATCTATGACCATTCGCCATTTGATTAATCCGGAAGCGTCTTTCTTTTTAGGTACTATCCAGATCGGTGACGACCAGGGAGAGTAACTAGGCCGTATAATGCCTTGGTTTAGCATTTTGTTGATCTGGTTTTCCACTTCTTGTTTGTGGATATACGGATATCTGTTTGTTATCGGTTTGTTATCTTCCAATTCAATGTCGTGTTTAATGGCATTAGTGAAAGATAGTTGACAGTCTTCTTTTTGAAATATCTCTTCGAATTGAGTACAGAGTTTTTCTATACTTCGTTTTTCCTCATGATTAAGGTGAGATGTTCGAATTAGGTGTTTTATATCAGAACTATTATAGTCTTTTATGGGTTCGATGTTATTAATTTCTGTGTGGTATTTGCTAATTTCCTCACACTCTATTGGGTGTTCTACCACGAATTTTTTTGCTTGTGGGCTGTAGTTAACGACTTCCACTTTAGCGTAATTATCTTTACTCGTATATATACCTTCTGGTATGATTAGATTTCCGTTTAGGAGTTGGGGCTTAATATATATCTCGCCATTTTCTATTGTAACAGGTACGCTTGCTATTATTTTGCTTCGCGGAGCGATATTGTAAATTGCGGACATGAAATTTAATTTAAATTTTAATGGGATTTGAACTAATGGAGTGATTAATAGGGATTGTCCTAAATCAAGAGTTATTTTTAATTTTTGCATGGTTTCCATGCCAATTAGACCATTAAAATAATTGTGAAATTTGAAAAGGATGAAGTCGAGTTCCTCGTTAGTTTTAAATTCTTTAATACCCTTTAACTGGACCATTTTATCAACAGTCGTATCATTAAATAGAGTAGATATGGTTACTGGATTTATTTTTTGTACGAATTTACTTGGGATCAGAATTGGATCAATAAAGGATTTTGTAGAACCAGTGTCTATTAAGAATTTATAGGGGCGTCCGTTAAGGATTAGTTCGATATAAGGTAATTGATAACCTTTTTGGTGGTGGCTATTCAGACTTAGGTATCCGAATGTTGATTCTCCGAGGCTTTTAGGCAAAAATCCTCGTCTTGAATTTCAATGATAGGGATACTTTGATTTTGACTTTGTAGATTTTCTTCGAAATATTCATTCATACCGGATTCTTGTTCCTCGTATGAACTATCATATTCCTGATTTTCATAGTACACGTCTTGATAATAATAATCACTTTCGTTGTTATAAGGGTTCGATGAAATATTATATAGTTCTTTAACCTGAACTTTTGATGGGCCATTGCTATTGAAGCGATAAGGCTGATTTGTTGAACTGAATTGTCGTTGGAATGGTGGTTTTTGATAGACCGGTTGTTTATATCCATTTTTATTCGATGTTGTATCCATAGGTTCCGGTTTATGGTATTGAATTGGTTTAGGTGGTAATCCTCTTAAGCCAAATTGTGTATTATTTTGTTGGGTGAAGGGGCGATGATTGAAATATTGAGGTTTATTATTATTAAAATTTTGAGGTCGATTTTGATTGTACTGCGGATGCTGATTATATTGTGGATATTGGTTGTATCTTGGATATGGATGTCTGGGCATTATTGTTTTTTGAGGTATTGGTGGAGGTGACGCTTTATTCTTCATATAGACTATATTTTGTTCCTTTAAACAGTATAGTCTCGCCGTCGGAAGATCCGGTGGCTGCATTGCTCTTACCATAACTCCAAGGGAGTCTCTCAAATTTGCCGTGAACACAGAAAGGCACATGGAATCATACCATTTGGCTTTCTGTATTGCTTCATTTGGGGTATTCAGTTTCGCCCAAGTCTTTAATGTGTTACATATTTCAAGGATTCTCGTGAAATATACTTCAACATTGTCATTTCTTTGCGTGATAGCGTGAAGATCCCGAATTAGACTATTTTCATCTCTCTTATTGGCAAAGTGAGCGATAAGGCTTCCTTTAATACTATCCCACTCATTTGTGGTGTTGTACATTTCGAGGGCCTTGTTGGCATCACCCACTATTTTATTACGAATTGCCCGTAAGAGAATTATCTGGTACGATGCGTCAGTGAACGCAGGCTTAAGAATTTTTAAAATGTCTTCGACTTGTGTAATAAATTTGTTTAGTTCCGTTCTACTACCATCATACGGCGGAATATCTTTAATGGCGTCGGGGATTTGTAACAGTCTTAATGTCCGTTCCATTTCTTTAAACTGTTTTTCCTCTGCGTCAGTCATTTTCTTAGTTTTAATTTCGATAATACTGTCACTGTCACTATCAGAACTAAAATCTTCCTGAATGTTACGCGACTCGTTATATTTATCGATTGATTTCGCAATTTTTAAATTATTTATACAATAAAATTTCTCAACTTGGAAGGGAATTTAGATAGTTGCGGGGAATTAGTATTATACCAAGTGTAACTCACCAATTTAATAAGAAGATCAGGACCAGGAGATGATATGCCTTCATTCCGTCCACTGATGTTGCCGCAATATCGATTTTTCGCTTCCTCTTGAGTGTTTTGACTTTTTGTCAAAAAAAAATTTCACTGTTCGAGTACAGACGCTCGGACGTCAACTTTTTGTTAATTTTTATTAATTTTATATTCACTTTTAATTATCATATGCCGTGATAATTAAAAAAAATTTATTTTTATTTAGGTTAATTCACTTCTATATCTTATAGACTTTTAATTTATTTTAAATCACTTAACTATGTTTGATATACCATCAAACAGTATATTGTTCATATACTCCGTGAATAATTGTTCGATTAAAGCACTACAGTTAATATTCCTTTAACTTTCACTATTCGTGACACTTAAAATACTTTAATTATTCACTTGCAGTTGATATTTGGGTAGGAACAGATATTTAAAAATATCCGCTACCACACTGCGCCAATTAAATTTATTATTGCACTTAACTTAAAATTTTTTATTGCTGTGGAATTTTCCACAGCTTTACTTTATTTTCAATTTCAATATAGAGTTTACACTTTCAAGATATTTTTATACTAATTCAAAGATGTTAGTTATGTTAGTTGTTATATAGTAATAAAAATGCTTAGTTAGTAAAAGATAATGTTAGTTTCTACAATGTTGCGAAGCATGCACGTGTATAATGCTATTTGCTGGTTTTGCATTTATGTGTCTTCACATCCGTTGATTTCGTTATGCGGTTTCAAGTATCGTTTATGCAGTTTCGAGTAGCATTAGGGTTAAAATACTGATGATGATGCAGCCTTGATGTTATCTGCTTGTATCGAGTTATTAGAGGTACGTAATTTCCGCCGGGTCAGCTAGTTTTTGTTATAAAATGCATATAAATTTAAAAATCAAAATTAAAAACGTTTAGTATCAGGTGTGGACGTAGAAACTCGGCTCTGCAGTTGTTTGCATTAAAATATACTTATACGTATCCAAATCGTCCACCATTTTGGATGTAGCATAGTCATTGCTTTTTTTAAGTTTCGGTCATTTTTATATAACTACTGTTCTATGTGCATCAATTTTAAAAGATGGATGTCGATAAGCAACATTTACATGATGGCGTTTTATTCTGTTTTCATATGGGTTATGGCTGCTCACGTTCTAGAATTGATTAATTCGAAAAAGTGTTTATTGTAATGGTTTTATTGTGATTATTCAGTAAATTGGTATATTTTCAGTACTCTCGAATAAAATACACAATCGCATGAAATCCTTCCATTTAGCGTCAATCTGTGGGAAAACGACTATGTTAATCGACACTTATACTTATTTATACACAATAAACTTCCCAACCACTCCGTACTTTTTCTTTCCATTAACGCTGGATCCTGGATAAATTTTGAATTTTTTGACTTATAGATGGAAAATTTGTAAGAATCACAACAATCAGTTTCGAACGGATGAGGTTATTGATTTGAAAAAATCATCCGTTCGAAACTGGTTGTTGTGATTCATACAAATTGTCCATTTGTAATATCAGACAAAAAAAAGTAAAATTGGTTTGCATGATCAAAAAAAAATTGTAATCGAACGAGAACAGGTCTCTTCATAAGAAACCAGGTTTTTGCGGTTTCATTTCAAAAGTTGCAGGATTCAGTTTAAAGTCCCTTGCTTGAATAATAAAAAATTACTAATTTATAAATGAATTTTATTTAGAAATCGATGTTATTTAAAATCGGAAAATTTTACATAAATTCAACAAAATTATGTATGCATTACTATATGTAATTCCTAAAACCTTTACACATATTTACACATATTACACATATCTAATTTTCGTAGTACGGGCCCTGCGGAAAATAGGTGAGGCTGAATCATACTCGATTGGTGGTTGGATGGCAGCAAATGCCATCTAAAATTTCAAATGCAACATAAATTTAATTACTAAATTTAACAAATGCTTCGTTATTTCATTACATACCTCAATTAATGCTATCAATCCGATGATCAATAGAAAATTCAATAATTTCATTTTATTAGCTTTTGAATACACTGTTTGGTTTAAACTTGAATAATGTTCAAGAAGGAACTGATGCGAGTGATACAATTTTGGAGCTTTTTATACAAAATCGTGGCTTACGTACTACTTAATTGTCATTCTCAGGTGTTTTAATTGAACAAGTGCAAAAAATTTCCAAATATCAATTTAATCATAAAAAGTGTAAATTACAATAATATTTAGACAACTTTATTTACATATAGTATACCCGTAGTATTGAATATCATTATATAGACCTACATATGTCAAGAAAAGCTTGATGCAGGAATTTGGTAGAGTAAACGCATGAAACACAAATTTTAAATTGGGAGCAAACGTTGAACTACGTGGAGACTGGAGATACACCATTTAAGAGGTCTGTGAAATCGAAAGTCAGGGTCGAAGCCACAACATAAAATCTCTTTTTCTGTAGATGACAATCAACTTTCCAGTTTTGTTACTGAAATTGAGCGGTGGGAATTATCAACATTATCAACACTTAATGAAGAATGGGTGGTACATAGATTCACATGCGTAAATGTACTTGGAATCGTTACATTTTTACACACATGATTCACCATTTTTCTGGCACATATTTATTTTAAAATTGTTTCATAATGACAAATTTAACTTTACATAAACCGAAAACACACCACAATCGGAAAAATATTTCTATTTGCGCAAGTTTGTTTAAATTGAAACGCGATAACCATGAAATTTAAAGCAGTTTAGAACATCTTCGGAATGATGCTGACTCAGACTTATAATATTAAAACTAATAATTGACGAGAATTAGTGCGCGGGCTTGTGAAATGACTTGTGAAAACATCAATGATTACTCTTAGTTAGGGAATCCAAGTCGGTTCTACCCGACTTCGTGTAGTTGGGCAATTACTCACGCCCAGAGACACCCGAAACTATCGGGCATCGCCGCAAACAACCGAAACCGACAACCCTCCTACGCATCTGAACGAAAATGGAAAAAACATAAACGTACATATCCCATACATTGGGGGGAATCCAATTACCCGACTAGGGAATCCAATTACCCGAATTTCGGGTACCCGACTTTCGGTTCCGTTTTTTTACCATTACCCCACAGGTTTCTACAAACATACGTTTCTATTTTTTTCCATTTTCGTTGAGATGCATAGGAGGGTTGTCGGTTTCGGTTGTTTGCATTTCCCGAAGGTTTCGGGTGTCTCTGGGGGGTAAGTAATTGCCCAACTACACGAAGTCGGGTAGAACCGACTTGGATTCCCTACTCTTAGTCTTTTCTGTCTGGTTAAATTTATATGTCAGGTAAACTTCGCGTTCTCGCATGTCTTATACTTTATGTAGAACAGTGAAACGATCGCAATGAAATGTCATACACACAGGTGCGATACATTTTTATTGATGTTCAAACAACTTTTCCACCACATTCACAATTAAGTACACTTCGAATTCTATTCTGCCGTTATATATCTCTTAAATACTTATTCTTTCCAGAAACGAGTTTGGGCTAGGTTGACACCTACTTGTGACGTATTTTTGTGTTAAGATGAATATAATTTTTTTTTATTTATTTATTTTTTTTTTTTTATTTAAATTATTACAACTAGCAATACAATTCATCTAGTAATTTTTTTTTCTTAATTTAGTCACTTGTGAATGAGAAGAGGCCCATTGGCCAGCTCCATTTATAGGTTAATTACTGAAGTAGTCTTTGCTCTGGTGTCCTTAATCCATTAAATCAATTGGTTTCGTTCTCTGCAATCGTCTTACTGCATGTGAAGTGTCCAACATACTACGAAGCTCTTCATTTACGTGTTGATAGATACGTTGTCCATGAATTACTGCAAATTTTTTTATTTCTTCTTGAACCGTCGGGATATTTAGGTCCCTATGAAGGTCATCATTCCTAATGTACCACGTAGCACTTTGTTTTGAATAGTTTGTATTATTTTGGTGTTGGTTTTCTTTGTACAGCCTCAGAGCTGTATTCCGTAAGTCCATACAGGCTTTAGCACCTGTTGGTACAATAGCAATTTATTTTCGGTTGACAATTCCGAATTTTTCCCGAGATACATTTTGCGATATTTGATATTAAGCTCATCTTTTTTCTTTTTAACGTGCTCTTTCCGTCTGAGCCTGGTATCTAAGTTCATCCCTAGATATTTAGCATTATTTACATACGGAATCTGCTGACCGTTAATGATTACAGGTTTATAACTGACTTTTAGATTGGTGAAATTCATATGTGTGGATTTCGATTCATTGAGCCCGCATACGCCGCATACGCCACATTTTTGTCCTTTTTATGATTTTGTCACATGCTTCTTGAAGTTTCGTTGTCGATTCCTCGATAGTGTCTCCTACTGAGAGAACTGCAGTGTCATCAGCAAATGTTGCAATGGTAACATCGTTTAATTGAGGTAAATCTCTGGTGTAGAGCAGGTAAAGAATAGGTCCCAAAACACTTTGGTGAATCTCTATGTAGTTTGAAGAGTAAACCTCTGTGCCACACCTTATCGAAGGCCTGCGCCACATCAAATAAGATACTAGAACAAACCTTTTTCCTTTCTAATGTATTCTCAATGACATCTGTAAGCCTATGAACCTGCTCAATAGTTGAGTGTTTCTCTCTCAAACCAAACTGATATTCTGGGATAAGGTTTCTTTGTTCTATGGTTCTTTTCAATCTTTTGAGCAACAGTCTCTCAAACAATTTCGCTAGTGTTAGTAGAAGTGAAATTGGCCGGTAGGATTTTCTATCACTCGGTGGCTTGCCCGGTTTTGGAATCATTATTACTTCTGCTACTTTCCACTATATTGGCACATGCAGTAATTTACGGGTACCTTTTTCAGGCAGCTTCCTTATTATTTGCCCTGTTATCAGATCATAAACAGGAGCTTTCTTTACTTTTATGTTCTTAATTTCAGCTTTTAGTTCTTTTAATGTTACAGGCCTGATCTCTTCAAAATCAGTTATTCTGTGCGTATCAGCAGTGTTTTCGTCATTGGTCTGCTGACCTAGGAGTTGAAATGTTTCTTCAAGATGTTCAGCAAACAGGTCAGCTTTATTTTTCGCACTTCTAGCCCATTTCCCATCGTGTGTTTTGATTGGGGGGATCTGCGTTTTTGGTCGTTTTAACCCTTTTGTTGCTTTCCAGAGGGAATAGTCGGTATCTTTAGTTGGAGCTAGGAACAAAGGTTTTTTCCAACTGTTTCATTTTTCACTTTTTTTATGAGTGCCTTAAGTTTGATGCACGAGTTGTTTAAGGTGGTTTAATCTTGAGGCACACGCGTAGTCTGCCATTTTTTCGGGTTTTTCGTTTTTCCTGCACTAGTTCTCTTACTTCTATTGGGTAAATAACGTAGTTTTCTTTCCTGGATGATAATTTGGAGTATGAGTATGATATCAAGGAGCTTGTCTAGTTCTTCTTCTATTTCATTTTCACTTTTGATTGGCACTTGAAGTTCTATTTTTTCCTCTACCAACTGCCTAAACAATTCCCAATTTGTTTTGTTCCCAATTTGCTCCCACCTTCATGGCTCTCATCCATGATGGCTCACACCATCTTCCTCTCCTTCACAACGTCGCTGAAGAGAGAAGGCCCCTTCATCGACTGTGCCACCTGAAGCTTGGTCCGTTTCCTTACGACATCCAAACCTAAAGGCTTTCCTCGCCAGACCTCTGTCTGTTCGACCCAAGATCCTCCTTCTGAGCTATACTAACTTCGGCAATACAGTCGCCTACGTATCCGTTTGCCTCTGTTCCTCTGTCCACTGCTCCTCCGTTCTGTGCAGTCTATCCAAGGTACGGAAGACCGAACGCCTAGTCCTATCCGAAGGAGCAATGACCTTCTCCTTCTTACTGCTACCACTAGTTCTTGGCTTGCAAGCCTCGGAACCAGTTTTAGCCCCACTGACGGAGCCGCAGACCTCCTTCCCCTCCCCCGGCCCAACCAGCATTTAAAAAGTGCTGGCCATTTCTTTTTGTTTTTTAATTTTAGATTTCATATTGTGTTACCACGAATATCGGAGAAAATGATGGTTAGCCCGTGCAGAGATCCTTAGACGGGTAAGGCTAGATACAACTGGAGGTCGCCAAGTATCGAGAGGGCTTCATTCACGTGTGGCCTTGTTAAATGGGCCCCCAACCTAGTCGATCATCAGCACGGGTCGCATAACACCCTAATCCAACCCATTGGATCTTCGAGCACTCCCGCCCCAAGTGCCTTTGTCCTCTCTAATATTTACCCATTCATGCATCCTTTCATATGGATATCCCTAACCAATGAGACCCATTCCATTCAAGGGATGACCCGTTTACAGGGGTTCCCAACTCACTCTTTGGAGATCCAGGAGCGCAGGAAGACATGACGCTCCGTTCGCCCTGATTGGTAGTCGATAGTGTTATGGCACCATTAGTTCGCCCTTCCATACTAAAAATCATAGGAACTCAGAATTTAATGAACAGAGGTTAACCACTCTCCAGTTCCCTAAGACCCTCCTTCTAGTAGAGCTGCAGTTGGGGGCGGCTTATTTATTCCACCGCTCACCTACCTATTGATAAGCCATCCACTATCCACCACCCGTGATCCCCCCGCCCTCCGATAGCTGTAGCCTGCCACAGTTTGCCAACACGAAAACTATTACGTAAATTACTTAGCGTTTTTTTCGTCCATGGTATCGACAATGTAGACCATGTCGAACAATCAAGGAAATGATCCTGCACGATTAAATTTAAAAAGTAAATGCTTTACCTGTGGCTTTATTTTGGTTTTCCCTGGGAATTGGGAAAAATATTTTCATGGCATTTTTGTCTAAATTAAATTTTTCTGGCCAACTGTTGGAACTATTTCTATATTAGGAATTATTTTTTCATATAAATTTTTGTGGAACAAAAGTTTCCCAATCAATTTTGTTTCGAAAATATTTACACCAAACTAAATCCAACAGTAGGCTATAGAAAAATATAATTTAGACAAAAATGCAATGAAAATATTTTCCCCAATTCCCTATTCCCAGGGAAAACCAGAATAGTGCCACTGGATAATATCCCCATCGTGCACGGTTAGTAAATCAACACAACTTAAAATGTGGTGGATTTAATCTAGGGTCCATTTCTATCTCCGCTAATTAAATTTAATCGATTAAAAAATCAATAAAATATCCATAAAATTTCAAATAAGATTGGAGCAGGCCTGTCATTTTGCTGGGTGATTAAAAGACGAAAGCATATAAATAATATTTCGTGATATTCGCGATTTGCAACAAAGTAGTTGACGTCTGGTGAACAAAATGTGAATCATATTTTGCTATGAAGCAAGGGGGATTAAAACTGTCATAACAATGGATTTGAAAATTTTCGTCCCCCTTGTAGTCGTAGAAACCAACGCTATCTACATTTGATGAAAATCGCCAATATTTGGTTCACTTAAAATCAAAACAAGTTCAGTGGCCTTTCCTGGGCTGGGATGTTTTAACATCACCATTTTTTGATAATTTATCGAAGTTTATTATTCGTTTACGTAGAAGCAGTCTGCTAGATTGCAACATCGCGGTGTTTCTACTGCGTTTCTATCACCAAATAATTTGTTTTCCATTCTAGAACGCAAATAAGTGAAAATATATTCTAGTAGATTGTGATAGCGAAAGAGAAGATATATAATTGATAAATGAAACAGAAGTCAAATTAATTCTAGCAGAAAGAGATGGAGATGCTAGAACATCCCAGCCCTGGTTCACATTTATGTTGATTTCGATTAATATTTTCCTACTCTAAAATTAGTACCTTCATTTTATACCCCCATTTTGTATCAATAGAACAGAAGTAAACTACACCGCTTTTAAATGTCCAAATATTCAGCCATTCGTTTCATCTTTGCTGTCATGTCATGTCGATGATTAGCAATTGTTTGTTCCAAAAATTCCTCATCAGATGAACCTGAGGAGAATGGTGAGGATGATGTCAAGTAAATGTAATTTAAAATTTCCTCTGTAACCTAATACTCGAATTAAAGTTATTAACCCGATTATTAAACTCGTATGTTTTGACAAGTATAGAAAAAAATGGCGGTTTACTCGACCAAAAAACCTGGAGTAGGGAAAATTACCCTAGGTGTAGAAATGCACGTGCAAAATATTACCCTTGATGTATTTTTTTTTTCATTCGAACATATTTACAGCAGTTGAAGTATCATTTTTAGCCTCAGTGTAACATTTTGTCTTCAATCGACATCAACCTTAATTAGCTCACCATATATTTTGTAGTCCATTTCAACTTAATTTTTTTAGTTTGACCAAATTTCAGAAGATGTCAGCAAAATATATATGATTCGTATTTTTGGTACTATTTTTATAGAAATGCCACTGTGAATTCTAAAGGCGAAAAAACATTTTTTTATGTTCGACTTATTCAGAAAAAAATTGAATTTATACTACTTATGCCTGACCAAGATATGATTGTTTGAAATTATGACTAACTAAATTGTTGGTTAGCTTAACACGTTCGCGGACATGAATGCTATAGCATTCATACAACTTTTTCGTTTTTTAGGAAACAAGACGATATATTTGCCAATTCTCAACAATATATTCTTTCCACAACGAAATATCATTGCTGTTACAAAAGTTATCAAATTTGTGTTAAACACATTTTGAAAGTGTCCGCGAACGTGGTAACTAAGTTAAGTTAACTCCATCTATGGCACAATGAAAAATTTGTTCATGTTTAATAAAAAGTTAAAATTGTATGCAGCTTGTCCCACCTAGACATACTTGTCTAAATTTCCTACTAACTAAATTGATGGTTGGTTCAAATGAGTTATTCCATATACCAAAATATGCATATCATTTCAGCATCTAAACTGAAACTTAATTTCTGCTTTATCAATCGCTGATTAGAAATATTGTGGAGATTGAAAAATATTAATTTATTCAGCAAATTGTATTTATACATCATACAAAATTTTCATTGTGTCATCTATGTTGATATATCGACTTAGCGACATCTATCAGTAACTAGTATGAGCTAGCCATAAATTTGATAAGTCGGAAATTTAGGAAAATTTGGTGTCAGGCACACCCACATTATAACTTGGGGCCCTATAACGCCGACTTATTTGTTTAAATTCTTGACCAGCTGTGACCAGGTTAGTGGTTTTATTTCATGTAAATCTGTCAACTCTTTAGTATATTAACAGCTGTTCAAAGTTGATGTGTCACAATTTTAAATTTTTACTTATAAAATTCTATTGTTCGAATTGAAAGTAGAGAGTCCTTATACACTTTTAACAATCGTTGAAGAATTTGTTTTGGTGCTACACGTTCAATTGGGACAGTCAAATTTTTTCACTGCACGATATTTAATTTTTTCCATTAAAAAAAAATACTATGACAAGTCAACTTTGAACAACGGTATGAGACACACAGCATACGTTACTTGGAAATATATTTTGTAGTAATAATAACTTCCATAAACTAAAAGCCCCGGACCAGTGTTGTGCAATTGTATGTAAAAAACTGTTTTATACATTTTTTACGTAAAAAATGGTAATATACTTAAATTACTGTATAAAACGTATAATATTGTATAAAATCAAACGCGTATTTAAAAACCTTAGTAAAATTAATTAATTAATTTGTATAATAGTAATATTAATCATAAAAGAAGAAATATCCGTCAATTAATATTACGGAGTTTTCAGATAGGTTTGCACTAATTTCTGTAAGGCAGCTATCGTAGTTAATCCCTAAGAGTCTGTTTGATAAAAAATTTCGGCTAGGGAGGGACAAGTTTCGAATGTGATCGAAGATTTAATAAATTCAGTGCAAAGTTGGATAAGTTTTGGTGGCTTATCGCTGCGTGCTTCAAAAATCTTGTGGATTTCGTATTTCTTTTGAGTATAAAGTATGGGATATTCCACTTTCGTTTCTGTAAATGAGCCAATCCTCATTTCCTTGGCCATTTAAATTTATTGAAACTGATTGATTTTATCCATTTGACTATCAATTAAAAGGTAATAAGGATGCACATAATAAGCTGGCGTTTTTCGAAAAATATTTGTAGTTTATCTCTAAATCTTACCTGCACGTTAGATGATAGCCACATAAAACCAGCATTCGCTAAAGTAGTTTTTCCACGTTAGAAAGTATTTATAAGATTACATATGGGATCAAACAATTTTTTTGAGTTTTGTACGCTTTCGATAAAATCTTTATCAAAAATAAATTTTGATATATTTGCCATAACTATTTTGGTGTCTGACAAATTTAATTGGCCACGAAAATTTGAGGATTGAGGATTGGCACATTTACAAAAACAATGTGGAATTTTCCAAACTTTATACTCAAAAGAATCCAGACATTTTTGGAGCATTGCAGCGAAGCCACCCAAACGTATCCAACTTAACACTGAAATTATTAAATCTTCCAGCATCGGCAGCGCAGATTGAGCGGATATTTTCAAATCGGGGTCAAATTCCTTGCCTAATTCGAAATAGCCTGACATTTAATAGGTCTAAAAAATTAATTCATATTTATTAATATTATTCTTTAAATAATAAAGAAATTCTAATTCGATTTGTTGATAGTGATGATAATGAAGATTTGCGATAAACAAAATTTCATTAATGTTACTTTTAAAAGTAAAACTGAATTTATAATAAATAAATAAACAATTATTTTATAAATACAACATATTTGTTTTCTATTAATAATTATTATAAGCATAAGTAAACAAAATATTTATTTTTCGGTCAAAATTCTACTTAGTTAAGAAAAATAAAATATTCGAGCCAAAGAGCCATTGGTATAGTTTCATTTGACTTGTAATTTAATAAGTAATAGAAAACTCATTCGAAAACGGTTAGTAAAATTTTAATATCTCGGGCCAAATTTTGATTTGGTATATATTTTTATAGCTAAGGCTAAGATGAGCGATACATCGAACAAGCATAGTTTTGAACTTCAACTCATTCATACGAAATATCGTTTTCAAGCAAATTTGCACTATCCTTGATTCCTTGGCTGTAATAAAATCCTCTAGTTTTGGAGCTGGTGTATTTGGAGCTGGTGGATATAATTATATTATTTTGATATAATATAATATTTAAATTTTTAAATACCTGATTTTATTTTTGTTTTTTTTGTGTTGACATTTGACAATAACAAATGACACCTAAATTTTTTGATTTTTTCTCCTCACGTCACATAGCGCAACAATTTTTTTATTTCGTTTTGCTACAATATTAGAGCAGTATGAAGTTGTTTATTTTAAGCAATGTAATTCTTATTTTAAGCAATAATCGATAGAGAACAAATTGCACTACAGATGTCTCTGTCTGTGTCCAGTTAAATAATCTTGTCGAAAGATGGTAATGATTTCTCGTAATCATCTAAACAATTTTTGTAATCGATAACATTAAAATGTTATAGCATTTATATTGAATGAGTTCGATGATTAATCGTTTTACACTTCAATCCCATCGTGTTGTGGATTTTGTTTTTCTATTCTAAAAAATAAGTTAGTAGCTGAGAAACGAACCATATTTTCTTTGAAAAAAAAATAGTTTTATTTATATTTTTCTACAAATATTTTACTTTTATTTATAATTAATAAATTAGAAGAATTAAAAATAAATTCAATTCAATTCAATTATTTAAAGTTCAATTCTCATATTACATCATACCTATATCCAATTTTCTTTATATAGATACGTAAAAATTGAGATTATAAACTATAAGTAATTTTGAATTAGTGACGAATAGTTTTTCTATTTTACATTTTGTAAAAAATTGTTATGTGTAAAATACGTATTTTACATGTAAAAAACCGAGTATATTACGTAACGTAAAAAACAGGCACAACACTGCCCCGGACACAGAAGTTCATAATATGTGGACCATACCATCACTACTGGCGTAGATTACAAGTAGGTGTCGACGTTACCTACGGGTTGTCGATATCGTTCACGGGTTGTTGATATCGTTTTCAGAGTTGGAGCTGCGCAACGAAAACTACAATTAAGATCATACGAACATTTCAAAACAAAGTACAACATAGCATTGTGAATGCTCCTTTGTATATTAGAAATGAAAATCTCCATCGAGACTTAAATATGGAATACGTCAGCGATGAAATACAAAAATTTGCAAGCAGTTATGTAAATCGCCTGCAGCAGCATGACAACGAGGAGCTGCAGAACCTACTGGATTGCACCAAGGGACGGAAGCGCACAAAAAAGACAAAGCTTTTAGAATTAATGGCTTTCTGGGTCGCTGAAATGAAAGGACTGGTTCAGCTGGAATGAACCGATAGGTTTCGTCCCACAAGAATAGACTTCTTAACTAATAAACAATTTCTAGATAATCAATGAAATTATAGTTTTAATATTATACAGAAATATATATATATATATATATATATATATATATATATATATATATATATATATATATATATATATATATATATATATATATATATATATATATATATATATTTATATATATTTATATATATATATATATATATATATATATATATATATATATATATATATATATATATATATATATATATATATATATATATATATATATATATATATATATATATATTATATATATATATATATATATATATATATATATATATATATATATATATATATATTTAGATATATATATATATTTCTTAAAAAAAAAATTAAGGACTGACGGGGATTATACTTTCACTAATTCACCCACGGTAATCTCAAATACACCGAAACAATCTTGGTTCGCCAATAAATAAATTTTTAGTTCACGATGAGTTAAATAATAAATTATATTTTTCAACAAAACTATTCTTGAATAGCGCTTTTTATTAGATAACAACTCTTAAGCCACTTATCCTAAACCGCCACCACTAAGGGAGGCCATTGCACTGCTCGTTATCATACGAACTATACGAGGATGAATTTCTGGAGACTCCACTGCGAATTGAGGTGGTGGAATAACAGCAGCGAATGTCATCTGAAATATAAAACCGTTAGTAATTGTTAACGATGCCTTATTTCTAATATGTGTACCTGAATCAATATCATCCCGAAGATGAATAAAATCGCAGCGAGCTTCATGGTTATGCGTTTAAAATTAAACAATTTCGTATATGATTTCAATTTGAAGTTGTGTAAAACACTGAAGCGATTTAAAAAAAAGTTATGCTTTTATACCTTACAGTAAATAATAAACTTTTATTAGATTTAACCGGAGTGAAATAATTCCTAAATAAATCCTAAGTAAAAAAATCTGTATATGTATTAGTAAAATACATCAAAAATCAACATTTAGGCGAAACTGTATTTTACATTGCAAGAGCTTAAAGATTTTCTTTCACAACAAAAAATATAAATATTTGTAAAGTTATATATGCATTTGTGAATCATTGGTCTTACCGATAGCTTTAACATATCAAAAATCATTACAATTATATTTAAAAACTAAAAAATATGGTTATACATATTGGTATAAAACAAGAATAAGACTATAAATATATTATTAAACTTGCTTAGAATCGAAAAGAATACAAGTCTTTTACAAGGAGGTGGTCGTCGATTTTACTATGCTTTAATGTTAGATTTATTAAAAGACTAGGTCAAAACATTAGGTTTAAAGGGAACATTAGGTTTAATATTCAAAAGTTGTACGTAAAAATCGAAGTGAAATCCCTTAATCCTAAGACACTTCTAAGAGGTTACAACTTTTAGAGTAGGTGTTTTCAGTTTGTACTACGGTCTAGTACAAACTGAAAACACCTACTCTGGAAGTTTTAACCTCTTAGAAGTGTCTTAGGATTAAGGGTTTTCACTTCGATTTTTACCTGTACAACTTTTGAATATTAAACCTAGTGTTCCCCTAATTTTTCCGGAAATCTCATGTTTTCTAGTTTGAATGGGTCTAGTACAAACTGAAAACACCTACTCTGAAAGTTTTAACCTCTTAGAAGTGTCTTAGGATTGAGGGTTTTCACTTCGATTTTTACCTGTCCAACTTTTGAATATTAAACCTAGTGTTCCCCTAATTTTTCCGGAAAACTAATGTTTTCTAGTTCGATTGGGTCTAGTACAAATTGAAAACACCTACTCTGGAAGTTGTAACCTCTTAGAAGTGTCTTAGGATTGAGGGTTTTTACTTCGATTTTTACCTGTACAACTTTTGATTATTAAACCTAGTGTTCCCCTAATTTTTCCGGAAAACTCATGTTTTCTAGTTCGATTGGGTCTAGTACAAATTGAAAACACCTACTCTGGAAGTTGTAACCTCTTAGAAGTGTCTTAGGATTGAGGGTTTTTACTTCGATTTTTACCTGTACAACTTTTGATTATTAAACCTAGTGTTCCCCTAATTTTTCCGGAAAACTCATGTTTTCTAGTTCGACTGGGTCTAGTACAAACTGAAAACACCTTCTCTGGAAGTTGTAACCTCTTAGAAGTGTCTTAGGATCGAGGGTTTTTACTTCGATTTTTACCTGTACAACTTTTGATTATTAAACCTAGTGTTCCCCTAATTTTTCCGGAAAACTCATGTTTTCTAGTTCGACTGGGTCTAGTACAAACTGAAAACACCTTCTCTGGAAGTTGTAACCTCTTAGAAGTGTCTTAGGATCGAGGGTTTTTACTTCGATTTTTACCTGTACAACTTTTGAATATTAAACCTAGTGTTCCCCTAATTTTTCCGGAAAACTCATGTTTTCTAGTTCAATTCTAGTACAAACTGTAAACAGCTTTTTTTGAAAAGTTGTTACCTGAGGACAAAGTTTTTCTTCGATTTCTCGAAACCATATCATTTCAATTTATTTCCATATTCTGTGGATAAATGTGCATATTTAATGTTTTTAATTACTGCTCATAATAAACATTTTATCATTGATCTTATTTTATTTTAATTTTTTAATTCGTGTGAATTTCATCTGTTAAAAATATTTATATTTCATTTCCCATAATAAAATATTTTACATTGTTAAATTTTATTATTATTTGGAAACGTTGTTCTTGGGTTTTGGACAAGTTAGGACAAACTACAAGTCCATAAAAATTAGTTAAATTGCAATGATAAGCTTCTGAGCCATATTTGGCAATTGCAGAACTATGACAAAGTTCAAAAAATCACCATGCTCATATCTGACTGATCTAACATAAAAACATAGTGAGATCGATGACCACCTCCAACAATTTCGACTCGTATTCTTTCGAATTCCAAGCAACTTTTAATAATAATATTCATTTTTTAAACTTATTCTTACCTCTTGCCGATTTATTCATGTTTTATTTTTTTTTTAAATATAATTGTAGCAGTTTTTGAAATTTCAAATCTATCAGTAGAACCAATTATTCAAAATTACATATTTAACTAGTTTCGCCTAAATGTTTGTTTTTGGTATATATTTACTAATACACAAACACGATTTTTACTTAGGATTTCTTTAGGAATTATTTCATTCCGGTATACAGGGGTGTGAAATATTTCCTAAACCTTTCCTAATTTTTTTTTTAACTTAGGATAAAGTTAGGAAATATTTCACGCGCATTAGATTTAGATCTGGTTTAGGTTTACTTACAGGTAAATTGTCATGAAAAACAATTTGAAAATAAAAATAACGCGTCATTACCAAAGGGTGTGTAAAAGTGTTTACGTTACATTACAATTTACATACGTTTGTTTTGATAATCGAATAATAAACACAAAATTTACCATCTGGTTGGAGACGTTGTTGTTTATCATCAATTGGTTTTCAGCAACATCTCATAATATTTGCGTTTCAGAACTCATGATAAATATTTATGGTATATTAGTAGATGAATGTGATGATAGCCGCGATATTTTTATCAGCCCCAAAAAATATTTATTGTAATGACAACTATAAAAGTACCATGACACAAACATTTTTCGAGGCCCAGATTAAACAATAGCATTTTCATGATACTATGATGACAGAAAATTTTTCATTTTTTTTTAGAAATTTTATGTGATATATTTTATGGTCGAATTATCGGCTTACGTGTGGTGGTAGATGACTTACAAGTACTTCTGTGAAACCGTTGTAACAACATCTACTGCCACCTCAACCGTCAAATGTCGTTATCGGTATTAATTTCTCGCCGATTTTAGAATACCGCTAGATTACTAAATATCGCAAATGGAGCGGTATTCAAGAATCGGTGAGAAGCTCCTCAAGCGTCACGTTGATAAGGTGGTTATCAAAAATAATCCATAGAGTACACACAAATGATGTTCTCTTCACTGACCCACTTCATATATATTACTGGTTAGGTTGGTAGCTGTTGCAATAACCAGTCGTTAAAGTAATGAGTGTACAATAAAACGGAATTTTCATCCCAGGTGGTACGCCAACTGCACAGTTGGCTAATCAACCCTCACACAAGGCAGGCTCTTTTGATCCTGGGGTAAGCCAACCATTGCGAAACCCATTCATGCTAACAATGTCTAGCCTACGTCTAAATGGATCCCGCGACTTAGCAGAAGATCGAAAATGCTGAACGCACTGAACGCAGGGAGAACCAAGAAAACCACCATGATGTCGCTAGAAAAAAACGATGATTTAAAGAAATCGTTAGAAAACGTAATGCAATTCAATGGTCAGCTATTCAAAGAAGTCCAACAGCTTAAACAAGAAATTGCTATAAACAAAAATTAGAATCAAGCTGAAGAAAATACTATAGCTATCTATGACGCAGATGAAGATGAATTGGCGTTTGAAACGTGTTTTAAACGAATGTAAATTGAAAGTAGAGATGGAGTACAGATGAACCAGAGGTTGAACAATTAACTCAGAGCGTCATGCATTCATGTTCTAATTCCGCTGAAAATCCGTCCATAAAACCAATCGAATAAAATTTCTGTTGATGGGCATTTATTTGTCCAAGCCCCGAAAATTTTTCTGTCGTCTTAGTATCATGAAATTATCTTGTTTTTACTCTCAGCCCTGAAAAATGTTTCTGTTATGATAGTTTTAGCTGTCATGAAAGTAAATATTTTCGTGGCTGAGAGTGAAAATGTGGCATTTTTCGGGGCTGATAGTATAAAGTGTCATGATTTTAATAATTAGTGTTGCCACCTCATTGTACGGGGATGAAAATTGGGCTATTTTCACATACATCTTCTAATGTACCATAAATATTTTTAATGAGTGCTGATAGGCAAATATTATGTTAAGATGTGTCTGAAAAACAATTGATGATAAACTACAACGTCTCCAACCAGATGGTAAATTTAGTGTTTATTTTTTGATTATAAAAACAAACTTATGTAAATTGTAAAGTAACGTAAACACTTTTACACACCCTTTGGTTATGACTCGTGTTAGAATTATTTTTCCACATGTCTCAATTTATTTGGGTCATGTTCGTTTTCAAATTGTTTTTCATGGCAATTTACCTTTAAGTAAACCTAAACCAGACCTAAATCTAATAAAAATTTATTACTCACTGTAAGGTATAAAAGCACAACTTTTTTTAAAATCGCTTCAGTGTTTTACACAAATTCAAATTGAAATCATAAAAAATTGTTTAATTTTAAACGCATAACCATGAAGCTCGCAGCGATTTTATTCATCTTCGGGATGATATTGATTCAGGTACACATATTAGAAATAAGGCAACGATAATAATCGAGATAACGGTTTTATATTTCAGATGACGTTCGCTGCTATTATTGCACCACCTCAATTCGCGGTGGAGCCTCCAGAATTTCATCCTCGTATAGTTCGTATGATAACGAGCAGTGGAATGGCCTCCCTTAGTGGTGGGGGTTTAGGATAAGTGGCTTGATTATAACGGTTGTTATCTAATAAAAGCGCTATTCAAGAATATTTTGGTTGAAACGTATAATTTTTTATTTAAATCATTGTGAACTAAAAATTTATTTATTGGCGAACCAAGAATGTTTCGGTGTATTTGAGATTACCGTGGGTGAATTAGTGAAAATGTAATCTCGTTTAGCCCTATAAACATATGAAGTTTATTTCACCGTACCAACAGGTATAGAACCTTCCTTTATAAAAATATATTTTACCTAATATTGTGCCATCGTACCCATAAGTTTTTGAATGTACAGGGTTATCCAATTCGAGGTTGATACAGTAGAAATCTGTATACCGACATCTGTCAAAGATAAACGTCAAGTACGCTGTCATTTATTTAGTTGACATTCTGCCATTTAAGAATATGGAGCATTTAACAATCGACCAACGCGTTAAAATTATTAAATCTGCTGATGCTGATTTTTCGAACAAAATTTTCTTCAGTGATGAAGCTCATTTTTCGCTTGGTGGATACGTTAATAAGCAAAACTGTAGAATTTGGGGCTCAGAAAATCCACAATTGATTGTAGAGAAGCCATTACACCCGGAAAAAGTCACTGTTTGGTGCGCATTGTGGTCTGGTGGTGTGATTGGGCCGTATTTTTTTGAGAACAACCATGGACAAACCGTTACCGTCAATTCTGAGCGCTATGGCCGCATGTTAACCGATTATTTTTTTACGAAAATCGAAGATTATGATCTTGACGATATGTGGTTCCAGCAGGATGGAGCAACCAGTCACGTAACACGAGCAAATCGAGATCTTTTGCAAGAGAAATTTCCTGGACGTTTGATTTCGCGATTGGCTGATGTCAATTGGCCTCCAAGATCCTGTGATTTAACGCCTTTGGATTTCTTTTTGTGGGGCTACGCGAAAGATCGTGTTTACGCAAACAATCCTCAAACTCTTGACGAATTGAAAACTAATATTCGTAAGGTAATGGCCGAGATACCGCCCGAAATGTGCCGAAAAGTCATTGAAAATTACCTCAAAAGAATCAAGGCCTGTAAGAAGTCCCGTGGAGGACATTTGAATGATATCTTGTTTAACTAAAAATGGCAAGGATCAATCTGTAAAATGAAATAAAAATTACAATACATTCCGAATATTTTGTGTGTTTTTTTTAAGTTTACTTTATCAAGCTTGAATTGGATAACCCTTTATATAGAATTTTTTTCTAAGAAATCTATATTCCTGTATAATATTACAACTAATCTCATTGACTATCTAGTAATTGTTTTATTAGTTTAGACGTCTATTCTTGTGGGATGACCAAACCATTAATTCTAAAGGCTTCGTTTTCGCTCTGTTCGTTTTAGGCGCTTCCATTTTTAAGTCTCGATAGAGATTAGCATTTCTAATGTACCAAGGGCAGTCACAATGCTATGTAGTATTTTGTTTTGAAATGTTTGTATGACGTTAACTGTAGTTTTCTTTGCGCAGCCTCAAATCTCAATACCATACGTCCAGATAAATTTCAGGATTTGTTTAAATAACAGCAGTTTGTGATGCATTGTCAGCTTGGAGTTTCTTCCAATAGGCCAGTGTATTTTTCAGAATTTTAAATTCAGTTCTTGCCAGGAGGTACATTCGCTTTATCAGAATATGGAATTTGTTGTGAATTCAGTCTAATCGGAATATATTGTAATTTTCTATTTGTAAAGTTGATATGTGTTAATTATTAATTTCGATTCGTTTGTTGTTATCAATAGCATTTTGGTGTTTCCTTGTGGACTCAACAATACTGGCACCAGTGGTCATAACAGATATGTCATCGGCAAACGTTCCTATTCTAGCTTCTACTATATGTTTGGTAGATCACTTGTAAGAGTTCCTTGTAATTATTACAAGCTATTCAAAGTTGTGTCACAGTTTTTTTTATGCAGTGATAAAATGTTACTGTTCTAATTGAAGGTGAAGAGTCCTTATACACTTTAACACACTCGTTCATGAATTTGTTTTCGTGCTACACGTTCAATTGGGACAGTATGGATTTTATCACTGCACGATATTCATTTTTTTGTATTACCAAAAATATTGCCGCCACTTTGAACAACTGTTAATATACGAGTGAGTTCTACAGAAAACTTCAAAATCGTAAAATCGATGTTTTTGTCATAAATAACCGTTTGGGGTGAAATTTACCCTTAGTCAAGATATAGGGTTGATCTTGAACTATTTAATCAATGTAATTAATTTGTAATAAATTCTGGTCCAAGAACCATCCCGATATCACAGCTACATCAAAAATTACAATTTTGGCGGTGTAGGTTTAATTACAAGCTAAACCGACCACTCGTTCCTCAAAAACGGTAACTGTAATAAAATCGGGAGTTGTTGTAATAAATTGTAATAAATGTGTAACAAATTATAGTACAGGTTTCATTGAGGCGGGCTAATTTGGTCGGTGCAGGTTCAGAGCACTGAGAAAATCGGTATGATACACACAGCATTAATTACTTGAAAATGTATTTAACTCAACCATGAACTAAAACTTCCGGTAACAGAAGCTTATAATATGTGGACCATATACAACCACTATACCCGTAAAACAATTTTTATGCTTTTGTCTGAAAAATGACTGAAATTTGACTATTGACCCTAAAAGGCAATAATCGGACGGGTGACTACCAATTGTTCAGTCATTTGTGCATCAAATCCTTGCCGGATTTGAGACAGAAATCTTAGTCAATTTCGCCTAGGGGTATTCGACCGTCATTTATTAGCCAAGATTGGTCAACTATAGTTGGACGAATCGAAGTATTATGTATGTATACTAGGCAAATTATAACCTTTCGGACTGACAGTTTTAAGTAGACATTGGCAAGAAGTTGCAAACCAGTTTAGACCGGCGCACGTAAGACATTTCCTTAGGATTTCTGGAGGACGGATCAGCGGGTCATTTCCTTGCCAACTTCGCCGAAGATTAGTTGGACGAATTGAACTATATACGCTGCAGCCGAACTATGATATTTCCGACTGCCAGTTGTAAAACCATACTGACCAGCAAACACAAGACGTTTCAGACGGTCGTACGTAAGATATTTGCTGATTAATATAGTTGAACGAATGGGAGGGTACATAGAAGGCCGATTAAACTCTCGAATAAGGGACGTATCTGATATCCAATTGCTTTTGCAATAAAACCACTTTAATTTTTTGATTGTTTTTCACATTAAATGAAATATAATTTTTATTTCAAAAATAGAGTGTAGTTAACATGTAACTCCGTAAATAATACAAAATTCTAATAATGCGGGAGCTCCAGTACAAATTTTCAATACTGTTACGGTGACACCTAGAATAGAATAGAATAAGTTAATTTCATTAATTGTTCAATTGCATTTATAATTTATATTCAACATTTAGGCGTCATTTCTATACTAACATATTTGCTGCGCATTTAGGATTATTCTAGAAACAAATATTTTGGTATATCCCTTTAGTGATTTACTAACACAATTGTGCGGGTAGGGCATAAGTACCATGGTAAAAATTTAGTTTTGTATGTTTTTTGAACCAACTTACACATTTGTGAATTCGTTTTTAACTTATTTTCGTCCGAAAAAAACACTATATCGTTACACACAATTGTGTTGGTTGTACTACAAATAAAGCGAAATTTTTTATCAACAACGCCATTACATACTATGGTTTTATACACACACATTTGTGTGGGTTGGACTAAAACTGAGCCAATTTTTTTGTTTTCTTGGTTGAAAAAGGGATATAAGGGCGCGCGTTGACGTGGAATGCTGAGTATTATTTTAAACGTGATACAGTGAAGGTTAAATAGAAAGATTATTAAAGTGATTATTAAAGCGATTATTAAAGTGATAATTAAAAAGTGTGTTATAAGTGTAATAATTAATTGTGAATTTCGTGTTGTATAATAAATTGTGTTGTGTAAATAAATTGTGTGAGTTAAAAATTTGAAGCAGTGTATTTATTCACAATCCAGTGATTCGAACCTTGAATGACAAGGCAAAATCGTAACAATACTATTTATTCAGTCAGATGCAATTATATTTATGCTTGTGAGGTTTAAAAAATCTTATATATAAGTTGGATGGTGATGAGTGTACAGTGTTAACCCATTAAAGCAAAAATGTAAAGAAATTTTACAATTTTCCTTATATCTTACTGCTTATTTTGTTTTTTTAGTACTTATAGTAACTCCAAATGCTAATAAAGCACCATTTCTACAGCTAGAACATTTAGCAGGGGCAAGGAAATGATAGACTAGAGGGTAAAGCATTAATTTTTATATTCGAGCTAAAGCATTTTTTATACAACTTTGTATTTCCAGTGTGTAGTTTAAACTGTTCACAGAAAACTTTTGCCAGACTGGAAGTAATATGTCTGTCCTTCGCCAAATGCAAAGTTATATACAATAGTTATCTGCTATGTGAAAATTACCACTTTTCTTCAGTCTAGCATCCCTTTGTACCTCCCCGTCTCCCTCGCTCTATTCAATGCGTCAATGGAGGAGTTATAATTCTTGGAATTTCAAAATAGTTTATTGTATTCTATTTTAAACCTCTATGTAACTGCCAGATAGTATAAAATTAAATTTGTGCTGGGGCCCCCGAACTGTAAGAAATACTTAATTATAATTCACTGTACTATACTCGTAACAAACAACATAAATAATAAAGTAATCAACAGAAGTATTTATAGCTTAATTTAATATTAAGATTAACCAGTATTTTCTTTTGTTTTTGTCGTTTTTGAGTATCTATACCGCTCTGCGGCTCTTTTTAAAAAATCTACAAAATTTTTACGGAGATCCACCTTGCTTATTTCAGGATACCCCAAATCGTTGAATCGATAATTTATAGTATCCTCAACTAATTTGACTACATTGGTCAATTCAGAAAACGGTAATTTCTTTTTTTCTAAAAATTACACGGAAAAAAATATATTATTAATCTGATCCGGATCAAATCATATTTCATACGAAAAATAGTACGATCAACAACCAATTAGTTGCAAAAAAACAATGTACACTTTGATTTGATCCGGATCGCTTGATTTCCTGAAAGATGGTCAAAAACAGAACAGGAGATACACAAAGCCACAACGCTACTAAAATTAGAATATCAAACAAAGGGATGCTCATGTTCAATTGCTCACAGAACAATTTAATATTGTTAATGTCGATCGTGCCATTTAATGTAAAAGTATATTTTTTTGTTGTAGTTTGTCGATGTATGTATCTCTTGTTATGTTTATAAGAAATTAATTTCTATAGTAAAACCTTAACTTTGGATTTATGATTAAAAATGGATTTTAACAATTATGTCTTCTATATCGAGATCTGAAGGACGACAAAGTTACTTTGGAATTGGAAAATTATTTGTGTACCTACGTACAATGCCCGTTTAATAAACCTATATATTCGTCCTTTGCGCGAATGACATATAACAAGAATTATTTGAAAATAGGTTTTTCCAATAATACTTGCTATGATTTGCTGTGAGTTTACCTTTCGTTATATTTATAGCCCCGGTCCACGTGTATTTATGTATGATTTCTAGATCAATCAGCTTTTCTATGATGTTCCTAATATTCTTTGATATTTTTTTGCCGTCAACATCCATTTTCAGGAAAAGAATCTAGAATAATATATACTCGGTTATCATAAATTAATTCAATAATTTCAGTTGAGCCAAAATAAATTGAGTTACTTACCATTTGTTCAGCAAACGATTTATTGAGCAGCTGCTCGTTAAATCTAACCACAGCGGTTACTGTAAGAAACGGCAAGGGAGGGACGACGAAAGAAGAGTCTTTTTCTATGCTGCTATTTGAATTCTTTCTGATGCAACTAAGAAATTCTGGCAAAATATCGGCAAAATTTTGTACAGTTTTCTGCATTACATCAATTGTTTCTTTTAATTCTTTAATTTCAGTCGTTAAGCTGGCTATTACATTATCGCTGGTTATTACATTATAGCTGGTTATTACATTATTTTCGGCGGGAACATCGCGTATTTCCGCAGTCCCGACAGTTGCATTACAGCGAACCACTTGTCCTAAAATACAACAATTGCAATTTCAAATAGGATTTAACAAAAAAAAAATTAATCTCACTCTTGATCATCGCCACATTCCAGCATTAGTTCCTCGATTTGATAATTATTTGTAGCTGAAGGCTCCGTATTTTCCAAATAACCCACTACCTCTATTAAATTAACATTAGCGGTATCGTTTTCCGAATTAATTTGCTTTTCACGTTCATTCTCCGCAGACGTTAAATAATTATCAAACTCGTCGTTTAAATTGATCATTTTTAATTTACGGGTTCTTAAGTTTTCTTCAGCTGCCTCGGATTCCGAGTTTGAAAATCTTTCGTAAACTATTTCTCGTTTTTTAGCCTCACTGATTGTTTCTAGAAATTCAATTTAAAGTTACTTACTTCGGCTTGTGAATTTACAGTTAATTTCAAATCGCCAACTTACCAATGTCACTTTGCAGCATAACAAAGCTATATTTTGTTCAAGAATCATCTGGTAGAGTGTGATTTTCTAGCAAATATTTGCTATATTTTTTTCCAGGCCATAAAACATTGGGTCCCTGAATCCATTTCATTGATACCGTCGCCACCTCCCTCTCACCATTCTGGTCGAGTGTTTCTATAACTGCATACATATCTCAAGATTAAATAGATTAATATATAAACCAACCAAATTATTAAAAAAATATTATAGGAAAACAAATGATTAACATTTAACATAAAAAATATAAAAAATAATGATGAACTTGAGATGTTGAGTCTAAAAGGTTAAAATTTAGATTCAAATTCGGCTAATAGTTTTATATATAGGGACTTCTGCCAATAAAAAACTTTCCACCAAACATCAATATATCGTACCAACATACCTAAATGATTTACGTATGAATTAACGAAAAATGTAATCTGTATTTTTCTTCTTCATTCTCCATTGCGAAAAGTTTTTTGATCGACCAAAACGTCGGTTCAGCCAAATTGATGTCCGATTGATATATGTCTAGTTTGTCTGAAGAAATGGGAAGGTGGAAATAACTTCGTTTTCCTATTGCTTTGGGCCCAAATACGTATATATCATTTGCCAGTTTTCTCGCATGTATAAACTTTAAAATATTTTTTTCTTTTGTAAGAAACCAGCAATCACGATTTTTGTTGTTTATTCTAAAGTCTCGAAAAACGATTTCTTCATAAATAATTTTTTTTCTTAGAGTTGTAATTACACTTTTACGTTTTAAAATTGGGTATTCATTTGTATTTATAACTTTTAATTCTGGTGTTTCACTGAGTTCCCTTAATCGGTTGTAAATTTGGGAAAGCGGTTGACTATTCTTTCTCAGTAGAGATTTAATTTGGTACATGAAGCTCCCGAAAGGGAATGAACTGAATATATTAATATTCCCATTTCTCTCAACATCTCCACACTGAAAAAAATATGTACACATATATACTGAAAACCTACATTACCACTATGAATAGTTTATAAAAACTCCTCCGATGCAAGTTTTCGTTAATCTAATGAGTCGCGATGCATTAATATTATGAAAAGTTAGATTTAAAAAAATCTCGTTGAGAATGAAACCGACATAATATTAAAGGAATGAAACAGTATGAAGATGCAGTAATTAATACTATTGACTAAACAAGTTATTATGCCAATGAACAAATTAGAGAAAATTGAAGAATTATTACATAAATATAATAAAATCTTTGCAACATTTTCATGAATATTAAAAAAGAGCGAAGACAGTTTAAAGTAACAATGCATGCCATGGATGCATAATTTCTTTTTAGATATGAAAAACTAGAAAATATTTATGAAACCATTCATAATTATCATACAAATTCCGCATCATGTCAATGAATAAATTTCTAAACCTGAAGTAGTTTTCATTAAAAAAGGAATATATATATATATATATATATATATATATATATATATATATATATATCGCTAACGGGAGAGAAATACAGAAAATAAAAACGAATTTGTTGCAAATATGTATTATTTTTTAATCCAATTTGTTTTTATCAAAACCTTAAAATAATATAATTTGATAGTCTTCTTTACATAATAATAATTATAACATGCGACACATACTTAGTTCAAATTTTTTGTAGTATTATTATATTTAAATTTTTTATTTCGTTAATTATTTTCTATTATAACAAAATTTTATATAAATCTTGTTCCACATATATGTACATAATTACATTTCCAATTCAGTTAGTTAATCTTATGATCGTTAACAATTTAAATACTGTAATACACAAAATGGAAAAATGTATATGGCCTTAAGCTCCTGAAGAATGAAACTAACTTTTAGAGATTTAGGTTTTACAGTTTTTACTGATTTTTAAAAGTACAATTGAACAAAATTCCAAAAAATCAGCCTCTTTCGGATATTCTAATTTATACAAAAAAATGATTTGTAACAAATATAAATACATACATATATATATAAAGCTCGTAAAAAGTTACATAAGAGTAATTTAATATCGTCTACAAAAATAAAATATTTTTCTGTGAATTCTATGTCCCCAATTGCTAGAATAAATAGCTGAATGCATTCCAGTTTCTGCTTTAAAAAATGTACTTGATCCTCAGCCTGCTGAGTATTCCCGATGAAGACCATAGATTCTTGTGATTCTTTGATAGTTACTTTGGGCACAACTTTTTTCCAACATTGTCTTTTTTACCACTTTCTGTGTAGGTACAAGGTACCCGTGAATACATCAAAACAGCTATAGAGTTGCAATACCTGCAGAAAATAAAAATAAAAGAAGCAAGTTAATCCAAATTATTTGGAAAACGTAAAAGTTTCAATTAGTTACCTTTATGGAAATTTCCCTCTTTAATTTCATCTAAAATTAGTTTTATTTCTGGCGATTTAATTTTTCCGAATTTTGAAAACTTTAATATATTTTTAAAATTCATCTCCCAATCTGTCATCACATTCGAAATAAAAGGATGAACAGCCTTAAAATCTATGTCAATTTAAAGAAACAAAACGATTTGATAAGATTTTTTTTTAAATTAAAATATATAATAAAAACCATTTAATTTTAACAATAAGAATTCGGTTTAAAAAATCAGGATAATTCTGATAAAAACGTAGCGTATTTAAGCTGTATGAACGTGAACGTATTTTCAATTTAACTAAACATAAACTGTTGATTTGACTGTTATAACTTTAATTATTGTCAATCGTTATTTTTGCTCAATGCAAATTCTGCCTACTACTTCCTAATATCTTATTTCTAGAATATTATTAAGGAGCTATGAAAACCATTTGTAAGCAAGTCGCAAGACACAGATCATCAAGCAAAAATAGTTTAGTTAAAATACGCCACAAATTTGATTTAAGTATTATACTTACTAGGTGGTACCCGTTTGGTTTCTTATACTCCGGCCATTTATAAAAAATTTCTTGTAGTGACGTTAGCTGGTTTTGAATTTGGTATATTCGATAACCGCTACAAGCCTGCCAGAGACCGTGTAAATCTTCTGCACTAAGATTATCGGACTTTAAGCTTTTAATGCATGATTCGGCGTCCACTTCGACATCTTTAAGAAAGAATCAAAATATAAAAAGCAAAGATATAGCTACACCTACTGCGATCGCAACTTACTGATTTTATTATTTTTGTGTTCTGACTCCGAGTTTATTTTTCATTTTAATAAATTGATTTTCTGTTTTAAGTTTCCAAATTTAGCATATATATTCTACCCGGTTGGCCAGTGTGATAAAATTATTTTTTTGCTAAAGAAACCGTTCAATGATTCTGCTTGTATTCTCCGACTCGTTCTAATTCCAAATTAATATTATTTAATATAAACCCTTTGCCACTCTCATGCATCACATATGATACATAGGCGGTTAACCGAGACGCTTCTGTAGCATATTCGATATATAATCTTAATTATATTATTTATCAAATATGATACAGAAGCGTTGCGGTTAATCACCTATGAATTATATGTGATGCATGAGACTGGAAAAGGATTAACAAGCATAATTTTGTGTCCCAGTTCCATTTTATCAAAATTTTGAAATTTCTTCTCCGAATTGAAAGGTTGTGTTCAAACCAAATTGTATCACCCATCTTGCAGCTTTTGAAAACGTTAGAGATGTAATGAACTTTTAGTATTTTTACTTATTTTTATTCTTCTACGTCAATTTTCTCTTCTGCAATGGTAAAATAATTATTGTTAACATATTATAAACAAGTATAAAAGCACTGTTTTTAAATTACCTTTCAAAAAACTTAATAGGTGAATTTGTTCCCAACTGTTTAATATAGATATTAGTAAGACATCATTTGGTTCATTTATTTGTAAACACGTTTTGCCTTGATTCTCAGAATGGTAATAGGAGTAGAAACATTTAAAGCAGTGAGAAATGTGTAAGTTGTATATCATCATTAGCTTGATTAGTTGTATTGGTGCTTTCTTAATATTAATAATAGAAACTAAAAAAACTGATTTTATTTGGATTCAAAATACCAAAAATTATGAATTTTTGCATTTTTCTAAGAAATGCTTTAATAGTTCATTTAGTCATCCCAAGAAATTGAAAAGCAATTGCCCAATATTAGGGTGTTAGTTCCAATTTATGGAAAATCAAACTTTTAATTCATTTTATTGAAAATTAGAATTTGAAATTGCTTTAAAAAGTTTTGAGATCAAAAAATAAAATTTGAAATTGTAAAGCAATTGCAGCTATATACGAGTATATTTCTAATTTTTTTACTCATAAAATTTACTGAGGAATTTTCAAACTAGCAGAAAATCTCGCAAATTCACTATCACAAATTTCATTGATAAGAAAGTTTAAAGAGTTTATATAACATGTCATGGAAATCCGGAGTAATATTTAGAATGACACTCTTAATAAATCTACGCAAGATTGGGAATACTACAATTATTTATAATGATTTTAACATTCTCTATTTCAACAGCAAGACAAATATTTTTTGAAAAAGTTAACTTCGTGTAAATAGTAAAAGGAATTAAGAATTTATCCATCAAAACTTTTTAAAATAATAATTTAATCTACCAAAATCTACTTCAATCCAAACACCGTTTCATTTATACTTTTATTCCATAAGTATCACATGGTATAAAAGAAATTACAAAACTAGGGTTCTTGTTTGTAGAAAATAAAAATAATTAATTTAAATTTATATTAAACCACACAATCTTATCACAAATTACAGGTTATTACACATTATTCATTTTAATTTAAAATCATACAAATTTTACACGGCCATTACAATGCAATACTTATGAAAAAGCTTGTTTATCCTGAATTCACTTATCAAAATCAACACATGACATATAGGGATTTATATTATTAAATACAACACACCTGTAATCAAGTAGCGCACAATATTTGTTTAGTTCATATTTCATAAATTTTTATTACTAAACCTTTTTGATTTTTCACTAATAATTATGTTGTACCACAACACATAGAAAATATCGACCGTTCTAACAAAATTTTTATTAAATTATGAACAGGCTGCTCACTGCCGATTTATTTCTCTTCTCGGCATTGCGGTCGGTATTCATAAATATTATGGAAAAAATCTTGCATCGGCGAATTCGATCATACATTTGATGAACAATTTCATTCATTCTAAAACGATTATCAAATTATTAAATAATACGAATTTTTTCATGTATTTTATGAAAAAAAATATTTGTTCATCAATAAGATGAACATTTACTATATACTATGAGTTTAATGAAAATGATTGCACAGGGTTGCCAGTTGATCTCTATAAGGCACATAAAAACCCGAACTATTATATGTTATGAATTTTTCATGTACTTTATGAATTATTCATTAAAAGGATGAATATTTTCTATTTATAATGCAAATAATGGTACCGGGTTGTCAATTTGGCGCCAAAATAAAGCGAATTATTATATATTATGTAGCTTTGCATATATTTTATGACCAACATGATTTTTTCATAAATTCATGATATTTGTCCTGTAAATGATGAAAATTGAAAAATCTGGTGACGCAAAATTTAAAAGATCCATGTTTTCAAATTTAAAGTAGAATAAGGATGTCAAACACGTTAAAAATGATACTAATTATGTAGTTTTACCAACTCTGGCATTTAGAAATATTGATCCGATTTATGACAACCATAAATTATATACGTAATGCACAGCAAAGATTTGTATACCATACAAAACATGCCAAGTATCGAAGTATTTATTTATTAGGAATTTTCAAATAAAAAATATGTGTGTAACATCATTACTTTCAGTGATAGTAAAGCATCAGAAGAATCTCTTGAAATTGAGTCGGATAATTTTCTAACTATTGAACACTTGACGATATTGCCTACATAGCTTTTAATTTTCATAAAACTGTGATTAGATCAAACGCGTTTATTAAGCTGTTGCAATTGAATTTAATTATAAACAAATATAAAACCAAGTATTGACTCACATGTTGTATCCTGCTAATTTATTTGTTTCCTAATAGAAATGATGATTGATGATCGATGATTGATTTAAAATCGCTGTTGGAAGCGGTTTAAGGTCAAGTGAAATCATTTTGGAAGTAAAGTGGAATCGTCATAGCCATTCGTATCCGTTTGTGATTTGAAATTTTTTATTTATAAATGCAACCTATTATTTATATCGTATATGGATTACGTTTACTAGTAATTGAGGATAACTACGATTTTTTAAAATTATAAATTGAAGTTCAATTCAATGTTAATACGGATAACAAAAAATATTTTAATATTAAACTAGATAACAGTATTTAATTTACAGCCAGAAGATGGTTGCATATGCATATTTCTTGACATCAACGGATAAGCAACGCATAGCAACGTTCGGAAGGAAGCTATATAAATATAATTTTGTCATTACCATTAAGCAATGAAAATTGTTTTGGTTTGTGCCCAAAACAAACCCAAAAATATCCATCAGCTGTTCATAGTTTTTTTAAATCACATTAGGTCAAGGTGAACCGTAACATAACATTTTTGTTTTCCAATACAAAAACATCGTCGGTTGGAGAGCACTCGAAGTATAAAATATGGTTTAAAATATATCATAAAACGTTTATTAATCAATAATTATAAAGATTGTTTAGATAACAAATTTATTCTAAAATCACAATTATGAATTATAAGGAAGAAATTACACACTATGCAAAAACTCAAATTGTTCATCAACAGTATGTTAATTTGTCCTTAAATATGAAATTTTACTATTCATAATTTCCATAATTTGAACATTAATAGTATGAATTGAAGATTATTGATTACTAAACACTAATATTTATAAAGGTTGTGAGTGTATTGTGGTACTATGATATAAAAACATAAACTTTTAGTTTAATGAACTGGAATTCATAATATTAATGTCACAAATATTATGTTTCAAAATGTAAAATTCATTTTTTACTTAAATAACATGATTTATACATTAATATGATGATTTTGGATTAATGAACGCTGTTCATTAATAAAACGACAAATATTTTTTTCAGTGCAGGCAAATGTGAAAGTGCATGTACGTTAAATTATTGCAACATGCAAAAGTGAAAAATGGTCGTATTTGTCCTTTGATAATACGTCCTTTAGGACGAATGGTGCTGCATAAAGCAAGAATGCACGATATTCCGTTCCCTTGAAATACGACAATTGAGAAAGAGGGCGAAGTTTCCTTTGAAATTCGCTTGGTTGTAATAATGAAATTGATTTTAGCCTGACAGATATGGTTTCTATTTGATGGGACGATAAAAGAGATTCAGATGTACCAACCATCCACATACGAAGAAATCTCTTCACTACGTGAAGGTAATCAAATGGAAAATTAACAACCATATTTATGGGAAGCTCCTCCAATATTGTTGTGACGTTATGTTGATTCTCATCCGACTTATTTCTAAAAGAATAGTCAGTTCTTTTAGCCGAATTAAGCTCAGGAAAAGTCATCCGAGATTTGATATGTTCTCCTTCCTGAGTGCATTGGTTACATCCAAAATAAACAGTATGAGACTTTATCCCAAGAACGGTTGTTCAACTCATGGTTGAGCAAAGTTAGCAAAGCTAGCAAAATTAGTGTCGATTAGTTTTGAGTTATAAATTTAGTTTTTCGTGCGATGTAAAAAAATACCGGAAATGACTTTATACTGTTCAACCATGAGTTGAACATACTCCCAGGCACCAATGAAAGGATTACACGACATAACAACAGAGTGTTTATACGCCATCAGAAATACGGGGATCAGAATTGAAACGTGGAGCCCTTTCATCACTTTCACCTTACTAAAGAAATTAGATGCCGAATCACGACGTCTATACGAAAGCTCACTGGAAAACCCAAGAGAATTTCAAGAAACAAGCCAATTCTTGAAGTTTCTAGAGAGGCGTTTTCAATCTCTAGAATCAGTTGGTCCCACCAAACAAATACCACCTCAACAAACGAGGTTTCAAGCTCAACCATTAACACGCGCCTTCTTAGCGGCTACTCAACCGAATCATATTTGCATATGCTGTCAGAAAAACCACAGAGTCGACATATGCCCGCGTTTTAAAACCATGACCACCTCCGAAAGAAATCAAATGGTCATGCTACACACTTTGTGCAGAAACTGTCTTGGCCAAAATCATACGACAACAGGCTGTAAGAACAACACAACATGTTCTTTCTGCCAGGGCAAGCATCACACCTTGCGTCACGTAAATAATCGGGAACGAGAGAATAATTATGCAAAATTGAATGTATCAACATTCGACAAAGATTGCGACCCAGTTCTACTAGCTACAGCTCTAGTAAGAGTACAGAATATTTACGGTTGTTCCAACATTCTACGGGCACTGATCGATCCAGGATCACAGGCCACGTTTATCACAGAGCAAGCTGCACAACAATTAGGTTTGCCAAGAACAAGGGTTCTAGCCGAAATTTCCGGAATAACAACAACAAAAGGAAAATCACACCAACAGATTACAATCGATATAAGTCCTAGATTCCCATCAATTTTTAACATACAAACCAATGCCTTGGTTTTGAGAACCATAACAAAACCACTTCCAGACAAGAACATCTTGGGTTTGGATGAAAATCTACAACGGGAAATAATTCTAGCCGATCCTACCTTCGATACTCCCGGACCTATTGATATTTTAATAGGTGCTGATATTTATGGAGAGATAATGTTAGAAGGCATAAAAAGGGATCCACAACACAAGTGTATTGCTCAAAATTCACAAATAGGATGGATAATATCGGGCCGTCTAACTCAGACGAGCAACATACCAACCGCTCGACTAAGTAGCCATGTTACTTTAGCAGATATTGATAACCAACTCAAGCGCCTTTGGGAATATGAAGAACTACATCAAAAGCGAACCCTAACTACGGATGAAGTGGAGTGTGAAGAGCATTATAAAAACACACACAAGAGATTGAAAAATGGGCGCTATGAGGTTCATATACCACTCAAAAATGACAAACTAAAAGAAGTGGGATTAGGAGAATCTAAAAGCAAAGCAGCAGCAAGATTGGTTCAAATCGAAAAAAGATTCATGAAAGATGACAACCTTAAAAGAGAATATCACAAGTTCATCAACGAGTATATCCAGCTCAATCATATGGAACTAATTAAAAATGATTCCGGCACGGATCCTTCCCGAGTATACTACATGCCACATCACGCAGTTTTAAAAGAAGATAGCACAACGACGAAATTAAGAGTAGTATTCGATGCTTCCTGCAAAACAACAACGGGCACTTCTATAAACGAAATGATGCGGGTAGGCCCAACCTTACAAGACAATTTAACAACAATATTGATCAGATGGAAGAAACATCGTTATGTTATTGCATCGGACATTGAGAAAATGTTCAGGCAAATACAAGTAACTAGCCAAGATCAAGACTTTCAACGAATTCTATGGCGAGCAAATCCAAATATGCCAATGAAAGCCTATAGATTAAAAACAGTTACCTATGGAACAGCCTCTGCATCCTATCTGGCCACAAAAACTCTACAACAACTGGCCATAGACGAAGCATCAAAATATCCGATTGGGTCCAAACTTGCATTAAACGATTTCTATGTGGATGATCTATTATCTGGGGCCAACACAATAACAGAGGCAAAAGCTGCGCAGAGAGAGCTACAAGAACTTCTCTCACTAGGAGGTTTCAACCTTAGAAAATGGGTCAGCAACAATAAGACAATATTACAAGAACTTCCAGAGAGCCTTAAAGAAACTGGTTTACACACGATAGAATTTGACGAGACAATAAAAACTCTAGGACTCCTCTGGAACTCTGCAACAGATACGTTTCAATTTAAAGTGTTTTTGCAGGGAACTAAACCAGCGATATCCAAACGAACAATTCTATCGGAAGCATCTAGGCTGTTTGATCCGCTAGGATGGTTAGCACCCGTGATAGTTCAGGCGAAAATCTTGCTTCAAGATTTATGGGCATCTGGCGTAGGATGGGATGAAAAACTTAATTCAAAATTTGAAGAGAGATGGTCAAACTACAAACTAGAACTACCACAGTTAGAGAAAATTAGAATTAATCGATGGACACACTACACCACCTAAGCCAAAATTGAATTACACGGTTTCTGTGACGCATCTAATCACGCGTATGCTGCAGTGGTATACAGCAAAATAAATAATAAAACAACACTAATTGCTGCTAAAACAAGAGTTGCACCGTTAAACCAGACAATATCGCTTCCAAGGTTATAGAGCTAAACGCCGCACTGCTACTATCAAGGCTGCTTCAAAACGTCTTACATGCGTTGGATATAAACAATAACATAACGACATTTTGCTGGAGTGATTCTACAGCAGTATTAGGTTGGATAAAAGGAAAACCACAAAATCATAAAACCTTTGTGGCAAATAGAATAACAGAAATTCAATCCAATACCAATCCTAGCCAATGGTATCACGTAGCATCCAAGGATAATCCTGCGGATTGTGCATCTCGAGGATTAAACCCAGTCCAATTATTAGCCCACATGATTTGGTGGGAAGGGCCAATATGGCTAAAGGGTTTTACCTATCCAAGAACCAACATTGATAGTCAAGAGATGGAACAAGCCAGTAGCATGGAATGCAAGTCCATAAGAACATTAACAACAACAGTGGAAAACCGAGTGATTGAATTCACTCGATTCTCGTCAATACAACGGCTTATTTACACTATTGCATACTGTCTACGATTTCGATCTAATATAAGGTCAAACACCAGAAACGTTTCACATTTCACACCAGAAGAACTAAACATATCGCTAAGGGCCATAATCAGAATCTCCCAACGAGAAGCTTTTGAAACAGAATTAAAACAACTAAAAACAAGTCAAAATTTACAAAAGGGAAGCGCAATCATAACTCTCACTCCATTCATCGATGAAAATGATATACTTAGGGTCGGAGGGAGACTGTCAAATTTGGAGCTTTCATATAAAGAAAAGCATCCAATAATACTGCCGAGAAGTCACAAATTATCAAAACTAATCATCAAGGATGCTCACTTAAAAACATTACATGGGCAATCAAGCAACATTAGCACACCTGAGAGGGCGATATTGGATAATAAATGCTAAAAACACAATTCGTCAACACATACACGAATGTATAATCTGTATTAGGTCAAGAAAGTTTGCATCGAACCAACTAATGGGAATATTACCAAAAGAAAGGGTAAGCCCTGCACCACCGTTCACAAATAGCGGAGTAGACTATGCAGGTCCAATCAGCATAAAATTGTGGAAAGGCCGCTGTAACAAAACAACAAAGGGTTACATTGCTATATTCATATGTCTAGCCACAAAGGCAATTCACCTAGAACTCGTGAGTGACCTATCAACAGATGCCTTCCTAGCCGCATACAAACGATTCATATCAAGACGAGGAATTTGTCTGAAAATATTCAGTGATTGTGGGACAAACTTCGTCGGAGCAGACAAACAACTACGAAAGCAGGCTAAACAACAAGAAGCTGAAATTAAAAGCAGAACAGCACAAATGGGCACTACTTGGCATTTTGTGCCGCCGGGAAGTCCTCACTTTGGAGGGTTATGGGAAGCGGGAGTAAAATCGACAAAACAACATCTCCGAAAAATAATCGGAACTCATTCTTTAACCTTTGAAGAACTTTCAACACTTCTAGCACAAATAGAGGCATGCTTGAATTCTAGGCCACTAGCTCCTCTTTCAAATGACCCAGAAGATGATGGTTTCTTAAGTCCAGCGCATTTCCTAACAGGGAGATCCATCATAGCAATGCCACAGCCTGACATCGAAGGTACCCAGATTACAACAAGATGGAATCTGCTAACCAAACTCAGTCAAGGATTTTGGAAGAAATGGCACACGGATTACCTTTCGCGATTACAACATAGGCCAAAATGGTTGCTTGAACAACCTAACCTTCGAGTAGGAGAATTGGTGATCCTCAAGGATGAACATTTACCTCCCACACACTGGCCACTAGCCAGGGTATTCGAACTGCACCCTGGACAAGATGGACTCGTCAGAGTAGTTTCCCTTAAATACAAAGATAACACGCTTAAACGAAATATCACAAAAGTATGTCGCCTACCCATAACTAACAACTCAGAGGATCAGATGAACATGAATCAACAAAATAGTGACTGTGTCCGTTCAACAACAACTAAGGATGGAAACAAAACACAGCAGGAACCATCTAGCAGGCCTAGATGAAACAATTGCACCAGAGACTAATGACACCACACAGCTCCATGCAAAGGACAATCAATCCCGGAGACGGCAGCATCATAGACATGCAAAGGGCGCGACCAAAGCAAATTATCTAGCCCTAACAGTATTTTCAATTTGCTGCTTACTAGGTTTGGCACAGGCCCAGATCAATGTTACGCCATTCAACCATTCGACTGGGATATATTTCGAGGATATAGGCAAACTTGAAGTGGTAGCCATGAAGTGGACGATAGTAATTTACTACAACATGACGAGTTATTGGGAGGAGATAGAAGTCTTTAATGAAGCTCAGATCGAATTGGAAGCAGCCTGCAAGGAGCTCTCTAACTTAAGATGTGACATAATCCTACAACAACTTCAGTGGCAATTCAAAAACTTGGTCGCAGATAACGAGCTTCTATTGACAATCAACAAGGAACGGCGCCGAGTAAAACGGGGCTTTGGAGACACAGTCGGTCTTATGCTTGGTGACATGTTTGGACTTCTCACCCAGCGCGAAGCTGATCAGTATGAAGTCCAATTTGAGAATATTAACAACAACGAGAATCATCTAATGGCACTGATGAGAAACCAAACATCAATAATAGACAACACAATCAAGTTGGTAAAGCATAACTCTAATCTAACAGTCACATCGTTGAACAATCTAATTAAAGAACAACAGAAACTAAGATTGGAAATGGAGCTGTTGAACGAGTATCGAACATACGAAGATAGGGTCCGCTCAATATTAATGAGCATGATCGAATTGACCCTAATATTAAAGAACCTAGAGGATACTCAACGAGGCCTTCTTGATATCGCCTACTATGCACATCATAACATCTTGCATCCATCAATACTTGCGCCGGCACAATTAGAGGATCAACTACAAGCAATTCGACAACTCATACCAGCTTCAATAACCATCCCAGGCCACGATATTCATAATCTCTTGCACATATACCAGACAATGAACGTGCGCAGTAGGGTAACACAACGAAATGTGATAATTGAAATCATCATACCGCTGTCCTTTGCAGTTGATTATAATCTACTAGCCGTAATACCAGTTCCTGACATTTGCCATAACAACACCCAATCGCGCATTATCACATCAACAAAATACTTAGCAGTGGACAATCATCGAGAACATTTCGCATCTCTAACAACAGAAGAAGTGAATCGTTGCCAGAGATTTGAACCTTCACAATTTTTATGCGAAATATCACCGATCTTTAACGCAATGACTAACGTAAATCAGTGCGAGGTAGCAATCCTGCAGCGAAAAACAACGCTTTATACATTATGCAGTGTTGAATCAATAAATGCAACCAAACATTGGATAAAACTCAACGCTCCGAATCACTGGATATACGTAGTTCCCAATGAAACAACGGTTGACGTCGTATGTGAATCCAAAGTCCACTCATATAATTTTCACGGATCCGGTTTAGTGACGATGAATGCTGGCTGCACATCAAGTGACGAAAATCTTCAAATCATTGCCATCGGCACAGCACGTAACAATATCAACAATGAATTTCACAAGTCATCTAAACGTATAAACGGAGCCATCAATCTAAAGGAATTCGGTTCACAAATAAAAACCAGAACAATAGTGAACGATAATCCGAAATCAATAACGCCGTTGGACACAACAAATTTGGAGAAGGAGCTGGCAATAATAAAAGGAAATCAGTAACTGCCGACAAGGATAAATCACCATGATGTTCATCACTATACGGTTTCCTACTCAATCATAGGAATTTTGATCATTTGCATCATCATTTGTTACTTCAAATTTAAACCTCAGTCAGTGCCACCACTTCCTCGACCAAATTCACCGTAAAGAACTCCCAAAGAATCCAACTGTAGCACAACCAATAAGTTCATTGCTGCCTGGGAGTATGTTCAACTCATGGTTGAACAGTATAAAGTCATTTCCGGTATTTTTTTACATCGCACGAAAAACTAAATTTATAACTCAAAACTAATCGACACTAATTTTGCTAGCAATGCATTTGTGCATTTTAAATGAATATACAAAATTTTATTTTATCTATGTCGCACTACAATGTAATAAGACACATATTTTTTCCTAGCGTTGTACTTTATGTGAATAGAATTAAGTAAATTTTGTTATTAGTGTAATCAATGTAAATTGTTGTTAGTATAATCTACGACAAAAATTTGTATAAAATCAAGAAATTTTTCTAAATAAAGTCATTCTGTTCAGTTTACTTAAACGTTCAGTTTCGTTCTTAGAGTATTTGAGGCCTCACCCGTGGTAACCTCAAATACTCTCCAATAATTAAATGCAAATAATAACTGGATTTAACATTAATTAAATCCAAATAATAACTGGATTTAACAACGGTACTTCTCGCAGGTGTATCGCAAATGAAATTTCCAATTTTGATCGATATCGTTTGATTTTTGAAAGAGAAATGGCCGCTTAGGTTTTTTATCTCATCAACAAATGGTCGGAAGAACTCATTGAACAGCTTTGGTTTATTGTACCCATGATAAATTCCGACGACAAAAATATAGTTTGAGATCGACGATTTTCCCAGTATCAGCCAAAAATAGCTATTCGAGCTTTTACTGATTGGCAATCCATCAATATTAAAATCTATTGTGATTTCCATCGGCAAATTTTCCCGGCTTGTTAAAATTTTCTGTAACGCTATATTAACACCAACATGAAAATAATTTCCCGGCTCCACGTTCATTATTGTCATATTTCTGGGAGTATTTAATACTGTTCGGCTATCAATTGGTAATCTGGGATAGCCTCGAGATTTAAAAAATTTCAAAATTTCGTTAAGCGCTGTCATTTTTATATTATTCTTAAGCGCCCATGTTCTAAAAAAAAATAACAGTTCTTCAGTACTTAAACTGTCCAAATCATCACTGGGAAGGTTTTCAATTCTATCTGTTAAATTAAATCGGGATTCATACTCATCGTCGTAATCTATTGAAAGATCTTTTTCGGCATCACTCTGAGCATCGAAACAATTATCGTCTACTGCTGAAGAACTAGGCACATTTTCAGTTGACAATATATTTACTTTTGATGTTGAGCTTTCATTGTTCAACATGGGCCTACGAATATTTTCAGGAAGCACCAAGCCATAGTTAACACTGTGTTTTTGTCGAAGGCGACGCTTGAGTGAATTTCTTTTGAGCTCCAATGCAAACTTTTTAGGCATTTTTTTAAACTAGATTTTAAACAAATTTAATAAAATTATTTTAAGATATGTAATTTAATTTTATCTCAAGTAAAACACATTAAGAAATGGAAAATAATCACAAAATAATCAATTGAAACAAAAGTAAAACACGCTATTATTTTATGTTTAACATTTTAAAGTCGGATCCGTCCTTTTCAATTATAACCGTTAAATAATTGTAACACTTTTTAAGCACGGATTCGACTTTTAGATACATTTCTAGGTTTTTATAGAATTAAATTATAGAAAACGTACCTGCAATTAATCCACTAAGTAATTGAGTATTAATTATTATGTATTTGGTTTCTCCAAAATACTTTAAAAAAAGTTTAAATTAAATCTTTTACAAAAACTTTATCAACTTACTACTATTAACTTTACTAATAATAATTATTTTTTAAATTTTTTTTATTCAAAATTGCACTGCACTTTACAAACTGCGCTCTTCAACTAAATCAAAAACGTGTTTTAATAACAATTTTCTCTTTTTCGTAAAAAAAAAAATACCCTTTTTGGGGCGAGATTGGCTATTAATTGGAGTTTGAAAAACAAAAGATGGACAAATATGCCGCTGTTTTGACACAATAAACTAAAACTAAACCATTTTCGTCCAAGTTCCTTTTTTGTTTATTCCAATCCATAGACAAATTCTACCGTTATTAGGTAAATGTATTTTTATTTGATACATTTTCGACTCTTCAATTTTTTTACTATAATTTCGTCCCTAATATAGACGAAACCGTCGGGTTAGACGGAATTGGTTTTACGGGATACTGGCGTGGATTACAAGTAGTTGTCGACGTTGTCTATGGGTAGTTGATATCGTTCACAATTAGTCGATATTATCTACAAGTTATAGCCGTTGTCCACGAGTTGCCGACTTAAACACGTAAAAATTAGTAGATGACGAATAAATGCCTAACTCTCTAATGATATTTCTATACGGTGGTGGATTTGATTGTCGATCGTTGATATATACACATTCATCCAATGTATTTTAGTGCCATTTATGAGCCACAGAGAGTTTAACTGAGTCTCACCTACATGGTCGGTTAGCTCTGTAAAATATTGATGCGTGTCGTGAATGGAATCTATTTAGGATAATTTTAATCTGTCTAAAGAAACTCGTACATTTAAACTTAACCCTAATCAGTACGGGTTGAGTCTCGGAGACTCATTTAAATTTAATTCTGTAAGAAACCATCTTAAAAACTATTTTCATACAAATTGATCAAAATGTATTTTAATATACGTTATTCACGATTTAAAAAAATGCAATTCTATGGCTGCGGGCCAATACTCGGGTAAATTGAACAGTAAGGTAAATTGAAATTTTAGTAAACATTTACCTAATATAGCGGGCCAATTCTGTAGTAAATAAAATATGGTAATAATGGCTTAAAGGGTAAATTTATTTAAGAGACTCCTTTGAATTGGTTCATAGGTAATTATGTAAATGTCAAAAATTGTGTTGTTTGATTAGTTTTGGAGCGTTTTACAATTATTGCCATAAAAAAATTATAATTACTTTTTAGGTGAGAATATTTTTTAGGCGATTACAAGCCGCCGTCGTTGTGAAAATATTAGCGGGTGATTTCGAAGAAACGAAATCGAATATTAGAATTAGTTGGGCTAATTCCGGCAATAACACATGGATGGGCCACCGAAATTGAGCTTATAGTTTTCTTATTTTGGTTGGGAAAATAAAAATTATTTTATTAATCTAAAAATTCTAATAAGCAAACAATTATTTTATTAATCTAAAAATTCATATGCTCTAGTTTCTTCATGTATCGTATATTAATAATGTAACACGAAACGTCAAAATAAAACAACATCAAATCAAATTACCTACTTTTTATATGGTTTACCCCGCTTTTTAGTACAGTATTTTAATTTACTCAACACACTGCTAAAAATTTGGTAAATGTGCAATTTACCCGAGTATTGGCCCGCAGCCTATATTTATACATGTAACGGTAAATGTCCTGAGACACCATTTTCAAAATAAAAACAAATCAGTACGCGATGAGTCTCAGAGACTCATTGTAGTATTTAAAACAAATGATCTAAACACATAGCATTGTTGTTGTAAAATTAACAGTAAATTATAAAAAAATGTTTTATGGTGATTTTCATTGGATAGTACGTGAGCATTATATATTATGAACACGTGCAATATGTATTAGATCTGTGCAAGTGCATTATATACATATATTTATGAAATATATATCGCAAATCGGCGCTCGATTGTTATGCACCGTTATAGAATAGATGTAGCTACTGTTGAATATTATAATTTTATTTAATCAGTAGTATAAGTAATGTGTTAGTGTTGTGTAGTCCTCGTTTGATTATCTTATAATTACAATTTACAAACCGGTGAAGTGAACGCCAATTGAACAAGTGATCTATTATTACAATGTAAGTTTGTTTGTAAATTATTCAAATGAAAATCTAAATTGTTGTAATATTCTACACTACTTTGTAATATTCTAGTATGGCAAACAGAAGACGTGTCTGGACGGAGGAAGGAGTCCGGGCTGCTTTGGAGGAAAGTGATGATGAGAGTCAGGATAACTTTTTGGAATGTGTCGATACATCCGATAGCGAAATAGATGTATTAGAAAGCGACTCTGACTGTGAAGATGAACAAGAAGCATCTGAATCCGAAGATGTTCTGATTGATAATGAACCACATATCGATGAAACGTTCTTTACTGCGAAGGATGGGACCCAATGGAAAAACAGCCCATTTTCACAAAGACGAACACCGGCTTGTAACCTTATTAGAGGCGGTATGAACAAGGTGAAACTTCCACCAGGAAAGCACATAGATTCACCAGAGGATGCTTTTTCACTATTCTTTAGTGATAAAGTAATTCAACTCATCGTAAGCTCTACTAACTTATACGGTTACGAGAAACGTGCAGAAATCTGGAAACCAGCAGACGAAATTGAGATTCGCTGTTTCATCGGATTACTGATAAACGCCGGTCTAAATAAGCAGGGCATATCAGAGTTGCAGCAATTTTGTCATCCCTTATTTGGTGACATTTTATTCAAAGCAAGCATGTCTTATCATAGATTTAAATTATTATGCAAATATATTCGTTTCGATGATAAATCAACACGCACGGCTCGAAGGTATCGTGATAAATTTGCTCCTTTTCGAGAAATTTGGGATTTGGTAAATGCCAATTTTATAAAACATTATATTCCCGGTGAAAACCTCACAGTTGATGAGCAATTGGTACCCTATCGAGGCAGAGCATCATTTCGGCAATATATACCCTCGAAACCGGACAAATACGGGATGAAGATTTGGTGGATATGCGACAGCACTACCAGTTATCCTTTGAAGGGGATTCCATATTTGGGAAAAGAAGGACCACAAAAAGCTGTCAACCTTGGGTCCACTGTGGTTCAACAATTGTGCACTCCATTTCACAACACAAACCGCAATATAACTTTTTTACCAGCTTGGAACTAGCGCAATATTTGCTAAGTGTGGGGTTAACATGTGTTGGGACTATGCGTAAAAATAAAAGATGTATACCAAGTAATTGTCTTCCAAACCGTCGGAGAAATGTTGAATCAAACGTCTTTTGTTTCCGAAAAAATATGACTTTGGTGAGCTACGTTCCAAAAAAAAAACCGGGCCGTAATTTTATTGTCGTCGATGCATTTCGATAATAAAATCGATAACGAAAATAGGAATAAACCAAATATTAATTTATATTATAACAGTACAAAAGGAGGAGTTGATACTCTGGACCAGCTGTGTCATTCTTTCTCTGTAAAAAGAAAAACTAATAGATGGCCCATCGCTCAATTTTACAATTTAATTGACGTCGCTGGAGTAGCAGCAAAGGTTGTTTAGATAAATTTATATCCTGAATGGAAAACTACCCAACCGAATAATCGTCGCAAATTATTCTTGCAAAGTTTAGTGCAAGATTTAGTAGTACCAAATATTCAAAGGCGTAGTTCTGTGCGTCTTTCGAAATTAACCAAAACAGTTGTACAGCAAGTTTTATCTCATAGCAGTGCAAGTCAAAATATTGAACCTGCATTGCAAAACGTAGATACTAACACAAAAAAACGTCGGTGCTGCATGTGCCCTGCTGAACTAGGCCGAATGAATAAGCAACTGTGCGGGATCTGTACAAAAAATGTTTGTTCTGACACTCTGAGAAAGTTGTAATTTGCAGTAACTGCAATAATAAATAATTTTTTTTATTGTTTTTATATATCAAATGATTTATTATTTATTGAATTTATAAAATAAATATTGAAATATTTAATAAACTTGATTTAAATGAGAAAATATCATATGAGTCCGGGAGACTCATCGCGTACGTTAATGTAAGTAAAATGATCCATACTGATGAGGGTTAAACCGCCTAATTCTGAATCCAATGAATGTCTTTAGAATTTCAGTTATTCCATAATATTTTAAATAAATCAGCTGCTTAGTATATACTTGGAAATGTTAGGAAATTTTATAAAACTTTTAAATGATACCAAAAGGGAACGTAAGGATCTAAGAGAGGAATTAAAAATAAGGTTTTCTTTATAGAAATCCCGTTTAAAAAGCCCATGCCCATTGTAAAAACTGATTTTCATTTCAATTAGCTAAGAAATCTCGTAATCCGGGGTTTAAGTTCCCGGGATTTTTTAATTTCAGGGATTTTGATTTGTTTCTCAAGAAACTAAAGCCAATAATAAAAAAATCTTGTACGGTACCAGCACATAAATTTGGGTTCTGAGAAAAGCACTCAATGATAGAACAGGCACATAGGATTACTGATACAATTGAGGAGGCGCATGGAAAAAGAAAAATTATGTTTAGCAATATTCTTAGACGTAGCCTAAGCATGTGATACGGTTTGGCACCGTGGTCTGGAATTTAAGCTCCAACCAACGTGATTACATAACTCCAAAACAATATTTTGAATTGCTAAAGTCTTATATCAACGACAGTTACTTCAGGGTGAGATAGGAAGGGGAATACTCAAAACTAAAGAAAATATTGGCAGGCGTTCCATAAGATAGTGTTCTGGGCACTGTATTATACCTTCTGTATGCAAGTGATCTACCAAACATATAGTAGAAAAATAGGAACGTTTGCTGATGACACAGCTGTTATGACCACTGGTGCCAGTATTGTTGAGTCCACAAGGTAACACCAAAATGCTATTGATAACAACAAACGAACCGAAATTAATAATTAACACAAATCAACTTTACAAATAGAAAATTACAATATATTCCGATTAGACTGAATTCACAACAAATTCCATTTTCTGATAATGCGAATGTACCTCCTAAAAATGTACAAATCCTGAAATCTATCTAGACATATGGTATTGAGATTTGAGGCTGCGCAAAGAAAACTACAGTTAACATCATACAAACATTTCAAAACAAAGTACTACATACCATTGTGACTGCCCTCGGTACATAAGAAATACGCTTTTGAAGTTAGACCTAAACTAGTCCTAAACCAACAAAAAACAAACGAAAGTGTGTTTGCATTGGTAAAAATTAAATAAAAATGACATTTAGGCGAAAAAATGAAATATTTGAATAGTTTTCCAATTTTAATTATTCTTTAATTATTAAAAAAAAAAAAATTTCGAATTGGCGTAAAATAAATAATCTTTTCCGTCCAAAGAAAATAATATTTTCTTCAAAAATTAAATACCTAGTTCTGGATGATTTTCTGAAAGGTTAAGATTAGAACTTCAGAACCTCTAAACCATTTAAAAAGCTAATGGGCTTCACGTGGTCAAATAAATACGTTAATAACCTGCGCTATAGTAAGAGTTTATGATTTTCTTAAGAAATTGAATATTTCGAGAATTAATTTTATTATCGAAGCACTGCCAAGCACAGCAGGTCGTTGCGGAGTTCGTGCATTTTAAGAGTGTGATTTTGGAGGTGATGGAAAAATTTAAAATTATTTTTAGCGATATACAGTAAACCTTCGATTTAACGAACATTCTATTTTGCTTCAATTTTTTATTTTCGGTAAAACATTAGGGGATAAGTTTTGAGTACATGTCACACGCTGCGTTAATTAATGTTATGTTAAATGTTGCTTTAAATTGTTGTATTAACATGTCACGTAAAATGTTATACAGAAAAACCTCGAACTAACTGACTAATTGTGGAGTCCGTTAAATCCGAATGTCCGTTAAATTCGAATGTTTTTAAATTTAAACGATTCGATTGAATTTAATTTGACGGAACTTTGGCATTTCTTAGCTGATTATGTTGGGATTGGGTATGTTGGGTGGAAATGGGATTCTAAAATGTTTTTTTTATTTTTTTTATTTTTTTTTATGTTTTACTCTATGCAATCTGTTCTGGGGCCGAAGCACTCCCAACTCTTTCGCAGTTCACTTTTACCGTCCTACTTTACGCATTGCTTGCCAAATCGAGGACGTACGGCTATAGGTCCGATTTACGTAGAACCATCTGCACATTGCATTGCTCCATGCCAGCCTATAGTACTGACATGGAAGATGGGTCGGCCCATGAGTTGTGCACTCCGACAGGGGGTCATAGTTGTGTTCATTTCCATCATCGAACGTAATCAAATGATGAAAAATCACTTTTGCATCCTGCCCCTATCGGGATTCGAACCCGGTACCTCCCAATCCAAACGCCAAAGCTTTAACCACTGTGCCATTTGGTCGGTATTCTAAAATGTTATTGTAAGTAGTTTTGGGAAAGGTCACCTCGAACCCAGCCATTCTTTAACCGATTATAATGTAGTTGGGTTTGTTTAATGAAAATAAGATTGTTAATTGATTTTAGGAAGGAATTCTTGAATATGGCCACCAGGTGTCTTTTTTGAAGTAAGTGGCTCGTGATGTTAACATATTTAACATATTTCTTTTATTTCTTATGCCATTTTTATTTTTATTTTACCAATACACTCTCATTTTTTGTTTGTTTGATAGTTTAGGATTAATTTAGTTTTAACTTCAAAAGCGTGTACAGGCGTGTGAAGTTTGTGCTAAACTATTCCTAATATTAGTTCTACTCTAGTTAGGTCTAACTTCACACGCATTTAGAAATGACAATCTCTATCGAGACTTAAAAATGGAACCGCCTAAAACGAACAAAGCGAAAACGAAGCCTTTAGAATTAATGGTTTGGTCATCCCACAAGAATAGACGTCTAAACTAATAAAACAATTACTAGATAGTCAATGAGATTAGTTGTAATATTATACAGGAATACAGATTTCTTAAAAAAAAATTCTATATACATTCAAAAACTTATGGGTACGATGGCACAATATTAGGTAAAATATATTTTTATAAAGGAAGGTTCTATACCTGTTGGTACGGTGAAATAAACTTCATATGTATAGGGCTAAACGAGATTACATTTTCACTAATTCACCCACGGTAATCTCAAATACACCGAAACATTATTGGTTCGCCAAGAGTAAAAAATAAATTTTTAGTTCACGATGATTTAAATAAAAAATTATACGTTTCAACAAAAATATTCTTGAATAGCGCTTTTATTAGATAACAACCGTTATAATCAAGCCACTTATCCTAAACCGCCACCACTAAGGGTGGCCATTCCACTGTTCGTTATCATACGAACTATACGAGGATGAATTTCTGGAGACTCCACCGCGAATTGAGGTGGTGGAATAACAGCAGCGAATGTCATCTCATCTGAAATATAAAACCGTTATCTCGATTATTATCGTTGCCTTATTTCTAATATGTATACCTGAATCAATATCATCCCGAAGATGAATAAAATCGCAGCGAGCTTCATGGTTATGCGTTTAAAATTAAACAATTTTTTTTATGATTTCAATTTGAAGTTGTGTAACACACTGAAGCAATTTAAAAAAAAGTTGTGCTTTTATACCTTACAGTAAGAAATATTTATTCGATTAGGGTCTGGTTTAGGTTTACTTACAGGTGAATTGTCATAAAAAACAATTTGAAAATAAATATAACGCATCATAACCAAAGGGTGTGTAAAGTGTTTACGTTGTATTACAATTTACATAAGTTTGTTTTGGTAATCGAATAATAAACACTAAATTTACCATCTGGTTGGAGACGTTATTGTTTATCAGAAACATCTCATAATATTTGCCTGTCAGAACTCATGATAAATATTTATGGTATATTAGTATCAGCCCCGAAAATGTTTACTGGCGCGACAGCTAAAACTACCATGACACAAACATTTTGCGGGACCCAGAGTAAACAATGACATTTTCATGATACTATGACGACAGAAATATTTTCGGAGCTTGGACAAATAAATGACTTACTGGTACTACACGGTAAAAATTCGGACGTCTTTCCTATTTCGGGGGTTAAAAGAATGATAGTGAAACAGTATGCAGAAAAAAAGTTAGACGTCATTTTTAACATTCTTGGAGTATACGATGCGATAATATTCTTTCTTAGTCAAATTCGTAAAATAAAGTTTTATTATGATAGTTTTTCACTACCGAAAAATATTAATTATAACATATTAATTTAAATTACGTGAATTACATTACTAAAATGTTATCTAGATCAACGTAAACACAAGGTTCAAATTTAACTAAAATAGTGGGTTAAATTGACGACCCAGTAAAATCAAGGATGTTAAATTTGAGTTTGTATAAATATAAAATCTTTATTTTAGCGATCAAGGGACGTTATTTATATTGTCATTTTAAAATCATTTGTCCCTCTGTGAGTAATTTTGTAGATTCTCTTGGTTTTTTTGTTTTACTTTTTTCAGTTACTAGATTAAATGAGAATATAATTTTGTTAGTTGCAGTTGGAATTTTAAAGTAAAAATATCTAAAATTTATTCATAATTTAATTATTTAAAAAAATTTCTAGTGCATGTTTGGTATGTGTTTTTTAATTTTATTTTATTTTTCGATTGTGTATAGTGATAAAGAATAAAAAAAATTGGGATGATATTTTGATATATAAAACAATGAGGCATCTTGTGATATAAAATTTTTGTCCGTGAATCCGAAATGAAAAATTAGAAATGAAAATAATAAAATTTAAGGACATTTTTGAGATAAAGATTTTTGTTTAAATTTTATTTTCGAGAGAACAGAATAAAACAATACAAAAAAATTTGATGTTTTAATTTAAAATAAAGGTTTAAATTAACAATAAAAATCTATTACGACTTAGTTTGAATCCAGAAACTAAAATTTCGTGTAGCATGCCTCAATGGTTTCAAAGCAGTGATAAAAAAAATTCCAGTTGCAAAATGATCCGTTCTGCTTCACGCTTCAAACTAAGTTGTAATAGATTTTTTATTGCTAATTTAAAACCTTATTTTATATTTAAACACAAATATTTTTTGTATTATTTTATTCTTCTCTCTCGACAATAAAATTTAAACTAAAATCTACATACATCTCAAAAATTTTCCTTAAATTGAAGTCGTATTCATACGACGGATGAAAATCCGGGATTTTTCTATCCCATTGTTTTAACCAATCACATCATGTAAATTATACAACACACACGACTCTTTCCATACAAAAAATTTGAAAAAAATTTAAAAAAAATCTGAGATAGAGAAATCCAAGATTTTCATCCGTCGTATGAATACGACTTGAAGCTGATTGGAATACCCACGTTTTTTGGACACGTATGACTAGTAAGAACTTACAAAATGACTTAACAACTTTTAATTGATATTTCTTTAACAATCTCGTCCTTAGATTCACAACGATATTGAGATATTATACCCAAATACTTGTAATAACCTTAAAACTAAGTTTAAGGATGAGTTTTGTCAACATATATTGACAATCTTGGAACAAATAGGCAAAAGCAAACCTATTATTGAATTCTTTAAAGGTAGAATTGGATTATTTATAATTAATCCTTCCAATTAATTTAATATAGTTGTGGTTTTTAACATTTCAGATTGGCGTCCAGATACTTTAGTTATATTCAGTTTAGTAACTCTTCTTGCAGCTACACAAAAGGGTCATGGAGCCAAAAATAGAGGAGATATTAAGTCAGCTTTTGCTAAACTATTCAAATTTATTGGTGCAAATGACGACATTACGGCTGAACAACAACTAATTATTTTTGCTCAAGATGAAAGCAAGTCGAATATTTCAAAATTTTACGACTCTTTGGATCAAAAGATTATCCCAACAAATAATACTGTAATAGATGTGTTATTTTTGCTTTTTAAATGTCATTATGTATTTAACGTAAAATACGATGAAAATTTGGAAAACTTTTTTATATATATTGAACATTATATTTTTGGCATCCCAGTTCAAAAACTACCTACTACGGTAAAATATTGTAATACTAAATCCTGATATATAAATTTGCAATTATGTTTTCGTAGAAATCAATTAGTTTTTTTTATATAAAACGATAAAATTTTTACTGTTCCTAACATTTTTTGAGAATAAATAGTTTTCTTTAATAATTTTAATATAATAATATATATAATTTTAATAATAATATATAAAATAGATGTTTTATTTAACTTTTAAATAATTTGGTTTTGACGGAAAATAAAAGTACTTTTTCGTATTTTATTACTCTAATGGCCGGTTGCACAGAAAACGGACTAACGGCCGGTTAGTTGTGCGCCAGATAAATTTTTTATATGAAATCTGGTTTTGCAGTCAGTAAAATAATCAATGCAAACTTGGATAAATATATTTTATTCCGTGGAAAAATTTAGCTTGCGTATAAATATTTGAATGGCCAATTTTTATTGAATAACTTTTTAACTAATCGTTAAATATTTCCATGGAGTAAAATATATTTAACCAAGATTGCGTTGATTTTTTTTCTGACTGCAAAACCAGATTTCATATAAAAAATTTATCTGCCGCACAACTAACCGGTCGTTAGTCATTTTTCTGTGCAACCGGCCATAAGGGAGTTAATTTTGTCTTTAACCGAGTACCTCAGTTAATATTCGTTGATCAATAGTTTTCTTATTTTGGGTAGTTAATTTTCACTGTATTTTCATTCCAAATTTTACAATTTTTAGACAGTAATTTTAGCAATAAAAAATAGCTAAATTATTTTTCACGTCCCATATTCGTTACAAACAACCTACCATGAAAAGAGTTTTAAATTTTAATAACTTTAACGTCTCTAGGTTAAGTTCGCGCTGGTGTAAGCAAATAGACGTTAAAAATCACGTCGAATTTCTAACCGTGTACTGTGTAACCGTTATAACAACATCTATTGCCACCTCAACCGTTAATGTGCATCTATCAACTAGGATGCCGCTGTCTGTGTCTATTTATTATCAACCTCTATCGGAATTCGATCAAAATCGCATGCAGTGTACTTATCGGTATTAATTTCTCAAGGATTTTAGTATACCGCTATTTTACTACATATCGCAAGTGGAGCGGTATTCTAGAATCGGTGACAAGCTGCTCGAGGGCCACGCTGATATGATGGTAATCAAAATTAATCCATAGACCACACACAAATGATGTTATTTTCACTAACCCACTACTAATCTCACTGGTTAGGTTGGTAGGTGTTGCAATAACCAGTCGTTAAAGTAATGAGTGTACAACAAAACGGAGTTTTTACTCCAGGTAGTACGCCAACTACACAGTTAACTAATCCACCCTCACACAAAACAGGCTCTATTGATTATGGGGTAAGCCAACCATTGCGAAACCCATTATTACCAAGAATCTCTATCTAGGTGGTGCCAGACAAATGTATCCCGCGGCTTAACAGAAGAAAGAAAATGGTGGATGCATGGAGAACGTGATCCAAGGAAACCGCCACGATATCGCTAGACAAAACGCTGATTTAAAAAAATCGTTAGAAAATTTAATGCAAATCAATGGTCAGCTATTCAAAGAAGTCCACCAGCTTAAAGAAGAAATTGCTATTGATTGATTGGAATGTGCGACCAAACCTAAGTAAAATTCCCGGTTGACGCCAGGCCCATCCGCACACTCGTTTACATGTAACAAGATGGAGGGGAAGGAAGGTTTGTTAATTATTATTGAAATTGACTTGGTTTCAGACACCTAAGTAGTCAATAGTTTGTAAATTGTTAGTTGAAATGTAATATAAGACGGTTAGCACAAGACAAAACAATTATTTTTGATTTTTTTTGGATATAAATATTCAGCAATCAGCATCCTAAAAAAAATTATAATTAATTAAGTTACAGTAAATTTTCTGATATAAAAAGTTATTATTATGAGTTAAATTTTACTTGAATAAAATAAATGTAATGTTATGATTAGTATTAACTAAATTAATTTGGTTTTCTTCCAGAAATCACCAAATATTGTAATTTCTCTCTAATAATTTAATGTTCAAACACGGAATAATTGAATGAAGGAATATTAGTAAAATTTGTTAATCTCTGAAATCACAATGTGAAAAGAAACATTTTTATGAATAATCATAGTAAAATTTACCAAAAAAAATATGTAATGTTTATCCACGAGTAGTCGATACCCGTCCCTTCTAGAACAAAATATCAAACACTGCAACACACAAAGTTATTTCCAAAGCAATCCCAATAGATGGTTCAAATCCTCTCTCCGTGAAATCTCTACCATTCACCAAGCGATCTCAAACCAACATCACTAATCAACAACACCCATGCTTCATAAAGCCGTGACGAATCCAAGACAGATTATAAACGTATTGAATCAATCTTACAGCTCGAAAACCCCAGCGTGCGACCGATCATCCTAAAATTTCAAAAATCACTAAACTCCCGCGAAATTAACGGCAAACTTCAACAAAAGTATCTATAGTATTCAGCACAAAGACCAACCTTTACACACAAATTCAAACCTCAGACAAGGGTCCCATGCACAACTGCAAAGTTGCCTTCTTATACCAACAATTGATAAACACATCAACTCCCAAACGAAATAATTTAAAAAAGCTGAAAACAGCTTACAAAGACAGGTAACGAGAAAGCATACTATATGAATACAACCCTCCGTAAGTTGAGAAACACAATGTTCAATGAACAACCATCACAAACCGCAGACACCGACCGACCACCACTCATCATGAACGAAACCCATTGCAAGCACTCTACCACAAACATCAAAAAAAATTTATTGCAATACAGTTCCACCATATCCTCGCCGCCTCAAGCTAAAAAACGAGGAAAACAGCAACTAAAATCTTTGATTTGATCATTTGTTTTTTTGTTATTTTTTTTTTTTTTCATATAAAAAAACCTTTGCGAACACAAGCACAAAAAGTAAATAGCATTGTAAATAATAAATATATAACAATTATGTAATGGACTAAATGAAATAAAATGAAAACAAAATCTCCCCTGAACTGCAAAATTGTTTCTTCGCAACCAACACATACATACCCAACATAGCTCAGTTAAAAGCGTATAACTTTCGGCGGTTATTGAAATGTATATCCCGCCACTGCGTGTATGTATACGGCCAAGTAGAAGAAAAATATAAAAAATACGGTTTATATGTATGCAGGCCCAAATAATGTAAACACGAAAAAACACTTTCATACGAATGCTATGAAAATTTTCTGTTCAATATTTTTTTTTTGCCTTTATTTATCTATATCTCGTAATTGCGGCAGAAAATTAAATTTTCATTCCCCTGAGCACGAACTTTGATTATTTATCATTGATTTTGGTAAATTGTTTTTTAATTTTAAGGTAGATTTCATTTAGAATTTTACCATTTTCCGGCATGCTTCCTTTTATTTGTTGAACGTCGTATAACACACGATTCAAAGTTTCGTGTGTATGCAAGAAGAGTAATCGCATTATACAGAAAAAAAATTGAACAAAGTAGTTCAGTGACAATCAACAAAATTGAATGTCAATTGTCAGTGGAGTGAAGTGCAGTGACAGAAAAATAATTCTTTTAATCTATATTATTATAATGTTAATATTAATGACATAATTTTAAAAAAAATGTTATAAATATTAACATTATAATATATTTATCTAATTAATTTATACGCTCCTCTATGGTAAGCTATAATAAAATTATATAGACATAATTTGTGATGCTCGATTTTAGTGTAAATGTTTTTGTGTAAATAGATAATTTTGTTTTTTTTGTTTATTTATTTCCTGCTTTTAGATAAACTGATTTAGACAAATCGACGCACTGATTTAGATAAATTTGAAAAACGATGGATTAAATCTGAAGCTAAAAAGGATGATGCATCCAAAGATATAGCCAAATATGATGGTGTAAAAAGTTGAAGTTCAATTTCGTAAATTCCGGTTCAATCATAAATGTCAATGAATAATAATTTCAAATTTTATTAGAATTTTCTGCTTTCATTTCTAAATAATTTCCGGTTTTGCTAGAAAGGATTGGAATTTACACTGGGTCCATTGTTATATTTAATTTATACAGTAGACCTTCCTAATATTTACAGATGATACACCATTATTACCTACCCTTTAGATCCTTAAAAACGTCAAGTAGAAATAGCAAAGCAATTAAAATCAGCTGTTTCACATTATACTGGAAATTACAAGTTTTATTGTTTATTATTTAAATTTATTATTTTTAATATAATATTTTTAATATCGAAATTATATTTGTACATTATTTTTTGCCTTATCTACCGAGTTGCTGCACATTTTGTGAATCAAATAGTGAATCACCAATGTCTATGTTATTTAAAACTTTAAGGCATGTGAATATCATTCCGCCATCAAAAGTCTTCTCATTAACCATATCCAAAAGTTTATCGATGAGCAAAATTTTATCGGCAACTTTAGCACTACTTAAAATAGCCAAAAAAGGACGCGGAGGATCGTCAAAGCGCGTGAGAAAAATTTCGAATTATTCTCAAAAAAAGACCGGCAGTGCGTGTTTCAAATACCTCCCCCATCATTGAACTTTGACCCCGATGTGCAATGCCAAATGCATTATTCATATAAACCTGAAATACACAAAACTAATTAAATACTGAATTACTTTTCGGAAACACCGTGATATAATGTTATTGGACACGTACAATTGATTTTTCAACTTTATCCAACGCGTATTTAACGGTTCCCAATGCAACGTATTCATTGAAGTGAGCCCGATGTGCATTACCAAATGCATCATTCACATACACATAAACTTGCCCTAAATTATTTAGCTTTGGTAGGATCCGCTTTAATTTTTTTACCTTGCTCATCAAGTTTTGGTGTCGTGGTAAAATATTTTGAGTTTTCTTTACGATTCACTTGATTAAAATGTAATCACTTTATTTTATATTAATTTTTTACTCTTTATTTATTTTATTTTTAATTCATGCTTTTAGAGCTTTTTATTTCAATGTTTTTTTTCACCATTAAAAATCTTAATAATATTGTTTTTATTTTTTGGCTTGCTTCTCTTTATTCGTACATACAAAAAAACCTCTTAAAAGGTTTTTCTGTACCCAACTAACCATTTACGGTGCTTGACAATTTAGGAAATTTATTTATAATTTATTACATGATTTGGTTGAGCAAGGTGTGAAGGACGCCACAATACTCCCCTCCCAGAGAGATCGCAGATCTATCGCTTCAATCTCTATATCTGGTTGGAGTCCTGGACTCACGACCCGAACTTGTAATCAAAACAGGCCTCGACGAGAGATCAAAACGAACCTGTTTGCGAACTTTCGGTTCCACGGTAGATGATTTAGGTCCGTCAGCCGAAATAATAGGTTCTGGTCGGTCAGTCGATACAAGTAATCCAGTTTGCAAAGTTGGTGCGTCCGTAGTTTGTTGTTGATTGTCCGAGTAACATGGTTTGAGTCGGTCGATGGAAATTTTGGCGTGTCGTCCGTTTAGATCCAAAGTGTAAAATTTGTCTGTACGGTCGATAACCAAATACGGTCCAGTATACGGTGGTTGCAGTGATTTGCGTACTGCGTCAGTTCGTAAGAAAACGTGCGAGCAAGTCAGCAAATCTTTACTAATAAAAATTTTGTCCGTAGTATGTCGAGAAGCCGGTACAGGTCGAATTTCGTCAAAGTGTCGTCTTAAATTAGTAATGAAGTCTGATTGTGAAATTTGTTCGTTCGTCGCATCTAAAAATGTTCCAGGAACTCGCGTTGTACATCCGTAAACCAGTTCAGCTGGAGTAGCTTTTAGTTCGTCACTGTACGTCGTCCGTAGTCCAAGTAAGATTGCAGGAAGAACACTAGTCCAATCAGCACGATTATAGCACATAATGGCAGATTTGATGACTCGATGCCATCTCTCGATCATGCCATTACATTTGGGATTGTAGCTAGTTGTTCTCCTGCGCTCAAAACCAAGTAAGTTAGCCAGTTCGTGAAAAAGTTGTGATTCGAATTGCATGCCTTGGTCCGTGACAATGGACTCTGGCACACCAAAGCGAGCTATCCACTGTGAGTATACAGCGAAAGCGACGGTTGCAGCAGTTATATCCGGAACTGGAACCGCCTCAGACCAGCGAGTGTATCTATCAATCAATGTTACGCAATACCGCTGATTATCAGAAACTGGCAAAGGACCGATGATGTCGAGATGAATAATTGAAAAACGTTGAGAAGTTAATTTGTAGTTACCAATCGGAGATTTTGTATGTCGAGAGATTTTAGCCTTTTGGCAAGCTACACAATTTTGGGCCATCTTCTGAACGTCTTTTTTAATTGATGACCAGATTACATTCTGAGTCAAAAGTTTGATGGAAGCTTTGACGCCAGGATGTGAAAGGTTATGAAAAGCCTCGAAAACTTGTTTTCGGAAATTAAAGGGAATGAATGGCCTAGGTGTAGTAGTAGAAATATCGCAATAAATTAATTTTTTTGAATTGAAAGAAACAGGAAATTTCTCAAATTTGAGAACAGAGTTACTCCTTAAAATTTCTTGAAGTTCCTCGTCATTGGTCTGAGCATCTGCGATGATAGCATAATCAATACTTTCGGGAATAGAAATTTGATTAATGCGTGAAAGAGTATCTGCAACAACGTTATCCAGTCCAGAGATGTGCTGGATATCGGTTGTGAATTGACCGATGAAATCTAGGTGTCGAAATTGACGAGGAGATGCTTTTTCCGGATTCTGATTAAAAGCGTAGACAAGTGGCTTATGATCGGTATAAAGCGTAAAAGTACGACCTTCGAGAAGATATCGAAAGTGTTTTATTCCCGAATAAGCCGCGAGAAGTTCACGATCATAAGCACTGTATCTTTTTTGCGTTTCATTGAGACGTACTGAAAAGAAACCGAGTGGTTGCCAAGAATTCGATACAAACTGCTGAACTACCGCTCCGAGAGCAGTATCGGAAGCGTCAACCATGATGGCCAGAGGTGCTGATGATGATGGATGAATAAGTAAAGTCGCGTTCGTAAGTTTAATTTTGCAGTTATCGAACGCTTCGATAGCCGCCGTTGACCATTGAATTGGAACTCGACTGTTTTTGGTATAGCCTTTTAGGTAATCGTTCAACAATTCCTGGTCAGCAGCGGCACCTGGAATGAAGCGTCGATAAAAGTTTATCATACCTAAAAAGCGTTTCAGTTGTTTAACAGTCTGTGGTCGTTCGAAATTTTTGATGACTTGAACCCGTTCATGCGACGGTAATATACCTTGTCCAGTTACCAAATGGCCTAAAAAAATAATTTCGGTCTTTGCGAAAACGCATTTGTCCACATTTACAACTAGTCCGTGTTCGTCTAATTTAGAAAAAATGATTTTAATATGTTCAAGATGTTCGTCGTAATTTCGAGAGGCAATGAGCACATCGTCCAAATATACAAAGCAGAAGTCAAGTCCACGTAGTACTGAATGCATAAGACGTTGGAACGATTGTGCTGCATTCCTAAGGCCGAAAGTCATTCTACAAAATTCAAATAGTCCGAAAGGTGTCGAAATTGCTGTCTTTGGAATGTCGGTCGGTTCAATAGGAATTTGATGGTAGGCCTGGACAAGGTCTATTGTTGTGAAAATAGTGCAGCCCTCGAGTCGTTGTGTAAAATCCTGGAGATGTGGGATTGGGTACCTGTCTGGAATTGTGACTCTGTTTAGGGCCCGAAAGTCTCCACATGGTCTCCACGCTCCATTCTTTTTAGGGACTAAATGTAACGGGCTGGACCAAGGACTGCTACTAGGCCTGCAAATCCCGAGTTTCATCATATTTTCGAATTCTGTCCTCGCGATGATGAGTTTGTCCGGTGCTAGTCGTCGTGGTTTGCATGCAATCGGTGGTCCGTTCGTCTCAATTTTGTGAGTTACATTATGTTTAGTATCGTCGATATTAATATTTCCGTGAATTACCGTACTAAATTTTGATATTACCTTAAAAACTCCTGGGTCCATTGCTGACTTGTCGATCCTAGATACTGTAGAACCATTGTAGGTAGAAGGTTTACCTTTCGAATACAGGGAGGTTAACGGGTCAATGAGCCTCTGTCCCTGTATATCCACCAGTAAACCAGTTTTATTTAAAAAATCTGCGCCGATTATAGGCATCGACACGTCAGCAACAATAAACTCCCAGGAGAATTCGCGGCGCAGTCCAATGTCTATTTTTAAAATTTTTGTACCGTACGCGTTTACCAAGGAACCGTTAGCCGCAAACAACCTAAATGATGGGTCAACCTTTGGGTTCCTGATAAAACGAGCGGGTAAGACTGAGACGTCTGCACCTGTATCAATTAGGAAATGCGTTTGATTAAATAGTTCAAAAATTAAAAGGCGGCTGGTTTTTGTTACGTCATTACACCCCGCCAATTGTGAATGACCACTTAGTTTTTTGTAACATTGTTACCGGAAGTATTATTTGATACATATCTGCAAAGTGGCTTACATTTGTAAGCCTTAGTTCCGAAATAATAATGATAAAAACAGATAAAATTATTTTCGATCGAAGGTTCACCATAATTTGGATCATACTTTGTTCCAAAATTTGGTGAATTTTGTCGCGATCTATTGAATTTAGAATTTGACCGTGAACGCCTGCGACTTCCTGAATTTGATTTTGAACGAGATCTAAAATTTTGATTAATAATTTCCGATTCTTCCGATAACAATGTTGTTTTAAAATTCGAAAGTTGTTGATCTAAAGACGACAAAGAATTTGGAAAAACCGAACAAGGTGCAGATGTCTCTAGACTATTCACTTGAGACTGTGTCATAGTCTCGAAGACGTTGTCAGCCCGTTCTGCCAGGACTGGCAGAGAGACATCATTTTCAAACGGTGTGAGCACCATTTGAACGGACTGGGGCAACCTCTTCATCCAGAATTGGCGAAGCGTTGCTTCATTAAAGTTGTTCCCAGCGTTTAATTTCATGGCGCTCAACAACTGTGATGGCTTTCTGTCTCCAAGTGCTAAGCCATGCATCAGGTTGTTCAGCTTCGCCTTTTCCGATTCGCCGAGAACCCGGATCACTTCAGCCTTAAATACCGTATAAGGTTCATTACCTTTTGGGCTGGTGATCAGACATGCGAAAGTGTCGTGGAGTCGTGAATCCAAAGCTGCAACCGCATGAGCATACCGCGTTGCCTCAGTTCTTATGTCCGCCACCGTGAACTGTTGCTCGAGTATTTCGAACCAAACCTCTGGGTTTTGTAAATGTAATGGTTGTGGAGGTTTGAATGCCACTCGAGCAACCGTTCCGGTGTAAGAAGGAAACGAAACGTGAGATTGAGATGTCTCTGGTAGAGGAATTGTACTATTCCGCCCTACCTGCGCGACGGCTTTAGCGACAGCATCGTTGATAAGACCGGTTAGCTGCGAGGCTGTCAACGAAAATGTTGGTTCCTTAGAACCGCTGCCCGATGCTGCCACTTCATCAGTTGATTCCGCAGATAAAACGGCTACCGGTGGATCATTCACACCTTGGACAACGCGCCGAAAAAGAAACGAACACAAAAGAAAAAGGACCGAAAAAATAAAAAACACCGAAACAAAACACATTTTAAAAAGTTTTATGAATAAAAAAACGAAATTTGAATTTAAAATAAAATTTATTTAGTCAAGCACCACAAATAATTAATTGGGTACTTACAGTTTTAATCGTATTGTTCAAAATCCCTCGATGAAGAGACACGTTCAAATTGGAGTCACCTCGGTCTCTTGGTATCAGTAATGGGGTTGAAACCTGGCTGCCGTAACCATATGCCCAACCGAAACTTTGTTGGTTGTTGAAAAATGCTGAAACCGTTGAAAACCGCCGAAACCGTTGAAAACTGTTGAAAACCGCCGAAATTGTTGAAACGGTTGAAAACTGTTGAAAACTGCCGAAATTGTTGAAACCGTTGAAAACTGTTGAAAACTGCCGAAATTGTTGAAACCGTTGAAAACTGTTGAAAACTGCCGAAATTGTTGAAACCGTTGAAACAGATTCCCAGATGTGGTGAAAGGTGACGCACTTGCAGCTGACTGTATAAGTGGCTATAGACTATGTGGCCACAATCACGTCGGATGGTTACCAGTTTTTGGTGTCGTGGTAAAATATTTTGAGTTTTCTTTACGATTCACTTGATTAAAATGTAATCACTTTATTTTATATTAATTTTTTACTCTTTATTTATTTTATTTTTAATTCATGCTTTTAGAGCTTTTTATTTCAATGTTCTTTTTCACCATTAAAAATCTTAATAATATTGTTTTTATTTTTTGGCTTGCTTCTCTTTATTCGTACATACAAAAAAACCTCTTAAAAGGTTTTTCTGTACCCAACTAACCATTTACGGTGCTTGACAATTTAGGAAATTTATTTATAATTTATTACATGATTTGGTTGAGCAAGGTGTGAAGGACGCCACAAAGTCATCAACCACTTTATCTTCTTCTTAGATATAGAAACGAATGTTTTTCAAAAAAATAATACAATCGAGCAAAAATCGCACATGACAGTCGAATAGATATTTTAATTCATGGGCTACTGGTTCCATAGTGTATTTAGGATTTTTATCAAAAGCTTCTTGATATCAACTGTAATGAAATAAAAATAATAAAACTTGTATTTAATACAAAACATGAATGTTGGCAGCGGTTTAGTTACTCTTTAGTTAACTCTTTTGTCCCCTAAATCAATATTTTCGATGCTTAATTTGGTTGAAAGTTGTCATTATGTCAGATCACTGAAACACTACGACTGGATTGCAACTGGAAATAAGAAAAACAATTAAAAAAATATTTACACTAAAATCGTGCATCACAAATTAATAAATTATAAATATTCTATCACTTATTATACCTCACCACCTTACAGGAGGGTATATAATACCACATAACAATTCATGGAGTTTGCCTAAAAAAAAAACACAAAAAAATAACATGAGCAAAAAATATAAAATATAATGTACCACATGCACATCCAACAAATGGTTTATTTTAATATTAATTACGATATGATTTCTTACCTTGCGACGTATAAACGAAAATATTATTATGTATTAATAATAATTACAACTGTGTAATTACAATTAAATACATTTTTTCAACACACGACGATTAATTTCACTTGTTATTAAATACACTACACTGTCTGACATTCAATTTTTTTTCTCTATAATATGTTGATTGTTGATTACTCTTCTTGCAACAAACACAAATTTTGCTTCGTGTATACATCGTTCAACCAACGTTCAACAAATAAAAGGTAGGATACCGGAAAATGGTTAAATTCTAAATGAAAACTACCTTAAAAATGAAAAACAATTTACCAAAATTATTCATAAATAAACAAAGTTCATGCTCAGGGGAATGAAAATTTAATTTTCTGCCGCAATTACGAGATATAGATAAATAAAGCCAAAAAAAAAAAATTGAACAGAAAATTTTCATAGCATTCGTATGAAAGTGATTTTTCGTGTTTACGTTTTTTGGGCCTGCATACATATAAAGCGTATATAATGAAAGACGGCCGTATACACATACATAGGCACTGATCCCGCTATACAACTCAAATCTCGATGCAAAATATAATGTACGAGTTTATACCGAGTGTAACAAAATAGAACAACTGAATTAAAAAACCCTTTCTCGGGCAAACAATACTCCAATGACCCACTAGATGAGAATACTAGTACTCTTTACCTTTATGAGTTATAAAATACAGTTAAAATGCTTATCTACGTAGGCTGCGTACCAATCCAAGGGTAATGCCTCTATTACACCAAAAAAGTTTTACTGTCAGTAAAAACGACACGAGATAAAAATATAGATATTCTTTATACTAGAATGAAACAAAAAACAAAATCAGTAAAATTTACTGACAAAATATTTGTGCATGTGTTTGTGATGTTGCCATAATAATTTTAAAAAATATGTATCGAGAGTACTTTTTATGGCAACATTTCAATACATATGAAGAAATATTGTGTAGCGATTGAAAATATTTTTCTCACACATGTATCATCAAATTTTTTATAGTTAATTATGGTATAACGCTCTTTTCTGTCATTTTTGATTATATTATTTTTCGAAGTGAGCAAAAACAGTGAAAACCAATTTGAAATTGATTAAAAAATTAAAAGTGGTTAAAAATTTAGTGAAATACACATAAAATACAATTTCTTCAAATTAACTTGTTTGTACCTTTTTGTAAAATCTTTGGATCTTATTTTGTGTAATAAAATAAGAAAATTTTTGATATGGCCCAAAAAGGTAAGTTCGCTAGAATTGTGTTATCTCGATTAAATAATAATGTAATTTGATTAGTTGACCAATTGATTACTACTATGTTTTTTTATAGTTTTAGATAATAGTAAATTTATTATATTGGAGGACATTCCCGTCGATGGTTTACTATACGACAACAGCTGCGGAAGCAATGCGAATGATGGATCAACGCTATCGCATTACTATTCGCAGTTCAGCGAAGAGTTTAGCCTGGATGATGTGGGATGTTCAGAGCTCATTCAAGATGACACCAACTTGTCTTCAAACGGATCTCTTCCAATAGAATTTAAATTCAGTGAGTCGGAGCAAGGTAAGATATTTATTTCTATCGCGTTTCCTGTGATATACAATTAATAAATTTACTTTCTAGATATGATTATTGATGCTGTGAGATCCCGACAGGGTCTATGGAACATTCGTTGCCTAGAATTTAAAAATAAAAATTTAAAAACTAGATTGTGGGAGGAAGTAGCGACTGACATTAGTAAGTAATTGGTTTTTAATTACCCATTCTATTTGTTAAATAACATACATATATCACTAATTATTAATAAATGTTAACGCAGATATTGAAGTGAACCCATTTAATATTTTAATGGTACGGAAGCAATGGGATTCCTTAAAAGCCACCTCACAATACACGGTCGAAAAAACGAGTTGCTAGTGGTTCTGCTGGAGGCATAAAGGAATACAAATTTGCAAAAAGATTGTCTTTCCTCGACGACACCGCAGCACCCAGAGAGTAAGTGTCATGATCGTTCAATTAGTTAGTCGTACGGTCATTCCAAGTGAGACATGTGCTTGATACGACCCAAAATTAGATAACAGAACAATTTATTTATGTAAAATTAAAATTATTTGAAATTTTTAGATCAACAGAAGTATGTGGCAGTTGCAGTCCATCACCACCACCGCCAATTGAACCGGGATCCAAAAATTTAAAGCGAAAAGGAAGCACGAGCTACCAGGAGGAAAATCTGCAACTGAAACGTCGGTTTATCAGTGCTGTTGAAGGGAAGATGGAAGACTCGACCGATATGGAGCTAGAATCATTTTGGGGCATGTTAAAACCCTATTTGAAACCGTTACGCATGTTGTCACGGCTTCAGGCGCAGCAGGATATTCTAAAAGTGGTCAGCGATGCGTTGCAAAAACAGGTAGCAATTATAGGTGGCGTTTAAACGGATTGAGGCTTTAAATTCTATTTTTATTTTTTTGCAGGGCAATACCTAAATGGAAGGGAGCTACATTAGAGGAGCCTAATTGAATAAGAGGAAGTATTATTCCAATGATTTATATTTCGTGACAAGTTTTCTGTTTTTTTTTTTTTTTTAAGGTCAGCCTCCAACCTTCGAGGAACATGAAGAAATAAATAAATTGAAATAATGGTTTTAATATAATTTTATTAATTTATTATAATTTTTTTAAGAATGAATTTAATGAAATTTTTATTTTTTTTATGATTTAATGTAATTTTTAAGGTTTTTATGCCTATAATGGAAGTTTTTTCTGAATTTTCCCTGAGCTTCCATAAGGCTTTTCCTTTAATAAATTATAAAAACTAAAAAACTTTGTTTTTTGTCAAATGCAAAATTGATGTGTGATGGTGAAAATACGTAAGCTCCTCCGAAACTCCTCTATTGCGGCTTTCATAAATTGTTGGAAATAATGACCTGGAAATACATGAAATCAAACGTATTCCACTCACTCTGGCTAGCTTTTTCTACTTCGGAATATATACATCAATGGTGATCAATTTGAGAAGTGAACAACATTCCCACATTGAAATAAATAAATAAAATCAAAATATTTAGTTAGCAAGGAAAAGCACATATGGAAGCTTTTCAAACCGAGTTTTAAATAAAAGAGCTTCCATTGGGCATAAAAACCTTACAGACTTTATTTATATTGGAGCCCAAAACAATCTTCGAATTTCATTAATTTATATACTTATAAATATATGTATTTATAGATTTCATTGTGCTTTTATGCACATTTTCATGACCCATAAATAAATGACCTAGAAAAAAAAAGAAAAACAATTCAAACTAAAGCAACTGAAATACATTATTTAGCATATATGAAAAAATACGTATCTTAAATTATTCTCTGCTTTGACACCTCACACTCTTCTTTAAATTTTGGTAAGCTGCCACTCCACCTGTCCCTCTCCAATGAAATATTCAGCAAATTTATCACGGCTATTCTTTGCTATCGTTGTTGAATTCCTGTGCATGGGTTGAAGGGGTAACAAATTAGTCTCCTGATTTGGCCTAGAATCTGTAAATTTATTTATTATAATTATCATGTTGTTTTTTTAAATTATTACTTATGGAAAACAAAATTACCTGGTACGAAAACTCCTTTTGCGTCCTGTGTGATAAGGTCGAGAGCAACATAATTGGTAGTAGTCTGACGTAACCAATTATGCAGACAAACGCAGCATTGGACAATATCATCCACCAAACTCACGTTTGCTATTATCGGAGATCTAAATACTCGCCATTTAGAAGAGAGTATCCTAAAACAGATTTCGATAATTCGGCGAGCCCGGCTTAACCTATAATTGAAAACTTTGTGTTTTGTCATTGGCATGGCCTTATAAGGCTTAAGCATATTTTGATCCAAAGCGAACGCATCATCGGCTACAAATACAAAAGGAACGGACTGGAAGTTCGCGGTCACGTTAGATGGTTCAGGAATCCTATAGTACAATTTAAAATTAACAAAAAAATTCGAAAGGCATCTATATTTGGTTCGAATGTGACGATATATATATATATATATATATATATATATATATATATATATGAGTCACAATATCGCTACATAAGTAAACCGCTTATATTGTAGTTATATACTTACGGTAGAGCCTTGTCATAGAATAGTTTTCCAAATTTACTTTCTCTAAATATACCCCCATCACTTTGGCGCCCGGCCGCACCTATATCACACCACATAAAATTGTAGTCGTCGTCACTAATTGCCATTAAGACAATGGAGGATGTTTTTTTATAATTAAAAAACTCCGATCCCGAATTACTTGGCGCCTGTGAAGTTAAATAAAATTAATAAATTTTAATAAGAATTCTTAAGATTTTTGTTAACTCACTTGAATCGTGACGTGCTTCCCGTCAATTGCCAATCTATACAATTAGGGAAGTTCCATCGTTCATGAAACCCCTTTGCCACTGTTTTAAAATATGATTCGGTTATATCTGGAAACACTTTTTCTTTTAAGACGGTCGTAAGTGCTTTGGTAGTTTCACACAATATGTTGTGGACGCTGGGTTGCGAACATTTGTAAGCAATAGCCAAACTCATTTGAGATTCACCGGTGGCGAGGTATCTAGATGAACAAATGTTTACTTTAATAAACGAATAACTTGTGTACATACGTGCGGTATACTTTATATACATAAACTAAATTCTACACATATATGTATATATATATATATGTTATGTTCTTACCTCAATGTTACTGCCAATCTCAGACGAGGGCTCAAAGGATCTCTAAGAAGAGTTTGTTTTTTGATGATTGGCCCAACCATACTTAGTAGCTCCTCAAATTTTTTTAAAGTCATTCTGGTGTAATTGTAAAACAGTTGCGGGTCGTCTTGTAGCTGTTTGAAAACAAAATTAAATCCACCAGTTGATTCCCGCTCCAAATAGTACGGTCGTACCCAACATTTTCTTTTCTTACGAGGAATTACAATTTCCTCATCTTCATCGCTGCTGGTGAATACAATATTCATAATATCACATTTAATTGCATTCATTTTAATTATATTAATATTCATAGCAATTTGTATCAAAAACCACTTTAAACTTAATAATTGTCAACACACACAACGAGCCGCACCAAAATAAATTTGTTTGGTTATGTTTTTTTTATAGCTGTCAAAATTTAGTTATAGAATCTTGCTATAACAAAAAAAAAATGAAACATTTGTCTTCTTCACTCCAATGCAATTTTATATCATGTTTTCTTTTTTTGGTTTTCCAGTATTTTTTACTGACAGTAAAACTTTTTTGGTGTAATAGAGGCATAAAAGTCAATTTTAAGTAAACTTTTCGGTAAATTCAATTATTTTTTAAAAACTCGAAAAATCTCGTACTAAAATCAATTTTTACCGTAGTAAACGATTTACCATTGGATTGGTACGCAGCCTTGAAGTTTATTTGGAAAAAGTATGTATTATTAATTAAAATATGTGTTAAAACTTTAATTAGTATGTATAAATTAATATGTATGTATAAATGAAAAACACTTATCTTATGCATCCTTAGGAATCAAAAGTTATACATATTGAAGGTTTATATACAATGCGTATGATGCATTCAAGCAACAGTATCAAAATACATATAAGTGAAATTATAGCGACCAGTGTTCAAATCAGTCCGAAATCAAAAAAAAATATTGAAGCACAGAAATTTATATCACGAGAAATTAATTAAATAACAAACATGGCATGGTTAATCCAAAAATGCAAAATCAAGCACTCTTGTTATTAGTAACAAAACCATTATTGTGGATCGAGTCTATGAGTCAAATTTTAGATATAGTCGTGTGAAGTCGTGGTAGATATTAATTAACAGAGCAAGGTTGGTTAGGAATTATTAAAATTGGAAGCTACCCCGATACTCAGCCCGAAAAAACGCGATGGCAACACTAAACTATCACTATCGTGAGAGTTTACTATTCCAGCTCGAAAATGTCACTATCGCGACAGTAAACAGTGTCATGATACAATCTCAGCCCGAAATTTTAAAATTATTTTTATGTATTTTTAAGATATATTACTATTGCTTGGTAAATGGAGCTAGCCCGATATTCAATTCAAAAAGCCCGTTAACAATACTAAACTATAACTATCGAGAAAGTTTTATACCTCAGCCCGAAAAAATACCACTATCGCGACAGTAAAATGTGTCATGCTAATCTGTTATGACATTAAGACCCGAAACAATAAATATAACTTTTACGTATTTTTAAATTATCCCTGTCTAGGAAACCTAGACAGCCCAAACCTAACCTGAAAACGACAATGCGAAAACTTAATTAGCATTACGTGATTAAACACTATGAATATAGCAAGAACTTTCAGCCCGAAATTTTAATTTGTTGTTTATGGAAAAAGTCGAAGTTTTGCCTAAAAGCTGAGAGATTTAAAAAAAAATTATCGGAAATAACCGGAATAAAGACGTTTAAATCTCTACTCACAAGCGATTCACGAGCAATTGGCATACACTGCCGAATTTGTTGAAGTTTTGTCTACAAACTGAGAAATTTGTAGAAAAATTCTGTCTGGAATTATCTAGATATAGCCGCTTGAATCTGTACTCACACGCAATTCACAAGCACGAATTCGGCGAAATATGCGAAGTGTTCGTGAATCGCGTGAGTCAAGAGATTCAAACGACTATATCAAGATAATTCCAAATAAAAATTTTCTACTACAAATTTCTCACTTTGTATAGTCAAAACGTCAAAAAATTCATGAAACTGATGAAAATGAATTGGCATTTTATACGAGTTTTATACGAATGCAAATTAAAAGTAGAGATAGAACAGAGATGGAGTAGAGATGAAGCAGAGGTGGTACAATCAACAATGAGCGTAAGAAAACCTCAGTCCCAACGACCTAATCAGTCAAAAAGAGAGACCACTGTAACCAGTTAATACACCCAACATAATTAACCACGGAAAAGTGCAGGAAAATCAACCAACACAGTCAATTACTAGACGCGGATTTATCAATAATATTGTGTTGATTTCAGATCAGACACCCTCAGTGTAAGCCTATTCGGCACAGTGGGATAGCCTTCTTTTAGACCATAGCTGTTTAAAACGAATATGGGAGAGTTCGTATGGTAAAGCTAAACAATTTTTAACAGTGATGCCGAAAAATTGAATCTTAATGAATATCATGGGGAAGTAAGTGGAAGCCATTTCGGAATAATTAAAAAACACAAACAAATATTCGTCAACGATTTTAAACAGTAGAATGGTGTAAAAAATGCGATATATGTACAGCAGTGAAAGGACCTACACGAAAAAGCCGAGGATCAATGCATACTGTTGCATAACATCAGCGCATATGGACGTGGCAGGACTCTTCCATATTACGGAAAATGGTTATAGGTATATGTATTAGTGAATAAGGACAGTTTCAGTAATTGGCCTACACCCAAACAGGAAACAACAACTATCGTTGATGTTATAATTAACAACTGGATTAGCCGCTATGGAGTTCCGGTGGAAATTCGCTCAGACGAAGGAAGAAATTTTGAACCTGTGATATTCCAGGGAATTTGTCGGTTGTTTGGCATAAATAAAACAAAAACGATGCCTCTGCATCCTCAGATGGTATGGTGGAAAGATTTAATCGTACATTGGAGAAATATTCAGCAAATCTGATGAATACAAATCAGTGCGATTGGGATAGACATATAAAGGGTTATCCAATTCAAGCTTGATAAAGTAAACTTAAAAAAAACACACAAAATATTCGGAATGTATTGTAATTTTTATTTCATTTTACAGATTGATCCTTGCCATTTTTAGTTAAACAAGATATCATTCAAATGTCCTCCACGGGACTTCTTACAGGCCTTGATTCTTTTGAGGTAATTTTCAATGACTTTTCGGCACATTTCGGGCGGTATCTCGGCCATTACCTTACGAATATTAGTTTTCAATTCGTCAAGAGTTTGAGGATTGTTTGCGTAAACACGATCTTTCGCGTAGCCCCACAAAAAGAAATCCAAAGGCGTTAAATCACAGGATCTTGGAGGCCAATTGACATCAGCCAATCGCGAAATCAAACGTCCAGGAAATTTCTCTTGCAAAAGGTCTCGATTTGCTCGTGTTACGTGACTGGTTGCTCCATCCTGCTGGAACCACATATCGTCAAGATCATAATCTTCGATTTTCGTAAAAAAATAATCGGTTAACATGCGGTCATAGCGCTCAGAATTGACGGTAACGGTTCGTCCATGGTTGTTCTCAAAAAAATACGGCCCAATCACACCACCAGACCACAATGCGCACCAAACAGTGACTTTTTCCGGGTGTAATGGCTTCTCTACAATCAATTGTGGATTTTCTGAGCCCCAAATTCTACAGTTTTGCTTATTAACGTATCCACCAAGCGAAAAATGAGCTTCATCACTGAAGAAAATTTTGTTCGAAAAATTAGCATCAGCAGATTTAATAATTTTAACGCGTTGGTCGATTGTTAAATGTTCCATATTCTTAAATGGCAGAATGTCAGATATTCAACAAATATTCAACAAATCTGATGAATAAAAATCAGTGCGATTGGGATAGACATATATAATTGTTCGTGATGGCTTATCGAACAGCAGTACACGATTAGACCGGAGTTACAACAGAAAAAATATTTTTAAGGAATATATACCAGCAGATATTAAGTTAGGTGCTGTTCCATCTAGAGCGTTATATGGTCAAAAATGAAGATAACGTCGATAAATGTAAGAAAAACTTGATTAGATACACTAATTTGAGCGAGAAAAACTAGGTTAGCAAGCGATCGAATGAAGGCTCGGTATGACATAGTGCAAATAATAAAACTTTCGAAGAAGGCCAACTGGTTTGGCTCTACCGCAACGAAGAAAAGAGTTACCACTGAAGCTCCAACTGGCATGAGAGGGGTCATATTCTATCATCTCAAAGATAATCGATATAGTTTACAGAATAATGAAAGGGCAGAGAGGGAACACATGGTAGTGCATTTCGGTTGGCACTATACAGAGGTGAAAGGAGTTTGGATTCCCGTTTTGGAGGAACAGGCTCTGATTGGGGGTAATGTAACGATCTCGTCTATTGGATTGATGGGAAATTAATTCGACAATGGCGAGACATTTATTAAACAAAAATTGTTCATTTAAGGATTAGGATTTTAATAACATTTTTTTGTTAGATTGGTGACATCTGGGGTAGTACCACTAAAGGAGCTTATAAAAGTTTGTTGTGTAGCAGATTATAATTATAGGAACAGGAAAAATTCGATTACCAAAAGAACGCTTTTTAAATTTTTTTATAAACTCGGGCGCCCGTGAGCCGGCGTTCAATAAAAATTTAAAAAGCGGGCTTTTGGTTATCTTTTTCGCAGTACAATGTAGTAAATGCACAAAATAGATGGTTCCGATTCAAAGTGAATTAGAATCCTACATAAGTGGTTAAGATATTTGGAAGTTACATTCAATCAGAAAAAGAAATAGCCTAATTTAAATAAGTAATGCCAATTTTCTTAAATGCTTATAATTATAATTTATAAGTCAGGATATATCGCTGAGTGCAGAAAACTGTCAACAATAAAAATGACCCCGAAGCCTGCCAAGGATCCTAGCAAAGCCCCGCATTCGAAAAAGCAATTATCGAAAATATTAAATCGGAACTACGACATCATCAAATTGGTTTCAGACCCGAGCACAGATCCATTGAGCAAGTGCATCGAGTATAGCTACAGAATTAACGTCAGCATACGAAGACACAAAATACTGCTCCGCCGTCTACCGCTGACGTGCCTCTTCTTCTTCAATTTAGAAATTCGCAGTATCGTTAAGAGTGGACGAAGAAAAGATATTGAAAATTACCGCGGTATTTCTATCTTATCAGCTTTTCGGTGTTGCGGTATTTCTATTCCATCTCATTGAATCAGCGTGGGTTTTACCCCGCCCGGTCAACTGTGACAAATCTTGTATTTTCCTTCCTTTAAATTGGATTTTGTCATATTTTACGACCCGAACACAACATTTTATCTAGGGATAAAAGTCCCACAAGGTAGCCATTTTGGACCTTTCTTATTTATTGCTTTCTTAGTTGATGTAAAACTGTGCTTCACACATTGTGAATTTTTGATTTATGCTACAAAAAATCTATTGCAATATTCGAAATGATAGCGGTCTGTTTAATCTACAACAGGAATTAAATATTTTCTGTGAATGGTTTATCTTGAATAAGTTTTGTCTCACCGTTTCTAAATGTAAATTTAGGAATTTTTCTAGAAGACGTAATGGTCTTGATAATAGTTTATTTTTAAATGGAGTTAAGATCGATCTAGTTCAATCTTTTCTTGATTAAGGTGTCTCATTTTCTCGATATTTATTGTTTAAAGACCATCCGTAATTCGTTTCGCCAAAACTATTCATGATCTCATTCATCGTCAATTGTAAATTTTTGGTCTTAAAGTGCACGATGGGACAACATTATAGGTAAAACATCTTTTTGTTTATGTGGATTCAACCTGGTGGCACAGTCAAATAAACTTAATATGTTTAGGACTGACAGCGATTTTACTTTAACTAATTCTTTAAAGGTAATCTTAAATACACCGAAATAATGTTAGTTCGCCGTTAAATAAAATTTTTATCTGTTTTCAATAAAACTGTTCTTGAATCATTTATTGGTAGCTTTTGTTATCTAACAACCGTTACAATTAAAGTATTTATCCAAAAGAGCCGACAGTGATAGCCAAATTGGCTAAGGCTGTTTCCTCATCCGTAAATCTACGAACTAGGCGACGATGAGTTTCTGAAGGCTCCCCCGCGACTTGAGGTGGTTCAATAACAGCAGCCAACGTCATCTGAAATATAAAAGCGTTAGTAATTGTTTTCGATGCCTTATTTTTATTATGTGTACCTGAATCAATATCATCCCGAAGATAAATAAAATTGCTGCGAGCTTCATGATTATGCGTTTAAATTTAAACAATTTTTTATATGATTTCAATTTGAAGTTGTGTGAAACACTGAAGCAATTTCTAAAAAAGTTGTGCTTTTATACTGCACAAGTACAAATTTTTATTCGAGCTAGATCTAGTTTAGGCTTATTGAAAGCTAAATGATGTAACAATTTGGAAACAAACAAGAGCCAAAAACTTGAAATATGCGGAAGTCTAACAATACATCATCGCACAGGTGTGTAAACATTTCAGCGTTCTACTTTACAATTTACATAAGTTTGTTTTGATAATCGAATAATAAACACTAAATTTATCATCTGGTTGGAAACGTTGTTGTTCACCATCAATTGTTTTTCATGGTATAGTTTTTCTGGGCGGGCTTTCATAATTTTAAAACTCCGGGAAAACAAGCGTGAGGGAAAACCATAAATAAAATGTTGCATTTCTATAAGTAACCACTCGGCTATCTAATTATAAGTTGGTCGTTACATTGATTAGAGGCACCCAACCAAGTGCTATCATTCAAACAGCCGTCGGTTCAAGTCGATTATTCTTTCAAATATACGTTAGTATTGTCATCTTCAATTGACCCGTTTTAAATCAAGTCTTGGGGTGGAGAATGATTGAACAACGAGAGGAGGAATTAAGTGGAACAAAATGCAATTTAAAATGGCATGATCATAAAATGTTTGAACACACTCGTGTAAATTGTTGTAGAAATAACAGTTTACAGTGCACAAATGATGAATGAAACAAACAACTTTGGAAACTTTACGTTGAGTGTAACTTATTATTTCACAATGATATTCTCTGTTTGGTGAAGCAAAACAATTTTGATCTTTGCGATCGCTATTCCTATACTATAACAATTTTCAAGTTTCGATTACCGATCGTTCAAATGTTCACAAGTTCATCCGATGTAGGTCAGATGGCTCAGTAAAAGTTCTATGTAAGTATATGGTGAACGGGATCTATTTAGGATAATTTTAATTTGTCTAAAGAAACTGTTACGTTTAAACGCCTAACTCTGAAACCAATAAGCATCTTTCGAATTTAGGTTATTCGATTGTATTTCAAATAAATGGGCTGCTTATTTGGAAATAGAAAGTTTTCTAAACTTTCAAATGATACTAAGAAAGGATTTAAAAATAATCTAAAACCCTTTTAATTTCACCACAAACCAATCTATCAGAAAAATTTTGAATTTTAACAGTGTAGATTTTTGGTTAAAATTCACAATCATTCTATGCTGGGACAAATATCATTTATTTCTTGTTGAGCAAGTTTTTTTCAGTCTCTGAACACTAGCAGACTGTACACATGTCAGGAAAATGGGTGACGCATATTTGGTGACGCATAATAATTCACAAATAAAAGTTATTTCTTAAAAGCTTTATGGTTCTATTAAGTTCTGTTATTCTCATGGGGTTGATTCAAACAGTTTTTATTTATTTAAACGAGCGTGGTTAAATAAATAACTAGCTATTACGAATTTCAATGTATCTATACCCAAATGTAACAAACACCTGTTTCAAGTTCGTATTTTCAATATATCTAAAAAATATTCAATTTGCGTGCTTATAGTTAACCAATAACTTAGCTCAGTATTGAAAATCGCAAAAGTTGTTAAGAAAGACGATGTCTTGGGGCAAAACGAATATATTCGACACCCCAATTCCCATCGTCTTATCACGGCATTTCATGTGGCTATACACTCACGAAGTGTAAACACAAACAGTATTCACTGAGTCTGATTTTATTTTGTGCGTTCACGCTATTTAACCCGCCACACTTGAATCTACTTCAAGATTGTCAATGTGCATGTGACAATTAGTTCGGATCGAGAGATTTATAAAGTGCATATACTTACACAAGCTTCTTATTTTCATAAGTTGCAAATTTTACCCGGAAATACTTTTTGATGTTGTTGTAAGAAAGAGAATATACAGCGGGTGTCCATCCGAAAAGTTTACTGCTTTTTTTTTTGACCGTAAAATTCTTTTAAATAAAAGAAAATAGACTTAATGTTGACAGATGGTTTCTTTAGCGTTTGGACTATTGGCCTTACACATGCGAGTTACATTTTTCATCAGCTATTCACATATTTCGCCCTGTATCATGTTATTTTCTTCTATTATGTGGTTTCCATGCAGAGTTGAAACTGGCTTGAGTTGGAGTTAGCGTTCATGGAAACAGGGTAGAGTTGAGTTTTCGTTAAATTATTTTGAACTCGACGAAACCAGTACGATTGAGTAGAGTTGAGATTCAATATGGCGGCAACGAAAATATTTCGGTACGATTATGACACGAATATTTAAAGTGATAAAATTCAAAATGGCGGTGCGAATATTTTGGAGTGAAGAGCAATGTGAGTTATTATTAAATTTAATAGAGGAAAAAAATATTATAAAATTAATTGATGGCAGAAAATATCGCCGAAAAGAAATTTTTAAAATTGTGCTTGATAAATTTATAAGCAGGGGCATTAGTGATAAAAATAAGCACTGAAAAATCTGAAAAAGGCATACATCGCAACGAAAAAAAAATAATTGTAGTGGTGCTTCTACCGCTACTTGCGATTACTATGATGTATTGGATCGCCTTTTAGGATCACGGCCCAGCGTTGTAATACTATCAAGTGGAATTGATGCTGCTGAAATACAATCAGGTAAAATAAAATGCGTTCAATTTAATTAAATATATTTTTTTTAATTAAGCAATTTTCTATTTAATTTAATTTTAGAAAATGGCAACCCCGACAATACATTACCAATCGAAATGTCAGAAAGTTGTGATTCGGATTTTGAGCTGGCCCCAATGCGAAAAAATTGCAATAGAAAGCGACAATGCGACATCGAATCACAACTTAATAAGTTTAATGATAATTTTTTAAAAAAATACAAAATCGCAATGGAGCACGAGTTAAAGTTGTCGCCGAGCAAGAGGCAACCCGAAATAGGTTCATTTTTGGGAACCATGCGGTTGATTTTAAAACAAAATAATGAAATGTTTTTAAACGAAATTAAAAACTTATTTAAAACAGATGAAACATCTGCACCAGGTGCATCTAACCAGTACTTAATGGCTGGGCCCAGCACGGGACTAAGTAACAATTCCAACCTGGCAGATCACAACAGATCAACGATCAGTAACACTAATTTTAAGAAAATCATGGTGCCAACCTCCAGTACGGTACAAAAACAAAACAATAGCGTAAGTGTGGATGACAATGAACTCGAGGAGGAACTATGCGAATTTATTTCAATTTCAAAATAAGCAAAACAATTAAAATAAGTATATTTAAAATTTTATTATTTTATATTTAAAATTTTATTATATTATTCTATGAAATACATATTAAATAAATTATGAATTATTTTTGAATTATATTTAATGTTTTGTTAATTCCTTCTGCTTGTTATCAGTGGATAATTATTCGCCATATATTGTTTAAGGTGGTTTCTTATTTCAGATGCAGATAGTTGTTCACGATTTACTACGCCACTAGATTGTGGGTACAATCTGTTATTTTCTTCTACAGCTCTTAACCAACTTTCTTGAAATGGCAATTTTCTTTTTTCTGCAATATTATGCAGAACGCAGCAAGTAGCAATGATGGATGGGACAAAATTGATTTTAGCATCAATTTTCTTTTGGATTATTCTCCATCTTCTTTTCAGTCTACCGAAGGCATTTTCTACCACTATACGAGCCTTGTTGAGGTAAACATTAAATGATTCCTCCTCAACATCTTTTGGAGATACATACGCCTTCATCAACCAATCCTCAAGTGGGTATGCTGGGTCCCCAACAATAAACGACTTTATTTGTCTTCCATTTATTAATGTTGATGGCTGCGAATTTTACAATAATTATTAAGTTAATGCATATAATTTTTTTTTGTAAAATTATTACCTTTTCGTAATTATTTATATTCTTATACACAAATGAATCCTTTAACACTACTGCATCATGAGTACATCCTGGATGTTTCACAATTATGTCCATAAATCTGCAAAGAAAAATTAAATCTTATTAATTATTTATATCGATTGCGAAGAAATGTGACAATTTTCCATTACCTGTAATTTGCGTCTACTATCCCCTGAAGTACAATAGAGGCCCATGTTTTCCTGTTGATATAATCTCTATATCCCACTAATGGGGCAGTTACCGGAATATAACAACCATCAATTGCACCGAATACCATCGGAAGGTCGCTTCTTTTTTTAAATTCTTCACACATTGATTTATTTTCTTCCAGATTTGGCATTTTAATTTCCTCGGGCAATAGAATTTTGATGACTGTTGCACAAAATTGTTTTAAGCATCTGTATACAGAAGCTTTATGCACTCCAAATTGGTTTGTTACCACCCTATATTCCGAGCAGGACGCTAACTTATATAATGCAATTCCAACTTTTTTCTCGACATCAATCGGTTTTCTAACCCAATTCTGGTTAAACTGCAATGCCGGTCTTAATTTGTCACATAAATACTGATACGTATTTTTGTCGACTCTAAAATTTTCCATCCATTCATCGTAGCTATCGCTATTCACTACCGCTTTCCACCAGTTATCACACCTCTTCTTCATCCAAACTTTTGGGGATCTTCTAGAAGCTCTACAGATGTACATATGCCTCAAATATGCAGCTACACTTTTTGAGTGCATTTCCAACATCAGCCTCATTCGTCGACGATGTTTATTTAAAAAATTTTGCCGCTCAGTTTTCAATTTTTGTGCGTAGAACTCGCACATCAAAGATGAGATTTCCTCATTTTTTTTTTGATGCGCTATACACAGAATTTTTAACTTATTGTTCATTCTAATATTAACCATTTTTATTATAGCTAATATTAAATCACTATGCTGTATTATTAAACTATCTTAATTACACTAAACTGATATTTTAAACTTAGCTTTATAAACTAGCCTATCCAAACTGTGTTATATTAGTTATGTGGCACTAAACTATTTATTCACTAGCACTATTCTAAACTATATTTCACTAAACTATTTAATTTTAAATATAATAAAAATGATTTTTTTTTAAAACAAACAGAACCGCGATCGCAAGATAAAATTCTCCTCTACTAAGCAGCTGTCAAAATCTCAACTCAACCTAACTCTCTATTCATGTAAACGCGATACGCCATTTTGAAATTAACGAAAACCTAATTTCAACTCAACCTAACTCAACCTAGTTCATGGAAACAAGATATATAATATTCTTTTTAAGTTGTTCAACATTATCTGGTTGATTTGCATAAACCTTACTTTTAAGATATCCTCATAAAAAGAAATCGGGAGCAGTTAAATCGGGTGACCTGCATGCCTATCCACATCACCATATTTCGAAATTAACTGTTGTGGAAACATTTCTAATAATAATTCCGTGGTTTCTCATAGTGACTGAGTCAGCTGAATCATTCGGATTTTCGTAAAAATACAGTCCAATCGCCCCTCTAGCCTAAATTACACACCATACCGTCATTTTCAAGGAATGTAATGGGGATTGATGAATTATTTGTGGATTCTCTGTCCAGAATAGACAGTTTTGTTTGTTTACGTATCAACTTAAGTGAAAATAAGCTTCGTCACTCATAATTAATTTTTCAAAAAAATCCGGATTGTCATTGTCAAGCAACAGTATCTTATTTGCATAAGAATAAATCCAAGGAAGTAATAAACCCAAACCCAAGTCTTTATATAACAAAATATTGGTTAGTGTTGATTTTCGAAGTCCAAGTTCTTGCACACGGTGTCTCATTGATGTTGTTTAAATATCTCGTACACTTTCAAGTACAGCAGCAATATTTTCTGGAGTTCTGACTATATGTTATTGAATACACCTCTTTCTTCAGATTCTTTAATAATCCGTTAAATTATATCCCGTAAACTTTCATGTAATTTTCTTAATGTTAAGGTACGAGGGCAAATCAAAAAGTCTTGCAATAGCATATGAAAAAAAAGAGTGAGCGAGACAGCAATATTTTTATTTTTCGACATAATCTCCGTTAAGGTTTATACATTTGTCACATCGATCAATTAACTTGCCTAAACCCTCTAAAAAAAAAAAATTTCTTTATTCTATAAAATATTCATTTACAACAGACTGTACTTCATAGTCTCTGGGAAATTTCCGGCCCCTTAGTGTTTTTTTCAAATTGGGAAACAGAAAGTAGTCGCTGGGTGCCAAGTCTGGACTATACGGTGGATGCGGAATTTCCACGAAGCCGCAGTCCTTTAATACAGCTTGAGCAATATTAGCCTTGTGCACTGGTGCATTGTCGTGAAGAAGCAAGATTTTTTTCCTAACTTTTCTTGGCCGTTTTACCCGGATCGCTTTTTTCAATTTTCGCAAAACCTCTGCGTAATATATGCCTGTGATTGTGGTTTTCGGTGGCATATAATCGATTATCAAAATTCCTTCAGCATCCCAAAAAATTGTTGCCAAAACCTTACCAGCAGACGGTTGAGTTTTGAATTTCTTTGGTGGTGGTTCACTACGTTTAATCCATTGCATCGATTCTTGTTTCGATTCCGGATCCCAGTGATGAACCCATGTTTCATCGCTTGTTGTTATGTTATCCAAGAAATTTTCTGGATATTCTTTTTACATATCTAAAATCGCTTTTGAAGTTTGAACAAGCATTTTTTTGTTCTGCATTCAATAAACGGGGAACCCATCGTGCACTTACTTTCGACATGTGAAGATGGTCATGTAATATAGTATATGTGGTACCGTATGAAAGAAAAAGTCTCCACGCTAACCGCGGAACAGAAATACGCCGGTCCTCCGATACAATTGATTCGGCCAAAATTACGTTTTCATGGCTAATAGCATTTGCTGGTCGACCCGGTTGTCGTCTTCTAATGACTCCCGACCACTTTTGAATAATTTTACCCAATTTGTTACTGAGGCATATGATGGTACAGATTCGCCGTAAACTTTTGATATATAGTTGAATATATAAATTGCATTTCGTCCATCTTTACAGAAAAATTTAATAACGGCGCGATATTCAATTTTATTCATTTTAAGAAAAATTCAAAACACGTGTTACTAAATTGACAAAAACAAACGAACTGTAAAATTTACATCGAAATGTTCTTCTAGAAGTTTCATCGCGACAAAAAATGGTTTTGAAAAATAAATTGTTGTCTCACTCACTCTTTTTTTCATATGATATTGCAAGGCTTTTTGATATACCCTCGTATGCTATTAGCCACCAGGTTTTGTCATTTAGACTCCTGCTGAGATTGCTTGACTATTTAGTTGTCATTTTCATTTTCATTTTTTGTTTTTGTTTTTTTTTTATCGTGTGCATACGAGTAAAAATGTCTAAAAGGAAATATCTCATTCTTAAATTCCGATTGTTATTTATAATCACATTCATGAATAATGCGATTTCCATATCCATATTTGTTTTATTTTTTCTATTTCCTTGATTTAAAAAAAAAACAAATCGGTGTTGTTGAAATCAGTATGACATATGAAAAGTCATAATTTAGTTTAGCTTACAATTTAGTTTACAATCGGAGCCACAACATATTTAAAAGTAACTAGTGCCACCTTTGAAAGAATGATATGAATCAGTCTATTAATTTATTTTAGTCGGCAATTTAGTCGAATAAATCGCTCTTAGGCACACAGTCTAATTATTTGCCCATCCCTGATTTTTTAAGAAATTTTATGTGATATATTTTATGGTCGGATTATCGGCTTACGGGTGGTGGTAGACTTACTGGTACTTCTGTGTAACCGTTATAACAAAATCGACTGCCACCTCAATCATTAATGTGCCTCTATCAACTAGGAGGCCGCTGTATGTGTCTATTTATTATCAACCTGTAGCGAAATTCGATCAAAATCGCATGCAATGTACTTATCGGTATTAATTTCTCAAGGATTTTAGTATACCGCTATATTACTAAATATCGCAACTGGTGCGGTATTCTAGAATCGGTGAGAAGCTGCGCGAGGGCCACGTTGATATGGTGGTTATCAAAATTAATCCATAGACAACACACAAATGATGTTATTTTCACTAACCCACTACTAATCTCACTGGATAGGTTGGTAGCTGTTGCAGTAACCAGTCGTTAAAGCAATGATTGTACAACAAAACGGAGTTTTTACTCCAGGTGGTACGCCAACTGCACTACCACCCTCACACTAAGCAACCATTGTGAACCCATTATTACCAAGAATCTCTAGTCTAGGTGGTGCTAGACAAATGTATCCAGCGACTTAACAGAAGAAAGAAAATGCTGGATGCATGGAGAACGAAATTCACCATGATTTTTAAAAGTGGTGCCGAAAAATTGAATCTTAATGAATATCAGGGGGAAGTAAGTGGAAGCCATTTCGAATAATTAAAAAACACAAACAAATATTCATCAGCGATTTTAAACAGTAGAATGGTGTAAAAAATGCGATATATGTACAGCAGTGAAAGGACCTACACGAAAAAGCCGAGGATCAATGCTGTTGCATAACATCAGCGCACCATTCGAGTGAACTGCCATGGACGTGGCAGAACTCTTCCATATTACGGAAAACTAGCTGACCTGTGACTGAATAATCCGTCACGTGAATACATTTTGTTGAATTTTTGGTTAAGAAATTATTAAGAAGATTTTTTAAGATGTAAATTTGATGCGCACTTTTATCAAAAATAAAGTAAATTCATATACGTGGTTAATTTTTAAATCTTAAACGGCAAGCACGCGATCAAATGTACACAGTATGACTTCCCTAGTGGAAAAATTGAAATTTTTTATACTAAAAATAAACTTACGATTTCATAGAAATTTAATAATAATTTTTGTATAATGTTAGTAGGTTATGGTAGTATAATTTTAGTATAATTTTAAAAATTAAACAGAAATTATACTTGAGATAGTATAACGGAAATATTCCATTCATTGTGACTGCCGCCGATGTATGCGTAGTATTATAATTTTACATCATTTTTCCATGTGGTTGTTTGTATTCGCGGACATGCCACGTCAGCAGTTCCTCTCCATTGATTATTTCACGCCGTTGTTAATTCTAGTATTTTCAAGTCAATTTTCAATCAGAATAATAATTGTTTAAATTTTGGACTCCGACTGGACTCGAACCGGCGACTTTTGCGATAATAAAACACATAGCGGTGTACACCTTAACCACTGCACCACCAAAGCAATAACTATGTAGAGTTTAATTCCTAACAATATAAATCAATATATTTAAATACACAATTAAACTTAAAATAAACTTAATTTGGTTTATTTCATTTGCTGCAAACTACACCAGCACACCAACATACAAAAGACCGCAAAATACGATTAAAACTAAATACATTTTTTCAGCACGATAGTATAGATGCGCATCAGTGTTGCCAGTTCATGGGAAATTTTCCTTTTTGCGGGAAATACATCTCTCGTACGGGATGAAAAGTGATGATTAAAAAATTATTTTTCTAAAATGTGTAATACACAATTTTCGATTCCAATAATTCGCTTAAAATAATTTTTTAAATTTATTTTAAATTTTGACTAAATTTAAATATTTGTATATACAAAATTAATATTTAAATTTGTATAAAATATTTAACCATAATTAAACTTTTAAACGGCCGTATTAAGTATTTATCTCAAATATACTTAATTTAATTTAAAATTTGATTTTAATAGTCAATTTTAGGTTAAAATATTTTATGTATATTCATGTTTAATTTTGACTTAATTTAAATAATTGTATATACAAAATTCATACTTAAATTTGTATAATTTTTGAGATGTATAATTCAAGTAGTATTTTGGTTTAGAAATGTATTAAACTTTAACCAATTTAAAGTATATTTTGTATTTAAATTAATCATTTATACAAAAATAAATTGATTTTAGTATTCCTCAGTATAATTTTTTGGTATAAATATTTGATTTTTTCCACTAGGGTTACGTGTCAAGTCAAATATTCATATCTCAATCAGGAAGCGCGCGCTCGGGATCATATGATCACTTACGCACCCAAACTAAATATTAAAATCTCAAAAGGGAAAAGCACACAATTGCTGAGGCAAACTTTAATCTAAATATTGCATAAGAAATGTACAAAAGGATAATAAAATAGTAGTAGAAGGTAGATAATAAAATAATAATATACATTACAATTTACATGCACAGAATCTCTTCAAAAAATACATTCTTTGTTATGATGCGCCCATCCCGATCAGCTGGTTGATCGCTTGTCTCAACGATAAATACCTTGAGTCCGTTAAATGAGCGGCATCGTGGAAAAGCCACATACATCTGATCATGCGTAAATACGGGGGCCGGCAAGTACACTCCTACCTTCTTCAAGCTTTAACCTGACTCTTATTGATGGTTATGGCGAACGCGAGCTGAACCAGAAATTGAAAGCGAGACATTTTAAATGAGAAGATGCCTTCCGAGGGTGAGAGCTTAATGCGTGGGATAAGGACGCGCTCGTCTTTTGAGAAGCCAGTCAGCACCTCACATTCCAGAATGTAGCGGTTTATTTTTGCGACCTTTAGCGGAATGGCATGGCGCGGCAATCCGGACCCCTCAATCTTGTTGAGGAACTCGACGGGTAGGCGGAGTTCCACATGCATGTCGTCACTCTCAAGTTTATCAGCACTATGTTTGACTTCTTGTTCGCCGGGCAGGAGGTCAAGCACCTGCTGATTGATTAGCGCGCAATCATCATTCTTGGGTGCAAGGATGGTGCGCTCTTCGATGGTTCCCTCGGCTGGTGTTGTGTTGATGTCACCATACACGAAATCGATTACACTTTGAGGAAGTCTGCCGGAAGTGTGATCGAGTCGGTTCGAGCATTGCGGTTTCCAACAGAAAGCAATTATTGCGCAAACGCGTCCACACCTTCTTCTTGGTGAGTGTAAACTTGTTTACCAATTTCCAAAGCGAGTTCAACTTGATGGTCGATTCGCAAATTCGCGCGCGTCCCGCGTTCAGGTAGTCACCACACATGAGGATGATTTTCCCAGCTAATGGAACACCCACTACCCGTCTATGATTGTGAGCTCTGCTCCTGGCATAATTAACTTTGAATTTAAATCGCGCGTCAACCATTAAGCAATGTTGTGTTGCAACTTCGAATCTGAATCGAGTACCAACTGTTTTACAACTTTGAATTTGAACCGCGCGCCACTAATTTGAACAAAAATATTTGCTTTTTGGTCGTCCCATAAAATTCTCAAATGTTGCAAGATTTCATGCGCACAAAACTTGGAAACTTTCTGAAATCACCTGAGGTACCCATTTCGGGTACTTTCCGGTGGAATTTTCCCGATTTTTCTAGTCCACGTACAGCGCAATATTTATGTCGACCTATCCTAAAAAAATCTAACGGATCAGATCATGTTTAGGGGTCGTTTTAGGGTTGAGTATGAAAAAATTAAGAATAGTAATATAATAGATAGAAAATAGATAGAAGCTGATCTTCGACTGAATAATCAGTCACGTGAATACATGTTATCGAATTTTTGGTTAAGAAATAATTAAGAAGATTTTTTAAGATGTAAATTTGATGCACTTTTTTCAAAAATAAAGTAAATTCATATATGCGGTTAATTTTTAAATATTAAATAGATAGAGTGTCATGACAAAATTGTATTTTTACACTCACAACTATTAACACCAAAAAGTATGTAAAATCATTTTATGTTCTCTGTTTTGTTTAATTGAGATTCAATTACAAATTTTCTACTCATTTTGTCATCACAGTGCGTTATGACAAAAACATCGGCAATTTTAATAAATTTTGTCATTGTCACGGTGTAATGCGCATGATCATAGATTCAATATAAACATATTTTGTCATGGCATTCTGGCGTCGTGACAAAATTTTGCTGAAAACACCTGAGGTACCCGTTTCAAGTACTTCCCGGTGGCATTTTTCCGATTTTTCTAGCAAAGGCACAACCGCTATATTTATGTCGACCTACCCTGAAAAATTTAAACGGATCGGATCATGTTTAAGGGTCATTTTAGGGTTGAGTTTGAAAAAATTAAGCGTATTAATATAATAGATAAATGGTAATAGGTATATGTATTAGTGAAAAAGGACTGTTTCAGTAATTGGCCTACACCCAAACAGGAAACAATAACTATCGTTGATGTTATAATTAACAACTGGAGTAGCCGCTATGGAGTTCCGATGGAAATTCGCTCAGACGAAGAAATTTTGAACCTGTGATATTCCAGGGAATTTGTCGGTTGTTTGGCATAAATAAAACAAAAACGATGCCTCTGCATCCTCAATCAGATGGTATGGTGGAAAGATTTAATCGTACACTGGAGAAATATTCAACAAATCTAGTGAATAAAAATCAGTGCGATTGGGATAGATATATATAATTATTCGTGATGGCTTATCGATCAGCAGTACACGATTAGACCGGGGTTACAACAGAAAAAATAATTTTAGAGAATATATACCAGCAGATATTAAATTAGGTGCTGTTCCATCTAGAGCGTTATATGGTCAAGAATGAAGATTACGTCGATAAAATGTAAGAAAAACTTGATTAGATACACTAATTTGTGCGAGAAAAACTAGGTTAGCAAGCGATCGAATGAAGGCTCGGTATGACATAGTGCAAATAATAAAACTTTCGAAGAAGGCCAACTGGTTTGGCTCTACCGCAACGAAGAAAAGAGTTACCACTGAAGCTCCAACTGGCATGAGAGGGGTCATATTCTATCATCTCAAAGATAAACGATATAGTTTACAGAATAATGAAAGGGCAGAGAGGGAACACATGGTAGTGCATTTCGGTTGGCACTATACAGAGGTGAAAGGAGTTTGGATTCCCGTTTTGGAGGAACAGGCTCTGATCGGGGGTAATGTAACGATCTCGTCTATTGGATTGATGGGAAATTAATTCGACAATGGCGAGATATTTATTCAACAAAAATTGTTCATTTAAGGATTAGGATTTTAATAACATTTTTTTGTTAGATTGGTGACATCTGGGGTTTAAAAGTACCACTAAAGGAGCTTATAAAAGTTTGTTGTGTAGCAGATTATAATTACAGGAACAGGAAAAATTCGATTATCAAAAGAACGCTTTTTTAATATTGTTATAAATTCGGGCGCCCGTGGGCCGGCGTTCATTAAAAATTTAAAAAGCGGGCTTTTGGTTATCTTTTTCACAGTACAATGTAGTAAATGCACAAAATAGATGGTTCCGATTCAAAGTGAATTAGAATCCTACATAAGTGGTTAAGATATTTGGAAGTTACATAGTAGTAGTTAGTAGAGATAACAGTTTATTTTTAAATGGAGTTGTGATCGATCTAGTTCAATCTTTTCTTGATTAAGGTGTCTTATTATCTCGATATTTATTGTTTAAAGACCATCCGTAATTCGTTTCGCCAAAACTTTTCATGATCTCATTCATCGTCAATTGTAAATTTTTGATCTTAAAGTGCACGATGGGACAACATTATAGGTAAAACATCTTTTTGTTTATGCGGGTTTATACTGTTGGCACAGTCAAATAAACTTAATATGTTTAGGACTGACGGCGATTTTACTTTAACTAATTCTTTAAAGGTAATCTTAAATACACCGAAATAATCTTATAGTTCGCAGTTAAATAAAATGTTTATCTGTTTTCAATAAAACTGTTCTTGAATCATTTATTGGTAGCTTTTGTTATCTAACAACCGTTACAATTAAACTATTTTCCAAAAGGGCCGGCCGCGAAAATGGCGATTTCCTCATCCGTAAATCTACGAACTAGGCGACGATTAGTTTCTGAAGGCTCCCCCGCGACTTGAGGTGGTTCAATAACAGCAGCCAACGTCATCTGAAATATAAAAGCGTTAGTAATTGTTTTCGATGCCTTATTTTTATTATGTGTACCTGAATCAATATCATCCCGAAGATAAATAAAATAGCTGTGAGCTTCATGATTACGCGTTTAAATTTAAACAATTTTTTATCTGATTTCAATTTGAAGTTGTGTGAAACACTGAAGCGATTTTAAAAAAAAGTTGTGCTTTTATACTGCACAGGTACAAATTTTTATTCGAGCTAGATCTAGTTTAAGCTTATTAAAAACTAAATGATGTAACAATTTGGAAACAAACAAGAGCCAAAAAAATTGAAATATGTGGAAGTCTAACAATGCATCATCGCACAGGTGTGTAAACATTTCAGCGTTCTACTTTACAATTTACCTAAGATTGTTTGGATAATCGAATAATAAACACTAAATTTATCATCTGGTTAGAAACGTTGTTGTTCACCATCAATTGTTTTTCATGGTATAGTTTTTCTGGGCGGGCTTTCATAATTTTAAAACTCCGGGAAAACAAGCGTGAGGGAAAACCATAAATAAAATGTTGCATTTCTATAAGTAACCACTCGGCTATCTAATTATAAGTTGGTCGTTCAGTGATTAGAGACGCCCAACCAAGTGCTATCATTCAAACAGCCGTCGGTTCAAGTCGATTATTCTTTCAAATATACGTTAGTATTGTCATCTTCAATTGACCCGTTTTAAATCAAGTCTTGGGGTGGAGAATGATTGAACAACGAGAGGAGGAATTAAGGGGAACAAAATGCAATTTAAAATGGCATGATCATAAAATGTTTGAACACACTCGTGTAAATTGTTGTAGAAATAACAGTTTACAGTGCACAAATGATGAATGAAACAAACAACTTTGGAAACTTTACGTTGAGTGTAACTTACTATTTCACAATGATTATCTCTGTTTAGTGGAGCAAAACTATTTCGATCTTTGCGATTGCAATTCCTATACTATAACAATTTTTTACGTTTCGATTGCCGATCATTCAAATGTTCACAAGTTCATCCGATGTAGGTCGGATAGCTCAGTAAAAGTTCTATGTATATGCGATGAACGGGATCTATTTAGGATAATTTTATTTTGTCTAAAGAAACTGTTACGTTTAAACGCCTAACTCTGAAACCTATGAGCATCTTTCGAATTTAGGTTATTCGATTGTATTTCAAATAAATGGGATTTGGAAATATGAAGTTTTCTAAACTTTCAAATGATATCGTAAAAGTGTATACGTATAGGGATCTAACAAAGGAATTAAAAATAATCTAAAACCCTTTTAATTTCACCACAAACCAATCTATCAGGAAATTTTTTAATTTTAACAGTGTAGATTTTTGGTTAAGACTGATCACATGTCAGGAAAATGGGTGACGCATAACAATTCACAAATAAAAGTTATTTTTTATAAGCTTTGTGGTTCTATTAAGTTCTGTTATTCTCATGGTGTTGATTCAAATGGTTTTTATTTATTTAAACGAGCGTGGTTAAATAAATAACTAGCTATTACGAATTTCAATGTATCTATACCCAAATGTAACAAACACCTGAGTCAAGTTCGTATTTTTAATATATCTAAAAAATATTCAAATTGTGTGCTTATTTAACCAATAAGTTAGTTAGCCCAGTATTGAAAATCGCAAAAGTTGTTAAGAAAGACGATGTCTTGGGGCAAAACGAATATATTCGACACCCCAATTCCCATCGTCTGATCACGCCGTTTCATGTGGCTATACACTCACGTCGTGTAAGTAAATACAAATGGTATTTTTATTTTTTAATTAAATCGTCTCTAAGTCTGATTTTATTTTGTGCGTTCACGCTATTTACCCCGCGTCCGCGTCAATTGAATCTACTTCAAGATTGTCAATGTGCATGTGACAATTAGTTCGGATCGAGAGATTTATAAAGTGCATATACTTACACAAGCTTATTTTTTCCATAAGTTGCAAAGTTTACCCGGAAATACTTTTTGATGTTGTTGTAAGAAACAGAATATACAGCGGGTGTCCATCCGAAAAGTTTACTGCTTTTTTTTTTGACCGTAAAATTCTTTTAAATAAAAGAAAATAGACTTAATGTTGACAGATGGTTTCTTTAGCGTTTGGACTATTGGCCTTACACATGCGAGTTACATTTTTCATCAGCTATTCACATATTTCGCCCTGTATCATGTTATTTTCTTCTATAATATTCTTTTTAAGTTGTTCAACATTGTCTGGTTGATTTGCATAAACCTTACTTTTAAGATATCCCCATAAACAAATGGGGAGCAGTTAAATCAGGTGACCTGGATGCCAATCCACATCACCATATTTCGAAATTAATTGTTGTGGAATCATTTCTAATAATAATTTCATGGTTTCTCATAGTAACTGTAACAGCTGAACCATTTGGATTTTGGTAAAAATATAGTCCAATGGCCCCTCCAGCCCAAATTACACACCATACCGTCATTTTCAAGAAATGTGATGGTGATTGATGAATTATTTGTGGATTCTCTGTCCAGAATAGACCGTTTTGTTTGTTTACGTGTCATCTTAAGTGAAAATGAGCTTCGTCACTCATAATTAATTTTTCAATAAAATCCGGATTGCAAATAAATGCATAGGAATAAATCCAAGGAAGGAATAAACCCAAACCCAAGTCTTTATATAACAAAATATTGGTTAGTGTTGATTTTCGAAGTCCAAGTTCTTGCGCACGGTGTCTGATTGATGTCATTAAATTATCTCGAACACTTTCATTTCAATTGAAACATTATTCAATTGTCACGTTCTAGGTTGAATAATTAAAACATCGCATACGCCAAATGACTCTCGTTCACACAGAACATCAACCAGAAAACCAACATGCAAACATCTTCCAAGGTGAATCCTCAAATGCTGAATGTACCCTAAATAACTGCATGCTATTGGTGATCCAGTTTATGACAACAATGCAAAATATGCTACAAGCAATGGTACAAAATCAATCCATTATCATCCAGAAACTAGAATGTCTCCGATAAATTATCCGAAGATATGCGACTGGAACGCAAACGGTATAAGGCAGCACTACAAACTCGAATTATAACATTTCCAAGCAAAACACGAAATTGATCTTCTGCTAGTTTCTGAAACCCATTTAACAGAAAACACAATTTCAGAATAAATGGTTACGAAGTCTATGATACGAAACATCACTTGGACAGAAGTCGAGGAGGAACTGCTATTATTATAAAAAAAACGGATTTGCTATTATGTTCTAAATGAATATAGCATTGAGGAAATTCAAGCAACCTCTGCATATGTTGACCTCGATAAAGAAAGTTTAGTTATCGCTTCAACATATCATTATTATCATTTAAGATGGCATCAAAGTCGATGTTTGCCAATAAACATTTAAACTTCACAAAGTCGGCCTTACGAAAATTAAAACGTGGTGAAGTTTCAGTGTCGACATTAAGACTGACCTGTTCCAGACAAAAAAAAGGTGATCAAAATGGGAGGGTGGTATACATCTATGGCACAGAGGATTAGATTGGTTTCAGAAGCGACGCTATTCTTGGTCTTAGCGTTGCTGATATGAAATAGTCCTGTTTAGATCAAGTTAAAAACCCTGACGAAAGATGTCCATAGTATCGTATGATAACACCTTGAATATTCAATACATCTTGATGGTTGATGGCACTACAATCACTTGTCAAAAAAAAAAAGAAGAAAAAGAAAAAGTTTTCTCGGATTCGTTTTGGATTAAAATATTTTATTAATTCAGTACACAATAAATTAAAGAAACGAAAACACTAAAATTAAAATAAAATCAATTCTAAAAAATTTAAATAAGTTATATTATTAAATTGTGAGGTTTGGTGTTTAAAAGGTGTGATTACATATTTTTTCTAAAGCTAGATTATTTCTGCATTTACCAAGCACCCATATTCGGACCAACAAAATAAACAACGATATTCAACAAGTCCAGAGTTCAACATGTTGTCGGTGAATAAAGTTTCTATGACGGTTAGTGCATTCGAAGCAACATAATGAGTGTTATCATCTAAATAATCCCAATTAAGCCCGGGGAGATTAAAATCACCCACAACAAAAATGTCATCTTGAATATTCATCAGGTCAATGACGAAGTCAACAGCATTAATAAGGAGCTGATAGCTTACAATCTGACTGATAAGTAGGCAATAAAAACTATCTTTCCGGAAGACTGTTGAAATCACTGTTCATTTTTTAAAAACGGGGGGGGGGGGCGGGGGGCACTGGTAGTAGATAGTGAACGGCCTCTGCTGGGAGGAGAGTCTCAGAGAACGGGGGAGTGGTTAGCCTCTGCTCATCAAATTCTGATTGCCTAGGATACCCAGTAGGGAAAGGCGATCTCATGCCACGGTGAACTGAGCATCACGTCTTCCTGAGCTCCCGGGCCTCCAGGTAGTGGGGAGCCCTATAAACGGTAATCCCATGAATGAAGTGGGTCCCATTTGTTTGGGATATCCATATGAATGGGTGAATGAGGGAGTGAATGTAGGAGGACGGCGGGGGCGCGGAGGAGTGGGCTTGGTGAGCCAATGGGCTGGACTAAGGTGTTATGCGACCCGTACTGATGATCGGCTGGACTAGGACCTATATTTCTCCGATACTCGTGGGAGAAACATGGAAAAAAAAAGAAAAGAAAATTAAAGGGGCTGGCACCCTTCAAAAACCGGAAGAAGGGAGCAACTCTAACCGTGAAGGTGGGGTTTTATCATCAGGGGCAAGGTTAAGTGACACCTTGGTATCGAAGCCAGATGGAAGTGGAACCGCCAAAGGAAATAAGAGTGGATTGAGGAAGATCCCTCCGGCAAAGCGTCGATACAGGGAGAGACGGCCGGCGTTCAAAACTTTAGAAAAACGGGCTGCGACCCCTGAGGGGCAGCTTACAGTAGAACAACGAGGATCTGTGGCAGGGACTAAAAAAACTGTCGACTGTGATAGCTCGGAAAGGGCCCTTGTGTCTAAAAAACAGAGGCCTCAGGAAGAGCTGGAAACGGGAGACAGTAAACAAACCAAGGTGCAACGTCAGAGAAGTGGAGGGTAGTGTTTAATGCACTAAACTCCATTTTTCTGTGGATCCTGAGAGAAAATCCGGGATCCCTCCCCATCATGCATAGAAGCGGGATGGTACAAGAGGCGCGTGAAGTTGACTGCGTACTCGGATCAGAGATCGGTCGACCTTTATAAAAGGGCAGAGGTATAGGCGAGGTGTGGCTGGGCGCGAGGCTTGAGGCAGTCTGCAGGGAGGAAATGCCGAGCAGGCCGAGAGCACATGTTTGGCTACCAACCAAGCCGGATAAACCAGAAGAGGTCCTCGAGATCATTTGGGGCAGCAATCCCGATCTTCCAACGGAAGACTAAAGGATTGTAAAGCAAGAGGAAGCTAAGGGAGGCTTTAGATTGACAATCATGCTGATCAATAAAGAATCCCTGGCTTCCCTTGCAAAATTAAAGGGATGATGAGTGATCAACTTCAGGTTCGGGTCGATCACCCTTAAAATATATAAAAAAGACGAGGCCGATGCGACTGCGAAAGACCAGCCTGGTGATGACGGCAGACGCACCCAACAGGAGACGATCAAGTGGGCTGAGGACGACCAGAAGAGTGATTCTTCGGACATGGCAAGCATACTAAGGGGAGGTAGCCTCCTCTCTCTGGAGTCTGATGGGCACATCCACTCAGGCTCTCGACGAGAGGAAGATAGCGGCTGGTATTACGAGACAGATGGCACTATCCCGATGCAGGGAGTTCAGTAAGAGATGAGTACGGTCGACAACAATGGTTAGCATTGTACAAATAAACCTACATCACACGAAGGCTGCTTCGGCAGCGCTTTAGTTTGCAACCTTTTAGTTTGCAACATTGGACGAGAACCGACATTTATTGTTAAAAATCGACAGGAGGTTTTAGATGTCACCTTTGCTTCAAAAACGATCTTCCATATGATCAGTGGGTGGAGAGTGGCGGAGGAGCACTCATTCTCTGATCATCGATATGTAACATATAACCTCGACATTAAACCTGTTTCCCAGAAAACCTTCAGGAATCCCAGAAAGACAAACTGGAACAAATATGGTGAGATGTTGGAGGAATTATTGTTGCTGGAGGTCCCTTGACTAAACTTATGGAGGGATCGTGGATAGGGAGCGAATCCGGTGGGCGCTGAACGGGTTTAAGCCTTATAAATCAACAGTCACTCTCCCCTGGCTGGAAGGTATCTTCATGGGATGTCTGAAACTGGTCTATAATGCTAGAAAATGGACGGAGGTCAGAGTGGTTTTTATCCCGAAATCAGGAAAAAGCTCACATGCGGATCCAAAGGATCTGAGACCCATAACTCTATCATCCTTTCTGTTGAAAACCTTGGAAAGGTTGGTAGATATAGGTATTCGATCATAAATTCAGCCCAGGAGTTGGGCGCTGTCGCAGCATGCGTACTGTAAGGGAAAGTCAGTAAAGGCACAGCTCTGCACGATCTGGTACGCATGACTGAAAAGTCAATTTACTCGCAAGAGTTCTGTATGGTAGCATTTCTCGACATTGAGGGTGCCTTTAATAATGTAAAAACGGAGGTGATCATGGAAGGATTGTTACTTTTGAACGTTGACTACCCCATAAGTAGGTTGATAAATCAGATGCTGGTAAGCAGGATTATTACCTCAAAACTGCGGGAGGTCACCATTAGAAGGCAGGTGGTTAGAGGAACCCCGCAAAGAGGTGTAATGTCCCCCTTTCTTTGGAGTGTTGTGATGAATGGATTGCTATTGGAACTTGTGAGAGAGTTGTAGTGTATGCGGATGATGTAGCAATAGCTGTCTCAGGCAAATATCTGGATACGATTAGGGACGTTATGTAGAATGCGCTCCTGATCGTTACGAAATGGGCTGGCAAATGCGGATTAGGGATTAACCATTCCAAGACAGAGCTGGTACTATTTACCAAGAAATATAAAATTCCGGTAGTTAGCCCCCCTACCGTGAACGGCATTAGACTTGCTTTTGCTGACAGAGCGAGATTTTTGGGCATAATCTTGGACTAATGTAGCCATTTACTCGTGTAGGAAAGCCATAGGGAAGAGATGGGGTTTGTAACCAGAGCTGGTACACTGGCTTTATACCGCAGTGGTAAGATCTGTGCTGATGTACGGGGTGGGCGTGTGGCGGCCAGCTCTGGAGAAAGTAACATATAGGAAAATGATAGAGAAGGTGCAAAGAACGGTTTCATGATTATAAGCGGGGCGCTTTGGTCAACACCTACACGCGCTTTAGAGGCTATGTTCCACCTTATTCCAATCGATTTTTTTGGTAAGCAGATGGCATCCAATGTGGCTACGAGACCCTCGGCTGTCTCTCAGTGGAAGTATCTTCAAGCGGAACACTCGACAATAGGAAGATCACTATATGGAAAGAACTGGCGAATCTAGATTATATTAAACCAACGTTGTTCTTCGATAAAGTTTTCAGGACCATCTGTCCTTCGAGAGAATCCTGGAGGACCAGATCAATACTGAAAAACGAGGCACTGCAATTCTTCACGGACGATTCTAAGCTAGACGGCATGGTAGGAGTCGATGTCTTCTGTGTGAAGCTTAATGTTAATATTTTCGTTCGTCTCCCTAACTACTGCAGCGTGTACCAGGCTGGAGTGGTGGCGATAGGCGAAGTCGAGACATGGTTCAAGCATAACGTGGTATCCGTGAGGAATATCGCAATTTATGTGGACAGTCAGGCGGCGGTCAGGTCACTAGAGGCGGTTTGTCTGAAGTCACGGGTGGCGCTGGATTACCGATCATCTCTTTATGAGATGAGCTAGTATTTCAGCATCCAGATAATCTGCACGGGAAACTGCAATTCGGACGAACTAGCTAGGTATACGGTACGACTAAAATCGCCTTGACAATCGAGAGGTGGACCAACACTCTCACGTGCAGGGTAGCAAAACAGGTTTGGCCAAAACTGAATCTGCGGCGCTCCATAGCACTAGTATCCCTGGGGAAACGAGAGGTAGGATTGGTGGTAGGGATAGTGACAGGACACTGCCTTTTTGGGGAGCATGCGAGAAGGCTGGGTCTACAGACGAATGACTTTTATAGAAGTCGTTTAGACGAAGAGGGGGAAAAGACGTTCGATCACTTCCTATGCTCGTGTCCGGCACTATCATACAGAAGGCATAAGTATTTAGGTGTGTACGGTATGGACAGCCTTTCTGAACTCGCGGACTGTGGAATGCGAGCTATTTTACGCTACATATGTAGCTCTGGATGATTTCAGCGGGAGTAAAGAGGAGATATAGGATCCTGTGGTATCACAATGGACCACTACTGGCCTAAGTGTGTGATAGCAGCCACTCTAACCAAACCTAACCTAATCTATTATAAACTAAAAAATGTTTAAAAATAAAAAAATTTAAGAAACGAAATAAGGAAATGTTTAGAAGTGGCATTTGACAACTAAATTGAAAAGTTACCTCACGAGGAGTATTTTCGTTTGTAACCTGGCGGCAAATAGCGTGAAGTCTCATCAAAAAAGTTTAGTTCATAATTTAGTCGAAAAAATTAACCTGAGGCAATGCCTTCTATACTACTGGCCTTTTACTACTCTCATTTTTTGCACATGACGTCAATTTAAGTCTATACCGAGACTGCGCAATAATAATTTTAGGATATTTACACTAACAAAGCAACTAGAGAAAGCAACAACAACGTCGACTTACCGTGTCGTCATCATTTGGTGTAAGCGGCCAGTAGTTTAGAAGGCATTGCCTGAGGCATACATAATTATTTATGTACGTTAAAGTGTATTGTAATTGTATGAGTAATTTGATTGTAAAAAAATGTGAATTACGCCATTTTGTGGAAAATTTAATTTTTATTGCGTTTTTTTTCAAATTTTTCCGTGGCGTGTCATATCGCTACTCGCTACGCCAGGAACAATAGGTTACAGGATTTATAGATCTGTTTTATAATATGATATTTTTTGTAGAATCTATAGTGTTGTTAATTTTTTCCGCTCAATACGTTCTCTTACAAAAGTGACGCTTCATGGAACTCTTGATTACTTGGATAAGCTTAGTTGAGAATGGCGGTGATTTGAGCGGTGAGGACGATGCCGATGAGGAGAAAGGCGGCATTTCAGACAATGTGTGTCCGGCACAGTTAAGATTAGGCTGTGAAATGAGTTTGAAAATGGCAAACAACATGAGAATCTATAGATGTGGTTAGAGAGACTTTGGATCACATTTTTGAAGATAGAGCTTTGGCGAATGTGCTCAATAATACATCTTTTAATGTATCTGGTAGTTCATTACATATTTCTGAACCCATGGAAATTACAGCTCACAAGTCATTATCACAACATTTAAGACGTGTTCATCAATCTTCATCCAGCTGTCCTTTACCAACATCCAACAAGAACACTGTATTTACTTGGTCAAAGGATGACTCTTGCGCATTGACTCTGACTTTTCCACAACCAAATTACGAGGATTGGAAAAATTTAAAACCACATGAACCGTTCGAAAAATGTATAGATGATGTTTTACTTCAGAATGGTTGCGACTATTGAGAGGTAATGCCACTTACCGAGGAAAAAAAACTATCCGTGAAGATTGCTGTTAACGGTTTGTTTTTATTTTTGTCTCTACAATTATGTTACAAAGTTAGAAAATTTATTTCGTTACAGAACTTCGCTCAGAACATAATCAAAAAACTAACTTTTCATAGGTTTTGTATGGGAGGTAGCATTACGTTTGATAAATAAAACATGAATTAAAAATATTGCAAAATTGATTTTTTTTTATATAAATCGATGACATATATAATAGATTTCAACTCATTCGAATGATGCAATCAGTAGGCTTCTCGTTTTCTTCAAATTAATAAAGAAAATATAAGGGATTTTCGTTGTACAACAACAACAATTAAAAAATACGGGAAATTGATGACGTCATAATGTCGTCTTTAAAACTAATTGTTAGAGAGAAATAGTAAATCAAAATTTATGAGCAAATAAGAAAGACAACAATGTGTTTTAAAAAAGAGAAATCAAATAGAAACGACAATATGAACTATGAAATCAAAAACAATGAAGAGTGCAAACATCGTAATTCAATGGTGATGATAAAGTAAACCGTATAATATCCGAAATAAAATCCGAAACTAAAATCCGAAGTAAAATAGTTGCCATACTCATGCCACACGAGCATTTTTTGTATTTTGGCATTTTTTTTCTACCAATGTTTTGTTCTGCTCTCTCTTAAATAAAATTTTAACTAAAATGAGTCAAAAATGTCCTTGAAATATTTTTTATTTCATTTATGTTTGAGTTGTGTGGTAGAAAAGAAAATTTGTTTAAGTCGCAATTAAAACTTGTATCATTGCTAAACGGGGAAAGAAACGAAGAAAAATGCGGCATTTTTTTTTTACGTGTGGCATGGGCAATTTGCTATTTGTTTACTTTAATATAAAATTATAAAATAGTAGCCGTATGTAATTCATTATGGATGCACGTCGTTTTTTGTCCCGATTTCAGAAATGAATAAAATTCGTAAATATTTGAATCGTAATCTTATTCTTTATGGATTGATTAACGTTTTTATAATGTTTAAGTGGTTTATTAAATTTTATGAAACCATCCTTAAATTTTCAATTAGGCTTCCGTATCCTACTAGAAACAATTAAAGTATTAAAAAAATATTTGTTTATATACTTTTGTCTATGTGGAGCGGTTGTTGAAAAAGTATGTATGTTCGATTTTCGGTTCTGAGTAGTTTTGTTCTTCTGTTGCAATATGATCATGCATGTATCAATATCTCCCAAATTCCAAAACGCATTGAATTTTGGTCCCGGTTTTGGTGTCTGTTGTAACAATTTGCTTTCATAATTTTGGATTTGTATCTCTCTCTCTAGCTGCACATCCCATGAAGGGATTTTGCCGCCCGCACTATGGTCCTCCAGCCGTCTCGGTTCATCGCTCTCGTCCTCCAGTTTCAAAATCTTGTTCGACGTCGTCACGCCAGCGCAGTCGGGGTCTTCCTCTACGACGTACTCCGGCTGGTTGTTGATGGAACATTTTGTGAATCATTCGTTGTTGCTTGGGACCTGGCAACGTGGCCGAGCCATCTCACTCGATTAGATTTGATGAAGCCGATAATATCGCTACCTCCGAGAAGTTGCTATATTTCGTGGTTCATACGAAAAAGAAGAAAAAATACGTTAGAATTTTACGTTAGAAAAAGAAGAAAATAAATGTATTAATTTTCTGGATATAACAATAACCAGGATTAATTCATCTTTAGACTTCAAAATTTATCGGAAACCCACGTATACAGACGCTGTTATCCCTAGTTCTTCAAACCATCCTTATAATATTAAAATGTCAGCTTTCCACTCACTCATAGACAGACTAATAAACATCCCTTTGACAAATTCAAATTACAACACTGAGCTTAACATAATTCTTCAAATAGCAACGAATAACGGATATGCAACTAGGACTATATTAAAGTTATTGAATAAAAAGCTAAAGCGTAAAACTCTAACGGGTATTTATCCACCGGATAGTCCAACGCGGGAAAATTGGCGTCGCTTAGAGTATATAGGAAAAACGAGCCAACGGATTAGCAACATCGTGTCCAATTATACCAATATTAGTTTAGCTTTTTATAATAATAACACAATAAAGAAAATGATTTTTAACAATAAACCTAGAGTTGATCGCCTTTCCAAATCTGGTGTCTATAGGATCAATTGCAATGATTGTAGTTTCTCCTATATTGGTCAGACTGGGCGCAATTTTGGAGTTAGAGCTAAAGAACATTTATCTGGTTGCAATCAATCAACTTTCCATAACCATTTAACTTCAGAAAATCATACAGCTAGCTTGAACAGTTTAGACATATTACATATACAACCCAAAGGCAGACGTTTAGATACCTTAGAATCTTACGAAATTAGAAAATCAATATTTCTTAACCAAAATATCCTTAACGAACAGAGAGAAATCCGGTTCTCACCAATTACAGATCCCGCCCTTTTCTATTCTCACGTGCGCAATAATATGTATACCTTGAATTTTGTTACTCAACCTATGACTCATCGCCTACCTGCGCGATCCGTAGATTAATTTTTATTGCTTATTTTCTGTCCCTCCTTCTTTTATTTATATTTTGCTTTTTTCTGCTATATAACAAAATTTTTACTAATACAAATCAGTAGATACTCCTGATGATGACCTAACAAGTCGAAATCGATCGAGTGATTTTTTAAACTTTTTGAAAATTATTCAAAATAACTGCGAAACAAAAAACAAGTGATTAATAAAAAATGTGTTTATTAAGTATAAGTGTGTTTCGCCAAGTGCCTACGGCAAATAGCGTAAAAAGTATGTTCTCTTCAAATTAATAATTACAAATTTCTGAGGTCTGATCGTATTAATGGTCGTGGTGGTTGAGTGGGATTATACTATCGATCAAATTTGAATGTTAAAATGTTATCATGTGGTTTAAATGGTAAAGTCGAATTTATGACATTTGAACTGTTTGATAAGTTTAGTAAATTTCTTATTGTTGTTTTTTATATCCCACCTCCCACTACAAGAGGAGACATTACAAGTATTTATGATATTCTTACTGATTTATTACAAGAGTATGAAAAAGTGTTTTGTTTGGGTGATTTTAACTTTAATATGCTAAATAATAATTTATTGACTGATTGTTTTAACATACTTAATTTACATTTTTTGCCGTTTAGTGCTACGAGGTTAGAAAGCCTTTTAGACTTGATTGTTGTTTTTAAGCCTGACCGACATAATATTATCAGTTATGGTCAATATTCTGTTCCTACAATATCGGATCATGATTTAATTTTTGCTTCTTATAAATGTTGTCGCACTAGAGATAAGTTAACTTATTCTATTGTGCCCAATTATAGGAAAATTAATCATGAATATTTTGTAAATTGTTTTTTCTCATTTGATTGGTCTAGTCTTTATTGTTGCTCTGATGAAAATATGATTGTTGATTTATTTAATTCAAATTTCTTACATTTAGATTCTATGTGTGTGCCCCGTAAAAGAACTATTAACAATTGTCCTACAGCTCCGTGGTTAAACCAGACGATATTGGATTCAATTCAATATAGAGATTTGAAGTATAATAATTATAAAAGGAGTGGATTAGATGCTGATTTTAGTTCCTATAAAAGGGCTCAAAATAAAACTACTAAGTTTATCAATCAAGCTAAGTATAGTTTTTATTTTGGTAATGTTTATAACTCTAAAATTACTTGGAATAATTAAAAAAAAACTTGGTATTTCGTGTTCTGTTGCTAAAGTTGACATAAAGTTCACTGCTGAAGATATTTTAAATGATATCTGTAAATTTCGCGAAGATTTAGTGGTTCTGCCGTTGCCAGATATTGGATCTGTTGATCCTGATGATAATTATAAATTTGCTTTTGATTGCGTTGACGAGCTAATTGTCTTGAGTGCTATCCGTTCAATTAAATCTAATGCTATTGGATACGATAAAATTGATTTTAAAATTATAAAATTATTTATTGATCTGTTTCTTCCACAAGTGACATATATAATTAATCAATGTTTGTCAAAATCAGTTTTTCCGAATTTGTGGAAAGTTGCTTGTATTGTTCCAATTCCAAAAAATGATATTGTTGCTAGTCTTAAAGATGTTCGACCAATAAGTATACTACCTGCCCTTTCTAAGGTGTTAGAAAAAGTTATGCAAACCCAGATTCTGCAGCATTTTAAAGATTTTGATTTTCTTTGTAAATTTCAGTCAGGGTATAAGCATGGTCACAGTAGTACAACGGCTTTGGTACACATTGTTGATGATCTTTCTTCAATCTTGGATGGGCATGGTTCGCAAGCTTTATTGGTTTTATTGGATTTCTCTAAGGCGTTTGATAGTGTTAATCATATACTTCTACTTCAAAAGCTTTATTTATATTATAAATTTTCTAGCTCTGCAATTAATATGTTGTACTCTTATTTGCATAGTAGGGAGCAGTTTGTTAAGCCTGGTGTTAACTGCTCTGGAATGGGTAGAGTAACTCTAGGTGTACCACAAGGATTAATCCTCGGTCCCTTGCTTTTTTCTATATTTATAAACGATCTTCCATGGCGAATTCGTCATTGTTCTTTTCATCTCTATGCTGATGATTTACAACTGTACATCGGATGTAAAGCATTAGGATTGAATGAAGCTACAATAAAATTGAACGAAGATCTTAGGGATATCTTATTATGGTCTAAATTTAACTCACTGGCGCTTAATCCCAATAAAAGTAAAGCATTATTTTTATGTAAAAGTAATTTGAATATTATTAAGCCTACTCTTGTTTTGGGTGATGACACAATTAAATTTGTTCCGACTGTTAATAACTTAGGACTGATATTAAATTCCAAACTTACTTGGTGTGATCATATCAGTACATTGTGTCAACGTGTCAATTATAGTTTATATTCGCTAAGATTAATAAAGAAATTATGTCCAATTCAGTTGCGAGTATTTTTGATTAAAAGTTTAGTTGTACCTTTGTTTACGTACTGTGATGTGATTTATAGTGGATGTGATAGTTCCTCTCGACGTCTACTTGAAATTACATTTAATAATTGTATTCGATACGTTCATGGCCTCAGAAAATTTGATCATATTTCTGGTTTAAAAGCTTCTATTTTGGGATGTACTTTGTTCGAGTATTATCATTATAGAACAGCTGTATTTATTTTTAGAATTATTACCTCTGGATTGCCTCTATATCTTTATGAAAAATTAAATTTTTCCAGGTCTCTGCGCACTAGAAACATCAACTTGCCCCTTAACAAAAGTAACATATATAATAATTCGGTTTTGATGAATGCGTTTATTATTTGGAATGGTTTACCTTTTGAACTTAAAAATTTGAATTCTCTTAAAATGTTTAAAAATCTAGTATATTTAACTGTACAGAGAACCTATTAATGTAATTATAATTTGTAATAATATTATTATACCCCTTTGTAAATATTTTGTATATTGATGAGATTGTTAATTTTTTTCTCTTTCTTATAATTATTATTATGTTTTTTTTTTTCTTCTTTTGTGATTTTTTTCTTTTCATAGTATAAAAGCTTCTGCTTATGCTTGTAAATAGATATGTAATAAATAAAATAAAAAAAATAAATAAAAAAAAAAAAAAAAAATAAAAAACAAAAAAAAAATTGGTGTTTAATTTATTCCATTACTTTAACTCCAATCACAGTATTTTGAATATTTTGGCATTTTTCGGGGTTTTTCCCCTAAATTGCAGGTATTTTTTTTTTTTAAATTACGTCATACATGTATTTAAAATGAACTAATAAGCCAATTGCGTTCAAAAGTTTTGTAATTTTAGCAAAAAAAGACTCCAATTTGCAATAAAATATGTTTGCCCAATTTTTTTTCCCACCACTGTAAATAATAAATATATAACAATTATGAAATGACATAAATAAAATAAAATGAAAACAAAATCTCCCCTGAACTTGTAAATTGTTACTTCGCAACCAACACATACATACCCAACATAGCTCAGTTACAAGCTATATACATCGCATAACCACACTTTCGGCGGTTATTGAAATGTATATCCCGCTATACACCTCAAATCTCGATGCAAAATATAATGTACGAGTAAATATATATACCGAGTGTAACAAAAAAGAACAACTGAATTAAAAAACCCTTTCTCGCGCAAACAATACTCCAATGACCCACTAGATAAGAATACTAGTACTCAATACCTTTATGAGTTATAAAATACAGTTAAAATGTTTATCTACTTAGGCTGCGTACCAATCCAAGGGTAAAAGCCAATTTTAAGTAAACTTTTCGGTAATTATTTAACAGACATTTAGTTTTTTATTAGTTAATTAATTAATTAACTACAACACATTTAAATTAAATTATTTATTTATTATGTGGAGAGACAAAAACAAGTCTTTCCTCGACGACGATCAATTGGCGACCGTGATTTGAAATTAAATGGGATTTACATTTTAAATTAACATATTGTTACGTTTTCACCTTGTCATTCAAGGTTCAAATCACTGGATTGTGAATAAATACAACTGCTTCAAATTTGGACTCACACAAATTTATTTACACAACACAATAATTCTACAACACAAAATTAACAATTAATTATTACAATTATAACACACTTTTTAATTATCACTATAATAATCGCTTTAATAATTACTTTAATAATCTTTCTATTTAACCTTCACTGTATCACGTTTAAAATGAGACTCAGCATTCCACGTTAATGTACACGTCTCTTAAGCTAGCAGAACCCATACAGCAGAACATTACAAAATAGTATGGATAATTATAGGCTAATTAAATGCCCCATTAAAAAAATTTGTGTTCCACCCCTTCCAACTAAAACGTGGGCTTTGCTAGCTTTAGAAAAAGTTAGCAGAACCCATATCAAAAACTGATTTAAAAACAATTGGAAAATTAAAGGTTAATTTTAGGCTAATTAAATGCCCTATTTAAACTTTTTTATTCTGCTCGATCTAGAAAATGCAAAAGGCTTTATCATTTCGAAGTTAGCAGAACTCAAATCGAAAATCGGACCAAAACTGAAATTAGAATGCAAAACAAGATCTATTGATAAGCAAATAATTTTAGGCTCACTATGGGCTAATCAAATGCTCCATTAAACAATTTTGGGCTCCACCCATTTTTGACCAGACTTCAGGTCATTTAATTTAAAGCCAGCAGAACCCAAATCGAAAACCGGACCAAAACTGAAATTAGAAAGCAAAACAAGATTTATCAATATGTAATATTTTTGGAAATTTTTCGACGCTCGATAACCACGTGTTTAACCAATACGTGATTACACTTACTTTTTGACATTCGGACAGCATTTGTGCAATGGGAAATTGTCCGTTACAACATCTTATTACCATTAAATAAAGAAACACGTGATTTTCAAATTTACCGTCTGTATGTTGAATTGTTTTAACCACATCTCCTGTAGCGACCAGTAATAGAGTAGGAACTTCTTCCTTTGCGTATAAGTTATAGATGTGTTGTCTTTGGTGGCTAGTATTATGTATAAGACAAAAAATGGAATTTTTGAAATACATTGAATAATACCTTTCCCTGAATGATCGTGTAATATTTCCAAGGCCTTTACTGGATCTTTGTTTATTAAAGTTTTTGTCTGCGACACGTAACAGATTTTTCGTGTATTTCTACTATACAATCGAAAAACAAATTTAAATTTTAAAAAAATGTGTCAATTGGCATGGCAACATAAATCTAGTAACCATATTTCGCCTCGCAATTAAATAATTTGCGACCGGATAGAGGATATGCCGCTAAAACCTATTTTTAAGAGCATATTTTTGGTTGCCCTAGTAATTACATTTGTATAGTAATTATAGTATATACTCCACAGAATTTAAGTTGTATATGTGTAATATGTATATATGTTATTTATAATAAGTAGGAATATATAAAAAAAATTTAGCTTATTTAGGCCATGATAGACGATGATGATTATTGACAGTTATGCATATTATATCCAAAATCTTGCTCGATTTACCGTTTTGCGTTTTGATGAGCCGTTTTCAATATTATCTTTATGGCGTGATTCACTTGTACCCGTACTTGAGTACCGTTGCGATAAAATCGAGCCGACAATCGAACAAAAATATATCGCGGAGACGCCAGCCGATAGCGGGGTGCCGCCTAAGCGAATACCACCTTGATTTTTATGTGACTCTGCAATCCCCACAAAAGTACTCAATTTGTTTCGGATAACGTGGCACAAACTATACACGCTCGTAATAATTAGCGTTTTTTTTATTTTTATTTTTTTATTTTAAATTCACGAGCACGATTTATATATTATAGTATATACAACACTTGTAATTATATAATTACTTCTGCCAACTAATACCTTGAATTGTCTGCTTCTTTATTCTTTAAAATACAATCACCGAATGACAGACCACAATTGTATAATTTCAAGTTTTTCGGTGATGAAAATAACACCGAGACACTGTCCAGCATCAACACCATCTATTATCATATTTTTAAATTATTACACCAATAATCATCATCAGATTATTCAGCCACTTAAATTAGGGCTTTCCAAAATAGCTACAAAAACATCAAGAGATAGATTTGGTAATATACAGACGCGGGTGTCACGATACTATCAAACACATATGAAATATCGTTGCGCAATTGAGTGATAAAAATTCGAACAAACTTATATTCTTAGGCTGCAGGAACATTACCAATGTTACAACGTTGCGTGAAGGATTTATATTGCTATTGTAGTGGCATTACGTTATAACTTACTACACACGTTAAATTTTAACTCTATATTAGCGTTATTTTGTAAAGCTTTTGAAACGTTATATTATAACGCTGCAGAAGCGTTACAAACGAAATGTTGGCCGTTCGATTTAATCATGAAATACAATTAAACAAAGTTAGATTTGTGAATAGCAAAACTTTTATTTTTAAACAAAAAATTAACAAAATTTTACATTAGTTTCTTTAATATTAAAAAAAATGTTATATTTATTTTAAATTATATTACACAAATTTTCATATTAATTTGTTTAAATTTCATTAAATTTATAATGTACATATTAACAAATTTTTAATGCACACGTGCATCGTTTAATTATTTATTGTCAATTTTTGATCAGCTTTACTGTACACCTCAATGATTCTCACCATCGCGGCTTTCAACCTTCCTGAAATTAAAACCAAAATAACCAATTGCTAGATCTATGTGTAATTCTAATATTTTTTATGGAGGAGGAACATTAGTTTTATGTTTACTAGAGTAAACCTCACCAAAGATAAAAATACATATATCATTCATTTGGAACATTTTAAACAAGAACAAACAGAAATAACAATTATTTTTAATTTCTGTGACGAAAAAAATATATCTCATTTTTAATTTAAAGGCAACTATAATTTTAAAACTTTTTGGTTAAAGAATTTTTAAAAAAGGATAAAAGTTATTTCGTATTATAATATTTTGGTCGAATATTAATTTGCATAATATATACTAACAAACTATTACTATTTATAAGTGAAATGCTGAATTACATAATTGCAATACCAAGATATTTCTCACTATTAAGAGGATACTCACCAAACTCGATTTATAAACAGCATCACTTCTAAGTTTTCTTTCCAAATTTTCAATATCCCTAATTAATTTATGTGGAAATTCATTAAAAGCGCTTTCATTAACTTCTTTATTTTCCTCTGGGACTAACTTTACTTGGATTAAAATAATTAGAACCTCAATTTTGACGTCGTGCTGCTGTACAATTTCTTAAGGCTCCTTTATCTCATTTCGAAGGCTCAAACTTCCGAATTGTTTACTAAAACTAGAAAAAAATGTATAATTCTTCTTTATTATACTAAACACTGTGTTAAACTTTACATTACCTAGAATTATTATAATAATTCACAAGCTATAATATTGTTTATACTTTTCACTAAAAAAAATTACACACACACACAAAAAATTAACCAGTTACATTGGACCAAATTTACACAACTGATGTGAAAAATTAAAAAAATGAATGTTGCGTTGCTCCGGAGTCCTATTTTTACTTAAAATTTATACATTAACTTATTCGTTGGCAACAAATTAGTAACTCATATAGTTACTAATAATTTTGTGTAGTGATAATTTGAGGTTATTTTGCAACATAAAAGTTGGACAAGTTTATTTTTGTTGCTGTTCGGTCACTTTTCATCTTAGAATTTACAAAATTACTAATTCGTCGGCAACTATTCAATATTTTAATTACCTGATATACTGAGAGATTTTGAATCAGTAGTTATTTGTTTACTTAAACGTTTTAATTTCACCAATTCGTTAACAATAAGCAATTTTCACATTATCTGTAAAATTATTTGTTAGTTTATAACGTATAAGCATCGTTTTGTTGATACCAGTAAGTTGAGTAGCAATCGAGATGGTTTATAACTGGTTTAAATTTTACCGGTAAGTTAAAAGTTAATGTATCACTTCTCTGGAACTTAACTATTACACTAAATCTTAAGTTATTTTGCAACCAAGGTTTTAAATTGTTATTTGGGTTACCTCTATTTGAAGTTAGTAACATTAATATTGAGAGAGTTAGTTCATTCAAATATTTGGGAGTTACATTTGATGAACATATGTTTTGGGATGATCACATCAATATCACAAGTAGGAAAATTGCTCCACTTGTTGGGTTATTCAGAAAATTATCTTTCTTTGTTCCTACTAGGGTATTACTTATGATTTATTTTTCGTTTATTCATTCGCGACTTTGTTATGGCCTTATCGTATACGGAACAGCTACCTTAACCAGGCTGAACAAATAGCTAAAGTTATGCAAAACAAAAGTGTAAAAGCAGTATACAAAAGTGTAAAAGCAGTATCTATGTAAATTTTGTAACTTTGTAAAATTATGTATAACAACTTGGATTATCCTTAAAGGAACATTTAATTCATTGGATAATCCGCCTCTGTTGTTGTAGAGAATGAATAAAAAACATAATAAAAAAAAAAGAAATTTGGAAGTTACATTCAATAAGAAGAAGAAATAGCCTAATTTAATTAAGTAATGCCAATTTTCTTAAATGCTTATAATTATAATTTATAAGTCAGGATATATCGCTGAGTGCAGAAAACTGTCAACAATAAAAATGACCCCGAAGCCTGCCAAGGATCCTAGCAAAGCCCCGCATTCGAAAAAGCAATTATCGAAAATATTAGATCGGAACTACGACATCATCAAATTGGTTTCAGAGAAAAGTTAATTGAGCAGCATTGAGCACGTGCACCGAGTATAGCTACAGAATTAACGTCAGCATACGAAGACACAAAATACTGCTCCGCCGTCTACCGCTGACGTGCCTCTTCTTCTTCAATTTGGAAATTCGCAGTATCGTTAAGAGTGGGCGGAGAAAAGATATCGAAAATTACCGCGGTATTTCTATTCCATCTCATTGAATCAGCGTGGGTTTTACCCCGCCGGACCGTGACAAATCTTGTATTTACCTTCCTTTAAATTGGATCTTGTCATATTTGACGACCCGAACTCAACATTTTATCTAGGGATAAAAGTCCCACAAGGTAGCCATTTTGGACCTTTCTTATTTATTGCTTTCTTAGTTGATGTAAAACATTGTGAGTATTTGATTTATGCTATAAAAAATCTATTGCAATATTCGAAATGATAGCGGTTTGTTTAATCTACAACAGGAATTAAATATTTTCTGTGAATGGTTTACATTGAATATATTTTGTCTCAACGTTTCTAAATGTAAATTTAGGAATTTTTCTAGAAGATGTAATGGTCTTGATAAAAGTTTATTTTTAAATGGAGTTATGATCGACCGAGTTCAATCTTGTCTTGATTTAGGTGTCTTATTTTCTCGATATTTATTGTTTGAAGGCCATCCGTAATTCGTTTCGCCAAAACTTTTCATGATCTCAATCATCGTCAATTGTAAATTTTTAATCTCATCTTAAAAATCACGATGGGACAACATTTGAGGTAAAACATCTTTTTGTTTATGCGGGTTCGACCTGTTGGCACGGTCAAATAAACTTAATATGTTTAGGACTGACGGCGATTTTTCTTTAACTAATTCTTTAAAGGTAATCTTAAATACACCGAAATAATCTTATAGTTCGCCGTTAAATAAAAAATTATCTGTTTTCAATAAAATAGTTCTTGGATCATTTATTGGTAGCTTTTGTTATCTAACAACCGTTACAATTAAACTATTTATCCATTTAGAGCAAGAGCCAACCTTATGGTGGCCTTTTCCACGTCCGACAATTCACGAACTAGGCGACGATGAGTTTCGGAAGGCTCCCCCGCGACTTGAGGTGGTGCAATAACAGCAGCCAACGTCATCTGAAATATAAAACCGTTAGTAATTGTTAACGATGCCTTATTTCTAATATGTGTACCTGAATCAATATCATCCCGAAGATGAATAAAATCGCTGCGAGCTTCATGGTTATTCGTTTAAAATTAAACAATTTTTTATATGATTTCAATTTGAATTTGTGTGAAACACTGAAGCGATTTTAAAAAAGTTGCGCTTTTATACTGCACAGTGCACAGGTACAAATTTTTATTCCAGCTAGATCTAGTTTTGGCTTATTGAAAACTAAATGATGTAACAATTTGGAAACAAACAAGAGCCAAAAAAATTGAAATATGTGCGAAGTCTAACAATGCATCATCACACAGGTGTGTAAACATTTCAGCGTTATACTTTACAATTTGCATCTTTGGTAATCGAATAATAAACACTAAATTTATCATCTGGTTGGAAACGTTGTTGTTCACCATCAATTGTTTTTCATGGTATAGTTTTTCTGGGCGGGCTTTCATAATTGTAAAACTGCGGGAAAACAAGCGTGAGGGAAAACCTATAAGTAACCACTCGGCTATCTATTTATAAGTTGGTCGTTCAGTGATTAGAGGCACCCAACCAAGTGCTATCATTCAAACAGCCGAGGGGTTTAAGTCGAGTATTCTTTCAAATATACGTTAGTATTTTCATCTTCAATTGACCCGTTTTAAATCAAGTCTTGGAGTGGAGAATGATTGAACAACGAGAGGAGGAATTAAGTGGAACAAAATGCTATTTAAAATGGCATGATCATAAAATGTTTGAACAAACTCGTGTAAATTGTTATAGAAATAACAGTTTACAGTGCTTTAAACAAAGAACTTGGGAAACTTTACGTTGAGTGTAACTTACTATTTCACAATGATTATCTCTGTTTAATGGAGCAAAACTATTTTGATCTTTGCGATTGCAATTCCTACTATAACAATTTTCAAGTTTCGATTGCCGATCATTCAAATGTTTACAAGTTCATCCGATGTAGGTCGGATAGCTCAGTAAAAGTTCTATGTATATGCGAACTCTGAAACCTATGAGCATCTTTCGAATTTAGATTATTCGATTGTATTTCAAATAAATGGGCTGCTTATTTGGAAATATAAAGTTTTTTAAACTTTCAAATGATATCGTAAAAGTGTATACGTATAGGGATCTAAGAAAGGAATTAAAAATAATCTAAAACCCTTTTAATTTCACCACAAACCAATCTATCAGGAAAATTTTTAGATTTAACAGTGTAGATTTTTGGTTAAGACTGATCACATGTCAGGAAAATGGGTGACGCATAACAATTCACAAATAAAAGTTATTTTTTAAAAGCTTTATGGTTCTATTTAATTCTATTATTCTCATGGTGTTGATTCAAACGGTTTTTATTTATTTAAACGAGCGTGTTTAAATAAATAACTAGCTATTACGAATTTCCAAATGTAACAAACACCTGAGTCAAGTTCGTATTTTTAATATATCTAAAAAATATTCAATTTGCGTGCTTATAGTTAACCAATAAGTTAGCCCAGTATTGAAAATCGCAAAACTTGTTAAGAAAGACGATGTATTGGGGCAAAACGAATATATTCGACACCCCAATTCCCATCGTCTTATCACGGCATTTCATGTGGCTATACCTTCACGTCGTGTAAATAAATACAAATTGTATTTTTATTTTTGAATTAAATCATCTCTAAGTCTGATTTTATTTTGGGCGTTCACACTATTTAACCCGAATCCGCGTCACTTGAATCGACTTCAAGATTGTCAATGTGCATGTGATAAATAGTTCGGATCGAGAGATTTATAAAGTGCATGCTTACACGCAAGCTTCTTATTTCCAAAAGTTGCAAGGTTTACCCGGAAATACTTTTTGATGTTGTTGTAAGGAAGAGAATATACAGCGGGTGTCCATCCGAAAGCTTTACTGCTTTTTTTCGCCATAAAATTCTTTTAAATAAAAGAAAATAATCTTAATGTTTACAGATCGTTAATTTAGCGTTTGGACTATTGACCTTACACATGCGGGCTTTTTTGATTACATTTTTCATCACCTATTCACATATTTCACCCTGTATCATGTTAATTTCTTTTCTAATATTATTTTTAAGTTGTTCAACATTATCTGGTTTATTTGCATAAACCTTACTTTTAAGGTATCCCCGTAAAAAGAAATCGGGAGCAGTTAAATCGGATGACCTGGATGCCAATCCACATCACCATATTTCGAAATTAACTGTTGTGGAAAAATTTCTAATAATAATTCCATGGTTTCTCATAGTGACTGTAACAGCTGAACCATTCGGATTTTCGTAAAAATATAGTCCAATCACCCCTCTTGCCCAAATTACATACCATACCGTGATTTTCAAGGAATGTGATGGTGATTGATGAATTATTTGTGAATTCTCTGCCCAGAATAGAGAGTTTTGTTTATTTCGTGTCAACTTAAGTGAAAATGAGCTTCGTCACTCATAATTAGTTTTGCAATAAAATCCGGATTGTCATTGTCAAGCAACAGCATCTTATTTGCATAGGAATAAATTCAAGGAAGGAATAAACCCAAGTCTTTATGCAACAAAATATTGGTTAGTGTTGATTTTCGAAGTTCAAGTTCTTGTACACGGTGTCTCATTGATGTCGTTTAAATATCTCGTACACTTTCACGTACAGCAGCAATATTTTCTGCAGTTCTGACTATATGTTATTGAATACACCTCTTTCTTCAAATTCTTTGATAAATTTGGTAAATTATATCCCGTAAACTTTCATGAAATTTCCTTAATGTTAAGGTATGTACTTGGTATGTACTTGCACTGTGTCGTGCAATAGGTTTTCAATATTAAAATTCGTTGTTTAATATTTTCCATGATTAATTTGCTATGTGCGTACTTCACGATTGTCCAGTATGAATTGTATTAATAGAATTATAAATTTGGTTCATGTATCAAATGGCCAAGATTGAAACGAGAACCACACTGAGTCATCGATAATGTCTTTGGTGATAGAAGTCACTGCCGTGTATAACATTAAACAATAATTTCCACATGGCAGACCGTTGCCTTTCTAGTTAATCGTACAGATGAGTTCAGTACTCCAATCTTCTGGTAGTCACTTCTTTTCCAAAATCTCAACGATTATAAACTGTCTGTTCTCCATGTTATGGACGGCTGTGCAGAAATCTGGTAATAGATGTAAAAGGCTAAGGCTAACTAAATACACAATGGAGTCAACCATGAAAAACAACATCTCGGGAGTGAGCAAGTGGGGAGCAGCCGTCATCGGGATCCGACAACCGCAGTGATGTAGTGATACAACAGCTGCAAATGCTGTCCAACGATCAATTTCAACTTCAATGTTGAATATGAAGCCAGAAGTGGTGAGCAGGCTAGTCGAAAATGCAAGCCACCTCCAATATACTTGCGTGAACTCGATATACACGTTGTGCCGTCGAATCTAGAAATATTATCAGATTCAAGCTGACATTTTTGAGAATGTAAAGCATAGACCTATTCCTAAGATTTAAGTAAGATATATTTTAGAGATTCGTTCTATTAAAAATTAGATTTAGAAATTGGACATTTCGGATGGGTTTCAAACAATATTCCAGCCAATTCAGGATATGTCCGCGGGGTTGCTTCTTTATTAAGTCTATATATATTGAAATGGGATAAAATTATGTTGGGTTTTACTATGTTTTAATGATGCTAACTCTACAGTGCGCACAAGACCATATATGAATCATCGACTTTTGAAGCTCAAAGAATTTTATTAGAAATTAAAAATACATAAATTCGTATAATCGTATAAATTCAAATATGAAGTACATTTCATTATATACATACCAGCTTCATTTTGTTGGCACTATTCTGGTTTTCCCGGGGAATTGGGAATTGGGGAAAAATATTACGACAATTCCCAACTACAATAATTCCCAGATTTTTGTTCCATATTTCCCAAAAGCGTATTCTACCAAATTGGGAATAATTTCCCATTAAAAAAATATTAGTTCAAGTGTTCACCACCGAAGAAGTCGATAATTTGACAATAAACAACAAAAAATTTCACTAATAAAATAGATTTTATCGCGACAATATAAATAATATATAATATAATATAAATTCGATAAATTATAAAAAACTAACATTGATGATTATAAATAAATAAAAATAATATAATCACATAATGGCACGGCGCCTAATGGATCACATGGATAATGATTAGAAAGGAAGACGTTGTAACCTTCGTATAATAAGGAAGCATCTACGAGATACAGCAAACCCCTTCGAAATTCCCGGAACAGAATTCATAAATATATATTATATAGGATGCCCCAAAAATTAGTTTTCAATTTAAAGGAACAAATTGAAAATTATATGGAGGCGACAAGAGTATTCCAAAAGAGGCCAGAAAAGGCTTGGTATGAATTACCTTAATTGTGTGTCACAAAGTGTTGTGAGTAGGGCAATAATGGAGTTTTGTACAATATGTGAAGAATATTTAATGCCAATATTCATTAAATTTCCTCCAACGACAGCTGAAATGATCGATATCAAAATACAGTAAGTATTTATATTTAAAAAACATATAATTCTGTAATGTAATGATGCTTGTGTTTCCCCATTTTAGATTTTATGAAAAGTTCGATGTGCCAGGCATAATTGGGTGTATAGATTGTTTGTACACATGTATCTATATTCAGACCAGCAGAAAGGATCGAGCATGTTTATCTGAATCGGCACCCCTATCATTCGAAGAATGTCCAATTGGTATGTATTCCAAAATAATTTAATTTATATTTTTATGTTAAATTAAAAAATAAAATGTTTTAGATTTGCGATTCAAAATTAAAAATATTAAATGTTAACGCTTCGTATGGGGGTTCAAACCACGACGCCACCATCTGGGAGAAATCGTTAATTAAAGCATTTTTGCATAATAAGTACGATGGAGGTTCTTTGCATAATTCATATTTATTAGGTAACTTTTATTTATATATATATATATATATATATACATATTTATTTCAGTCAAAAATTTAACAATTACTCTAAAATCACAAAAAAATTAAATTCTTACAAATATTCCATGTTTGTAAATACTTATCACAAATTCACATAGTATATATATGTACGCATATATATATTAAATAATAATATTAACATTTAATTGATATATATGCGTGCATATTTCACATATTTCATATAAAATATATATTTCACTTTTAATTCACTTTTTATTATTTATTTTGATCTTCTAAATAATATTCTAAATATTCTTCTTGATTCTCGTCGTCGTCATAGTTTTCCATTTGTACTTGTACTAAATTTTCGTAATGATTTTGCCTGCAATATAAATATATTATTAGTGATTTATTACAATCTTAATGTTTACCCCTATACAAAATCCGACCACTGAAGGCGAACGGAGGTACAACTGTAAACATAGGTCGATTAGAAATTGTATAGAGAGACTGAATGGAGTGCTTAAGTCCAGATTCAGATGCCTAGCAAAAGACAGATGTCTTAAATATTCCCCATATAAAATAGGACTTATCGTTAACACATGTGCACAACACATTGCACAACTTTATAAAAAATAATAATTTTGCTGACGACCATGATCTATCTCAAGGTGAAGAAGCAGAAGTGGAAGCAATAATTGATGGAGACATATTCCAAAATTTAGATGATCGATTGTTGGTAGCTGGTCGGGCAGTGAGAACATCAATTGTGCAAAATTACTTTTCTTATTAAATAAAATAAATTATTAATATTAAACTTACGGTTTAAGTAACAACATTTTTTCTAAAATCTCATGCCATCTTTCCGCGATCTCGTTCCTTTTTTCTACAGCTGTAGCACGTCTTTCCTGTGCTTCTGATATCCTTTTAAGGTAGTTAGCCTTATTTTTTTCTATTAAATTCGCCTCTTTTATTAAATTGTCCCGTGTATAAGCTGAACCTATTATAATTGGAAAAAAAATATTTTAATATGTGTGACTTCTACCATTTAAGAATAAATTAACCTCTAACGCGTTTCGTACGTGTCGCTCTCACGGTTTCCAAAACATTTGAACATGTATTCGTATTTGTGGTGTTGCTTTCTACATGGCATGTAACAGGACTATCTGACTTCATTAACGATGTCGGTGCTGTGGGTTCCTTATTGGTCTGAAATATAAAAATAAATATTAAAGTAAAGAGTAAAATTATATAAAAATTTGTATATTACTTGGGTAGGTAAGTCTCCCTTCTTTATTTGCGTTACCAGCACAAGATTCTTGTGAAATTATATTCAAAATTCGCTGGTCCATGGTATTTAATTCCGCCGGCCTTCTGGAGCTCGACTCTAATCCTAAGCCCGTTCGATTATCATACTCCTTTAGATCACTCCATGAAGTCCGGGCGTATTTTCTGAAATTAAATGGCAAACAATTAAAAAAAAATATGCAGTTAAGAATACCTCACTTCTATACTTCATGTCCGTCCACGCTCTCCTCCACTTATCAGGATTTTTAAAAGCTCCTCCAATTCCATTTAAATTTTTTGCCACTTCTTCCCAACATTCTTTATTGGTTTTTCTCCCATCTATTCCTTGAAACCTGTGAATTACAAAGTAAATATCGTTTGAAAATTAATATACGAGGCACAAAAGCTATATATCATAGTCACCATAATCTCTTTTTGTTCCTTGGTGACATTTTTACCCTAAAATTATACAAATTTTAACTCAATCATAAACTGTTTATTTTATAATATATATTATTTATATTATAAGATCCGTTTCGTTTTTTAATTCAAATTTTTTATTACGGCGACTATTTTACATTCTTCATTTAAAAACTTAAACTTAAAGAAACGAGGCTTATGTGTTTTGTGCTTTACTTACTCTGTTTAAATTTGCCATTATTGCAAATGTTAATAATTTTAAATTAATTAATAAAATTAAATAAATTAATAAATTTAAATTGATTTTTTTTGTACGTATGTTAGTAGCAGACATTAATTGTAAAATATTCGTAAATCTTCAATTCCCCATAAATTATGTAGGGAAAAATAAACGTCAAAAGTGCTACAAAATGGAATTACTTTTTCCCAAAAGAAAAAAATTCCCAATCGCCAGAATACACTTTTAGGGAAAAAAATCCAAACTGCTACAAAAATTCCCAACTCCCAATTCCCCGGGAAAACCAGAATAGTGCCACAGTTTGTAATGACAAGTCGGGACGAAAAGTTGATCTATGAGTGTGTTGATTTTGAATTGAAATAATTAATTTCACGTTTATAAGGTTAGTTCAATTTAGTTTTATTATTATTTGTGATGTCGCAAAGTGTTCATTTGTGTCAAAACTAACCCAATAATATATGTAGTATTTGAATAAAACTAGAAATAACGCGTGGTTCATATATGAATCGGTGGCCATTTTATATAAAAAAAAATGTGTTTCATATATGAACAATTGCGCTAATTTTTAACGAATTTTGTATGGAGTTCTCAATGGCAAGCAGCTCTATTGTTGTTGCGTCCGGACATCTTGGGTGTTGTCCAAAGTAATAATGGATTGATTATCGGACACAAATATGTTTATTTTATGGTTTGTGGGACATGGTTTCGATGGGGCAGATGTATTTAGGAATATATTCACACATGTTCGAACTATGTTTTGTAATTTTTTTATGTCTGAATGTCCTACATGTATGACGGTTTTACTAAATTGTAGATGCCCTTTAATTTATAAAAACAGAGAAGAGTAGGGAATCCAAGTCGTTTCTATCCGACTTCGTGTAGTTGGCCAATTACTTAACCCCCAGAGACTTCGGGAAATGCTGCAAACAACCGAAACCGACAACCCTCCTATGCATCTCAACGAAAATGGAAAAAATAGAAACGTATGTTTGTAGAAACCAGTGGGGTAATGGTAAAAACACGGAACCGAAAGTCGGGTACCCGAAATTCGGGAAATTGGATTCCCTAGTCGGGTAATTGGATTCCCTCCAACGTATGGGATATGCACGTTTATGTTTTTTCCATTTTCGTTGAGATGCATAGGAGGGTTGTCGGTTTCGGTTATTTGCGGCGATGCCCGATGGTTCCGGGTGTCTCTGGGGGGTGAATAATTGCCCAACTACACGAAGTCGGGTAGAACCGACTTAGATTCCCTAGAGAAGAGGTCATCGATCAAGCAAATTTAACAGCACATGAACTATATGACTTTATCGAAGAAATTCCGGTGGCTAGCGACGATGAGTATGACATCGAAGATAACAACAGTGATGGAGAACTTCAACCACAAGTTATTACTGAAGAGTTTTTAGATTCGTATTTTGATCAAAATGGAATATCCGAAATTACCATATTAGTAGCACCGGCCGACATTTCAGACATGCCTACAAATCAAGCGTCGTCAGTATCTCAAGTAGGATTTTAAATTGACATTCCCATACAAGCGACGAACAGCTTTGGTCTAAGATTTCCTAACTGTTTGCCAGTACACTAGAAATCGTTACTTCATTCTGATAAACCTATAGCTTTTGTCAATAAAATTTTAAAATTTTAAAAAAATTTACTTTTTTATATACCGCCGCTCGTTCTCACCCATATTTTCAAATTTAGAAATATGTAGAGTTTTCTAAAAATGTCTAAATTTTGTAAAAGCCGTAATACATGTTTGAATTCGATAATTACGGTCGGAACCATTCCATAATTACGGTCGGATTACCTATAATATCTATAGTTTTCCAGATATTTAAACTAATTTATTAAAACGGTTTCGTCGCTTGTATGGGAATGTCAATTTAAAATCCTACTGGAGATATTGCTAAAATATTAAAAATTCCAAAAATCAGTGTTAGATTCAATACATTTGATCCATTTTCGCTCCATCAACATAAAATATTATAAGATGGCGAAAAATGTAGACGAAATTCCGTGAACATCTCTGCGGTAATGGCCCTACAAATGAAAACAATAATTCTATTATAGGCATAGCAAAACCCATTAAATTCGGATGCCCATCACTATAACGGTAGAATATTGTGCAACCTATTCGAAAATGTGGTTTACACCCTGTGGATATTTTTACGATAGGCGGTATAAAAAAGAATTTTTTTTCCAGGACCTGTAAATATACATATTTAGCTCGCTCGTAAATAAAACTTTAAAATTTTCATCAAAATTGTGAAGTTAGACTTAAACATAGTAAAACCCAACATAAATTTATCTTATTCACTATATGCTCCAGAATTGGCTGGAACATCTGGACATCTCCATAATTGGCTGGTCCCGTCAAAAATGCTCAATTTCTAAATCTAATTTGTAATAGAACGAATCTCAAAAATATACTTTACTTAAATCTTACGAATAGGTCCTTTACCTTACCAAAAATGCCAGCTAGAATCTGTAGATATTTCTTGTTTCGAAGGCACAACATTTAGAATTAGTGTTGTGGCTAGTTCAATGTTGCAGTGATACAAATATCCGATGTGTTTGAGGCAATTTGCTATTGCGTTGATATTTGTATGTATGTATGTTGCGACAAGAAGGCAATAATAAACTGCGTAAATCCCAAGTTCTTTGGTTTTATTATAAATTTTATTTTAATTTATTTATAATTTTGTGTTTAATTAAACTTATGTTAATGGAATGTAAATTGGAATAAGAGACAGTGTCAAAATGGTTACTCGTATTTATTAGCGTGGACGACTCCGAAAAAATGTCGTTAGGTAACAGAGCTCAAACGCAGGTGTCACATCGAACGTAAATTCGGTATTGAATCATGCACTGAACTGAAGATAAAGCACAGGAATTCGTCCATCAATGGACACTTGGATGTGTAACGTTTTGATATTTTGGATGTAATACAAATAAATTTAAGTAAGTATATAAACATAAATTATGAATTAATGCTTAATTAATTATTTTAGGAGGATCAAACTGGTATTTATACAATGATAAAGGGTAAGTATAAAGTTGATTATTTTATGTGTTTACATTTGTTTGCTTTTTAGATTAAATGTATTTCAGAGTGAGATATTAGGTAAGTATTTGTTATGTTGAATTGCTCCAACAATAGTCCAACTTTATAATTTTCCCTTGAAAATAAATTCCAATAGGAAAAATAATAAATTTAACAGTGTAATTCTTAATAATATTTTAGTACAGACTTCACTATCATGCATTCTAACGAATGGAAAAACATTTCACGTAAGTAACTTATACTTCGTGCCAAAATACACGAAGTCAAAACTCAAATACGGGAGCCATCAAGTATATAGAGGACATTGAATATTACGATGTTCACAATAGAAACTATTATACATACCGATTGATGTCTTCAAAGGGTATTTCTGTGATTATTAATGCATCGATGTTCAAGTTGAAACAACCGAAAGCCAGGCCACGCTTGTTGAAGATGTATTTTAAGATACGCAGGATAGGATCACGAACCGCTTTAAGCAACCCTAACCAATAGTCAAAGTTGAACTGGATCCATTTTGAAGCTTGAAGCCATTTTGAAAAGGGGAGAAATTCCTCCAATATATAACTAAAGTATCGCATACACAGAAGTATAACTGTTGAAGAACCATAAAACGGTCCGGACCAGTGCAGTTTAAACTGAAAAGAATAAAGTCACGCAGCGGCTTATTGCAAGTTGATATCCAAAAGTTTCAAAGCATAACACGAAATTGATCTTATGCTAGTTTCTGAAAGTCTAAGATACGAAATATCTCTTGGACAGAAGTTGAGAAGGAACTGCTATTATTATAAAACAGCGGATTTACCATTATGTTCTAAATGAATATAGCGCACTGAGTAAATTGATGCAACCTGTAAATATTAACATTTCAACAGATATCTAAAAAAATTGTAAAACAATCTATCTAAAAAAAACCCTTTATGGTCGTCGGTGAGTTTTTTTTTTTTTTTTATTGGTAACTATACGATCTGTTTTGTGGCTCAAGGCTCACACCCTGCTCTTCCGCGGTTATGCTTTTTACGTCCTTACTTTACGCCTTCCGGCCAACTCGAGGACGTACGGCTATAGGACCGATTTAAGACCATCTGCACATTGCAAGCTCCATGCCAGCCTATACCGGCATGGAAGATGGGTCGGCCCATGGCTTTTGCACACCGAAAGGGGGTCATAGATGTGTTACATTTCACCACAGATCGAAATCTGTTGATGAAATTTCACTTTGCATTCTGCCCCTATATCGGGATTCGAACACGGTACCTCCCGATCCAAACGCCAAAGCTTTAACCACTGTGCCATTTGGTCGGTGTCGGTGAGTTTAATGCCAAACATACCTACTATATATATATATATATATATATATATATGTAGGATTTTATTTATAATTTCACTAAGCAAGAAATACAATTTATTTTATCTTATAATTTGGCTATTTATTTCCCGACTGATTAACTTGTTATGACCCAAAACTTTGCCATCGGCTTTTATTTTATATGATCTAAATGACCAATACTAAACCAAAACGTAATTAACGGATTTTAATACATTAAAATATAATATTTGGTTTGACTATTTTACAGGGTGATCCCACACGGCCCTCCTGCTGCCTCATCCGGCCCGGATGAGTCTAAGTTTTTGTCTTCGTGATCGTTATCATCATCAGATATACCGTCGTAGTAAAGTTTCATGAATTCGGCTGTAGTTGACGTTAGAATACGACCCTCTGAACTTCCAACTTTTCGTACATCGTAGCGGTCTTTCTCCTTCGCTTTCACAACCTCATATGGACCCAAATACTTCGGCTGGATTTTAGAGCCATTTCCAAATTGTCGCCTGCTTCCGTCGCCTGTTATAATCTTTCCTGTTCTCGTCTTGCACTTTGAGTATATTCTGCTTGGCTTTGTCACGTAGATGTTGTCGCTCTTCGTTAAATAATAAGGCTTCTTCTTGTTCGATGATTTCTTTCAGGTATATATTTTCGGAACATCTCATCTTAACTCCCATTAGCAGCTCGAATGAACTCATCGCTATGCTTCGATGAAAAGAATTATTCAGGTACCTCTGTATAGTTGATCAACATTTTTGTACCAGTTTGATTCGTCGTTTAAGGCAAGTTTTGTCAGGACTGGAATGATCAAGCGATTAACACGCTCTACTTGCCCATTTCCGGTTGGCGCGCCTGTGGTGATGGTTGAATGCAAAATATTTTCGCCTCTGCAATATTCTGCAAATTCTGCTGATGTGAACGCCGTTCCTCTGTCCGTGATAATATGCTCAGGACTACTGAACACTGCCTTCTGTATTTCAAGCTTTTGCAGAGTCTCCTTCATAGTAACGGATTTCGTAGGGTACAGCCAAGTAAATTTGGAAAATCCATCAATCACACACATGACGTACTTGTATTGTTTTTTAGTAGTAGACAGATTTCCCAAATGATCAATATGGTACGTGACTAGAGGGGTGTCGCCTTTTGGTAAAGGATTTAGCAAACCATCTCTTTTACCCGCCTTTCTCTCTGCCACTATGCAACTGATGCAATTTTTTATTGCCTTCTGAACTTTTGACGATAAATTAGGAATGAAGTATTCGCGTTGAATCAATTCCGTGGTCTTTCTCACAGCGAAATGTCCTTGTTCGTGGTAAGCTACTATTACTTCCCTTTCCATAGCCCGTGGTACGACTAATGACAGGCTCCCTTGGACCATCTTGAATAGAAGACCATTATTAATAAGATAATCATCAAACTCACCTGACTTTAGTAGCTCGAATATAGGTTTCAAAGAATCATCTTCTCGTTGCGCCGCTCTTATTCTAGTAATTAAGTTGCTTTGGATTGTCAATAATACCGGATTTCGACTTAATGCATCGACATGGCGCATTCGGCTTCCTGGGCGATGCTCTAATTTGAAATCGAATTCTTGAAGCTGCAGGGCCCACCCAGCAATTCTCGATGTCAGCTCCCGTTTTTCCATAGTGGCTTTAAAAGCCGCACAATCAGTTGCAATGGTAAAGGTTAATCCTAGTAAATAGACTCGGAATTTTTTCAGCGCTCTGATAATCACCAACACCTCCAACTCGTAACTTGAGTAATTTTCCTCTGCTTTCGTAGTTGCTATAATAGAAGACGGGGTGAAAGCTATTGTCTTCATCTGATTTTTGTGGCAAAATTGCACCGATTCCGACTTTGCAAGCGTCCGTATGAAGTTCGGTATCGGCTGCCATCGTATAAATTTTCAAAACAGGATCATCGATTAGCTTATTTTTTAACTGCATGAATGCGTTTTCCTCCTTGTCAGAGAATCTGAAATTGTTTCCCTTTCTCAGCATGTCCGTTAACGGTTTCGCGATAATAGCGTAGCCCTCCACAAACTTTCGGAAGTAGCTCGTTAATCCCAGGAAGCTTTGCAAGTTTTTAATATTCCTCGGCCTTGGAAATTTTCTTATTGCCTCCTTTTTTCTCGTAGATGGTTTAACAGTGCCTTTTCCAACCTCATACCCCAAATATTCAATAGTTGAGTGTAGAAACTGATACTTGCTCCATTTGATTTGTAAGCCATTTTCTTCGGCTACCTTGAGAACCTCCTGTAGTCGTTCTATTCCTTCCTCTGGAGTGCTAGCATGTATCACTATATCGTCCATATAAACACAAACTAGTTTCCTAATACACAGTGGAGAAAAAATCTTGTTTATATATCGCTGGAATACCGCTGGAGAATTACAGAGCCCAAATGGAGCCTGCAGGAACTCGTACAAACCAACTGGTGTTATAAACGCAGTGTATTTAATTGACTCCGGAGCTACAGGGACATAGAAAAAACTATTTCGCAAATCTAAGGTGGAAAAAAACTCAGCGCCTTGAAGTTGGTCACTTTGATCGTCGATGCATGGCAGCGGGTATCGATCTTTAACTACCACTTGATTTAGACGGCGATAATCAACGCAAAGTCTTTTTGTACCATCCTTCTTATTGCACAATACAATCGGACTAGCGAAATCTGATTTACTTGGCCGAACAATGTTTTCCTGAATCCACTCATCGATTTGGTCTCTAACTAAATTTAGCTCCAATGGTGAAAGTCGACGACAGTTTAGTGCTATTGGTGTCTCTTGAGTTAACACAATCTTCATTACTACGTCCTCCGATGGTTGAGCGACTTTAGGGCTATAATTTATAACCACATTCTTGATCGCCTTTACATACTTATCTGCAATAACTCCAATATTTAGTGATAAGTCTCCATGTTCGATCATCATAGCATAGTTGTCAGGAATAAATTTTCTCATCAAAATAGTTTCCGGAGTTAAAATCGTGATTGTTTGGCTTATTACCTCCTTGCCCAGAATAATGTCCACCGGTAGTAGATCATCAGCAACAATATGAAATTTTGTACAATACACGTCGCCATCAATCAGAACACTAGTAGAAAAGCGTCCTAAAGTTTTTAAATTTCTTGAACCGGCTCCACTGAACGTTGTTGTGTGATTCTCAAAATCTGGGGCACCAAGCAATGAATATTTTTTATGACTCATAAAGTTCAAGTCTGATCCATTGTCTACCATGGCATACAAAGTTTGGTTGCAAATTTTAATCTCCTTCAGATCTTTTGTAATGGATGTCAAATTGTCTTCATTGATTACCGCGCAAACGTTTTCTTTTTTCTCGGCCATTTCCTTTGAACAATTTGGCGCAATATGACCAAAATTACCACATTTGTAACATCGCGGTCCTTTTGCTTTATTTCTGCATTGATTTCCTCGGTGTCCTACACCACCACAATTAAAGCATCTTGTGATTCGACGTTCACTTGATGCTGTCTTCTGAATTTCGTGTTTTGGCTTAGTCGCACCTTCAACAGCCAACTCCCTCTCTTTCATGTCAGCATACAAATCCAATTTCTTTTTGAAATCGACCATGTCTCTAGCACCAAGTAAAATACTTTTATTTGCCATGACGTCATTAATTCCGGAAATGCAATAGTCGATTATTGACGCATCATCGATGTTTGCGGCAAGTGCGATTTCTTGCAATGTTAACAAGTAGCTACGATAAGATTCTTTCGGTAATATTTTACGAACTAGTTGTGTCTCTCCTAAACTCTGTTGGGAGAAATAGTGCCAGCTTGTCCCACGTACCGACATCTTTTGTTGTGCGCAAGCTTTGTTTCGCTGTACCACTCAATAATTTTTTAGCATACACAACTTTTTGCGCATCGTTCCACCCAACACCAACAGAAGCCTCATTCACATCCTCAATCCATTTTTCGACCGCATAATCATCATCTCCACTGAATGAATTTAAAGAACCTTCTATATCACTGAATGGAAATACTGATCCACTGTTAGTCGTTTCAGGATTGTTTACATGGCCGGGCACTTGAGGAGTTCGTCGAAGAAGTTCATTTTCGCGTTTCAAAAGTTCAACTTCCTTGTTTTTGAGTTCTAATTCCTTTTTAATCAACTCATCCTTTTGATTAGCTTGCTCACGGCTTTGATTGTTGTCCTCGGCTATAGAATTCTGCGTTGTAGAGTTATTCCGACTTAAGAAAATGTCATTGTCTAAACGGAGTCGAAATTGTTCAATCATATCACGATAAAAATTATTGCCTTCTAAACCGCTATTTTGTCTTACAGTGTCACTTTGAGCACTGTCATCTTGTTTTTTGTTTTTATTTTTGCCCATTTTTGGTGTTCACTATTTGCGGTGCACGACACTTAATTATCACAAAATACCATATAACAGTATCACAATAATATTATAATTCGGAGTTCGATGCAAAATAGCACAAAATTACCGTTTTCTTCAAGATTTATGCAGTACTCGAACAAAACTGTATCAACACTTTCGATTAATGAATTGATCAATACAAACACTACGCATGTGTAACAAAGTCAAATTATTAGGTTGTCACCTGAATTCCTTCACAATTTAATTTTTAAAACTAAAATCACTGCTTGAAATGTTCACCACAATTATACACCTTACCTTTTCAAAATAATAATATTTAAAAACACGGTTTGCATAACGCCATACAAATACAATTCCGTCTCGATTTTTACCGCTCTTCTGCAGTATTTTTGCGAACGTACGCCTTACGATTCGCCAACTCGCTCCTTAAATATTTATGAAAAACACCTTAATCACAAACTTTGGAGTGTAGTCCCGGTTGAGCCCCCAATTGTAGGATTTTATTTATAATTTCACTAAGCAAGAAATACAATTTATTTTATCTTATAATTTGGCTATTTATTTCCCGACTGATTAACTTGTTATGACACAAAACTTTGCCATCGGCTTTTATTTTATATGATCTAAATGACCAATACTAAACCAAAACGTAATTAACGGAGTTTAATACATTAAAATATAATATTTGGTTTGACTATTTTACAGGGTGATCCCACATATATATATATATATATATATATATATATATATATATATATATATATATATATATATATATATATAAATATATATGTATATATATATATATATATTTATATATATATATATATATATATATATATATATATATATATATATATATATATATATATATATATATATATATATATATATAGGGTTCAAGATTGACTACTCCAAGAGGACGTCAAATATTGAAAGTTATTCAAGAAAACCACTACGATATCGCATCGTCCGGCCATCCCACTTATTGGCCTACTGATAGTCGAAAAATTGCTGATGTCTGACCAATCTCCGGCTTTACTACATTACTAGGCTGACCAAAAGCCATGTTCTACAAACAACCATCTAACGAACACCTTAACTAACTGGTTGAAATTCAAGATATACTGCAGTTCGCATATCGACTTGACACCTCAAATAGAAAAAATGTTAACAGTGAACCGCCGCTTGAGGCGCATCTGCCAAATTAATCGATCGCCAGATGCAAAACACAACTTTAATCAGGCGAAAAGAATAATGTAAAGTCTACTACAAAAAACAAAATGGATTATATGCTAAATTGACTTAAGGAGTTAGCTCCTCATTCGGACACAAACTTTGCATTATGAAAGTCTACTAAATACTTTAAACGCTAGAAATGACGATAAAAAGCTAAAGCCTTCACTGATCACCTTGAAAGTATATTCTCTCCAAACCTTGGATTATCAGTGATTGAAACAGAAAATATAGCAATCATAGCTAGTTTATTATTGCACATCAAATTCAATTAAAAGAAGCCCCTGGGCACGATCGAATTACAGGTGAAATGCTTAGAGAACTGCCTGAGTGTACCTTTGAACGTTTAGCTCAAATACTCAATCCAATTTATGAGTCAGGATATCACCCTGAGTGCTGTAAACTGTCAACTATAAAAATGACCACGAAGCCTGGCAAGGAGACTACCAAAGACGCACATTCAAAAAAGCAATTATCGTAAATATTAAATCGGAACTACGGAATATCATTCCTAATTATCTAATTGGTTTCAGAGCCGAGCACGGAACCATTGAGCAAGTGCACCGAGTAGCTACAGAAATAACGTCAGCATACGAAGGTCGAAGACAAAAAAAACTGCTCTACCGTCTACTTGAATGTTGCTCAAGCATTCGATAAAGCTTCGTGTGAGGGTCTGCTTCATAAAATTAATTTTAAATTGCCAGAAATTTACTAAATTATGAAGTCGTATTTGTCAAATCGCAGATATTATGCCAAATACAATATTTCTAAATCGGGCGAGGAAAACATTCTGGCAGGAGTATTACCAAAAGGCAATGTGCTTGGCCAATTTAATTTTCACTTTAGACCTACCAACGTCTTCGCAAATTATGACAGACGCCTACTTTCGCAGATGATACGCCTATCATATGTACTCATAAAAATCCACAAACGGCGCCCGAAACTCTGCGGTCAATGAAGATCGCATGCCATCTAGTGGTCTATCACAGTAATAGCATTTGACGAATTCCTCTACCATCCGTTGTTGGCTTGATGGTTCTGTTTAACTGGGAAAATTTTCATTATTTCCTTTGCACTTAGGCATATTAGTTTATGAATTTATTTAATTCTGTTCAAGCTGTGCGTTATCCTGCTTTTGGTCACTTTATTCAGGCCTCTTTCGCAGTGATTAATATTATTGTTAGTAAAAACATCGGTACCATTTGAGGATTAATCTACAACCCTCGTAACCATTTCTTACTAAATTCTACAATGCACTTGATGCTCTGCCGATTGTGCTCGCAAGGCTGGCCATTATTCTATAACTATGACCTTAGATATAATTTCTTTAGTTTTTTTTTATTTTGTTGATCTACCACACAACACCCGTGGAGAACAACAGCAAAAATGTGAGATTTTCCTTATGGCGTATTTCCGTCTTGTGAAACCATTTCTGAATATTTTTTACGCTAATGTTCATCAGTTGCCTGAGATTTAAAAATAAACAATATGTAATGCCTGTAAGACTTGTAGTTATGGTCCTTTTCATTTCACAAAAAACAATTAACTGCACATCTCTCATATTGTCGATTTGAAGTAAATCCCAAAGAGTGTTTATGTTCTAAAGAGAGTGCTTTATGGAGTACATGTCTTTATAGAGAGTAAGTCCACTACGTTTATCAAAGTTTCTCTTGCTTCTCTATTGAAGTGAAATTCAAAAGGAACTCCAGCCCTTCTTTCGCTTGATCCTACTGCCAGTTATATAGTTGTTTTGACCTCGAAAACTTGTGTGGTTGTGTTGTCTTAAGCGGCGTCTTAAGACTGTGCGGTGTTGCATGTGTCAACAGAATAACATCTATCACTTTCTTTCTAAGGCGTTGGTAGATACATCATTCAAAAGGTGCTCATCTCTACAGTTAATATTGTTGTAAATATTTACGCCTCTCATTTGCAATTTCGACACAATCCTCTTAACTTAGTTGCAGTTTTATCGAAGTACCGCTAATGCGCGGGTGTTACCCATGGGACGTCGGTGTCTCCAAGTGCAATTATCGGATTTTGATAAGAAGATGAAAACACCTTAAATGTTGTCTTATCATACGAATCTCTAAAAACAAATTGTATTGCAAACTTGGGCTTCCGAGATTTAACACCAGTGTTACTATTTAATTTTTTTTTTTGCACCCAAACCTGTACTGGTGTTACTGAGTGCAGACATTCCTCAGAGGGCTATCTAAATTTTTCTCAAACCAACTATAGCCATTGCGGGTTGATTTCGATTATGTGATGGTTTTGGGCGATCTTATCTGTCTTGAATTAAGGTTAACGTAAATTTTAATTCTAGTGAGTCTTTCAACTTTAAAAAGAGAGACTATATGATGCTTTAAATGAGTTTCTGGACAATATTAATTGGGATTGATATGAAACGGGTAGTTTGGACGCTTAAAACTGATCAATGTTTTATAAAAAAATGAACTTGGCAATTTAACAATTTATTCCTCGTTCGACTGTGGTTTTGTCGCCATGCGAGCCATCGGAAACCTAAAAGTCATAAAAAATAAAAATTGAATCCATCCGTCGTAAATTATGAAATATTTAGTGTTGTCAGATCTCAATTTAAACTTTTAAATCGTTTATTCTACAATTCATATATGCATACTGTTGAGGCGGAATCGAATATTAGAAAAAACCCTAAATATTTTTGAAGCTATGTCAATTCGAAACTGAACTTAGAGGTAAACCTCCACGTAAATATCTCAATTCGTTGAAATTTTTTGAAAAAGTTTATGTCCCTTCTGCTAGGGAGAATGAAGTTTATGTCCCTTCTGCTAGAAATCCAAACTTTCAATTACATTTTACTACCGACGACGTCCTGCGTGCTCTGTTAAATGTAAATGTGAATGTGGCCCGGACAAAATGCACCTTCTTGTGTTAAAAGAGTGTGCTTCTGTTTTGGTTCAACCGCTGACATGCCTCTTCTTCTTCAATTTGGAAATCCGGTATCATTAAGAGTGGGCGAAGAAAGGATATCGAAAATTGCCGTGGTATTTTATCTTATCGGCATTAAAGCAGCATGGGTTTTACCCCGACCGATCAACTTTGATAAATTTTGTATTTTCCTGCCTTTAAAGTGATTCTTGTCATATTTTACGACCCGACCTCAACATTTTATCTAGAGATAAAAGTCCCACAAGGTAGCCATCTTGTTCCTTTCTTATTTATTGCTTTCGTAGTTGATGTAAAACTGTGCTTCACACATTGTGAGTTTTTGATTTATGCTACAAAAAGTCTATTGCAATATTCGAAATGATAGCGGTCTGTTTGATCTACAACAGGAATTAAATATTTTCTGTGAATGGTTTACCATGATTAAGTTTTGTCTCAACGTTTCTAAATGTAAATTTAGGAATTTTTCTAGAGGACGTATTGGTCTTGATAATAGCTTATTTTTAAATGGAGTTGTGATCGATTGAGTTCATTCTTTTCTTGATTTAGGTGTCTTATTTTCTCGATATTGATTGTTTAAAGACCATCCGTAATTCGTTTCGCCAAAAATTTTCTTGATCTCAATCATCGTCAATTGTAAATTTTTGATTTTAAAGTGCACGATGGGACAACATTTGAGGTAAAACATCTTTTTGTTTATGCGGGTTTATACTGTTGGCACGGTCAAATAAACTTAATATGTTTAGGACTGACGGTGATTTTACTTTAACTAATTCTTTAAAGGTAATCTTAAATACACCGAAATAATGTTAATTCGCCGTTAAATAAAATGTTTATCTGTTTTCAATAAAACTGTTCTTGAATCATTTATTGGTAGCTTTTGTTATCTAACAACCGTTACAATTAAATTATTTATCCTAGAGCCATGTTGAGAGCACCCTTCAAATAGGCCATTTCACTGTCCGTATATTCACGAACTAGGCGACGATGAGTTTCTGAAGGCTCCTCCGCGACTTGAGGTGGTGCAATAACAGCAGCCAACGTCATCTGAAATATAAAACCGTTAGTAATTGTTTTCGATGCCTTATTTTTATTATGTGTACCTGAATCAATATCATCCCGAAGATGAATAAAATCGCTGTGAGCTTCATGGTTATTCGTTTAAAATTAAACAATTTTTTATATGATTTCAATTTGAATTTGTGTGAAACACTGAAGCGATTTCAAAAAAAGTTGGGCTTTTATACTGTACAGGTACAAATTTTTATTCGAGCTAGATCTAGTTTAGGCTTATTGAAAGCTAAATGATGTAACAGTTTGGAAACAAACAAGAACCAAAAAAATTGAAATATGTGGAAGTCTAACAATACATCATCACACAGGTGTGTAAAGCGTTATACTTTACAATTTACATAAGTTTGTTTTGATAATCGAATAATAAATACTAAATTTATCATCTGGTTGGAAACGTTGTTGTTCACCATCAATTGTTTTTCATGGTATAGTTTTTCTGGGCGGGCTTTCATAATTTTAAAACTCCGGGAAAACAAGCGTGAGGGAAAACCATAAATAAAATGTTGCATTTCTATAAGTAACCACTCGGCTATCTAATTATAAGTTGGTCGTTCAGTGATTAGAGACACCCAACCAAGTGCTATCATTCAAACAGCCATCGGTTCAAGTCGAGTATTCTTTCAAATATACGTTAGTATTGTCATTTTCAATTGACCCGTTTTAAAGCAATTCTTGGGGTGGAGATTGATTGAACAAAGAGAGTAGGAATTAATGGAAACAAAATGCAATTTTAAAGTGGCATGATCATAAAATGTTTGAACAAACTCGTGTAAATTGTTATAGAAATAACAGTTTACAGTGCACAAGTGATGAATGAAACAAACAACTTTGGAAACTTTACGTTGAGTGTAACTTACTATTTCACAATGATTATCTCTGTTTGGTGGAGCAAAACCATTTTGATCTTTGCGATCGCTATTCCTATACTATAACAATTTTCAAGTTTCGATTGCCGATCATTCAAATGTTCACATGTTCATCCGATGCAGGTCAGATAGCTCAGTAAAAGTTCTATGTATATGGGGTGAACGGGATCTATTTAGGATAATTTTAATTTGTCTAAAGAAACTATTACGTTTAAACGCCTAACTCTGAAACCTATGACCATCTTTCGAATTTAGGTTATTCGATTGTATTTCAAATAAATGGGCTGCTTATTTGGAAATAGAAAGTTTTCTAAACTTTCAAATGATACCGTAAAAGTGTATTCGTAGGGATCTAAGAAAGGATTTAAAAATAGTCTAAAACCCTTTTAATTTCACCACAAACCAATCTTTAGGGAAATTTTTTAATTTTAACAGTGTAGATTTTTGGTTAAGATTCACAATCATTCTATGCTCGGACAAATATCATTTATTTCTTGTTGAGCAAGTTCGTTTCCAGTCTCTGACCACTAGCAGACTGTACACATGTCAGGAAAATGGGTGACGCATATTTGGTGACGCATAATAATTCACAAATAAAAGTTATTTCTTAAAAGCTTTATGGTTCTATTAAGTTCTGTTATTCTCATGGTGTTGATTCAAACGGTTTTTATTTATTTTAACGAGCGTTTTTAAATAAATAACTAGCTATTACGAATTTCAATGTATCTATACCCAAATGAAACAAACACCTGTGTCAAGTTCGAATTTTTAATATATCTAAAAAATATTCAATTTGCGTGCTTATAGCTAAAAAATAAGTTAGCCCAGTATTGAAAATCGCAAAAGTTGTTAAGAAAGACTATGTCTTAGAGTTCACGCTGTTTATGATGTCATCTTTAGATAAGAAGATTGGGGTTATTAAATATAATATAAGCTGAAGTACTTCCAATTCTTCTTCAAAACAATTCCTTTCGTAAAGTATTAATTATAAAGGTTTATCGGTTTGGGCCATAGATCGTTAAATACTATGGACTGAAGTGGATTTTTTCTGTTTCCAACATCTGTGCGGACCTCAATTGATTTTTGAGCTGTTTTGATTACTAGTCCATAGGAAAGAGAATATACAGGGTGTCCACTCGAAAGATGTCTGCCAAATGTCCACCTCTATTGGCCCTGCACAATTCTTAGATAATCCGGTAAATTGTGTCCGGTAAACTTTCACGTAATTTTCTTAATGCGTTAATGTAATTGATACCTGACTCGTGTATACTATTAAAACGCGTTGTTTAATCGAATATTTCTCCATGATTAATTTACCATGTGCGTATACTTCACAATTGCCCAGTATGAACTGTTAATATTAATATTCGCCTAAATGACGAAAAAAATTGTAAACCTTTCGGACGGACATCCTGTAGGATTAAAAATTCGGTCCATGTATCAAATGTCATTGAACTCGGTTTATATCTTTATAATACGGTAAATTTTATACAATTCACATTTTCATTCATAATTTCATTGAATTCGATTTTGTATGTCATTAAATTCAGATTATATTTTTATATTACGGTATCTTTTGTCTTTGATTTTTGTGCAATTAAGGGTATAATTGAACTCTGTTATTTCAATCATTTACGGCCATATTATTCACTCGGTTAAAAACGCGGTTTGAACGCTTTTGAACCAAAAAAATCAAATAAACCACCCGATTTTAAACCAGAAAATATGAAAACCATATTCATGTTATTCACTAAGTTCCTTGTTTAAATATGTTTGGTTTATTTTTGGTCTATTTCGCTATTGGTTTATTTTCTAAACCACTTCAACGGTCATGAAATCTCAGATTTGCCCGATTTGAGAACCATTTGGCCGCCATTTGTTATTTTATTTAATAAATTAGTGTTCTTCGTCTGCTTCCGGTTTTTACAAAATTTAGACATTTTTAGAAAACTCTATTTCTAAATTTGTAAATATGCGTGAGAACGAGCGGCTGTACAAAAAAAAGTAAATCTGTTAAAAATTTTAAAATTTTATTAACAAAACGATAAGTAGCGATTAACGATTTTATTACGTAACGATTTCTAGTGTACTGGCAAACAGTTAGGAAATCTTAGACCAAGGCTGTTCGTCGCTTGTATGGGAATGTCAATTTAAAATCCTACTGGAGATTTTGCTAAAGTATTAAAAATTCTAAAAATCAGTGTTAGACTCATTACATTTGACCAATTTTCGCTCCATCGACAGAAAATATTATAAGCTGGCGAAAAATGTAATAGTTATAGGCCTATTTCTACTCTTTCTATATTCGATAAAATTTTTGAAAAATTAATATTTTCGCGTTTAATAACGTTTTTCAATTATAATAATTTTTTTGATTCCTACCAATATGGTTTTAGAAAAGGTTTTAGAAATTGGGAGCATGATATATAATGCTTTTGATTCAAAAAGATGATAAATTATACTGTTACGGCGTGTGTGGAATTCCTTACAACTTATTGAAAAGTTATTTAACAAATCGAAAACAGTATGTGATTATAAATGGAGTAGGGAGTGAAATGTTAGATCTTATTTATATTAATGATATTTCCTATTTGCCGCTCAAGGGTCATATTAGAATATTTGCAGATGATACTGCTTTATTTTATGAAACCCTTGATCCTGACAGTATACTGATTGATATGAAACATGACCTTAGCATACTTTTAGAATATTTTAGTTCCAATTTAATAGCTCTCAATATATCTAAAACCAAATATATGAGTAGTGTTGCTTTCGCTAATCCGCTTAGCTTACCCAGTGTCTACACTATGCAAATTCACTGATATTTTCTATCAGCAATTCTATGTATGTGTTTCATTTCAATATATATTGATAAATATTTGTCAAAAAAATATCATGGCTGGGTATTTTACTATCATAATAATATTTTCAAATGTCATACAAAAATGTTCAATAATATCAAAAACATTAGTGGTTTTTTAAAAATTGTGGAGTAAAGTAACAAAATAAAATCTTAATTACTTTTTTTAATTTACCTTGTATTAATATAATATGGAGAGACGTCGCGAAATTATCAAAAAATTACGAATCTTTCAAAAACTGGAAGAATTAGAGAAAAAGGAGAAATTAGAAAAGAAAATTAGAAAACGAGCATACTGGGTTAATCCATTTTTGGCGGAGCGTTCTCCAAATATTTTAGAAAATAAATTATTGGAAAGCTTATTGTGGGGACAAAATAATTCATTCAAAAATTTCACGAGACTAACATTTGAACAATTTAACGAAATATTGCTTTAGTAAGAAACCATGTTTTAAATTTTAAAATATGTACATAACATTAAAAATATATATTTCAGGTAAACGATGAAATACAAAAAAATGATACCACTTTTCGACAAGCAGTAAGCCCTCGGATTCGGCTAGCTATTACAGCTAAGATATTTAGCAACTGGCGATTCGTATCAATCATTAGAATTTTTGTCGCATGTTTCGAAAAAAACAATATCCCGAAATATTTAAAAGTAAGGTTAATTTTTTTACAGACAATTGTATAATTGTTTTATATTATTTTATTAATCTTTATAAAAAATATATATATATATATATATATATATATATATTTTAAAACAAAAATTGAATTTTCAGTAACGCAGTAGTTCATCACAATTCAGTATTTTATAAAAAATACTTGACGAAAAGTAGTCAAAATTATTACAAAAAAAAACGTTTAATATTCTGTTAAAATATCGTCCAAAAGATATTCGCTGTCGCTGTTATCCTCATCCGTGATTCCAGCTGACATTATTGCGTCATTCAATAAACATGGTTTATCGTACTTAAACATATTACATCGTCCAAAATTTTAATCCTTTTTGATTCTAGGATAGGCTGTTGTAGTGGTGGTGAGATATTGACCTCTTTATCATAGTTGGTGGAATTTTTTTGAATCGGTGTAGTTACGGACATTCCGATGTTTTTTCCTGTTGAATTTGAAATTTCTTGGTGATCGGGTGAATTAGAATATGTGGTGTACGATTTGTGCCGTTTTCTGTAATTGATTGGAGTAGATGTGCTGGTGCTAGGCACTGGTGATACTGCATTACGATTTCTCAATAAATTTCACTCAATGGAATGTTGAGAAGCTGTTGGTGATGGAGAAATATGTCTATAGTTGTTTTGTGTGATACAACATTTTGTTTGGCTAGTTGTTTTGTTTTTTAATAATTCAGCTATTTTATTTCCAATTAAATTTTGAATCCCTTGCATACAGTTGAAAGCTTTTGCCACGTCTAATTTGTGAATTTCTTCTAACTGGACGGTAACAGTTGAAGAAAATGTTTCAAAAATCGTTAGCGGTTTCGAATTTGCAGATGCTCAAAGTTGGCTAATTGCAGCTTCATAATTATCTGGTCTTTTCGATGTTTTCGTCGAATTATTTGGCGTTGACATTGACGATTCTTCATAATCATAATCACTGGCTTCTTGAGCTACTTCATATTCCACCTAAAAAAATTAAAAAATTTATATTAACTATAAGACATACAAATTAAAATGTGCTAAATAATAAAAATATTATTTCAGATTTCAAACACGGAAGCTGAATGGCAGATGATTATTCAATATTATTGGAACATTAGGAACTTTCCACACACTCTAGGTGCTCTTGATGGAAAGCATGTACGGATTGCCAAACCACCACATTCTGGATCGAATTATTATAATTATAAATTGCATATCCCAAGACCAAGTGTGTTAAAAGGTGAAATCATGCCTGTACATAATTTTTTAATCGCAGATGACGCATTCAAATTAGACCGACATCTGATGAAACCATACACTAGATGCCAAAGACTGACTACAAAACAAATGATATTTAATTATCGACTATCTCGAGCCAGATTAACAGTCGAATGTGCATTTGGAAGATTGGCGTCTCGATTTCGAATGTTGCACAGACCAATTGAGGTAAAAATTGAAGCGGCCGATACGATTATAAAAGATTGTTCGAGTTTGACAATATAAAACCATATAAACTACCGCCAATCTTTTCCAGTATACAGTCAAATGAAAATATGGCAAGTTCCATTAAAATAGTGCATGCAATGCGAGACACGATTGCAAATTTTTGTGTCGGAAAAGGAGACGTGCCATTCCAGTGGGAAAAGATTGGTAGAATAAGTTAATAAATGAACATATGTATATTAAACTTAAAATTTATATTTAATTTTATAGAAAATAAAAATTACTTACACCACTATTATCCGATTCCATTATTTCAAAATTACTGGTTGTTTGGCGTAAAACGATCACCTCGTCCAAAAATTTCATTTCCTCGAACCAAAACCAAGTTTTTCTATCGTCACCAACCCCACTTCCAGATTTGTTTCTTTTTTCTATTAATTTTTTATGCTGTACATAAGTATTCCTCAAATTCCTAATTTTTTTCTTAACATCTTCGATATTGATTTTTAATTCATCCGCAATTTTCTGTAGAGCAGAATTTTTTAAATCTACCCGTCTGTAATTTTTGTGTGTTATCTTCCATAATATTTCGTTTTCTCGATACATATGTATCAATCGCACTGTATTTTCAGTTTTAAAAGCCATTTTATATTTGCTTTTAGAAAAAATCAACAAACAAAAATTGTTAGGTTATATTTTTAGTAGCTCTAATATGTGTATCCATGAACGAGAACAATTTCAAATGGCAAAACATAACCTCAAACGATAATTTCTTATGACATTTCATAATAATTTACTAATAAAATTACGTGAAATAGCCTCCTGGTAATTTGCTAATAGTGTCACAATGTGTATAATATACACACACATACATTGATAAAATTTATATCATGATAGAAAATATCAGTGAATTTGCATAGTGTAGACACTGGGTGGGTTAGCTACGAAATGTGAAAGCAACAACTTTTGGCTTTAGTTTTTTAATGCGTTTTAATTTTTCTGTGTTGGTTCATTTTCTTAATATTTATTGTAAATTCTAAACAAACTGTTTAGAATTATGTTAGACAAAATAGAATATTAAAAATCTCCGTGCTATTTCGATGTGTTGTTGAAATTGACTAACAATTTATTTTTTAATTTCTAGGTTTTTATACACAAAAGAAAACCTAAATTATGACTAACTTATAATAGAACACGATAACAAGAAACTGCAAAGAATGCAAGCGGATGTATCATTTTCACATATACGTGTTGCGCTGTCTATGCATATCAAATGATCATCCGCTCACACGCTCTACATTGTTTCCGGTTATCGTGTGAAATAAACTGTTCAAGATTGAACATACTCCCGGGCGACTATGGCAAGGTTGTACTATGCAGTAGCGGCCGTTGATTGTGGTCGAAGTGGATCTAATGGGCGCCGGCGCCGTATGTAAGCTATGATCCACACTATTCCGACGATAAGAGCGCTCCAGAATAAAATATGAATCATGGTGTAGTGATGAACATGATGTTGATTTTGGTTGGTGAAGAACTCATTTCTCTGGATCAGGTGCTCATTTTCCCGAAGAGCTGCTATTTCATCTTCCAACTTTTTAGTGTCCAGACCGGAGATGAGGTCAGCCGCAGCGTCATCACGCACCTTGGTTTTGATGTGATTTCCAAGATTTTTCAACTGCTTGGAAGTGGTGATGCCCGAGGTTGATCTTTGAAACGCCTTGCTTATACTGTTGGTTGCTGTGCCCACAGCTACAATGTATGACTCCCTGTCGCGTAATATACAGCCTGCATCAATGCTAATTATTCCCGAGCCTTGAAGAGTGAGCGGACTAGATTGGGATCCACATAAGACATCGACCGTAGTTTCGTTGGGAACTGCATAAATCCATTGATTGGGTGCCTTGAGGGGAATCCATCTATTAGTGGAATTCCTAGTTTGAAAGCTGCAGAATTGCTCAAGAGCGGCTTTCCGCTGAAGGATGGCTACCTCGCATCGACCGTTGTTAGAGAATGCGTTGAAGACGGGTGATGTCTCGCATAGGAAATGTGCTGAGGAAACAATCTGACAACGAGATAGTTGTTCCGTAGAGAAGAACGCGAAATGTTCGCGATGGCTGTCCATGGCCAGATACTCAGTTGAAGTTACTATGCTTGACTGTGTGTGGTCATGCAGAATGTCCGGCACGGCAATCACGGAGAGAAGCGTATACTCTGTTGCGAACGCCAGTGGAATGATGACTTCGATGATCACGTTCTTCTTGGTCATTCTACTTCTGACTGTTAGACTCTGATATACATGTATCAGATCAGACAATTGGTGACCAGGGACGCTGACGGCTGTCGGTACATGTTGCCGAATCAGCGAAAGTTGTTCTTCTAATTGGTCCGGCGTGAGTATGGTGGGATGCAAAATCTCATGATGAGCGGAGTACACTATGTTAAGCAAACTGTGTTGGGTGTCTTCCAAGTTCTGTAAGATCAAGGTTAACTCGATTATGTTCATTACCACCGAGCGAACCCTGTCCTCATAGCTTCGATACTCTTGTAGTACCTTTAACTCCTCCCTTAATCGCCTCTGCTCTTGTAATAGGTTGTTCATGGACATCATGGTGAGATTGGAATTATGCTTTATCAATTTTACCGTGTTATCTATTATTGATATTTGATTCTGTATTAATGTCAGTAGATGATTTTCGTTGGTGTTGATCGTGTCAAACTGGGATTCGTATTGGGCTGCATCGCGTTGCGACAAGATGCCAAATATATCGCCCAAAGCAATCCCCAACGTATCTCCTAATCCTCGCTTGGATCGCTTGCGTTCCTTATTGCTATCTTTTAGTAACTTGTTTTCAGCTATTAGGTTGTTGAGTCGCCATTGCAAATGTTGTAGGGTAGTATTACAGTTGAATCCTGGCAGATCTTTACAAGCTCCTTGTAGTTGGGCTACGGCTTGCTTACAGTTTTCTACCTCTTTCCAATAGTCGGTCAAGTTGTAAAAAATTACTAATTTCCATTTCATGGCGACGGCTTCTAGGGTTCCCATTTCCTCAAAGTATATGCCTGATGGATGGTCGAAGGGGCGGATGTTAGTGATACCGCGCGCCAAACCTAGAATGGTGCATACTGATAATAGCGCCAAGGCTAAATTGCTAGCCCTTAAACCACACTTTGCTCTTCTCGGCGGTTGCTTCCTGATAGGTGGGGCTTCGTTGTTGGCGGCTTCGAGTTCTGGAGTATTTGTCATCTCCGCTTCTATGGGGAGCTTGCATAGTTTGGTGATTGGTCGTTTGTACACATTGTCCTTGCATTTAACCGTGGCCACGCGAACTAGACCATCAGCACCAGCTTGAGTTTCAATAATTCGACCTAATTTCCAATATGTTGTCGGTAGTTGATTGTCTCGCAAGAGGACTAAGTCGTTTATCAATAAGTTGGGTTGCGGCGTTTTCCATTTGCTGCGTTGCTGTAATTGGTGTAGATATTCAACTGACCATCTCTTCCAAAAGTCTTGTATCATCCGTTGTACTAGGTGCCATCTTGTGGTCAGAGGTATGTTCTCGACCATGCCAGAAGGCTGGCTCTTGAGAGCTTCCCCGATCAAAAAATGGCCAGGAGTTAATGCCTTAAGATCGGATGGATCATTGGTTAACGGCGTCAATGGTCTCGAATTTAGGCAAGCCTCTATTTGAGCGGTGATGGTACTTAATTCTTCATAGGTAAGAGTAGTGGCACCTATGACTCGTTTTAAATGACCCTTTACGGATTTAATTCCGGCTTCCCAAATGCCTCCAAAATGAGGGGCGAATGGTGGTATGAAATGCCAAGTTGTCTCGCCTTCGGCTATTGCATTTGTTATATCGATTGGCAATGTGGTCAAGGCGACGTGAAGGTTCTTCTTCATTTCGGCATCGGCACCAACGAAGTAGGTGCCATTATCCGAATACAGATCCGTGCATAAGCCTCGTCGTGACGTGAATCGTTGGTAAGCGGCAATGAAGGCGGCCGTTGTTAAGCTACTAACTATTTCTATATGTACGGCCTTGGTCACCATGCAAACAAATAGGGCTATGTATCCCTTATATGATTTATGACCTCTGCCTTTTGTTGTTCTCAGCTGAATAGGTCCAGCATAATCGATCCCAGTTTTAGCGAATGGTCTGCCTGGCCATACTCTGGAACCTGGAAGATCACCCATAAGTTGTCTCGTGTTTTGTTGTTGGTGCCGGAAGCATGTAACACATTTATTTATCACGAGTCGTACAGCTCGCCTTCCATCCAGGATCCAATATCTATCTCTTAGGTGTGATAGCGTCAGCTGTACTCCTCCATGCAACATTAACTTGTGGGCTCTTTCGATGAGTTTCCGAGTAATTGAATTATTTTTACCCAAAATAATGGGATTTTTGGTGGCTGTTGGGATGTTCGCGTTCTGCAGTCGCCCTCGCATTCGTAATACACCATTGTCATCTAGAAAGGGGTTCAAAGATAAAAGCTTGCTGTTATTCGGCAATCGTTGTGTGTTTCTCAGACATCTCAGCTCCTGGTAGAAGTCTTCCTCTTGACTCATGCGGAATATAATGGTTTCAGGCGCGATCGCCTTAAATGTTGGAATTTTCCGTGCAGCCCGATTAATGAACGTTGCGCAGATTGCTACTACTCGTTTTAATTTGTCATAACTGGAAATCCTTTGAAACAATCCCCACCAGACGTTGGTTACATTCGTTGTTGCTATTAAGGTTATCTTCTCCTCGTATTCCTCAGGGCGATAGGCTTGTGGGTCCGTCTCACTGTTTTGCTCGATATCTTCAGGGAGTCCCCATAGAGTTGAATCATGTTGTAGAAATTCTGGTCCATGCCACCATAACTTGCAGTGGACTAATTCTCTAGGAGATGTTCCTCGAGAAGCGAGGTCTGCGGGATTCTCGTGGGACCTTACGTGATGCCAAGTGGCTGTTGGTAGCTTTTGTTTTATGCACGAGATGCGGTTTGCAACAAATGTTTTGAAGCGCCTTGGTTCTCCCTTGATCCAGCTTAGCGTGATGGACGAATCGGTCCAAGCGTGCGTTTCACACTCATTTAGCTGCATTGCAAGTTGCACATGCCTTAATAGTTTAGCTAGTAGTCTAGCTGCGTTTAACTCTAATCGAGGAACTGACAGCTTTGTTTTGATGGGAGCCACCCGTGTTTTGGCCATTACAAGATTAGTGGTTACTTGTCCTGCCTCGTTGGTAGTCCTGCAATATACTACAGCGGCGTATGCAAGTTCGGAGGCGTCAGCAAAGCCGTGTAGTTCCTTTCTGGTGCTTCTTGTTGTGTTGACCCACCTAGATATTTTTATGTTCTTCACAGCGGGCATTTCCTTCTTGTAGATCAACCATTTTTTACCTATTTCTTCTGGTAGTGGTTCGTCCCATTCGATCCCGGAGGCCCACGTACCTTGCATCAGAATCTTAGCAGCAATGGTGACGGGTGCTAACCAACCGATTGGGTCAAATAATTTTGATGAATCAGCCAAGAGTGAACGTTTGGTAGCCGTCCCCTCAGACAATTCCAAATTGTCTACGTGAAATTCAAAGGTGTCTTTCGTGGGGTTGTAATGAATCCCCAAAGTTTTGATGCAATCGCTTAATTTTAACAACACGTTACCGGTAGCTTGCAATTCTGTTGGTATTTGCGCTAATAGCTCCGGACTATTGGAAGACCACTTCCTTAGTTTTAGTCCACCTTTCTCGGAGAGCCCTATTAGTTGTTGTATCATGGCCGAGGCTTGGTCTAAGCTGTCGTTTCCTGTCAGCAAATCGTCCACATAGAAGTCAGACAATATGGTTTCGGAGGCAATAGGAAACGATCGCCGTTCGTCTTCAGCTAGTTGCCTTAAAGCACGCACAGCCAGAAAGCTGGCGGCTGTGGTGCCATATGTGACCGTTTTTAACCTGTAGATGTCTATGGGGTTTGTTGGTTCCGTCCTCCATAGAATTAGTTGATAATTTCTATCTTGCTCGTGAATCCATACCTGCCGGTACTGATGTTTACGCCAACGAAAGATTATGTCCGCCAAATCTTGCTGTAACTTTGGGCCGATCATCATTTTCTCATTAAGGGATGATCCATTTGTTGTTTTGGATGACGCATCGAACACTACACGTAATTTGGTAGTAGTGCTGTCCTGCTTCATTACACCATGGTGTGGAATGTAGTAACTATTATAGTTTGGCTGCTCTTCTAACTTGGGAACCAGCTCCATATGGCCTAAGTCCAGATATTCCTTCATGAAGTTTTGGTATAGTTGTTTAAACGGGGCGTCTTTTTTAAATCTTCTCTCTAGTTGTAATAAACGAGCGGCAGCCGTTTTCTTGGATTCTCCTAACTTTGGGGGATCCTCCTTGAACGGAATGCTCACCGAGTACCTGCCGTCACCGTTTCGTTGAACTGCTGATGAAAAGTGTTCCTCCGCTCTCTGCTCTTCTTCGGTACGGACCCTTTCGTCTGGAATATCGTCGTTTTCCACTAAGAGTTTTAGTTGATTCTCGATGGCTTTAGTGGTCACCATTGTAAGCTTTTCTCCAGAACGTTGACCCATGTTACCCATCAAAATCCAGCCCAGCTCAGTTTCTTGAGCCATCGGGTCGTTGGGACCCATCTTGATTATGTTGTTGATAGCTATGGACGCATAATAGTTGGCACCGATTATTAGGTCGATGGGTTGTGGATGATTGAACCTCGGATCGGCCAATTTTAGTCTACCCAGGTGGGTCCATTTGCTGTCGTCAACCTTGACTTGTGGTAGTTGATGATCCAGGTTATCGAACACTAGTGCCTCAATAGCTAAAGTGAAACTCCCAGGGAAATTGGGTGATAGCGTAGTGTTCACAGCATGTCTGCATACTCCTGCCGCTTGACCACCAATGCCAGAAATTTTAACATTAATTTTCTTCCTTTTGAAATTGAAACGATTTACGGCTCTGGATGATATTAACGTTGCCTGAGATCCAGGATCTATCAGGGCTCGCAGTGTTACGAGCTGACCGTTGGCGGTTGTTGAAAGGACCACGGCAGTTGGCAATAGCACTGCCGATGTTTGCTGCACCATGAATGTTTTCGGACCCTGCTCGGTTTTCGATGCAGAGTTGTTGCAATGCAAGAGGGTGTTGTGTTTACCATTGCAGACTACGCAGAATTCCGTGGCGGAGCACTTGAACTTATCATGACCTTCCAAGCATCGCACACAGAATTGTAGATGGTTGACCAATTTAGCCCTCTCCAAGGTTGGCATATTCTTGAAACGTGGGCAGATCTCTAACTTGTGATTTCCGCTACAATCGGGTACCACGCAGCGTACTGAAGCTGTCGCGACATTTACACGTTTGATCGGCTGTGTGACGATTTGACGCGGTGTTGCTACATGCTTGTTTTTACCCATGGCTTCTAAAGACTGGAATCGTCGTTCTAAAAAGTCAAACAACACGTTCAAATTCGGAACTTCCTTGGGCTGTTGCAAATTTGTCTCAAACAATCCTATTGACTCTGGATCGAGCCTTCTAGTGACTAAAAATACCACAAATGCTTCGAATGTGGACTTCAGTTCGAGTTGCTGGATGTTATGCAACACTTCCTTAAGCGTGTCATGCATCGAGCGGATTGCTGGCCCTGTTGCTTGTTGTAGCGTAGACATCGACAATATTGAATTGAAGTAATTGCTGGACAACAACCTCTTGTTGTCATATCTAGCTTTTATGGCTTCCCACGCCATATCATAATTATCACCTGTTGCGGCTAGATGAGCGATGAGCTGAGCCGCTCCCTTTTGCAGCTTAGATTTTAAATAGGTCATTTTCATTGTGTTGGACAATGAATCATTGTTATGAATTATTTCAATGAACAAATCCTTGAACGAGGTCCATTTATCGTAGTCACCATAGAAGGTTGGTATTTCTACTTGAGGCAACTTGACCTTTTGTTCTACATGTGGTTTACTCGTAATACGTTCTGCCAGTTCCTGGCACTGTTGTAATCTTATTATCGTATTTTCCACTCTATTTTTGATGGTGCCATAGAAATCTTGGACGAAATAGTTTGTTGTTTTGTCCTTTTCATCCGTTTCTATCATGATGGTTGCATGCAATTGATATATATCACGCATTTGTCTCTGCAGCTGATTTACTTTTAGATGAAGGTATTCCTTCGGACAACTTTCTTTATCCAATCTGCATTCTATTGCGTATATATCTTGATGTAATTGACGCATATAGAAATCTTGTCGCTTGCACTCGAGGGTTAAAGATGCAGTTGTCGTCTTATGATGCTCATTACTGCTAGAGTGTGACGAGGAATCAGTTTCCTTGAAAGGCGGAGGTTTACTGGATTCTTGATTGTCCCTGCTACAAGTTGGTTCCGGCTCTTCTTGATGGCTCTCCGAATGAACGTCGTTATCGATGGAATCAGGCTGGGAAATTGTGGTCCAGCCTAATTTTTCGACCGCTGTACCCGTTGGAGTGCTTGGAGGTGCTGCATTCAAGCGTTGGCGCATGTCTCCTAGAAGCCAGGTGCATTCATCCGGTGTAGTTTGTCTAGTTGAACGATATGGGTGCGAATTCTCCATTGGAGGGGATATCGCTAGAATCTTTTCATCATTGGTGATGAACTCCTGATGTGCCGCCTTCACATATGCTATTTTCTTCTCCAAATAGCTTTTTGTTTTCCGGGAGTTGCCGTCCTTTTTATAATTGGAAAGCAACTGCCTTATGTTGGTAGCAATTTCGTGTTGTGCGAGCAATATTTGTTCCATCTCGAATGGCCTGTTGTTGACTGGCTGAGTGTGATTCGAGATGTTGCCGTTTGTTGATGGTTGGCGCAAAAAACTCGTGTTAGATTTGATGGCGTGGTATTACCGGATTGCCGTTGTTGTATGCTGGTCACACCCGCTCAATGTTGTGGGCAGGCAGATTTACTCGAAATACCAAGCTTACAATTTGTTTATAATAGACTGCGGTTTATACGGCGGTTGTCGTATATCGTTGTTGTTAAGCCAGCCTATGTGGACTATAATTGACTTCGAATCTCGTTGTGCTGAGATTCGGCTCGAAGGACCAATGTAAATTCTAAACAAACTGTTTAGAATTATGTTAGACAAAATAGAATATTAAAAATCTCCGTGCTATTTCGATGTGTTGTTGAAATTGACTAACAATTTATTTTTTAATTTCTAGGTTTTTATACACAAAAGAAAACCTAAATTATGACTAACTTATAATAGAACACGATAACAAGAAACTGCAAAGAATGCAAGCGGATGTATCATTTTCACATATACGTGTTGCGCTGTCTATGCATATCAAATGATCATCCGCTCACACGCTCTACATTGTTTCCGGTTATCGTGTGAAATAAACTGTTCAAGATTGAACATTTATTTTATTTTTTATTTTATTTTATGAAATAGAATAAATTAAATTCGGTATTTTGCTATCAAATAACAAATGCTAAATTATTCTACAAGATAAATTTTTCGAGAAAAATAGAAAAAATAACGCCTTGCGGTAAACACCATATCCATAAAATGATTTTATTTCCCCTAAGCCTAAACATTTTTTTCTTAACATTCTAAGACAATCGGATGCAATACAATGCAATTGTTATTGTAATCTTTTGAAAGCAACACAGCTATTGTGTTTCATTCCCCATATAAATCGATGACTATAGTTTCCCAAATAACATTTTAAAGTTTCAAAACCGTTGAGAAACCGTTTTGCAACTTGAGTTGCGGCGACCATGACGTTGCTCATTAGTTATCACAACGTTGCTGCACCTTCCAGGACACGTGTCTGCAACCGTACACACTTAAAAAAATGTTATGGTATGCAATGCAAGATGCTTTTCATATAGGTCCAGAGTACCATTCCTTTACAAAATAAAGTAGAGGCTGCATTTAAAAATCATTAATATACGTTACATTCAAATTTAATTCAATAGCAATATTACAACTTAATGAAACGTTATATTATTATTAAAATAAACTGCATTTAAAAATTTATCAAGGCAATAATATTAAAAAATAATACATATTGCTTTACAGTGAAGCATATTATGATGTTTTAAAACTTAATAATGCTTACTTTATACATCTAATGCAATTAACAGTATTATCTAACGTAAGCTTAATTAAATGGAAAAATGTTTCTTCCATTAGAATATAATGCAACTGTGATTTAAAAAGATATAAATACAACAAAACATTTAAAAGCAATGTTCGTTGCTTTGGCAGAATCAGAGTATGGTACTTTAAAATTTATTTCTACTTACATTATATATTTTAATTAACTACGTCACCTATTTTTTCTGCATTCACCAGGAATGCGTTTCTTATATTAGAATATTACCATTTTGAACACTTCATAAATAACACATTTAGGTAATCAAAGTTTTATTTTATTTTTAATCATTATAATATTTAAAAACTAATGTGTGTCAATAACTAAATACACAGTATTATTTGTTAAATTAAATTAATATTATAAGATAATATGTACTTTTTATTACTATGATTACAATAAAAAATTTCATAAGATTTTTTGTACTTTATTTCTGAATATTTAATACAAGTTAATCCAGTCTGAGTATTATTAAATACGTTATAGGCGCAATAAAATTCATCGTAAGTTCCGATAAATTCTTTTAAAGTCAAATAAATAGAATTTTCTTTTTCTGTAATTTGCTCAATTTTATAAAAATAAATGAGGAAATCATCTACTTTTTCTTTCAATAGGAAAAATCCAGTTTTATAATGGAAAAACTGTTCAAAAAAATGTAATTTATAAACTGGTGATAAGGAATTTGGGCTATCAATTTTCTTTTTTGTACTCATAATAATTTTTTTTTCAAATTCTGAATTTTGCCACATATTAGCTAGCATTTCTCGATGACGTTCTGCAAGTGTTTTACAAACGTTTATGTAATTTTGAATTTTCAACCTAGTAAAATATCTGTGTTTTGCTTCGTACCGCATTGTCCACATATAAATAATGGGACCCATCTGTCTTATTGCATTTGGATAATGAGTTAATATATGTTGTTTAGGAGTCAATTTTTTTTTAAATACATTAATAATAATTTTTAAATGAGAATCTATTAAATTTTCAAGGTTTGAAATCTCACTTTCATGAATTTCGTAAGATAATATTGTTTTTAAAATTTTTAAAATAGTGCCTACTGCCTGCCAATGTCCAGCATGATCAGTTTTGTAATATCGAGCAAAAATAATTGGAAAGTGCGTAACCAAACACAGAATCTGTATTGCGTTCTGTCCCAAATTGTTTTTCCTAGATTAATATTCGAAGGTTTATTTTTCCTGTCACTATAACCAAAGTCGTAGGCAGATATACATTCGTTTAGTTGATCTATATTAGTAAATAACTTTTTTTCCAAGAAAAAATCAATCATATATTTTAAAACAAGGGGAACAAAACCCTCTAGCCCATCATGCATAAAATCAACGCTAATATTTTTGATTGTATTAAAATAATTTAAATTATTTAAAACAGATTCACGCCAAATACCTTGTGTATCAGAGAGTTTAATTATCTTATTTGGTGGCTGTTCTGATAATATTTCATAACATTCTGGTTTTCTCAAAAGGTTTCTGTTTTCTCTAGTTGAACTTCTTGTGATTTCCTTATGCATTATGCAAATACGGCAAAAATAATTTGACGAAAATGACTTTGTAAACCCGAGCATATCGTTTGCAGCGAGGTTATCATGAGATAAAGACGCAATTGTGCCATGCACAATTCCAATTCCCTCATCAAAAATGCCTTCGATTTCAAGGATTTTAATATTATTGACTATTGGAAGTAAAATATTATTTAAATTAAATTTCCCATGGAGGTCGTTAACATGAAACAAACTAACCAGAAATATATTTCCTAACTGCGAGTTCAATGATTCGGATAATTTTGAATATTAAAATATATTGCGCCAATTTTGTGTATTATTACTTTGCTGCCCAAAACTTTAGCTATTTCAAAATCGTCATAATATAACTGAAGTTGTAAGAATCGTTGTTGGTTGAATTTTTGTTTGATGGAATTAAGTACATTGCCACAGCATGGGTATTTGAAAATATTTGATTGACAAAAATGGGAACTATTGTGTACTTGAAAATTTTGTTTAAAATTTGTGTTCAAAAATAATTTAGTCAATGTATCTGTTATAGGAATGAAATAAAAGTTATTTTGAATAATAACCCTTTTATAAGAATTTAAACTTCTTTTATATTTCATTTCCCATCTAAACCCAATTGCAAGGGATTGTGGTGATACATAAAACGGATTTTCTTTGAACGTGTTACGTCTATGATATTTTGAACAATATTTGTTAAGCGCTTTATTGACTTGAGCAGTTTTATTATGTTTCTGATTAGCATCGGAAGAATCGAACGAATGCATAATACTTTGAACTAAAGTTTTAGAGGCAACAAATATTTTTGAAATTGTATCCTCCGGAAGACCTAGCTGATTCATGGTAGTATAGAAATTTTTCAAATTTGTTTCGCAGTTTTCAGTAACATCAATATTTGAATTCGGAATTGAGTTATTTGTATATAAAATTTCGCTTTGTTTAATAAACCGGTCAATAATTTCATTTGAACTGGCTGGCACAACTTCAAAGCCAGTATAAATTTTATTACACACCATTTTTTTTACATGCTTCCGTAATCCAGAAAATGTTAAAAAAGTGTTTCATTTAATTAATTTATTCGAACAGCCGTCTCTAACGTGTTCTTTTAATTTTAAGTGTTTAATAATAAATTTTAAATCAGTAAAACGTGCTTTGCACAAAAAACAAAAATATTCCATTTTATTTCAATACTAGATAATAAATAGCTTAATTATTTAAAATATTAATTTGTAAAGAAATATGTTAATTGAACATTAACCGATTCTCGAAATTTCATGACTTATTTTATTGCTTACATCCAACACCTTAGTGGGTAATGGCTCATTTTTAATTTTAAAGAAAAAATGTGAAATGAATAACCAAAAAATCCGAACGCTTTCGTCGAAATTTTGATTAAAGACATAATGTGCTTTAAATGCTAGGTCTATTGCGTCCAGGAAGCTATAATTGCTGGGTAGTGGTATCAACTCCTGTTCGACGCACAACAAGAAATGGGTTATACCTTTTCGATTTTCACCACTTACCACTAAATATGGTGCTGTAACTGACGATTGTAAAACCTCTTGATTTGTTAAGTGAAGCTGAAAATTAAAAAAAAATAATATGTATCTGAATAATTTAACTCTACATCATCAGAAGACTAAAAATACATACCGGTTTAAAACAGATGATACGATCGATGCAGTTCCGAAAAGGTAACCTCTTAGTTTGCGCTGATGTTTTGCCGAGTGACGTTTGAGGCAATAAATTTAATAAATAAAAAAACTTTTGATAAGATGGCACCCAATCTGAAATTATTTAATAAGAAAAAATTGTAATCTTAATAATCTAGTAACCTAGAAGATGATTAGTCACGATGCATGAAGTGATAAGACTAAAGGAATATGCGAGATAATGTTTGCGAAAGCGTTTTTTTTCTTACCATCAATGTCAAGAAGCGGCACTGCCGATGTTCCTTTAAATCCTCTCCAAACTTTTTCTATAACATCCGCCACGATCGGCCATTGGTCAGTAAAATTTTTCGATGTGGCCGGGTATCGTAACTCAAAATCAAATAAAATCTAAAACAGTAATAATAGTCTTAGTTAATAATGTAAAATCAATTCATACTACAGAGGTCAACTTACCAAATCTGGAGAAGTAAAAAAAAATGGAAGTGCATCCGAAATTTTGTCAATCTTGTTGTGTTTTAATGCTTCTTCCCTGTACTTTAGAGTTATTTTTAATTTTTGTTTAATAAATTCCTTCTGAGAACTAACATTCAAATTTTTTAGTATTAGAAATTCCTCCTCTATATTGGCTTCCGATATTGGTACGGCTTCTCTCTGAGATTTTTGTTTTTTTTTATTTTCTTCCCGATCTAAGGCAGAAAGTCTTTTTTTCGAAATAGGAGAATCCTGAGCAGCAGTTTCAATCTTATACAGCTTATTACGGATATTATTCAGTTTTGTTATTATGTATCCTCGATTGTTAGCGCGATTGTACAATAGATCCTATAAAAACGAAATTATATTTGCTTTCAAATTAATTTGTAAATTTATTTTAAATTTACCAGTCCTTCGTTATTTGAATCGGTAGTTTTCAATTGGGGAAAAAGTTTAATTATAGCATGTGCTAAAGCGAGTTTATGCTCATGCTCTGGGTGATAACTATATTTTCGACTAAAAGGTTTACAGCCTCCCGTACAATTGTCCTTCTTTCAGTATCTGATAAATCTGGTAAATCTGATTTATCGGATTTAAATTTCTTTAGAAGAACACGGGCTTGTTGGGTTTTCAACAAAAAAATTTCAAGTTCCTGTGAACAGGTACAAAAAATGTATAAATTAAAATTAATTATACTTTAAATTTCTAATAAATTATTATTTTGATCACCTGTGATGTGATATACATTTCATGGTCTATTCTACAATTTTGTCAATAGACAGGTGTTGACATTATATTTTCGCCAATGAATTTTAATTTTAAAAAGAATTCAGGATGTGTGTAATTTTGAAAAATAATTTCAATAAAGTGCTCTTCGGGAATCATAACATCAGAAGAATCTGTGATGTGCTTTATATCAAAAACTGGTATATCACAATGAATTCCGACTAGAAAAATAATTTTAAAGTAAACTTAATTAGTTGTCGTTAAATAAAAAGCTTGATTATATTCATTAATATTACTAGTTTTCGTGATCTAGAAACGTAAGGTCAATAAAATTTATTTCGAATGTATACCATTCAAATGACTAATGAGCTACTATATCTTAGCCGTTGTTGAGGTACAATAAAGTAAGTAATGATGCATTAAAATATAAAGCAAATTGTATTAAAGTAATTCATTAACAGTAATTTAAAATTTAAAGCAAATTGTATTAAATCAGAAAACAAAATATACCCAAAGATATATATATATATATATATATATATATATATATATATATATATATATATATATATATATATATATATATATATATATATATATATATATATATATATATATATATATATATATATATATATATATATATATTTTGGGTATATATTATTTACTGCTTTAATACAATTTGCTTTATATTTTAATGCACTGTTGATAATTAAGGTTTATTTAAGGTTATGTTATAATTTGTATTATTATTTGCATCAGCTCTCGTTTCATAATCTCATCTTAAATAAACAAATGTGAATTGATTTGATCGAATTTTGTATTTTTTATTAATAAATAATGCCAAAATATATTTTGCAATGCACTCGCATGGAACAATTATTATTTGAATTCGCGGAGTATTTTGGAATGAGAGCACCACGCTAAACGGGGGTTTCCATAAATATACAAATATTTAACACATGGATTATTTTTTAATTGAGGTTATATTTTACTTTATCAAACACTTTTCTAATGAACATAACTATTTGCACATCAAATATTTACTATTTGACTTAATTAAGAATAAATGTATACTTACTTGCAAGTAAAAAATCTTGGTATTCCCATTGGATACCTCGTTTAACAATTTTCACGTATTTTTTACATTGGTTTGTTTCAACCTTAATAAATATTTCACTTTTATCCATTAAAAGCCGTTGTTCTAACACTGTTTATCACTAAATGTATATAAATTGTCATAAGCACAATTAAACGCTTCACTATAATTTTTTTTTCTATCTTAATTTCACAAATTGAATTGTTTTATCCTTTCCTCTTGATTATTCACCGTGATCTGTTGTACTAGTACAAATGTTTGCATAAAAAAAATTATAACTTAACCCTCACGTGAATGAAGAATTTGAGTGATTAGTACCTACATGCATTTTGTATGGAAAGTTATTTTTTCCACGTTCGTCCAAGTTGTAACTTTTCTCAATTTTAAATACGATCGTAATCTACCAATTGAACCAGAAGTTGTCATAAAAATTAAAGTTTTATTGGAAGTAAAACATACAAAAATAGACGGCTAAAGGTGCAAAAGGTACCCGGGTACCCACGTCACTCACATTAGGGTTAAAAACGGATAACGGATCTTGTATTAAAACAATAAGGCAGAAAGAATAAAATATATTTAACTAATATTTTGTGTTTCATTTTATATTGTTATGTATTTATTTTTGTGTAAATAACTGTTAATTATAGCAATGAATAATATTTCATTGCATTACATAGCCAAGCATTGTATTAAAAACAGGAGGCCTTACATTAAAATGTTGTTCAATGTAAACTGTGATTTACATTGTATATACATTAAGGTTGCATTACATAGACTTTAAAGTAAGTATTGCATTAGATTGATACACAAGTTGCTTTAAAAAATATTAATTAATGCAAGCTTTGTTTTATATTATAGTTCAAGCTTGTACTACATAGTGTTAATAGCAAGCACTGTATTAAAAAAAACAGCAAGTTTTTTAACTGTGTAAATGCCCAGTTATTTTGCAAACTTTAATTATGAAAGAGTTGAGATAATACGTTGCAAATTCGTTATTTTTCAACCGTTTATGAACGTTTCATTATAACGTTGCGTGAAGGATTTATATTGCTATTGTAGTGGTATTACGTTATAACTTACTATACACGTTACATTTTAACTCTATATTAGCGTTATTATGTAAAGCTTTTGAAACGTTATATTATAACGCTGCAGAAGCGTTACAAACGAAATGTTGGCCGTTCGATTTAATCATGAAATACAATTAAACAAAGTTAGATTTGTGAATAGCAAAACTTTTATTTTTAAACAAAAAATTAACAAAATTTTACATTAGTTTCTTTAATATTAAAAAAAAATGTTATATTTATTTTAAATTATATTACACAAATAGGCTTCTTTATCTCATTTCGAAGGCTCAAACTTCCGAATTGTTTACTAAAACTAGAAAAAATTGTATAATTCTTCTTTATTATACTAAACACTGTGTTAAACTTTACATTACCTAGAATTATTATAATAATTCACAAGCTATAATATTGTTTAAACTTTTCACTAAAAAAAATTACACACACACACAAAAAATTAACCAGTTACATTGGACCAAATTTACACAACTGATGTGAAAAATTAAAAAAATGAATGTTGCGTTGCTCCGGAGTCCTATTTTTACTTAAAATTTATACATTAACTTATTCGTTGGCAACAAATTAGTAACTCATATAGTTACTAATAATTTTGTGTAGTGATAATTTGAGGTTATTTTGCAACATAAAAGTTGGACAAGTTTATTTTTGTTGCTGTTCGGTCACTTTTCATCTTAGAATTTACAAAATTACTAATTCGTCGGCAACTATTCAATATTTTAATTACCTGATATACTGAGAGATTTTGAATCAGTAGTTATTTGTTTACTTAAACGTTTTAATTTCACCAATTCGTTGACAATAAGCAATTTTCACATTATCTGTAAAATTATTTGTTAGTTTATAACGTATAAGCAACGTTTTGTTGATACCAGTAAGTTGAGTAGCAATCGAGATGGTTTATAACTGGTTTAAATTTTACCGGTAAGTTTAAAGTTAATGTATCACTTCTCTGGAACTTGACTATTACACTAAATCTTAAGTTATTTTGCAACCAAGGTTTTAAATTGTTATTTGGGTTACCTCTATTTGAAGTTAGTAACATTAATATTGAGAGAGTTAGTTCATTCAAATATTTGGGAGTTACATTTGATGAACATATGTTTTGGGATGATCACATAAATATCACAAGTAGGAAAATTGCTCCACTTGTTGGGTTATTCAGAAAATTATCTTTCTTTGTTCCTACTAGGGTATTACTTATGATTTATTTTTCGTTTATTCATTCGCGACTTTGTTATGGCCTTATCGTATACGGAACAGCTACCTTAAGCAGGCTGAACAAATAGCTAAAGTTATGCAAAACAAAAGTGTAAAAGCAGTATACAGATTGCCAATTCTCTTTTCCACTAGGTTATTACATCCCTTTACCGGTCGGCCCACACAATTGTGTGAGTAAGGCACACGAATCATGTGAAAAATTTATGGTTGTGTGTGTTTTGAACCAACTTACACATTTGTGTATTCCTTTCAAACTTATTTTCGTCCGAAAAAAAAAACTATAACTATACACACAATTGTGTTGGTTGTACATCAAATCAAGCGAAATTTTTTATCAACAACGCCATTACATACAATGTTTTTTTACTCACACATTTGTGTGGTTTGGATTTCAATTGAGCCAATTTTTTTTTCCTTGGTCGGCAAAGGTATATAGCAAAGATGATATTATGATCACAGACAATCAAATAAGATTTTTCATTTGAACTAAAAAATTAAAACAAAATTTATTTCTGATAATTCCAATGTCATCGTTATATCTGTGATTTTTCGCTTAACAGCGTATACGTATACGCAAAAAAACAAAATATTTTGATTGTATGCGACTATTTACAGAAAATGAAATCACAATTTAAATACGTTTACAATATGTAGGATCAAAAATCTCGCTTAGGTTGTCTCTGATATGAGATTGCCCATAAATGTCTTATATAAGTTTCCATTAACCCTTTATATGCACAGAAGCCTAAATGTATCTTCATTTATGTCTAATATAAACTTTAATTACGCTCATCATGTGTATTCAACTGGAAATTGTAACAGAATTGATTCGCGTCATATTAGTACTGAATTTGGAAGAAAATCGATCACGTTTATCGGCCCATTTATTTATAATCAAGTAACTGAATTTATAAAGGAATCTGAAACCTACTTACAATTTTAAAAAAATATTAAAAATTCTTTTAAATCAAATATTCTATTATTTTGGAACTTAATCTCAATTATCTTTGGTTTTTTAATATTTACATATATATCTATGTAAATTTTGTAACTTTGTAAAATTATGTATAACAACTTGGATTATCCTTAAAGGAACATTAAATTCATTGGATAATCCGCCGTTGTTGTTGTAGAGAATGAATAAAAAACATAATAAAAAAAAAAGAAATTTGGAAGTTACATTCAATAAGAAGAAGAAATAGCCTAATTTAATTAAGTAATGCCAATTTTCTTAAATGCTTATAATTATAATTTATAAGTCAGGGTATATCGCTGAGTGCTGAAAACTGTCAACAATAAAAATGACCCCGATGCCTGGCAAGGATCGGAGCAAAGCCTCAATTATCGAAAATATTAGATCGGAACTACGACATCATCAAATTGGTTTCAGAGACGAGCACGGAACCATTGAGCACGTGCACCGAGTATAGCTACAGAATTAACGTCAGCATACGAAGACACAAAATACTGCTCCGCCGTCTACCGCTGACGTGCCTTTTCTTCTTCAATTTGGAAATTCGCAGTATCGTTAAGAGTGGGCGGAGAAAAGATATCGAAAATTACCGCGGTATTTCTATCTTATCGGCTTTTCAGTGTTGCGGTATTTCTATTCCATCTCATTGAAACAGCGTGGGTTTTACCCCGCCCGGTCAACTGTGACAAATCTTGTATTTACCACTTTTAAATTGGATCTTGTCATATTTGACGACCCGAACTCAACATTTTATCTAGGGATAAAAGTCCCACAAGGTAGCCATTCTGGACCTTTCTTATTTATTGCTTTCGTAGTTGATGTAAAACTGTGCTTCACACATTGTGAGTATTTGATTTATGCTACAAAAAATCTATTGCAATATTCGAAATGATAGCGGTTTGTTTAATCTACAACAGGAATTAAATATTTTCTGTGAATGGTTTACATTGAATAAGTTTTGTCTGAACGTTTCTAAATGTAAATTTAGGAATTTTTCTATAAGATGTAATGGTCTTGATAATAGTTTATTTTTAAATGGAGTTATGATCGACCGAGTTCAATCTTTTCTCGATTTAGGTGTCTTGTTTCCTCGATATTTATTGTTTAAAGACCATCCGTAATTCGTTTCGCCAAAAATTTTCATGATCTCAATCATCAAATTTTTGATCTTAAAGTTCACGATGGGACAACATTATAGGTAAAACATATTTTTGTTTATGCGGGTTCGACCTGTTCGCACAGTCAAATAAACTTAATATGTTTAGGACTGACGGCGATTTTACTTTAACTAATTCTTTAAAGGTAATCTTAAATACACCGAAATAATCTTAGTTCGCCGTTAAATAAAATTTTTATCTGTTTTCAATAAAACTGTTCTTGAATCATTTATTGGTAGCTTTTGTTATCTAACAACCGTTACAATTAAACTATTTATCCAAACGGCATTAGGGCAGCAATCGTCATAGCGGCCTTTTCCTGATCCGTATATCTACGAACTAGACGACGATGAATTTCTGAAGGCTCCCCCGCGACTTGAGGTGGTGCAATAACAGCAGCCAACGTCATCTGAAATATAAAACCGTTAGTAATTGTTTTCGATGCCTTATTTTTATTATGTGTACCTGAATCAATATCATCCCGAAGATGAATAAAATTGCTGTGAGCTTCATGGCTATTTGTTTAAAATTAAACTATTTTTTAAATGATTTCAATTTGAATTTGTGTGAAACACTGAAGCGATTTTAAAAAAGTTGTGCTTTTATACTGCACAGAGTGCACAGGTACAAATTTTTATTCCAGCTAGATCTAGTTTTGGCTTATTGAAAACTAAATGATGTAACAATTTGGAAACAAACAAGAGCCAAAAAAATTGAAACATGTGTGAAGTCTAACAGTGCATCATCACACAGGTGTGTAAACATTTCAGCGTTATACTTTACAATTTACATAAGTGTGTTTTGATAATCGAATGATAAACACTAAATTTATCACCTGGCTGGAAACGTTGTTGTTTGCCATCAATTGTTTTTCAGAAACTCATGATAAGTACGTACTCATGGCAACAGTTTCATTATTGATGGTATAGTTTTTCTGGGTGGGCTTTCATAATTTTAAAACTGCGGGAAAACAAGCGTAAGGGAAAACCATAAATAAAATGTTGCATTTCTATGAGTAACCACACGGCTATCTATTTATAAGTTGGTCGTTCAGTGATTAGAGGCACCCAACCAAGTGCTATCATTCAAACAGCCGAGGGGTTCAAGTCGAGTATTCTTTCAAATATACGTTAGTATTGTCATTTTCAATTGACCCGTTTTAAAGCAATTCTTGAGGTGGAGAATAATTGAATAAAGAGCGGAGGAATTACAGGGAACAAAATGCAATTAAAAGTGGCCTGACCATAAAATGTTTGAACACACTCGTGTAAATTGTTGTAGAAATAATAGTTTACAGTGCACAAGTGTTTTTTTTAAATAAAGAACTTTGGAAATTTTACGTTGATTGTAAATTACTATTTTGCAATGATATTCTCTGTTTGGTGGAGCAAAACAATTTTGATCTTTGCGATCGCTGTTCCTACTATAACAATTTTCAAGTTTCAATTGCCGATCATTCAAATGTTCACAATTTCATCCGATGTAAGTCGGATAGCTCAGTAAAAGTTCTATGTGTATGCGGTGAACGGGATCTATTTAGGATAATTTTAATTTGTCTAAAGAAACTGTTACGTTTAAACGCCTAACTCTGAAACCTATGAGCATCTTTCGAATTTAGGTTATTCGATTGTATTTCAAATAAATGGGATTTGGAAATATGAAGTTTTCTAAACTTTCAAATGATATCGTAAAAGTGTATACGTATAGGGATCTAACAAAGGAATTAAAAATAATCTAAAACCCTTTTAATTTCACCACAAACCAATATATCAGGAAAATTTTTAGGTTTAACAGTGTAGATTTTTTGTTAAGAGTGATCACATGTCAGGAAAATGGGTGACGCATAACAATTCACAAATAAAAGTTATTTTTTAAAAGCTTTATGGTTCTATTAAATTCTGTTATTCTCATGGTGTTGATTCAAACGGTTTTTATTTATTTAAACGAGCGTGTTTAAATAAATAACTAGCTATTACGAATTTCAATGTATCTATACCCAAATGTAACAAACACCTGAGTCAAGTTCGTATTTTTAATATATCTAAAAAATATTCAATTTGCGTGCTTATAGTTAACCAATAACTTAGCTCAGTATTGAAAATCGCAAAAGTTGTTAAGAAAGACGATGTCTTGGGGCAAAACGAATATATTCGACACCCCAATTCCCATCGTCTTATCAGCATTTCATGTGGCTATACACTCACGAAGTGTAAACACAAACAGTATTCACTGAGTCTGATTTTATTTTGTGCGTTCACGCTATTTAACCCGCCACACTTGAATCTACTTCAAGATTGTCAATGTGCATGTGACAATTAGTTCGGATCGAGAGATTTATAAAGTGCATATACTTACACAAGCTTCTTATTTTCATAAGTTGCAAATTTTACCCGGAAATACTTTTTGATGTTGTTGTAAGAAAGAGAATATACAGCGGGTGTCCATCCGAAAAGTTTACTGCTTTTTTTGACCGTAAAATTCTTTTAAATAAAAGAAAATAGACTTAATGTTGACAGATGGTTTCTTTAGCGTTTGGACTATTGGCCTTACACATGCGAGTTACATTTTTCATCAGCTATTCACATATTTCGCCCTGTATCATGTTATTTTCTTCTATTATGTGGTTTCCATGCAGAGTTGAAACTGGCTTGAGTTGGAGTTAGCGTTCATGGAAACAGGTTAGAGTTGAGTTTTCGTTAAATTATTTTGGACTCGACGAAACTAGTACGATTGAGTAGAGTTGAGATTCAATATGGCGGCAACGAAAATATTTCGGTACGATTGTGACACGAATATTTAAAGTGATAAAATTCAAAATGGCGGTGCGAATATTTTGGAGTGAAGAGCAATGTGAGTTATTATTAAATTTAATAGAGGAAAAAAATATTATAAAATTAATTGATGGCAGAAAATATCGCCGAAAAGAAATTTTTAAAATTGTGCTTGATAAATTTATAAGCAGGGGCATTAGTGATAAAAATAAGCACTGAAAAATCTGAAAAAGGCATACATCGCAACGAAAAAAAAAATAATTGTAGTGGTGCTTCTACCGCTACTTGCGATTACTATGATGTATTGGATCGCCTTTTAGGATCACGGCCCAGCGTTGCAATACTATCAAGTGGAATTGATGCTGCTGAAATACAATCAGGTAAAATAAAATGCGTTCAATTTAATTAAATATATTTTTTTTAATTAAGCAATTTTCTATTTAATTTAATTTTAGAAAATGGCAACCCCGACAATACATTACCAATCGAAATGTCAGAAAGTTGTGATTCGGATTTTGAGCTGGCCCCAATGCGAAACACTAATTTTAAGAAAATCATGGTGCCAACCTCCAGTACGGTACAAAAACAAAACAATAGCGTAAGTGTGGATGACGATGAACTCGAGGAGGAACTATGCGAATTTATTTCAATTTCAAAATAAGCAAAACAATTAAAATAAGTATATTTAAAATTTTATTATTTTATATTTAAAATTTTATTATATTATTCTATGAAATACATATTAAATAAATTATGAATTATTTTTGAATTATATTTAATGTTTTGTTAATTCCTTCTGCTTGTTATCAGTGGATAATTATTCGCCATATATTGTTTAAGGTGGTTTCTTATTTCAGATGCAGATAGTTGTTCACGATTCACTACGCCACTAGATTGTGGGTACAATCTGTTATTTTCTTCTACAGCTCTTAACCAACTTTCTTGAAATGGCAATTTTCTTTTTTCTGCAATATTATGCAGAACGCAGCAAGTAGCAATGATGGATGGGACAAAATTGATTTTAGCATCAATTTTCTTTTGGATTATTCTCCATCTTCCTTTCAGTCTACCGAAGGCATTTTCTACCAATATACGAGCCTTGTTGAGGTAAACATTAAATGATTCCTCCTCAACATCTTTTGGAGATACATACGCCTTCATCAACCAATCCTCAAGTGAGTATGCTGGGTCCCCAACAATAAACGACTTTATTTGTCTTCCATTTATTAATGTTGATGGCTGCGAATTTTACAATAATTATTAAGTTAATGCATATAATTTTTTTGTAAAATTATTACCTTTTCGTAATTATTTATATTCTTATACACAAATGAATCCTTTAACACTACTGCATCATGAGTACATCCTGGATGTTTCACAGTTATGTCCATAAATCTGCAAAGAAAAATTAAATCTTATTAATTATTTATATCGATTGCGAAGAAATGTGACAACTTTCCATTACCTGTAATTTGCGTCTACTATCCCCTGAAGTACAATAGAGTCCCATGTTTTCCTGTTGATATAATCTCTATATCCCACTAATGGGGCAGTTACCGGAATATGGCAACCATCAATTGCACCGAATACCATCGGAAGGTCGCTTCTTTTTTAAATTCTTCACACATTGATTTATTTTCTTCCAGATTTGGTATTTTAATTTCCTCGGGCAATAGAATTTTGATGACTGCTGCACAAAATTGTTTTAAGCATCTGTATACAGAAGCTTTATGCACTCCAAATTGGTTTGTTACCACCCTATATTCCGAGCAGGACGCTAACTTATATAATGCAATTCCAACTTTTTTCTCGACATCAATCGGTTTTCTAACCCAATTCTGGTTAAACTGCAATGCCGGTCTTAATTTGTCACATAAATACTGATACGTATTTTTGTCGACTCTAAAATTTTCCATCCATTCATCGTAGCTATCGCTATTCACTACCGCTTTCCCCCAGTTATCACACCTCTTCTTCATCCAAACTTTTGGGGATCTTCTAGAAGCTCTACAGATGTACATATGCCTCAAATATGCAGCTACACTTTTTGAGTGCATTTCCAACATCAGCCTCATTCGTCGACGATGTTTATTTAAAAAATTTTGCCGCTCAGTTTTCAATTTTTGTGCGTAGAACTCGCACATCAAAGATGAGATTTCCTCATTTTTTTTTTTTGATGCGCTATACACAGAATTTTTAACTTATTGTTCATTCTAATATTAACCATTTTTATTATAGCTAATATTAAATCACTATGCTGTATTATTAAACTATCTTAATTACACTAAACTGATATTTTAAACTTAGCTTTATAAACTAGCCTATCCAAACTGTGTTATATTAGTTATGTGGCACTAAACTATTTATTCACTAGCACTATTCTAAACTATATTTCACTAAACTATTTAATTTTAAATATAATAAAAATGATTTTTTTTTAAAACAAACAGAACCGCGATCGCAAGATAAAATTCTCCTCTACTAAGCAGCTGTCCAAATCTCAACTCAACCTTTCCCGATTTTTCTAGTCCACGTACAGCGCAATATTTATGTCGACCTATCCTAAAAAAATCTAACGGATCAGATCATGTTTAGGGGTCGTTTTAGGGTTGAGTATGAAAAAATTAAGAATAGTAATATAATAGATAGAAAATAGATAGAAGCTGATCTTCGACTGAATAATCAGTCACGTGAATACATGTTATCGAATTTTTGGTTAAGAAATAATTAAGAAGATTTTTTAAGATGTAAATTTGATGCACTTTTTTCAAAAATAAAGTAAATTCATATATGCGGTTAATTTTTAAATATTAAATAGATAGAGTGTCATGACAAAATTGTATTTTTACACTCACAACTATTAACACCAAAAAGTATGTAAAATCATTTTATGTTCTCTGTTTTGTTTAATTGAGATTCAATTACAAATTTTCTACTCATTTTGTCATCACAGTGCGTTATGACAAAAACATCGGCAATTTTAATAAATTTTGTCATTGTCACGGTGTAATGCGCATGATCATAGATTCAATATAAACATATTTTGTCATGGCATTCTGGCGTCGTGACAAAATTTTGCTGAAAACACCTGAGGTACCCGTTTCAAGTACTTCCCGGTGGCATTTTTCCGATTTTTCTAGCAAAGGCACAACCGCTATATTTATGTCGACCTACCCTGAAAAATTTAAACGGATCGGATCATGTTTAAGGGTCATTTTAGGGTTGAGTTTGAAAAAATTAAGCGTATTAATATAATAGATAAATGGTAATAGGTATATGTATTAGTGAAAAAGGACTGTTTCAGTAATTGGCCTACACCCAAACAGGAAACAATAACTATCGTTGATGTTATAATTAACAACTGGAGTAGCCGCTATGGAGTTCCGATGGAAATTCGCTCAGACGAAGAAATTTTGAACCTGTGATATTCCAGGGAATTTGTCGGTTGTTTGGCATAAATAAAACAAAAACGATGCCTCTGCATCCTCAATCAGATGGTATGGTGGAAAGATTTAATCGTACACTGGAGAAATATTCAACAAATCTAGTGAATAAAAATCAGTGCGATTGGGATAGATATATATAATTATTCGTGATGGCTTATCGATCAGCAGTACACGATTAGACCGGGGTTACAACAGAAAAAATAATTTTAGAGAATATATACCAGCAGATATTAAATTAGGTGCTGTTCCATCTAGAGCGTTATATGGTCAAGAATGAAGATTACGTCGATAAAATGTAAGAAAAACTTGATTAGATACACTAATTTGTGCGAGAAAAACTAGGTTAGCAAGCGATCGAATGAAGGCTCGGTATGACATAGTGCAAATAATAAAACTTTCGAAGAAGGCCAACTGGTTTGGCTCTACCGCAACGAAGAAAAGAGTTACCACTGAAGCTCCAACTGGCATGAGAGGGGTCATATTCTATCATCTCAAAGATAAACGATATAGTTTACAGAATAATGAAAGGGCAGAGAGGGAACACATGGTAGTGCATTTCGGTTGGCACTATACAGAGGTGAAAGGAGTTTGGATTCCCGTTTTGGAGGAACAGGCTCTGATCGGGGGTAATGTAACGATCTCGTCTATTGGATTGATGGGAAATTAATTCGACAATGGCGAGATATTTATTCAACAAAAATTGTTCATTTAAGGATTAGGATTTTAATAACATTTTTTTGTTAGATTGGTGACATCTGGGGTTTAAAAGTACCACTAAAGGAGCTTATAAAAGTTTGTTGTGTAGCAGATTATAATTACAGGAACAGGAAAAATTCGATTATCAAAAGAACGCTTTTTTAATATTGTTATAAATTCGGGCGCCCGTGGGCCGGCGTTCATTAAAAATTTAAAAAGCGGGCTTTTGGTTATCTTTTTCACAGTACAATGTAGTAAATGCACAAAATAGATGGTTCCGATTCAAAGTGAATTAGAATCCTACATAAGTGGTTAAGATATTTGGAAGTTACATAGTAGTAGTTAGTAGAGATAACAGTTTATTTTTAAATGGAGTTGTGATCGATCTAGTTCAATCTTTTCTTGATTAAGGTGTCTTATTATCTCGATATTTATTGTTTAAAGACCATCCGTAATTCGTTTCGCCAAAACTTTTCATGATCTCATTCATCGTCAATTGTAAATTTTTGATCTTAAAGTGCACGATGGGACAACATTATAGGTAAAACATCTTTTTGTTTATGCGGGTTTATACTGTTGGCACAGTCAAATAAACTTAATATGTTTAGGACTGACGGCGATTTTACTTTAACTAATTCTTTAAAGGTAATCTTAAATACACCGAAATAATCTTATAGTTCGCAGTTAAATAAAATGTTTATCTGTTTTCAATAAAACTGTTCTTGAATCATTTATTGGTAGCTTTTGTTATCTAACAACCGTTACAATTAAACTATTTTCCAAAAGGGCCGGCCGCGAAAATGGCGATTTCCTCATCCGTAAATCTACGAACTAGGCGACGATTAGTTTCTGAAGGCTCCCCCGCGACTTGAGGTGGTTCAATAACAGCAGCCAACGTCATCTGAAATATAAAAGCGTTAGTAATTGTTTTCGATGCCTTATTTTTATTATGTGTACCTGAATCAATATCATCCCGAAGATAAATAAAATAGCTGTGAGCTTCATGATTACGCGTTTAAATTTAAACAATTTTTTATCTGATTTCAATTTGAAGTTGTGTGAAACACTGAAGCGATTTTAAAAAAAAGTTGTGCTTTTATACTGCACAGGTACAAATTTTTATTCGAGCTAGATCTAGTTTAAGCTTATTAAAAACTAAATGATGTAACAATTTGGAAACAAACAAGAGCCAAAAAAATTGAAATATGTGGAAGTCTAACAATGCATCATCGCACAGGTGTGTAAACATTTCAGCGTTCTACTTTACAATTTACCTAAGATTGTTTGGATAATCGAATAATAAACACTAAATTTATCATCTGGTTAGAAACGTTGTTGTTCACCATCAATTGTTTTTCATGGTATAGTTTTTCTGGGCGGGCTTTCATAATTTTAAAACTCCGGGAAAACAAGCGTGAGGGAAAACCATAAATAAAATGTTGCATTTCTATAAGTAACCACTCGGCTATCTAATTATAAGTTGGTCGTTCAGTGATTAGAGACGCCCAACCAAGTGCTATCATTCAAACAGCCGTCGGTTCAAGTCGATTATTCTTTCAAATATACGTTAGTATTGTCATCTTCAATTGACCCGTTTTAAATCAAGTCTTGGGGTGGAGAATGATTGAACAACGAGAGGAGGAATTAAGGGGAACAAAATGCAATTTAAAATGGCATGATCATAAAATGTTTGAACACACTCGTGTAAATTGTTGTAGAAATAACAGTTTACAGTGCACAAATGATGAATGAAACAAACAACTTTGGAAACTTTACGTTGAGTGTAACTTACTATTTCACAATGATTATCTCTGTTTAGTGGAGCAAAACTATTTCGATCTTTGCGATTGCAATTCCTATACTATAACAATTTTTTACGTTTCGATTGCCGATCATTCAAATGTTCACAAGTTCATCCGATGTAGGTCGGATAGCTCAGTAAAAGTTCTATGTATATGCGATGAACGGGATCTATTTAGGATAATTTTATTTTGTCTAAAGAAACTGTTACGTTTAAACGCCTAACTCTGAAACCTATGAGCATCTTTCGAATTTAGGTTATTCGATTGTATTTCAAATAAATGGGATTTGGAAATATGAAGTTTTCTAAACTTTCAAATGATATCGTAAAAGTGTATACGTATAGGGATCTAACAAAGGAATTAAAAATAATCTAAAACCCTTTTAATTTCACCACAAACCAATCTATCAGGAAATTTTTTAATTTTAACAGTGTAGATTTTTGGTTAAGACTGATCACATGTCAGGAAAATGGGTGACGCATAACAATTCACAAATAAAAGTTATTTTTTATAAGCTTTGTGGTTCTATTAAGTTCTGTTATTCTCATGGTGTTGATTCAAATGGTTTTTATTTATTTAAACGAGCGTGGTTAAATAAATAACTAGCTATTACGAATTTCAATGTATCTATACCCAAATGTAACAAACACCTGAGTCAAGTTCGTATTTTTAATATATCTAAAAAATATTCAAATTGTGTGCTTATTTAACCAATAAGTTAGTTAGCCCAGTATTGAAAATCGCAAAAGTTGTTAAGAAAGACGATGTCTTGGGGCAAAACGAATATATTCGACACCCCAATTCCCATCGTCTGATCACGCCGTTTCATGTGGCTATACACTCACGTCGTGTAAGTAAATACAAATGGTATTTTTATTTTTTAATTAAATCGTCTCTAAGTCTGATTTTATTTTGTGCGTTCACGCTATTTACCCCGCGTCCGCGTCAATTGAATCTACTTCAAGATTGTCAATGTGCATGTGACAATTAGTTCGGATCGAGAGATTTATAAAGTGCATATACTTACACAAGCTTATTTTTTCCATAAGTTGCAAAGTTTACCCGGAAATACTTTTTGATGTTGTTGTAAGAAACAGAATATACAGCGGGTGTCCATCCGAAAAGTTTACTGCTTTTTTTTTTGACCGTAAAATTCTTTTAAATAAAAGAAAATAGACTTAATGTTGACAGATGGTTTCTTTAGCGTTTGGACTATTGGCCTTACACATGCGAGTTACATTTTTCATCAGCTATTCACATATTTCGCCCTGTATCATGTTATTTTCTTCTATAATATTCTTTTTAAGTTGTTCAACATTGTCTGGTTGATTTGCATAAACCTTACTTTTAAGATATCCCCATAAACAAATGGGGAGCAGTTAAATCAGGTGACCTGGATGCCAATCCACATCACCATATTTCGAAATTAATTGTTGTGGAATCATTTCTAATAATAATTTCATGGTTTCTCATAGTAACTGTAACAGCTGAACCATTTGGATTTTGGTAAAAATATAGTCCAATGGCCCCTCCAGCCCAAATTACACACCATACCGTCATTTTCAAGAAATGTGATGGTGATTGATGAATTATTTGTGGATTCTCTGTCCAGAATAGACCGTTTTGTTTGTTTACGTGTCATCTTAAGTGAAAATGAGCTTCGTCACTCATAATTAATTTTTCAATAAAATCCGGATTGCAAATAAATGCATAGGAATAAATCCAAGGAAGGAATAAACCCAAACCCAAGTCTTTATATAACAAAATATTGGTTAGTGTTGATTTTCGAAGTCCAAGTTCTTGCGCACGGTGTCTGATTGATGTCATTAAATTATCTCGAACACTTTCATTTCAATTGAAACATTATTCAATTGTCACGTTCTAGGTTGAATAATTAAAACATCGCATACGCCAAATGACTCTCGTTCACACAGAACATCAACCAGAAAACCAACATGCAAACATCTTCCAAGGTGAATCCTCAAATGCTGAATGTACCCTAAATAACTGCATGCTATTGGTGATCCAGTTTATGACAACAATGCAAAATATGCTACAAGCAATGGTACAAAATCAATCCATTATCATCCAGAAACTAGAATGTCTCCGATAAATTATCCGAAGATATGCTACTGGAACGCAAACGGTATAAGGCAGCACTACAAACTCGAATTATAACATTTCCAAGCAAAACACGAAATTGATCTTCTGCTAGTTTCTGAAACCCATTTAACAGAAAACACAATTTCAGAATAAATGGTTACGAAGTCTATGATACGAAACATCACTTGGACAGAAGTCGAGGAGGAACTGCTATTATTATAAAAAAAACGGATTTGCTATTATGTTCTAAATGAATATAGCATTGAGGAAATTCAAGCAACCTCTGCATATGTTGACCTCGATAAAGAAAGTTTAGTTATCGCTTCAACATATCATTATTATCATTTAAGATGGCATCAAAGTCGATGTTTGCCAATAAACATTTAAACTTCACAAAGTCGGCCTTACGAAAATTAAAACGTGGTGAAGTTTCAGTGTCGACATTAAGACTGACCTGTTCCAGACAAAAAAAAGGTGATCAAAATGGGAGGGTGGTATACATCTATGGCACAGAGGATTAGATTGGTTTCAGAAGCGACGCTATTCTTGGTCTTAGCGTTGCTGATATGAAATAGTCCTGTTTAGATCAAGTTAAAAACCCTGACGAAAGATGTCCATAGTATCGTATGATAACACCTTGAATATTCAATACATCTTGATGGTTGATGGCACTACAATCACTTGTCAAAAAAAAAAAGAAGAAAAAGAAAAAGTTTTCTCGGATTCGTTTTGGATTAAAATATTTTATTAATTCAGTACACAATAAATTAAAGAAACGAAAACACTAAAATTAAAATAAAATCAATTCTAAAAAATTTAAATAAGTTATATTATTAAATTGTGAGGTTTGGTGTTTAAAAGGTGTGATTACATATTTTTTCTAAAGCTAGATTATTTCTGCATTTACCAAGCACCCATATTCGGACCAACAAAATAAACAACGATATTCAACAAGTCCAGAGTTCAACATGTTGTCGGTGAATAAAGTTTCTATGACGGTTAGTGCATTCGAAGCAACATAATGAGTGTTATCATCTAAATAATCCCAATTAAGCCCGGGGAGATTAAAATCACCCACAACAAAAATGTCATCTTGAATATTCATCAGGTCAATGACGAAGTCAACAGCATTAATAAGGAGCTGATAGCTTACAATCTGACTGATAAGTAGGCAATAAAAACTATCTTTCCGGAAGACTGTTGAAATCACTGTTCATTTTTTAAAAACGGGGGGGGGGGGGGGCGGGGGGCACTGGTAGTAGATAGTGAACGGCCTCTGCTGGGAGGAGAGTCTCAGAGAACGGGGGAGTGGTTAGCCTCTGCTCATCAAATTCTGATTGCCTAGGATACCCAGTAGGGAAAGGCGATCTCATGCCACGGTGAACTGAGCATCACGTCTTCCTGAGCTCCCGGGCCTCCAGGTAGTGGGGAGCCCTATAAACGGTAATCCCATGAATGAAGTGGGTCCCATTTGTTTGGGATATCCATATGAATGGGTGAATGAGGGAGTGAATGTAGGAGGACGGCGGGGGCGCGGAGGAGTGGGCTTGGTGAGCCAATGGGCTGGACTAAGGTGTTATGCGACCCGTACTGATGATCGGCTGGACTAGGACCTATATTTCTCCGATACTCGTGGGAGAAACATGGAAAAAAAAAGAAAAGAAAATTAAAGGGGCTGGCACCCTTCAAAAACCGGAAGAAGGGAGCAACTCTAACCGTGAAGGTGGGGTTTTATCATCAGGGGCAAGGTTAAGTGACACCTTGGTATCGAAGCCAGATGGAAGTGGAACCGCCAAAGGAAATAAGAGTGGATTGAGGAAGATCCCTCCGGCAAAGCGTCGATACAGGGAGAGACGGCCGGCGTTCAAAACTTTAGAAAAACGGGCTGCGACCCCTGAGGGGCAGCTTACAGTAGAACAACGAGGATCTGTGGCAGGGACTAAAAAAACTGTCGACTGTGATAGCTCGGAAAGGGCCCTTGTGTCTAAAAAACAGAGGCCTCAGGAAGAGCTGGAAACGGGAGACAGTAAACAAACCAAGGTGCAACGTCAGAGAAGTGGAGGGTAGTGTTTAATGCACTAAACTCCATTTTTCTGTGGATCCTGAGAGAAAATCCGGGATCCCTCCCCATCATGCATAGAAGCGGGATGGTACAAGAGGCGCGTGAAGTTGACTGCGTACTCGGATCAGAGATCGGTCGACCTTTATAAAAGGGCAGAGGTATAGGCGAGGTGTGGCTGGGCGCGAGGCTTGAGGCAGTCTGCAGGGAGGAAATGCCGAGCAGGCCGAGAGCACATGTTTGGCTACCAACCAAGCCGGATAAACCAGAAGAGGTCCTCGAGATCATTTGGGGCAGCAATCCCGATCTTCCAACGGAAGACTAAAGGATTGTAAAGCAAGAGGAAGCTAAGGGAGGCTTTAGATTGACAATCATGCTGATCAATAAAGAATCCCTGGCTTCCCTTGCAAAATTAAAGGGATGATGAGTGATCAACTTCAGGTTCGGGTCGATCACCCTTAAAATATATAAAAAAGACGAGGCCGATGCGACTGCGAAAGACCAGCCTGGTGATGACGGCAGACGCACCCAACAGGAGACGATCAAGTGGGCTGAGGACGACCAGAAGAGTGATTCTTCGGACATGGCAAGCATACTAAGGGGAGGTAGCCTCCTCTCTCTGGAGTCTGATGGGCACATCCACTCAGGCTCTCGACGAGAGGAAGATAGCGGCTGGTATTACGAGACAGATGGCACTATCCCGATGCAGGGAGTTCAGTAAGAGATGAGTACGGTCGACAACAATGGTTAGCATTGTACAAATAAACCTACATCACACGAAGGCTGCTTCGGCAGCGCTTTAGTTTGCAACCTTTTAGTTTGCAACATTGGACGAGAACCGACATTTATTGTTAAAAATCGACAGGAGGTTTTAGATGTCACCTTTGCTTCAAAAACGATCTTCCATATGATCAGTGGGTGGAGAGTGGCGGAGGAGCACTCATTCTCTGATCATCGATATGTAACATATAACCTCGACATTAAACCTGTTTCCCAGAAAACCTTCAGGAATCCCAGAAAGACAAACTGGAACAAATATGGTGAGATGTTGGAGGAATTATTGTTGCTGGAGGTCCCTTGACTAAACTTATGGAGGGATCGTGGATAGGGAGCGAATCCGGTGGGCGCTGAACGGGTTTAAGCCTTATAAATCAACAGTCACTCTCCCCTGGCTGGAAGGTATCTTCATGGGATGTCTGAAACTGGTCTATAATGCTAGAAAATGGACGGAGGTCAGAGTGGTTTTTATCCCGAAATCAGGAAAAAGCTCACATGCGGATCCAAAGGATCTGAGACCCATAACTCTATCATCCTTTCTGTTGAAAACCTTGGAAAGGTTGGTAGATATAGGTATTCGATCATAAATTCAGCCCAGGAGTTGGGCGCTGTCGCAGCATGCGTACTGTAAGGGAAAGTCAGTAAAGGCACAGCTCTGCACGATCTGGTACGCATGACTGAAAAGTCAATTTACTCGCAAGAGTTCTGTATGGTAGCATTTCTCGACATTGAGGGTGCCTTTAATAATGTAAAAACGGAGGTGATCATGGAAGGATTGTTACTTTTGAACGTTGACTACCCCATAAGTAGGTTGATAAATCAGATGCTGGTAAGCAGGATTATTACCTCAAAACTGCGGGAGGTCACCATTAGAAGGCAGGTGGTTAGAGGAACCCCGCAAAGAGGTGTAATGTCCCCCTTTCTTTGGAGTGTTGTGATGAATGGATTGCTATTGGAACTTGTGAGAGAGTTGTAGTGTATGCGGATGATGTAGCAATAGCTGTCTCAGGCAAATATCTGGATACGATTAGGGACGTTATGTAGAATGCGCTCCTGATCGTTACGAAATGGGCTGGCAAATGCGGATTAGGGATTAACCATTCCAAGACAGAGCTGGTACTATTTACCAAGAAATATAAAATTCCGGTAGTTAGCCCCCCTACCGTGAACGGCATTAGACTTGCTTTTGCTGACAGAGCGAGATTTTTGGGCATAATCTTGGACTAATGTAGCCATTTACTCGTGTAGGAAAGCCATAGGGAAGAGATGGGGTTTGTAACCAGAGCTGGTACACTGGCTTTATACCGCAGTGGTAAGATCTGTGCTGATGTACGGGGTGGGCGTGTGGCGGCCAGCTCTGGAGAAAGTAACATATAGGAAAATGATAGAGAAGGTGCAAAGAACGGTTTCATGATTATAAGCGGGGCGCTTTGGTCAACACCTACACGCGCTTTAGAGGCTATGTTCCACCTTATTCCAATCGATTTTTTTGGTAAGCAGATGGCATCCAATGTGGCTACGAGACCCTCGGCTGTCTCTCAGTGGAAGTATCTTCAAGCGGAACACTCGACAATAGGAAGATCACTATATGGAAAGAACTGGCGAATCTAGATTATATTAAACCAACGTTGTTCTTCGATAAAGTTTTCAGGACCATCTGTCCTTCGAGAGAATCCTGGAGGACCAGATCAATACTGAAAAACGAGGCACTGCAATTCTTCACGGACGATTCTAAGCTAGACGGCATGGTAGGAGTCGATGTCTTCTGTGTGAAGCTTAATGTTAATATTTTCGTTCGTCTCCCTAACTACTGCAGCGTGTACCAGGCTGGAGTGGTGGCGATAGGCGAAGTCGAGACATGGTTCAAGCATAACGTGGTATCCGTGAGGAATATCGCAATTTATGTGGACAGTCAGGCGGCGGTCAGGTCACTAGAGGCGGTTTGTCTGAAGTCACGGGTGGCGCTGGATTACCGATCATCTCTTTATGAGATGAGCTAGTATTTCAGCATCCAGATAATCTGCACGGGAAACTGCAATTCGGACGAACTAGCTAGGTATACGGTACGACTAAAATCGCCTTGACAATCGAGAGGTGGACCAACACTCTCACGTGCAGGGTAGCAAAACAGGTTTGGCCAAAACTGAATCTGCGGCGCTCCATAGCACTAGTATCCCTGGGGAAACGAGAGGTAGGATTGGTGGTAGGGATAGTGACAGGACACTGCCTTTTTGGGGAGCATGCGAGAAGGCTGGGTCTACAGACGAATGACTTTTATAGAAGTCGTTTAGACGAAGAGGGGGAAAAGACGTTCGATCACTTCCTATGCTCGTGTCCGGCACTATCATACAGAAGGCATAAGTATTTAGGTGTGTACGGTATGGACAGCCTTTCTGAACTCGCGGACTGTGGAATGCGAGCTATTTTACGCTACATATGTAGCTCTGGATGATTTCAGCGGGAGTAAAGAGGAGATATAGGATCCTGTGGTATCACAATGGACCACTACTGGCCTAAGTGTGTGATAGCAGCCACTCTAACCAAACCTAACCTAATCTATTATAAACTAAAAAATGTTTAAAAATAAAAAAATTTAAGAAACGAAATAAGGAAATGTTTAGAAGTGGCATTTGACAACTAAATTGAAAAGTTACCTCACGAGGAGTATTTTCGTTTGTAACCTGGCGGCAAATAGCGTGAAGTCTCATCAAAAAAGTTTAGTTCATAATTTAGTCGAAAAAATTAACCTGAGGCAATGCCTTCTATACTACTGGCCTTTTACTACTCTCATTTTTTGCACATGACGTCAATTTAAGTCTATACCGAGACTGCGCAATAATAATTTTAGGATATTTACACTAACAAAGCAACTAGAGAAAGCAACAACAACGTCGACTTACCGTGTCGTCATCATTTGGTGTAAGCGGCCAGTAGTTTAGAAGGCATTGCCTGAGGCATACATAATTATTTATGTACGTTAAAGTGTATTGTAATTGTATGAGTAATTTGATTGTAAAAAAATGTGAATTACGCCATTTTGTGGAAAATTTAATTTTTATTGCGTTTTTTTTCAAATTTTTCCGTGGCGTGTCATATCGCTACTCGCTACGCCAGGAACAATAGGTTACAGGATTTATAGATCTGTTTTATAATATGATATTTTTTGTAGAATCTATAGTGTTGTTAATTTTTTCCGCTCAATACGTTCTCTTACAAAAGTGACGCTTCATGGAACTCTTGATTACTTGGATAAGCTTAGTTGAGAATGGCGGTGATTTGAGCGGTGAGGACGATGCCGATGAGGAGAAAGGCGGCATTTCAGACAATGTGTGTCCGGCACAGTTAAGATTAGGCTGTGAAATGAGTTTGAAAATGGCAAACAACATGAGAATCTATAGATGTGGTTAGAGAGACTTTGGATCACATTTTTGAAGATAGAGCTTTGGCGAATGTGCTCAATAATACATCTTTTAATGTATCTGGTAGTTCATTACATATTTCTGAACCCATGGAAATTACAGCTCACAAGTCATTATCACAACATTTAAGACGTGTTCATCAATCTTCATCCAGCTGTCCTTTACCAACATCCAACAAGAACACTGTATTTACTTGGTCAAAGGATGACTCTTGCGCATTGACTCTGACTTTTCCACAACCAAATTACGAGGATTGGAAAAATTTAAAACCACATGAACCGTTCGAAAAATGTATAGATGATGTTTTACTTCAGAATGGTTGCGACTATTGAGAGGTAATGCCACTTACCGAGGAAAAAAAACTATCCGTGAAGATTGCTGTTAACGGTTTGTTTTTATTTTTGTCTCTACAATTATGTTACAAAGTTAGAAAATTTATTTCGTTACAGAACTTCGCTCAGAACATAATCAAAAAACTAACTTTTCATAGGTTTTGTATGGGAGGTAGCATTACGTTTGATAAATAAAACATGAATTAAAAATATTGCAAAATTGATTTTTTTTTATATAAATCGATGACATATATAATAGATTTCAACTCATTCGAATGATGCAATCAGTAGGCTTCTCGTTTTCTTCAAATTAATAAAGAAAATATAAGGGATTTTCGTTGTACAACAACAACAATTAAAAAATACGGGAAATTGATGACGTCATAATGTCGTCTTTAAAACTAATTGTTAGAGAGAAATAGTAAATCAAAATTTATGAGCAAATAAGAAAGACAACAATGTGTTTTAAAAAAGAGAAATCAAATAGAAACGACAATATGAACTATGAAATCAAAAACAATGAAGAGTGCAAACATCGTAATTCAATGGTGATGATAAAGTAAACCGTATAATATCCGAAATAAAATCCGAAACTAAAATCCGAAGTAAAATAGTTGCCATACTCATGCCACACGAGCATTTTTTGTATTTTGGCATTTTTTTTCTACCAATGTTTTGTTCTGCTCTCTCTTAAATAAAATTTTAACTAAAATGAGTCAAAAATGTCCTTGAAATATTTTTTATTTCATTTATGTTTGAGTTGTGTGGTAGAAAAGAAAATTTGTTTAAGTCGCAATTAAAACTTGTATCATTGCTAAACGGGGAAAGAAACGAAGAAAAATGCGGCATTTTTTTTTTACGTGTGGCATGGGCAATTTGCTATTTGTTTACTTTAATATAAAATTATAAAATAGTAGCCGTATGTAATTCATTATGGATGCACGTCGTTTTTTGTCCCGATTTCAGAAATGAATAAAATTCGTAAATATTTGAATCGTAATCTTATTCTTTATGGATTGATTAACGTTTTTATAATGTTTAAGTGGTTTATTAAATTTTATGAAACCATCCTTAAATTTTCAATTAGGCTTCCGTATCCTACTAGAAACAATTAAAGTATTAAAAAAATATTTGTTTATATACTTTTGTCTATGTGGAGCGGTTGTTGAAAAAGTATGTATGTTCGATTTTCGGTTCTGAGTAGTTTTGTTCTTCTGTTGCAATATGATCATGCATGTATCAATATCTCCCAAATTCCAAAACGCATTGAATTTTGGTCCCGGTTTTGGTGTCTGTTGTAACAATTTGCTTTCATAATTTTGGATTTGTATCTCTCTCTCTAGCTGCACATCCCATGAAGGGATTTTGCCGCCCGCACTATGGTCCTCCAGCCGTCTCGGTTCATCGCTCTCGTCCTCCAGTTTCAAAATCTTGTTCGACGTCGTCACGCCAGCGCAGTCGGGGTCTTCCTCTACGACGTACTCCGGCTGGTTGTTGATGGAACATTTTGTGAATCATTCGTTGTTGCTTGGGACCTGGCAACGTGGCCGAGCCATCTCACTCGATTAGATTTGATGAAGCCGATAATATCGCTACCTCCGAGAAGTTGCTATATTTCGTGGTTCATACGAAAAAGAAGAAAAAATACGTTAGAATTTTACGTTAGAAAAAGAAGAAAATAAATGTATTAATTTTCTGGATATAACAATAACCAGGATTAATTCATCTTTAGACTTCAAAATTTATCGGAAACCCACGTATACAGACGCTGTTATCCCTAGTTCTTCAAACCATCCTTATAATATTAAAATGTCAGCTTTCCACTCACTCATAGACAGACTAATAAACATCCCTTTGACAAATTCAAATTACAACACTGAGCTTAACATAATTCTTCAAATAGCAACGAATAACGGATATGCAACTAGGACTATATTAAAGTTATTGAATAAAAAGCTAAAGCGTAAAACTCTAACGGGTATTTATCCACCGGATAGTCCAACGCGGGAAAATTGGCGTCGCTTAGAGTATATAGGAAAAACGAGCCAACGGATTAGCAACATCGTGTCCAATTATACCAATATTAGTTTAGCTTTTTATAATAATAACACAATAAAGAAAATGATTTTTAACAATAAACCTAGAGTTGATCGCCTTTCCAAATCTGGTGTCTATAGGATCAATTGCAATGATTGTAGTTTCTCCTATATTGGTCAGACTGGGCGCAATTTTGGAGTTAGAGCTAAAGAACATTTATCTGGTTGCAATCAATCAACTTTCCATAACCATTTAACTTCAGAAAATCATACAGCTAGCTTGAACAGTTTAGACATATTACATATACAACCCAAAGGCAGACGTTTAGATACCTTAGAATCTTACGAAATTAGAAAATCAATATTTCTTAACCAAAATATCCTTAACGAACAGAGAGAAATCCGGTTCTCACCAATTACAGATCCCGCCCTTTTCTATTCTCACGTGCGCAATAATATGTATACCTTGAATTTTGTTACTCAACCTATGACTCATCGCCTACCTGCGCGATCCGTAGATTAATTTTTATTGCTTATTTTCTGTCCCTCCTTCTTTTATTTATATTTTGCTTTTTTCTGCTATATAACAAAATTTTTACTAATACAAATCAGTAGATACTCCTGATGATGACCTAACAAGTCGAAATCGATCGAGTGATTTTTTAAACTTTTTGAAAATTATTCAAAATAACTGCGAAACAAAAAACAAGTGATTAATAAAAAATGTGTTTATTAAGTATAAGTGTGTTTCGCCAAGTGCCTACGGCAAATAGCGTAAAAAGTATGTTCTCTTCAAATTAATAATTACAAATTTCTGAGGTCTGATCGTATTAATGGTCGTGGTGGTTGAGTGGGATTATACTATCGATCAAATTTGAATGTTAAAATGTTATCATGTGGTTTAAATGGTAAAGTCGAATTTATGACATTTGAACTGTTTGATAAGTTTAGTAAATTTCTTATTGTTGTTTTTTATATCCCACCTCCCACTACAAGAGGAGACATTACAAGTATTTATGATATTCTTACTGATTTATTACAAGAGTATGAAAAAGTGTTTTGTTTGGGTGATTTTAACTTTAATATGCTAAATAATAATTTATTGACTGATTGTTTTAACATACTTAATTTACATTTTTTGCCGTTTAGTGCTACGAGGTTAGAAAGCCTTTTAGACTTGATTGTTGTTTTTAAGCCTGACCGACATAATATTATCAGTTATGGTCAATATTCTGTTCCTACAATATCGGATCATGATTTAATTTTTGCTTCTTATAAATGTTGTCGCACTAGAGATAAGTTAACTTATTCTATTGTGCCCAATTATAGGAAAATTAATCATGAATATTTTGTAAATTGTTTTTTCTCATTTGATTGGTCTAGTCTTTATTGTTGCTCTGATGAAAATATGATTGTTGATTTATTTAATTCAAATTTCTTACATTTAGATTCTATGTGTGTGCCCCGTAAAAGAACTATTAACAATTGTCCTACAGCTCCGTGGTTAAACCAGACGATATTGGATTCAATTCAATATAGAGATTTGAAGTATAATAATTATAAAAGGAGTGGATTAGATGCTGATTTTAGTTCCTATAAAAGGGCTCAAAATAAAACTACTAAGTTTATCAATCAAGCTAAGTATAGTTTTTATTTTGGTAATGTTTATAACTCTAAAATTACTTGGAATAATTAAAAAAAAACTTGGTATTTCGTGTTCTGTTGCTAAAGTTGACATAAAGTTCACTGCTGAAGATATTTTAAATGATATCTGTAAATTTCGCGAAGATTTAGTGGTTCTGCCGTTGCCAGATATTGGATCTGTTGATCCTGATGATAATTATAAATTTGCTTTTGATTGCGTTGACGAGCTAATTGTCTTGAGTGCTATCCGTTCAATTAAATCTAATGCTATTGGATACGATAAAATTGATTTTAAAATTATAAAATTATTTATTGATCTGTTTCTTCCACAAGTGACATATATAATTAATCAATGTTTGTCAAAATCAGTTTTTCCGAATTTGTGGAAAGTTGCTTGTATTGTTCCAATTCCAAAAAATGATATTGTTGCTAGTCTTAAAGATGTTCGACCAATAAGTATACTACCTGCCCTTTCTAAGGTGTTAGAAAAAGTTATGCAAACCCAGATTCTGCAGCATTTTAAAGATTTTGATTTTCTTTGTAAATTTCAGTCAGGGTATAAGCATGGTCACAGTAGTACAACGGCTTTGGTACACATTGTTGATGATCTTTCTTCAATCTTGGATGGGCATGGTTCGCAAGCTTTATTGGTTTTATTGGATTTCTCTAAGGCGTTTGATAGTGTTAATCATATACTTCTACTTCAAAAGCTTTATTTATATTATAAATTTTCTAGCTCTGCAATTAATATGTTGTACTCTTATTTGCATAGTAGGGAGCAGTTTGTTAAGCCTGGTGTTAACTGCTCTGGAATGGGTAGAGTAACTCTAGGTGTACCACAAGGATCAATCCTCGGTCCCTTGCTTTTTTCTATATTTATAAACGATCTTCCATGGCGAATTCGTCATTGTTCTTTTCATCTCTATGCTGATGATTTACAACTGTACATCGGATGTAAAGCATTAGGATTGAATGAAGCTACAATAAAATTGAACGAAGATCTTAGGGATATCTTATTATGGTCTAAATTTAACTCACTGGCGCTTAATCCCAATAAAAGTAAAGCATTATTTTTATGTAAAAGTAATTTGAATATTACTAAGCCTACTCTTGTTTTGGGTGATGACACAATTAAATTTGTTCCGACTGTTAATAACTTAGGACTGATATTAAATTCCAAACTTACTTGGTGTGATCATATCAGTACATTGTGTCAACGTGTCAATTATAGTTTATATTCGCTAAGATTAATAAAGAAATTATGTCCAATTCAGTTGCGAGTATTTTTGATTAAAAGTTTAGTTGTACCTTTGTTTACGTACTGTGATGTGATTTATAGTGGATGTGATAGTTCCTCTCGACGTCTACTTGAAATTACATTTAATAATTGTATTCGATACGTTCATGGCCTCAGAAAATTTGATCATATTTCTGGTTTAAAAGCTTCTATTTTGGGATGTACTTTGTTCGAGTATTATCATTATAGAACAGCTGTATTTATTTTTAGAATTATTACCTCTGGATTGCCTCTATATCTTTATGAAAAATTAAATTTTTCCAGGTCTCTGCGCACTAGAAACATCAACTTGCCCCTTAACAAAAGTAACATATATAATAATTCGGTTTTGATGAATGCGTTTATTATTTGGAATGGTTTACCTTTTGAACTTAAAAATTTGAATTCTCTTAAAATGTTTAAAAATCTAGTATATTTAACTGTACAGAGAACCTATTAATGTAATTATAATTTGTAATAATATTATTATACCCCTTTGTAAATATTTTGTATATTGATGAGATTGTTAATTTTTTTCTCTTTCTTATAATTATTATTATGTTTTTTTTTTCTTCTTTTGTGATTTTTTTCTTTTCATAGTATAAAAGCTTCTGCTTATGCTTGTAAATAGATATGTAATAAATAAAATAAAATAAATAAATAAAAAAAAAAAAAAAATAAATAAAAAACAAAAAAAAAATTGGTGTTTAATTTATTCCATTACTTTAACTCCAATCACAGTATTTTGAATATTTTGGCATTTTTCGGGGTTTTTCCCCTAAATTGCAGGTATTTTTTTTTTTTTTTAAATTACGTCATACATGTATTTAAAATGAACTAATAAGCCAATTGCGTTCAAAAGTTTTGTAATTTTAGCAAAAAAAGACTCCAATTTGCAATAAAATATGTTTGCCCAATTTTTTTTCCCACCTCTGTAAATAATAAATATATAACAATTATGAAATGACATAAATAAAATAAAATGAAAACAAAATCTCCCCTGAACTTGTAAATTGTTACTTCGCAACCAACACATACATACCCAACATAGCTCAGTTACAAGCTATATACATCGCATAACCACACTTTCGGCGGTTATTGAAATGTATATCCCGCTATACACCTCAAATCTCGATGCAAAATATAATGTACGAGTAAATATATATTATATATATTTACTCGTACATTATATTTTGCATCGAGATTTGAGGTGTATAGCGGGTATATATAATATATATAATATATATATATATTATATACCAAGTGTAACAAAAAAAAAACAACTGAATTAAAAAACCCTTTCTCGCGCAAACAATACTCCAATGACCCACTAGATAAGAATACTAGTACTCTATACCTTTATGAGTTATAAAATACAGTTAAAATGTTTATCTACTTAGGCTACGTACCAATCCATGGGTAAAAGCCAATTTTAAGTAAACTTTTCGGGAATTATTTAACAGACATTTAGTTTTTTATTAGTTAATTAATTAATTAACTACAACACATTTAAATTAAATTATTTATTTATTATGTGGAGAGACAAAAACACGTCTTTCCTCGACGACGATCAATTGGCGACCGTGATTTGAAATTAAATGGGATTTACATTTTAAATTAACATATTGTTACGTTTTCGCCTTGTCATTCAAGGTTCAAATCACTGGATTGTGAATAAATACAACTGCTTCAAATTTGGACTCACACAAATTTATTTACACAACACAATAATTCTACAACACAAAATTAACAATTAATTATTACAATTATAACACACTTTTTAATTATCACTATAATAATCGCTTTAATAATCTTTCTATTTAACCTTCACTGTATCACGTTTAAAATGAGACTCAGCATTCCACGTTAATGTACACGTCTCTTAAGCTAGCAGAACCCATACAGCAGAACATTACAAAATAGTATGGATAATTATAGGCTAATTAAATGCCCCATTAAAAAAATTTGGGTTCCACCCCTTCCAACTAAAACGTGGGCTTTGCTAGCTTTAGAAAAAGTTAGCAGAACCCATATCAAAAACTGATTTAAAAACAATTGGAAAATTAAAGGTTAATTTTAGGCTAATTAAATGCCCTATTTAAACTTTTTTATTCTGCTCGATCTAGAAAATGCAAAAGGCTTTATCATTTCGAAGTTAGCAGAACTCAAATCGAAAATCGGACCAAAACTGAAATTAGAATGCAAAACAAGATCTATTGATAAGCAAATAATTTTAGGCTCACTATGGGCTAATCAAATGCTCCATTAAACAATTTTGGGCTCCACCCATTTTTGACCAGACTTCAGGCCATTTAATCTAAAGCCAGCAGAACCCAAATCGAAAATCGGACCAAAACTGAAATTAGAATGCAAAACAAGATTTATTGATAATTAAATATTTTTAGGCTCACTGTGGCCTATTCAAATGTCCTATTAAAAAATTTTGGGCTCCAGCCGTTTTTGACCAGACTTCAGGTCATTTAATCTAAAGCTAGCAGAACCCAAATCGAAAATCGGACCAAAACTGAAATTAGAAAGCAAAACAAGATTTATCAATATGTAATATTTTTGGAAATTTTTCGACGCTCGATAACCACGTGTTTAACCAATACGTGATTACACTTACTTTTTGACATTCGGACAGCATTTGTGCAATGGGAAATTGTCCGTTACAACATCTTATTACCATTAAATAAAGAAACACGTGATTTTCAAATTTACCGTCTGTATGTTGAATTGTTTTAACCACATCTCCTGTAGCGACCAGGAATAGAGTAGGAACTTCTTCCTTTGCGTATAAGTTATAGATGTGTTGTCTTTGGTGGTTAGTATTATGTATAAGACAAAAAATGAAATTTTTGAAATACATTGAATAATACCTTTCCCTGAATGATCGTGTAATATTTCCAAGGCCTTTAATGGATCTTTGTTTATTAAAGTTTTTGTCTGCGACACGTAACAGATTTTTCGTGTATTTCTACTATACAATCGAAAAACAAATTTAAATTTTAAAAAAATGTGTCAATTGGCATGGCAACATAAATCTAGTAACCATATTTCGCCTCGCAATTAAATAATTTGCTACCGGATAGAGGATATGCCGCTAAAACCTATTTTTAAGAGCATATTTTTGGTTGCCCTAGTAATTACATTTGTATAGTAATTATAGTATATACTCCACAGAATTTAAGTTGTATATGTGTAATATGTATATATGTTATTTATAATAAGTAGGAATATATAAAAAAAACTTAGCTTATTTAGGCCATGATAGACGATGATGATTATTGACAGTTATGCATATTATATCCAAAATCTTGCTCGATTTACCGTTTTGCGTTTTGATGAGCCGTTTTCAATACTTTCGTTATGGCGTGATTCTCTTGTACCCGTACTTGAGTACCGTTGCGATAAAATCGAGCCGACAATCGAACAAAAATATATCGCGGAGACGCCAGCCGATAGCGGGGTGCCGCCTAAGCGAATACCACCTTGATTTTTATGTGACTCTGCAATCCCCACAAAAGTACTCAATTTGTTTCGGATAACGTGGCACAAACTATACACGCTCGTAATAATCAGCGTTTTTTTATTTTTAATTTTTTTATTTTAAATTCACGAGCACGATTTATATATTGTAGTAAATACAACACTTGTAATTATATAATTACTTCTGCCAACTAATACCTTGAATTGTCTGCTTCTTTATTCTTTAAAATACAATCACCGAATGACAGACCACAATTGTATAATTTCAAGTTTTTCGGTGATGAAAATAACACCGAGACACTGTCCAGCATCAACACCATCTATTATCATATTTTTAAATTATTACACCAATAATCATCATCAGATTATTCAGCCACTTAAATTAGGGCTTTCCAAAATAGCTACAAAAACATCAAGAGATAGATTTGGTAATATACAGACGCGGGTGTCACGATACTATCAAACACATATGAAATATCGTTGCGCAATTGAGTGATAAAAATTCGAACAAACTTATATTCTTAGGCTGCTGGTACATTACCAATGTTACAACGTTGCGTGAAGGATTTATATTGCTATTGTAGTGGCATTACGTTATAACTTACTACACACGTTAAATTTTAACTCTATATTAGCGTTATTTTGTAAAGCTTTTGAAACGTTATATTATAACGCTGCAGAAGCGTTACAAACGAAATGTTGGCCGTTCGATTTAATCATGAAATACAATTAAACAAAGTTAGATTTGTGAATAGCAAAACTTTTATTTTTAAACAAAAAATTAACAAAATTTTACATTAGTTTCTTTAATATTAAAAAAAATTTTATATTTATTTTAAATTATATTACACAAATTTTCATATTAATTTGTTTAAATTTCATTAAATTTATAATGTACATATTAACAAATTTTATGCACACGTGCATCGTTTAATTATTTATTGTCAATTTTTGATCAGCTTTACTGTACACCTCAATGATTCTCACCATCGCGGCTTTCAACCTTCCTGAAATTAAAACCAAAATAACCAATTGCTAGATCTATGTGTAATTCTAATATTTTTTATGGAGGAGGAACATTAGTTTTATGTTTACTAGAGTAAACCTCACCAAAGATAAAAATACATATATCATTCATTTGGAACATTTTAAACAAGAACAAACAGAAATAACAATTATTTTTAATTTCTGTGACGAAAAAAATATATCTCATTTTTAATTTAAAGGCAACTATAATTTTAAAACTTTTTGGTTAAAGAATTTTTAAAAAAGGATAAAAGTTATTTCGTATTATAATATTTTGGTCGAATATTAATTTGCATAATATATACTAACAAACTATTACTATTTATAAGTGAAATGCTGAATTACATAATTGCAATACCAAGATATTTCTCACTATTAAGAGGATACTCACCAAACTCGATTTATAAACAGCATCACTTCTAAGTTTTCTTTCCAAATTTTCAATATCCCTAATTAATTTATGTGGAAATTCATTAAAAGCGCTTTCATTAACTTCTTTATTTTCCTCTGGGACTAACTTTACTTGGATTAAAATAATTAGAACCTCCATTTTGACGTCGCGCTGCTGTACAATTTCTTAAGGCTCCTTTATCTCATTTCGAAGGCTCAAACTTCCGAATTGTTTACTAAAACTAGAAAAAAATGTATAATTCTTATTTATTATACTAAACACTGTGTTAAACTTTACATTACCTAGAATTATTATAATAATTCACAAGCTATAATATTGTTTAAACTTTTCACTAAAAAAAATTACACACACACACAAAAAATTAACCAGTTACATTGAACCAAATTTACACAACTGAGGTGAAAAATTAAAAAAATGAATGTTGCGTTGCTCCGGAGTCCTATTTTTACTTAAAATTTATACATTAACTTATTCGTTGGCAACAAATTAGTAACTCATATAGTTACTAATAATTTTGTGTAGTGATAATTTGAGGTTATTTTGCAACATAAAAGTTGAACAAGTTTATTTTTGTTGCTGTTCGGTCACTTTTCATCTTAGAATTTACAAAATTACTAATTCGTCGGCAACTATTCAATATTTTAATTACCTGATATACTGAGAGATTTTGAATCAGTAGTTATTTGTTTACTTAAACGTTTTAATTTCACCAATTCGTTAACAATAAGCAATTTTCACATTATCTGTAAAATTATTTGTTAGTTTATAACGTATAAGCATCGTTTTGTTGATACCAGTAAGTTGAGTAGCAATCGAGATGGTTTATAACTGGTTTAAATTTTACCGGTAAGTTAAAAGTTAATGTATCACTTCTCTGGAACTTAACTATTACACTAAATCTTAAGTTATTTTGCAACCAAGGTTTTAAATTGTTATTTGGGTTACCTCTATTTGAAGTTAGTAACATTAATATTGAGAGAGTTAGTTCATTCAAATATTTGGGAGTTACATTTGATGAACATATGTTTTGGGATGATCACATCAATATCACAAGTAGGAAAATTGCTCCACTTGTTGGGTTATTCAGAAAATTATCTTTCTTTGTTCCTACTAGGGTATTACTTATGATTTATTTTTCGTTTATTCATTCGCGACTTTGTTATGGCCTTATCGTATACGGAACAGCTACCTTAACCAGGCTGAACAAATAGCTAATGTTATGCAAAACAAAAGTGTAAAAGCAGTATACAAAAGTGTAAAAGCAGTATCTATGTAAATTTTGTAACTTTGTAAAATTATGTATAACAACTTGGATTATCCTTAAAGGAACATTTAATTCATTGGATAATCCGCCTCTGTTGTTGTAGAGAATGAATAAAAAACATAATAAAAAAAAAAGCAATTTGGAAGTTACATTCAATAAGAAGAAGAAATAGCCTAATTAAATTAAGTAATGCCAATTTTCTTAAATGCTTATAATTATAATTTATAAGTCAGGATATATCGCTGAGTGCAGAAAACTGTCAACAATAAAAATGACCCCGAAGCCTGCCAAGGATCCTAGCAAAGCCCCGCATTCGAAAAAGCAATTATCGAAAATATTAGATCGGAACTACGACATCATCAAATTGGTTTCAGAGACGAGCACGGAACCATTGAGCACGTGCACCGAGTATAGCTACAGAATTAACGTCAGCATACGAAGACACAAAATACTGCTCCGCCGTCTACCGCTGACGTGCCTCTTCTTCTTCAATTTGGAAATTCGTAGTATCGTTAAGAGTGGGCGGAGAAAAGATATCGAAAATTACCGCGGTATTTCTATTCCATCTCATTGAATCAGCGTGGGTTTTACCCCGCCGGACCGTGACAAATCTTGTATTTACCTTCCTTTAAATTGGATCTTGTCATATTTGACGACCCGAACTCAACATTTTATCTAGGGGTAAAAGTCCCACAAGGTAGCCATTTTGGACCTTTCTTATTTATTGCTTTCTTAGTTGATGTAAAACATTGTGAGTATTTGATTTATGCTATAAAAAATCTATTGCAATATTCGAAATGATAGCGGTTTGTTTAATCTACAACAGGAATTAAATATTTTCTGTGAATGGTTTACATTGAATATATTTTGTCTCAACGTTTCTAAATGTAAATTTAGGAATTTTTCTAGAAGATGTAATGGTCTTGATAAAAGTTTATTTTTAAATGGAGTTATGATCGACCGAGTTCAATCTTGTCTTGATTTAGGTGTCTTATTTTCTCGATATTTATTGTTTGAAGGCCATCCGTAATTCGTTTCGCCAAAACTTTTCATGATCTCAATCATCGTCAATTGTAAATTTTTAATCTCATCTTAAAAATCACGATGGGACAACATTTTAGGTAAAACATCTTTTTGTTTATGCGGGTTCGACCTGTTGGCACGGTCAAATAAACTTAATATGTTTAGGACTGACGGCGATTTTTCTTTAACTAATTCTTTAAAGGTAATCTTAAATACACCGAAATAATCTTATAGTTCGCCGTTAAATAAAAAATTATCTGTTTTCAATAAAATAGTTCTTGGATCATTTATTGGTAGCTTTTGTTATCTAACAACCGTTACAATTAAACTATTTATCCATTTAGAGCAAGAGCCAACCTTATGGTGGCCTTTTCCACGTCCGACAATTCACGAACCAGGCGACGATGAGTTTCGGAAGGCTCCCCCGCGACTTGAGGTGGTGCAATAACAGCAGCCAACGTCATCTGAAATATAAAACCGTTAGTAATTGTTAACGATGCCTTATTTCTAATATGTGTACCTGAATCAATATCATCCCGAAGATGAATAAAATCGCTGCGAGCTTCATGGTTATTCGTTTAAAATTAAACAATTTTTTATATGATTTCAATTTGAATTTGTGTGAAACACTGAAGCGATTTTAAAAAAGTTGCGCTTTTATACTGCACAGTGCACAGGTACAAATTTTTATTCCAGCTAGATCTAGTTTTGGCTTATTGAAAACTAAATGATGTAACAATTTGGAAACAAACAAGAGCCAAAAAAATTGAAATATGTGCGAAGTCTAACAATGCATCATCACACAGGTGTGTAAACATTTCAGCGTTATACTTTACAATTTGCATCTTTGGTAATCGAATAATAAACACTAAATTTACCATCTGGTTGGAAACGTTGTTGTTCACCATCAATTGTTTTTCAGGAACTCATGATAAGTACGTACTCATGGCAACAGTTTCATTATTGATGGTATAGTTTTTCTGGGCGGGCTTTCATAATTGTAAAACTGCGGGAAAACAAGCGTGAGGGAAAACCTATAAGTAACCACTCGGCTATCTATTTATAAGTTGGTCGTTCAGTGATTAGAGGCACCCAACCAAGTGCTATCATTCAAACAGCCGAGGGGTTTAAGTCGAGTATTCTTTCAAATATACGTTAGTATTTTCATCTTCAATTGACCCGTTTTAAATCAAGTCTTGGAGTGGAGAATGATTGAACAACGAGAGGAGGAATTAAGTGGAACAAAATGCTATTTAAAATGGCATGATCATAAAATGTTTGAACAAACTCGCGTAAATTGTTATAGAAATAACAGTTTACAGTGCTTTAAACAAAGAACTTGGGAAACTTTACGTTGAGTGTAACTTACTATTTCACAATGATTATCTCTGTTTAATGGAGCAAAACTATTTTGATCTTTGCGATTGCAATTCCTACTATAACAATTTTCAAGTTTCGATTGCCGATCATTCAAATGTTTACAAGTTCATCCGATGTAGGTCGGATAGCTCAGTAAAAGTTCTATGTATATGCGAACTCTGAAACCTATGAGCATCTTTCGAATTTAGATTATTCGATTGTATTTCAAATAAATGGGCTGCTTATTTGGAAATATAAAGTTTTCTAAACTTTCAAATGATATCGTAAAAGTGTATACGTATAGGGATCTAAGAAAGGAATTAAAAATAATCTAAAACCCTTTTAATTTCACCACAAACCAATCTATCAGGAAAATTTTTAGATTTAACAGTGTAGATTTTTGGTTAAGACTGATCACATGTCAGGAAAATGGGTGACGCATAACAATTCACAAATAAAAGTTATTTTTTATAAGCTTTGTGGTTCTATTAAGTTCTGTTATTCTCATGGTGTTGATTCAAATGGTTTTTATTTATTTAAACGAGCGTGTTTAAATAAATAACTAGCTATTACGAATTTCAATGTATCTATACCCAAATGTAACAAACACCTGAGTCAAGTTCGTATTTTTAATATATCTAAAAAATATTCAAATTGTGTGCTTATTTAACCAATAAGTTAGTTAGCCCAGTATTGAAAATCGCAAAACTTGTTAAGAAAGACGATGTATTGGGGCAAAACGAATATATTCGACACCCCAATTCCCATCGTCTTATCACGGCATTTCATGTGGCTATACCTTCACGTCGTGTAAATAAATACAAATTGTATTTTTATTTTTGAATTAAATCATCTCTAAGTCTGATTTTATTTTGGGCGTTCACACTATTTAACCCGAATCCGCGTCACTTGAATCTACTTCAAGATTGTCAATGTGCATGTGATAAATAGTTCGGATCGAGAGATTTATAAAGTGCATGCTTACACGCAAGCTTCTTATTTCCAAAAGTTGCAAGGTTTACCCGGAAATACTTTTTGATGTTGTTGTAAGGAAGAGAATATACAGCGGGTGTCCATCCGAAAGCTTTACTGCTTTTTTTCGCCATAAAATTCTTTTAAATAAAAGAAAATAATCTTAATGTTTACAGATCGTTAATTTAGCGTTTGGACTATTGACCTTACACATGCGGGCTTTTTTGATTACATTTTTCATCACCTATTCACATATTTCACCCTGTATCATGTTAATTTCTTTTCTAATATTATTTTTAAGTTGTTCAACATTATCTGGTTTATTTGCATAAACCTTACTTTTAAGGTATCCCCGTAAAAAGAAATCGGGAGCAGTTAAATCGGATGACCTGGATGCCAATCCACATCACCATATTTCGAAATTAACTGTTGTGGAAAAATTTCTAATAATAATTCCATGGTTTCTCATAGTGACTGTAACAGCTGAACCATTCGGATTTTCGTAAAAATATAGTCCAATCACCCCTCTTGCCCAAATTACATACCATACCGTGATTTTCAAGGAATGTGATGGTGATTGATGAATTATTTGTGAATTCTCTGCCCAGAATAGAGAGTTTTGTTTATTTCGTGTCAACTTAAGTGAAAATGAGCTTCGTCACTCATAATTAGTTTTGCAATAAAATCCGGATTGTCATTGTCAAGCAACAGCATCTTATTTGCATAGGAATAAATTCAAGGAAGGAATAAACCCAAGTCTTTATGCAACAAAATATTGGTTAGTGTTGATTTTCGAAGTTCAAGTTCTTGTACACGGTGTCTCATTGATGTCGTTTAAATATCTCGTACACTTTCACGTACAGCAGCAATATTTTCTGCAGTTCTGACTATATGTTATTGAATACACCTCTTTCTTCAAATTCTTTGATAAATTTGGTAAATTATATCCCGTAAACTTTCATGAAATTTCCTTAATGTTAAGGTATGTACTTGGTATGTACTTGCACTGTGTCGTGCAAAAGGTTTTCAATATTAAAATTCGTTGTTTAATATTTTCCATGATTAATTTGCTATGTGCGTACTTCACGATTGTCCAGTATGAATTGTATTAATAGAATTATAAATTTGGTTCATGTATCAAATGGCCAAGATTGAAACGAGAACCACACTGAGTCATCGATAATGTCTTTGGTGATAGAAGTCACTGCCGTGTATAACATTAAACAATAATTTCCACATGGCAGACCGTTGCCTTTCTAGTTAATCGTACAGATGAGTTCAGTACTCCAATCTTCTGGTAGTCACTTCTTTTCCAAAATCTCAACGATTATAAACTGTCTGTTCTCCATGTTATGGACGGCTGTGCAGAAATCTGGTAATAGATGTAAAAGGCTAAGGCTAACTAAATACACAATGGAGTCAACCATGAAAAACAACATCTCGGGAGTGAGCAAGTGGGGAGCAGCCGTCATCGGGATCCGACAACCGCAGTGATGTAGTGATACAACAGCTGCAAATGCTGTCCAACGATCAATTTCAACTTCAATGTTGAATATGAAGCCAGAAGTGGTGAGCAGGCTAGTCGAAAATGCAAGCCACCTCCAATATACTTGCGTGAACTCGATATACACGTTGTGCCGTCGAATCTAGAAATATTATCAGATTCAAGCTGACATTTTTGAGAATGTAAAGCATAGACCTATTCCTAAGATTTAAGTAAGATATATTTTAGAGATTCGTTCTATTAAAAATTAGATTTAGAAATTGGACATTTCGGATGGGTTTCAAACAATATTCCAGCCAATTCAGGATATGTCCGCGGGGTTGCTTCTTTATTAAGTTTATATATATTGAAATGGGATAAAATTATGTTGGGTTTTACTATGTTTTAATGATGCTAACTCTACAGTGCGCACAAGACCATATATGAATCATCGACTTTTGAAGCTCAAAGAATTTTATTAGAAATTAAAAATACATAAATTCGTATAATCGTATAAATTCAAATATGAAGTACATTTCATTATATACATACCAGCTTCATTTTGTTGGCACTATTCTGGTTTTCCCGGGGAATTGGGAATTGGGGAAAAATATTACGACAATTCCCAACTACAATAATTCCCAGATTTTTGTTCCATATTTCCCAAAAGCGTATTCTACCAAATTGGGAATAATTTCCCATTAAAAAAATATTAGTTCAAGTGTTCACCACCGAAGAAGTCGATAATTTGACAATAAACAACAAAAAATTTCACTAATAAAATAGATTTTATCGCGACAATATAAATAATATATAATATAATATAAATTCGATAAATTATAAAAAACTAACATTGATGATTATAAATAAATAAAAATAATATAATCACATAATGGCACGGCGCCTAATGGATCACATGGATAATGATTAGAAAGGAAGACGTTGTAACCTTCGTATAATAAGGAAGCATCTACGAGATACAGCAAACCCCTTCGAAATTCCCGGAACAGAATTCATAAATATATATTATATAGGATGCCCCAAAAATTAGTTTTCAATTTAAAGGAACAAATTGAAAATTATATGGAGGCGACAAGAGTATTCCAAAAGAGGCCAGAAAAGGCTTGGTATGAATTACCTTAATTGTGTGTCACAAAGTGTTGTGAGTAGGGCAATAATGGAGTTTTGTACAATATGTGAAGAATATTTAATGCCAATATTCATTAAATTTCCTCAAACGACAGCTGAAATGATCGATATCAAAATACAGTAAGTATTTATATTTAAAAAACATATAATTCTGTAATGTAATGATGCTTGTGTTTCCCCATTTTAGATTTTATGAAAAGTTCGATGTGCCAGGCATAATTGGGTGTATAGATTGTTTGTACAGATGTATCTATATTCAGACCAGCAGAAAGGATCGAGCATGTTTATCTGAATCGGCACCACTATCATTCGAAGAATGTCCAATTGGTATGTATTCCAAAATAATTTAATTTATATTTTTATGTTAAATTAAAAAATAAAATGTTTTAGATTTGCGATTCAAAATTAAAAATATTAAATGTTAACGCTTCGTATGGGGGTTCAAACCACGACGCCACCATCTGGGAGAAATCGTTAATTAAAGCATTTTTGCATAATAAGTACGATAGAGGTTCTTTGCATAATTCATATTTATTAGGTAACTTTTATTTATATATATATATATACATATTTATTTCAGTCAAAAATTTAACAATTACTCTAAAATCACAAAAAATTAAATTCTTACAAATATTCCATGTTTGTAAATACTTATCACAAATTCACCGTTCATATCGCATATATGTATATATTAAATAATAATATTTACATTTAATTGATATATATGCGTGCATATTTCACATATTTCATATAAAATATATATTTCACTTTTAATTCACTTTTTATTATTTATTTTGATCTTCTAAATAATATTCTAAATATTCTTCTTGCTTCTCGTCGTCGTCATAGTTTTCCATTTGTACTTGTACTAAATTTTCGTAATGATTTTGCCTGCAATATAAATATATTATTAGTGATTTATTACAATCTTAATGTTTACCCCTATACAAAATCCGACCACTGAAGGCGAACGGAGGTACAACTGTAAACATAGGTCGATTAGAAATTGTATAGAGAGACTGAATGGAGTGCTAAGTCCAGATTCAGATGCCTAGCAAAAGACAGATGTCTTAAATATTCCCCATATAAAATAGGACTTATCGTTAACACATGTGCCACATTGCACAACTTTATAAAAAATAATAATTTTGCTGACGACCATGATCTATCTCAAGGTGAAGAAGCAGAAGTGGAAGCAATAATTGATGGAAACATATTCCAAAATTTAGATGATCGATTGTTGGTAGCTGGTCGGGCAGTGAGAACATCAATTGTGCAAAATTACTTTTCTTATTAAATAAAATAAATTATTAATATTAAACTTACGGTTTAAGTAACAACATTTTTTTTAAAATCTCGTGCCATCTTTCCGCGATCTCGTTCCTTTTTTCTACAGCTGTAGACACACGTCTTTCTTGTGCTTCTGATATCCTTTTAAGGTAGTTAGCCTTATTTTTTTCTATTAAATTCGCCTCTTTTATTAAATTGTCCCGTGTATAAGCTGAACCTATTATAATTGGAAAAAAAAATATTTTAATATGTGTGACTTCTACCATTTAAGAATAAATTAACCTCTAACGCGTTTCGTACGTGTCGCTCTCACGGTTTCCAAAACATTTGAACATGTATTCGTATTTGTGGTGTTGCTTTCTACATGGCATGTAACAGGACTATCTGACTTCATTAACGATGTCGGTGCTGTGGGTTCCTTATTGGTCTGAAATATAAAAATAAATATTAAAGTAAAGAGTAAAATTATATAAAAATTTATATATTACTTGGGTAGGTAAGCCTCCCTTCTTTATTTGCGTTACCAGCACAAGATTCCTGTGAAATTATATTCAAAATTCGCTGGTCCATGGTATTTAATTCCGCCGGCCTTCTGGAGCTCGACTCTAATCCTAAGCCCGTTCGATTATCATACTCCTTTAGATCATTCCATGAAGTCCGGGCGTATTTTCTGAAATTAAATGGCAAACAATTAAAAAAAATATGCAGTTAAGAATACCTCACTTCTATACTTCATGTCCGTCCACGCTCTCCTCCACTTATCAGGATTTTTAAAAGCTCCTCCAATTCCATTTAAATTTTTTGCCACTTCTTCCCAACATTCTTTATTGGTTTTTCTCCCATCTATTTCTTGAAACCTGTGAATTACAAAGTAAATATCGTTTGAAAATTAATATACGAAGCACAAAAGCTATATATCATAGTCACCATAATCTCTTTTTGTTCCTTGGTGACATTTTTACCCTAAAATTATACAAATTTTAACTCAATCATAAACTGTTTATTTTATAATATATATTATTTATATTATAAGATCCGTTTCGTTTTTTAATTCAAATTTTTTATTACGGCGACTACTTTACATTCTTCATTTAAAAACTTAAACTTAAAGAAACGAGGCTTATGTGTTTTGTGCTTTACTTACTCTGTTTAAATTTGCCATTATTGCAAATGTTAATAATTTTAAATTAATTAATAAAATTAAATAAATTAATAAATTTAAATTGATTTTTTTTGTACGTATGTTAGTAGCAGACATTAATTGTAAAATAGTCGTAAATCTTCAATTCCCCATAAATTATGTAGGGAAAAATAAACGTCAAAAGTGCTACAAAATGGAACTACTTTTTCCCAAAAGAAAAAAATTCCCAATCGCCAGAATACACTTTTAGGGGAAAAAAATCCAAACTGCAACAAAAATTCCCAATTCCCAATTCCCCGGGAAAACCAGAATAGTGCCACAGTTTGTAATGACAAGTCGGGGCGAAAAGTTGATCTATGAGTGTGTTGATTTTGAATTGAAATAATTAATTTCACGTTTATAAGGTTAGTTCAATTTAGTTTTATTATTATTTGTGATGTCGCAAAGTGTTCATTTGAGTCAAAACTAACCCAATAATATATGTAGTATTTGAATAAAACTAGAAATAAGGCGTGGTTCATATATGAATCGGTAGCCATTATATATAAAAAAAATGTGTTTCATATATGAACAATTGCGCTAATTTTTAACGAATTTTGTATGGAGTTCTCAATGGCAAGCAGCTCTATTGTTGTTGCGTCCGGACATCTTGGGTGTTGTCCAAAGTAATAATGGATTGATTGCCGGACACAAATATGTTTATTTTATGGTTTGTGGGACATGGTTTCGATGGGGCAGATGTATTTAGGAATATATTCACACATGTTCGAACTATGTTTTGTAATTTTTTTATGTCTGAATGTCCTACGTGTATGATGGTTTTACTAAATTGTAGATGCCCTTTAATTTATAAAAACAGAGAAGAGTAGGGAATCCAAGTCGTTTCTATCCGACTTCGTGTAGTTGGCCAATTACTTAACCCCCAGAGACTTCGGGAAATGCTGCAAACAACCGAAACCGACAACCCTCCTATGCATCTCAACGAAAATGGAAAAAATAGAAACGTATGTTTGTAGAAACCAGTGGGGTAATGGTAAAAACACGGAACCGAAAGTCGGGTACCCGAAATTCGGGAAATTGGATTCCCTAGTCGGGTAATTGGATTCCCTCCAACGTATGGGATATGCACGCTTATGTTTGAATTCGATAATTACGGTCGGAACCATTCCATAATTACGGTCGGATTACCTATAATATCTATAGTTTTCCAGATATTTAAACTAATTTATTAAAACGGTTTCGTCGCTTGTATGGGAATGTCAATTTAAAATCCTACTGGAGATATTGCTAAAATATTAAAAATTCCAAAAATCAGTGTTAGATTCAATACATTTGATCCATTTTCGCTCCATCAACATAAAATATTATAAGATGGCGAAAAATGTAGACGAAATTCCGTGAACATCTCTGCGGTAATGGCCCTACAAATGAAAACAATAATTCTATTATAGGCATAGCAAAACCCATTAAATTCGGATGCCCATCACTATAACGGTAGAATATTGTGCAACCTATTCGAAAATGTGGTTTACACCCTGTGGATATTTTTACGATAGGCGGTATAAAAAAGAATTTTTTTTCCAGGACCTGTAAATATACATATTTAGCTCGCTCGTAAATAAAACTTTAAAATTTTCATCAAAATTGTGAAGTTAGACTTAAACATAGTAAAACCCAACATAAATTTATCTTATTCACTATATGCTCCAGAATTGGCTGGAACATCTGGACATCTCCATAATTGGCTGGTCCCGTCAAAAATGCTCAATTTCTAAATCTAATTTGTAATAGAACGAATCTCAAAAATATACTTTACTTAAATCTTACGAATAGGTCCTTTACCTTACCAAAAATGCCAGCTAGAATCTGTAGATATTTCTTGTTTCGAAGGCACAACATTTAGAATTAGTGTTGTGGCTAGTTCAATGTTGCAGTGATACAAATATCCGATGTGTTTGAGGCAATTTGCTATTGCGTTGATATTTGTATGTATGTATGTTGCGACAAGAAGGCAATAATAAACTGCGTAAATCCCAAGTTCTTTGGTTTTATTATAAATTTTATTTTAATTTATTTATAATTTTGTGTTTAATTAAACTTATGTTAATGGAATGTAAATTGGAATAAGAGACAGTGTCAAAATGGTTACTCGTATTTATTAGCGTGGACGACTCCGAAAAAATGTCGTTAGGTAACAGAGCTCAAACGCAGGTGTCACATCGAACGTAAATTCGGTATTGAATCATGCACTGAACTGAAGATAAAGCACAGGAATTCGTCCATCAATGGACACTTGGATGTGTAACGTTTTGATATTTTGGATGTAATACAAATAAATTTAAGTAAGTATATAAACATAAATTATGAATTAATGCTTAATTAATTATTTTAGGAGGATCAAACTGGTATTTATACAATGATAAAGGGTAAGTATAAAGTTGATTATTTTATGTGTTTACATTTGTTTGCTTTTTAGATTAAATGTATTTCAGAGTGAGATATTAGGTAAGTATTTGTTATGTTGAATTGCTCCAACAATAGTCCAACTTTATAATTTTCCCTTGAAAATAAATTCCAATAGGAAAAATAATAAATTTAACAGTGTAATTCTTAATAATATTTTAGTACAGACTTCACTATCATGCATTCTAACGAATGGAAAAACATTTCACGTAAGTAACTTATACTTCGTGCCAAAATACACGAAGTCAAAACTCAAATACGGGAGCCATCAAGTATATAGAGGACATTGAATATTACGATGTTCACAATAGAAACTATTATACATACCGATTGATGTCTTCAAAGGGTATTTCTGTGATTATTAATGCATCGATGTTCAAGTTGAAACAACCGAAAGCCAGGCCACGCTTGTTGAAGATGTATTTTAAGATACGCAGGATAGGATCACGAACCGCTTTAAGCAACCCTAACCAATAGTCAAAGTTGAACTGGATCCATTTTGAAGCTTGAAGCCATTTTGAAAAGGGGAGAAATTCCTCCAATATATAACTAAAGTATCGCATACACAGAAGTATAACTGTTGAAGAACCATAAAACGGTCCGGACCAGTGCAGTTTAAACTGAAAAGAATAAAGTCACGCAGCGGCTTATTGCAAGTTGATATCCAAAAGTTTCAAAGCATAACACGAAATTGATCTTATGCTAGTTTCTGAAAGTCTAAGATACGAAATATCTCTTGGACAGAAGTTGAGAAGGAACTGCTATTATTATAAAACAGCGGATTTACCATTATGTTCTAAATGAATATAGCGCACTGAGTAAATTGATGCAACCTGTAAATATTAACATTTCAACAGATATCTAAAAAAATTGTAAAACAATCTATCTAAAAAAAACCCTTTATGGTCGTCGGTGAGTTTTTTTTTTTTTTTTATTGGTAACTATACGATCTGTTTTGTGGCTCAAGGCTCACACCCTGCTCTTCCGCGGTTATGCTTTTTACGTCCTTACTTTACGCCTTCCGGCCAACTCGAGGACGTACGGCTATAGGACCGATTTAAGACCATCTGCACATTGCAAGCTCCATGCCAGCCTATACCGGCATGGAAGATGGGTCGGCCCATGGCTTTTGCACACCGAAAGGGGGTCATAGATGTGTTACATTTCACCACAGATCGAAATCTGTTGATGAAATTTCACTTTGCATCCTGCCCCTATATCGGGATTCGAACACGGTACCTCCCGATCCAAACGCCAAAGCTTTAACCACTGTGCCATTTGGTCGGTGTCGGTGAGTTTAATGCCAAACATACCTACTATATATATATATATATATATATATATATATATATATATATATATATATATATATATATATATATATATATATATATATATATATATATATATATATATATATATATATGTAGGATTTTATTTATAATTTCACTAAGCAAGAAATACAATTTATTTTATCTTATAATTTGGCTATTTATTTCCCGACTGATTAACTTGTTATGACCCAAAACTTTGCCATCGGCTTTTATTTTATATGATCTAAATGACCAATACTAAACCAAAACGTAATTAACGGATTTTAATACATTAAAATATAATATTTGGTTTGACTATTTTACAGGGTGATCCCACACGGCCCTCCTGCTGCCTCATCCGGCCCGGATGAGTCTAAGTTTTCGTCTTCGTGATCGTTATCATCATCAGATATACCGTCGTAGTAAAGTTTCATGAATTCGGCTGTAGTAGACGTTAGAATAGGACCCTCTGAACTTCCAACTTTTCGTACATCGTAGCGGTCTTTCTCCTTCGCTTTCACAACCTCATATGGACCCAAATACTTCGGCTGGATTTTAGAGCCATTTCCAAATTGTGTCCTTTTAACTGCAACAACGTCTCCTACCTTGTAAAGATACGCCTGCTTCCGTCGCCTGTTATAATCTTTCCTGTTCTCGTCTTGCACTTTGAGTATATTCTGCTTGGCTTCGTCACGTAGATGTTGTACCTCTTCCTTAAATAATAAGGCTTCTTCTTGTTCGATGATTTCTTTCAGGTATATATTTTCGGAACATCTCATCTTAACTCCCATTAGCAGCTCGAATGAACTCATCGCTATGCTTCGATGAAAAGAATTATTCAGGTACCTCTGTATAGTTGATCAACATATTTGTACCAGTTTGATTCGTCGTTTAAGGCAAGTTTTGTCAGGACTGGAATGATCAAGCGATTAACACGCTCTACTTGCCCATTTCCGGTTGGCGCGCCTGTGGTGATGGTTGAATGCAAAATATTTTCGCCTCTGCAATATTCTGCAAATTCTGCTGATGTGAACGCCGTTCCTCTGTCCGTGATAATATGCTCAGGACTACTGAACACTGCCTTCTGTATTTCAAGCTTTTGCAGAGTCTCCTTCGTAGTAACGGATTTCGTAGGGTACAGCCAAGTAAATTTGGAAAATCCATCAATCACACACATGACGTACTTGTATTGTTTTTTAGTAGTAGACAGATTTCCCAAATGGTCAATATGGTACGTGACTAGAGGGGTGTCGCCTTTTGGTAAAGGATTTAGCAAACCATCTCTTTTATCCGCCTTTCTCTCTGCCACTATGCAACTGATGCAATTTTTTATTGCCTTCTGAACTTTTGACGATAAATTAGGAATGAAGTATTCGCGTTGAATCAATTCCGTGGTCTTTCTCACAGCGAAATGTCCTTGTTCGTGGTAAGCTACTATTACTTCCCTTTCCATAGCCCGTGGTACGACTAATGACAGGCTCCCTTGGACCATCTTGAATAGAAGACCATTATTAATAAGATAATCATCAAACTCACCTGACTTTAGTAGCTCGAATATAGGTTTCAAAGAATCATCTTCTCGTTGCGCCGCTCTTATTCTAGTAATAAAGTTGCTTTGGATTGTCAATAATACCGGATTTCGACTTAATGCATCGACATGGCGCATTCGGCTTCCTGGGCGATGCTCTAATTTGAAATCGAATTCTTGAAGCTGCAGGGCTCACCCAGCAATTCTCGATGTCAGCTCCCGTTTTTCCATAGTGGCTTTAAAAGCCGCACAATCAGTTGCAATGGTAAAGGTTAATCCTAGTAAATAGACTCGAATTTTTTCAGCGCTCTGATAATCACCAACACCTCCAACTCGTAACTTGAGTAATTTTCCTCTGCTTTCGTCGTTGCTATAATAGAAGACGGGGTGAAAGCTATTGTCTTCATCTGATTTTTGTGGCAAAATTGCACCGATTCCGACTTTGCAAGCGTCCGTATGAAGTTCGGTATCGGCTGCCATCGTATAAATTTTCAAAACAGGATCATCGATTAGCTTATTTTTTAACTGCATGAATGCGTTTTCCTCCTTGTCAGAGAATCTGAAATCGTTTCCCTTTCTCAGCATGTCAAAAACTTTCGGAAGTAGCTCGTTAATCCCAGGAAGCTTTGCAAGTTTTTAATATTCCTCGGCCTTGGAAATTTTCTTATTGCCTCCTTTTTTCTCGTAGATGGTTTAACAGTGCCTTTTCCAACCTCATACCCCAAATATTCAATAGTTGAGTGTAGAAACTGATACTTGCTCCATTTGATTTGTAAGCCATTTTCTTCGGCTACCTTGAGAACCTCCTGTAGTCGTTCTATTCCTTCCTCTGGAGTGCTAGCATGTATCACTATATCGTCCATATAAACACAAACTAGTTTCCTAATACACAGTGGAGCAAAAATCTTGTTTATATATCGCTGGAATACCGCTGGAGAATTACAGAGCCCAAATGGAGCCTGCAGGAACTCGTACAAACCAACTGGTGTTATAAACGCAGTGTATTTAATTGACTCCGGAGCTACAGGGACATAGAAAAAACTATTTCGCAAATCTAAGGTGGAAAAAAACTCAGCGCCTTGAAGTTTGTCACTTTGATCGTCGATGCATGGCAGCGGGTATCGATCTTTAACTACCACTTGATTTAGACGGCGATAATCAACGCAAAGTCTTTTTGTACCATCCTTCTTATTGCACAATACAATCGGACTAGCGAAATCTGATTTACTTGGCCGAACAATGTTTTCCTGAATCCACTCATCGATTTGGTATCTAACTAAATTTAGCTCCAATGGTGAAAGTCGACGACAGTTTAGTGCTATTGGTGTCTCTTGAGTTAACACAATCTTCATTACTACGTCCTCCGATGGTTGAGCGACTTTAGGGCTATAATTTATAACCACATTCTTGATCGCCTTTACATACTTATCTGCAATAACTCCAATATTTAGTGATAAGTCTCCATGTTCGATCATCATAGCATAGTTGTCAGGAATAAATTTTCTCATCAAAATAGTTTCCAGAGTTAAAATCGTGATTGTTTGGCTTATTAACTCC